>RXON01003481.1:0-600000 GCA_009667805.1 Leptobrachium leishanense
AAGGAAGGAC
This sequence comes from Leptobrachium leishanense, assembly GCA_009667805.1. Lineage (NCBI taxonomy): Eukaryota > Metazoa > Chordata > Amphibia > Anura > Megophryidae > Leptobrachium > Leptobrachium leishanense. The sequence continues at coordinate 11 of RXON01003481.1, forward strand.
TGTACAACTGATATAGCAGAGATATAGTAGAGATCTAGCAGAGATAGACTCTGTAGACCGGCTGACATTTATTAAAAATGAATCAGTCCTGGATCATGTCGGATATAATCTCTGCACGTGAATACAACACGTTATATATTGGACTTATCAGCCAAGCCTCCAATATGTCTATATTGGACTTACTGGACCTACCTCGGCAGTTGCCTCCAATATATCAGGGATTATTATTTCATAAGAAACTTATACGAGACACAAATATCAATCGTTTATATTTCTTAGAAATTATCCTGAATTCTTTTAATTGTCTGTTTTGCTTTGAAGAATACAATAATCAATAATCGGATAAAAACATATATTTATTACGTATACAAAAAAGTTTCAAATCTCATATCATAAACAAAAATTTATAAACCACAATCCATCAGCATATAAAAACTAGCTTCACAATATATGTATCTCCGGTTAGTAACTGCATATATGATTAATATCATTTACCTTATCAGTTAGTAACTAATACACAAATGGTTAATAAACATTTCTGCTTAATACAACATGCATTTCCCAGCAAACAATGTTTAACCAGCCAGCTCTTATAGATATATATATATATATCTATGCTACATGGATCAACAAAAAATGAGCTAATTTAATGATAAGTTTTTATTACTTATTTAGTGAATCCTCCCCTAATCGAGAATTAAACTTCTAATCTTTTGCTTTTTATTTTGTAGTTATATAATTCCTTGCTTATTAATTTTAATCAAAGTAAATTCCAAATTCAATATATATATTGGTATCAATCTTACAACATTTCTTTTAGGAATAAATCCTTATATCCACTTCTTCATATTTCTATCTGCAGAATAGAAAATACTTAGAATTTGGACCTACCCAAGTATCTGAGATATCTCAGTCTACGTTGCAAGAATATCTACAAATATATATATATATATATTTACATTAATTGCTTAATTTCATACATTACCTGTCCAATTTGGATGTTGATAAGTCTGCCTTGGAATTCCTGATGTAATATTTTTGGAATGTGTGAAGATTATCGATATCAGATAATCAATGCATGTGAGTTAGAGATTTGGTGAGAGTCAGAGATTTGGTGAGAATCTTGATTGCCTCATGTCTTGGGATCTGCCTGCATCCTGGTGTGAGTCTGAATGCTGGAATCTCGGACTCTCAGAGGGTCATGTGTACTGGACGTCTGAATGCATTGCGGTGTGAGTCTCTGAATGCTGGAATCTCCGACTGACTTGCAAATAACATTGCCGCTTATTATAGCCAATTTGACGTCACTGGCAATATATTTGGTATATCAATTATAATCTTTACTATCCTCTAGAGGGCAGTATTGCACTTCTTAATTAATTCCACCATTTCTTTTTAATATTCCTATCTCGGGTCAAAGTTCAATCTGACTTAACAAAGAACCTCTCTCTCAGTCATTAGACACAGTGTCTCTACCGATCATCTCTGATTTATATCCCTACTCCCTTTTGGTTACTCAGAGTCCTATCAGCTAAATTCTTTTCTGGTTAACTCAACAAAATCTATTCTTTAGTAAATTTTATTATTTACCAATTATATACTTTCTACAATATTTATTGGAGTATATATTTCCTACTGTAAATATAATAAAATATACCTTGATTATAAACATATATTTTGTGAATATAAATCTATATTAGAGATATTAACTCTTATTCCTATTCCCAAAAGACAAAATATCTTTTGTTTTAAGACAGACCAATAAATTTAATTATGACACGTCTTAGCACTTAACTCTAGCCTTATCACACACAAACATTCTAGGTTCCTTCATGTCTGGCACTTCTTAAAAAAAAAAAAGACTTCACCCAGGAATGAACTCTGTAAAAAAATCTCGTTCATTTCTAAACCTAGAGAAAATTTTAAAGAAAAGAAACGGTCTTTAAAAACAAAATGGCTACAGGCATCCATTTTAAAATTCCTTTGTGTAATATACCCGTGGGAGAGTATTATGCATTCTCAAACTTTGATTCCTCGGTGTCGTGCACCACCGACTAAGACACAGTTTTTCTGCACTTGAATGTGACAGGTGCATATCATTTCAATATTTGACCGCAGGGTCCACCCCTGCACTCTTCCACAATACCTCAGAGGGGTTGCGGTGTGACGGCACTTGCCGACACTAAAGGCCCAATTTTAAAGCACCTGTTCTGTTACTTTCATCCAAAGCCAGCATAAAGGGACTCCATAATTTAGCCCAAAAAAAAATCACTAAACTTGTTCTGCATGTCCTAAAAGCTCTGCTCTTCATACAGGCTGCCGCCCCAAGCAGTTGTTTACTAGATTAAAGGAAAACCATTTACTGTAATTTTTTTCTTATTAAATGTTTCTATACATCCTACAGAATCCGCCACTTCACAGGCAGGTTATGGGGACCTCCTAGGCACGATATTTGAAGGAATTTTTCATTTTTACTCTTACCCTTTATGCCATGTAAAAATCACTGGTCCTTTAAAAACACTTTTTTTTCCTCCATTGTTCCCTGTCCCCCAGGGCAGTACCCAGACCCCCATACATCTTTTATGGCCAATAACTTGCATATATGTCCTCTTGGAGGGGACCTTAATTTTCAAACGTTTGACCCCCCCCCCCCATTGACTTGCAATGCGTTAGAGATCGAACTTTTCGTCCGTTCGGGAGTTCGATTTCGAACCGAACATGGGGGTGTTCGGCCCATCAATAATGCAGAGCAGAATATTCAACACTTCCCAATCCAAAAAAATGGAACTACTCACATGGCTTAGGACCAGGCCCAGGTCCTAGCATGGCTCGTCCAGAGGTTGTTTAATCAGGTACAACTTTAAAAAAAAAACGCACACAGTGATCCAGGACAGCAATAGATGGAGTTAACAATTCTTATTTATTAAAATGCATCTGTAGCGCTCACTCCCAAAGGAGCCGCTGAATAAACCTCGGGTTAGTCTCACCGCACTAGGAAATAACTATACACCAGCACTGTTGTGGATTTTTATGTATTATATTCTTTACTGATACCAATAAAGCAGGATATATTAGGCATATACGGTATTTAAATGACAAGAATTCGTAACGCGGGAAAAACACGCGGCGGCAAAAGAAATGGTTAACCCCCTCAGTTCTGGAGTGTAAGTCCCGTGAATAATAGTTCAAAAATGTGTATGTGTGTTGTCTCGGGTACCCGGGTACTGTATTCAACTGGCCAGTGAATGAAACAAACAATCTTCGACTAGTCACCGTTGGGGCCCTGTGGATTTAAACAATACTGCAGCGTGCGTTTCTTATTTGGGACTGCGGCCTGGAGGCCTCTCACCAATCCGATGAACGAAACTGTCCTGCACTTGATGCCTCGACTTCAAGATCTTCTCCTCTATGTACTGGGACTCCGTGCTACTTTATCTGCTCTCAGCTTGCCCAATCTCCGCAAATGGAACAACGATCCACCGCCGGCACTCCCAATCGATCAGCGCAGTCTCCTAACTCGGGGTCCTGACAGATCTAACTCTTCCTCCAGACCTCTCAGCGCTGCGCAGGTAGGTCTTAAAAAGGTCACTGTCCCGATCTCCAGCACCAGTAAGACAGAGTCTGTACTCCGGCCTGGTTGCGATCCCTGACAGCTCCAACATGCGTCCTCCACCTTTCACTGCTCCACTCACTCTGCTTCTCTCTTACACGAGGCTGCTGATCTCTTTCCTCTTCCTGTACCACCTCCTTCCTGTCCTCACGCAAAGGATGATGGTCGGTGTAGTTCAGTTTTGTCCAGCATAGTCCACAATGTCTCTGTCTCCCTCTGGTGGCAGCAATAGTTCATCACACCAGAATACAGTGTTTTTAAAGCAGTGCTACACTCTCCCCCCTTAAACTCTTGGGTTCCTCCAAGGGAGTGTAACCGATACAAAACATTGCAATATTTACATTAAGCAATACATTCAGGTTCAGTAGCAGACATAGAATGGGTCAGATATACATCCTCAAGCTGACTCATGTCCCTGACTACCTCCGCTAGCATAGCAGACACTTTGGGCAACCTTCGCACAGTGGTAACAGCTTCTTCAGTGCTATGACCCGGTGAATCGTAGGTAAGTCTCTGAGAGGGCCATATTGAACTTTTTGGCTTTGATTCTGTGGTTCAACTAAGCCTCCCAATGGAACTCGTCTTGACCTTTCTCGACAAGTCTTATCATCCTGGAGATGAATGTGTTGTTTAGTGCTCTTGGAGAACATTTTTTTCGACTTGAGTATTGGAGACATCTTTAGGGTAGAACCGTTCAGCTTGAATCGCTTTATTCACTCTCCTCCCTAGATCGGTACTGGAGAGGGGCTTAACAGAAGCCACTCGCCCGATTGACATCCGTGTCTTCAAATTTACTGAAGAGTCAGACACATTACATACGTTGATGGAAACTCTTCCACTTGTCCGTTTCAAAACTCTTGCAGAGATTATTTCAGGGACTTCTCTGGACTGTATAACCTTCTCCGTCCCTTCTGTTTTCCTCAGATGCCTCACTCCTGCAGAGGCTCCCTGTTCTTTGACCATCTGTTGACAGACCGGCCGTAACATCGAGTGCGCCTTTTTGGGAGCAGGACTCTCTTCCTTCACCTGCGGGGTTAGAAAGCGTCTCACTAAGTCAGTGTTCGTCCCCACTGTCATAGAACTTCGATTAGCTCCCGAGGGACGAGGACACACAATGGCCAACGTGACACATACTCCCAGTTGTCCAACGGCCGCTGAACTGAATTCCAGCTTCACCTGTAGATATCCATCATAGGGAAACCTCTCAGTCCCCATACCTCAGATTTTGAGATCCTTCAACTTCTTCAGGGGTATATGCTGCAAATGTTTCTGATAGAAGTCTTGGTAAATCAGAGTTACTTGAGCACCTGAATCTAGAGCCTTTGTGTAGACTCCTTCCACTTGAACCAGGATGATGGACGAAGGACCTAACAACTTGTCAGGGAACTTCTCTGCCGTAGTACAAGGTGGGGACCCAGTTTGCTCTCTCAACCGGGGTCCTCTGAAATTTTCCGCTTGCGAGACAGGCGACTGCTCCTTCAAGGCCTTTAGGAGTTCTTCGACCGATCTCTTTACGGGCCTCCTTTTTGGGCACTGAGCCCTGAAATGACCGATTTCCCCACAGCCAAAACATCTTTTCCTCGAGCGTGTGGGCACATTTTCTTCTTGCGGCTCATTTGAAAGCCCCCTGTTAGAAACCATAGCCACTCTTGTGATTCGTTTATCTGCTAGAAACTTCCATCCTCTTCACGGTTTGGGTGGGCTGGGGCAGTCACGTCGATAGTGGTCAACTCCCCCCACAGTTGTAGCAGATCACCGAACCAGAGGGTTCTCCAGCAGGAACATTCTGCACTGCCTCTCCCTCCTCAGGTATGGCAATCCTAGCAGACAGCAACATTATCAACTCCATCATTTTCGACATCTGAGTTTTCAAAGCCATCACTTCGGCCTGTATGTCCGCTACACCAAGAGTTCCTACTTCGGCGGTGAAAACTGCATGTGAAGCATTAGCAATCTTTTTAGCCTTAATTAAAGCCTCTTCTTCTCGGATAGCTTTGACCAGTTTGGAATATGTCAGTCTCTTGCTCTGGTATCTAGTCTGAAATTTCAACATTATGGGATCCAGTGGGAGTGCTCCTTTGAAAATTTGATCCCTCAAAGCTTTGCTTGCATGACTCGGTTCCATGCCTCCTTTGAGAATGACCTGATGGATGATTTTATCCAGCCGCCAGACATAGGTGGACAATTCTTCGCCTTCCTTTTGATAGGTGTGAGAGAACCTGTGGATAAGCTCGGCACAATCCTCCACTCCTCAAAAAATTTCCCGTAAAGCTTCTAGATACTCAGCAGCAGTGCAGCCTGGCTTGTCTCTTTTCAGATGTCGGACGACATCTGAAGCAGGAGCTCTTAAGCTCTCGATCAACCTTTGTCTCTTCACGGTGTCTGCAACTTCCCATTCTTCCACAGCTTGCAAGTGTCAAAGTCCTCTTCTCCAGCTGGCACAGGGACCTTACCGGAACAGAATCCCAACTTGCGATATCCATAATTGGCAGACGCGGCTGAGTTTTTGGCCAACGTTTCCACCAGCTTCCTCATAGTGGTAAAGAATGTAGCAGGAGGGAACCCTGTAGTAGGGGTAGGGGTAGCATCGGGTATCTCGTCTCCTGACGTTGTTGGTCTAGTCACGGGAACATTCGCGGGATCACCACTTGGTGTACTTGGCTGGACCAGTCGAACTTCCACATCGTCGGTCAGTGTAGCGCTGCTAGAAGAAACACTGTATTCTGGTGCATTGAACTATTGCTGCCACCAGAGGGAGACAGAGACATTGTTAGACTATGCTGGACAAAACAGAACTACATGTACCATGATCCTTTGCGTGGGGACAGGAAGGAGGTGGGACAGGAAAAGGAAGGAGATCAGCAGCCTCGTGCTCAAGAACCTGTTTTTTTGAACGTCATGTTTAATTCTAGGCATGTGCCTACTTTGCCCAATAGTCAATCTGGGCCTGTGACTACTGTGGAAAATGCAACATTCAACTTCACTTGGCACAAGTTGTGTCGAAATGTCTCATCACAGACAGACGCTGTCCATATGAGGAGGCGCATCTGTAAGGAGAACCTCCCAGCTCAGAGTGGGGGCTCAGGCTTTACAGGCCATAAGAAATAAGTGGTAGCCCACACAAAACAAGATCAATCAGAATGAAGCTGGATTTTATTTCAGACAATAGTAAAATAATAAACACACGTATGTCATCTTTATTACACGTACAAAACCGTAGGAAATATTTTGTAGCAGTGACAACGTTTCCTGATAAATGTGATATAAATACATTACAGCAGCTTTAATATTTTTATTAGAAGGCAACTATACATAAAAAAAATTGCTATACAGAGATGTGTATAATTCCGAGATTAAAAAGGTCGAACATAGAAAGGGCCACTACCCCAAAAAATGCAATGTCCTTATTCGATGTTGCTGATATCTTGTGTTTTGTTTTTCTCTGGTATGTATAGTTATAAAATATTTTCCTCTATATGTGTCACTGGGCACATTCATTGTGTGATACATTGTGTCTTGTGAACTGCCCCCCACCCATATCTGTCCATCACTTGCTCCTCACTGTGTGGCTTTGGCCATAGAATGGAGTGAATGGGTCAGTCATCAACTCACATCATTGTATAGTGTGGGTTGTATTCAAAGGACATCACCAGACGGAAGATTAGAAGTATTTTAAGCTCCCTGTCTTATCTCAGTTAGCCTGGAGAATACAACCCCCCGCCGCTTTTATCTAAACATTCCCTCCTCCACCTCATTAACTGTTAAAGGGGCATGCATTCTTTGCTAGTGTGCTTTTAAAAACATGCTTTGCCTTTTGATTGAGTCAGTAGTGTCATTCAGCAGATATAAAAAGCAAATATATTTTTTCATATTTACCTGCTTTAGTTTGTAGCGCTGTTTAAAAACTCTATTGATGTATTGCTCGGGTTTGGCCACCAGAGGGAGACAAGTGCAATGTAAAGTATACTGGACACAACGGGACTACGTTTTCCATCATGCTTTGCGGCGGGGACAGGAAGTGGGTGGGAGAGAGCGAAGGACATCCGCAGCCTCGTCCGAAGGAGAGCCAGTGTGAGCCGAGCGACGAAAGGTGGAAGACAAACGTGAGACTGCCAGAGATTGAGACCAGGCCGGAGACCAGGAGCTGCCTTGCGGGTGCTGAGAATCAGAGACAGTGCTGGCGGAGACCTATCCACACATCGCTGAGAGGTTTTGCGCAGAAACAACGTTCCGGTTTGGACCCCGAGTAAGGAGACCACGATGATCCACTGGGAGTGCAGGCGGTAGGCCGTAATTCTCGTTACCGAAATCGGACAAGCAGGAGAAGCGGATCCGGTGGCACAGAGTTCCAGTATAATCAAGCGGAGAGAGATCCTTGATCGGACAGCAGAACAGATTGTCTAGCGGATGGGTGAGAGGCCTTCCAGGCCACAGTCCAAGTTTAAACAAAGCACGCTGCAGTATTGTTTAAATCTACAAGGCCCCAACGTGACTAGTCGAAGAATTGCTCAATCCATTCACTGGCCAGTTGAATATAGTACCCGGGTACCTGAATCGCACACACACACCTTTTTGGGACATTTCTTTTACGGGACTTACACTCCAGAAACGAAGGGGTTAAACTTTCCTTTTGCCGCCGCGTGTTTTTCTCGCATTACGAAATCCTGTCGTTCATATACCGTATTCACATTACGGATCCCAATAAAGCGGCATATATAAAGTATATAATCTATAAAATCCACAACAGTGCTGGTGTATATTTATTCCCTAGTGCGGTGAGACTAACCCGAGGTTAAATTCAGCGACTCCTCCGGGAGTGAGTGCTAGAAGTTCTTAGCGTTTTACACGCCCACCTCAGGAGGCACTTTGAGCTAACCAATCAGTGTGTATATCTAGGAATAGATTAAAAAAAACAAACGCACTGAGCATGTGTGTTTGAGTAGCTCCACCTCCCTCCTGCACTGTGAGCTGAGGGGAGGGCGGGGCTGAACTTCCACCCCCAGCTACTGCAGAGACAGGGAAGGAAAAATCCATACACACAGGCAGAAGAAAAGAGACAGCAGAGAGAGGGACAATAAAGAAAAGCACAGAGACAGCAAAAAATGGTAAATAGAGAAAGATGGCAAGATAAATCAGAGAGCACAAGAAAAGGTGCAGTGAGAGAGAGCGCTCGCACAAGAGACAGCACAAAGAGTGTGAGAATAAGTGACTGTGTGAGTGACTAAGAGTGAGACAGGGAGCATGTAAACCATGAAAGAGCGCAAGTGAGCATGTGAGCATGTCAGCGTGTGAGCGAGTCGGTGAGCGAGTCAGCGTGAGAGCGAGTCAGCGTGAGAGCGAGTCAGCGGGTGAGCATGTGAGCGAGTCAGCGGGTGAGCATGTGAGGGCGTGAGCGAGTCAGCGGGTGAGCGAGTCAGCGGGTGAGCGAGTCAGCGGGTGAGCGAGTCAGCGGGTGAGCGAGTCAGCGGGTGAGCGAGTCAGCGGGTGAGCGAGTCAGCGGGTGAGAGCTTGTCAGCGGGTGAGCGAGTCAGCGGGTGAGCGAGTCAGCGGGTGAGCGTGTGAGAGCTTGTCAGCGGGTGAGCCAGTCAGAGCTTGTCAGCGGGTGAGCCAGTCAGCGAGTTAGCGGGTGAGCGTGTGAGAGCCAGTCAGCGGGTGAGCCAGTCTGCGGGTGGGCCAGTCTGCGGGTGGAGGTGGGCCAGTCTGCGGCTGAGCATGTGAGCGAGTCAGCGGGTGAGCGAGTGAGCATGTGAGCGTGAGAGCGGGAGCGAGACAGCGGGTGAGCGTGCGAGCAAGTCAACGAGTGAGCGAGCCAGCGGGTGAGCGAGTCAGCGGGAGAGCGAGTCAGCGGGAAAGCGAGTCAGCGGGAGAGCGAGTCAGCGGGAGAGCGAGTCAGCGGGAGAGCGAGTCAAAGTCTAACACACAGAATATATACCCACAAATGGTTGGAGGATAAAATGTGGAAAAATAAATTTACATGCTGCAAACAACTGAAATCCGTATGGAAATTCACTTTTTTAAAATTTTAAATTAAAGATTTTTATTTTTCAAACATAAACATAGGATACAAAAAGGAAAAGGGGATATCACTCCTTTGTACAAAGTGGGAACCTCCGTTACAATGAACATTCGCAACAAAATACTTTAACAATCTGTTAATGCTCTACAGATCGGCCTTGGCATCAGAATATTGCGCAGTCATCTGTTAGGAGTGCTACCAAACAAACATAAAATTCAGGGGTGTGAAGGGAACCAGGAGAGGGAAAGTGGGGGTAGGGGGAAACACCAGGGCCATAGATATAGATAGTGCTGTACCATGAGGGAAATAGGAGCTATGAATGCCTTTGAGGCTCCATGCCTCTCAACCCAGCTAGTTCCCATGCTCATCGCCTGCACGTCTTCTACACTTTATGAATATCTCACATCGACCAAGGATCCCTCTTTGGGGGTTTCAACCCACTCGAAAACTTTACCTTAGCATCGAAGTGGCGGTATTGGTTGAGTAGAGTATATATATATATATATATATATATATATATAGTGGCGGTATTGGTTGAGTAGAGTGGTGAGCTGGCGAAGTGTCGGTACTACAGTGGATTTCCACTGAAATCCTAGTAACAACAATGTCGTGGAAACAATTATGAACATAATTTTGATATGTATTCGAGGAAGACAGGCCGTACCCACCAATAGTATTTCCAGGGAGCACTGAATTTGCTTGCCGATTACTTCAGAAACTAAAGATGCAACATTTCTCCAAATGGGTTGCACCAGGGGGCAGTGCCACCATATGACCCATCGTTCCTACTGCTGAATTGCACCTCCAACATTGTTCTGAAATTCGTGGAGCAAATCTGTGTATCTTATGTGGTGTGAGATACCATTCATACATCATTTTGAGTTGTGTTTCAATTAAAGTGGCGCATTTAGAGGCACCTATTGCATACATATGCGCCTGTGCCCATTGGGTGGGGGTAAAGGTCTTTGAGAGATCCCGCTCCAAGGCAGCCTGGAAAGGCCATCGCTGAGCGACAGTAGGTGTGAGCAGCACTCAATAAAAATGCGTTATAGGTTTAATAGTGGAAAAGGGATCCAGACACATTAACTCTGTCTCCGACAGGAGGGGCACAGTCGCTTGTAACCTTGATATAGTACCTCGAGACTGATGGCATGATCAAAGCTGCATGTATGACAAAAATTGCGAAGCGGGGATTGAAAACTTCTGCTGGAGTTCCGGGAAAGACAGGATGGCCTCAGGTGTGAAGAGATGGTGTAGATGGGTTACTCCCAGTCTTACCCAAGCCCTAAACCTTACATGCGGTAGCAGGTAAGAAAGCGCTGTGAAAGGCGTTGCCATGGATAGATGAGGGTGGTTCATGAGTAAAGAAAAATTCTGATCCCATGCCTTCAGATGAAGCTTCGTAGAGGGTAAAATATGAGGCGTCTCTGGCCTGTCAACGCTTCTCACCCACACCATATCAGACAACTGATGACCAGAGGTGTATACTGATTCTATAGCAAGCCATTGAGGCAATGGTCGGGCATGAAATAAAGCCATGTACGAGGCGAGATAGGTCACCCAGTAAGAACGCCGGACACAGGCCATGTTTAGACCCCCGTCCCTGTGGCGGAGGTGCAGCAAGCGTCTAGCTACTCTCGGGCGCTTTTTTGCCCAGATATACAACATCAGGGTTGACTGCAACTTCTCCAAAAAGGCTTTGGGCACTGAAATGGGCAGTAATCGAAAAACATAGTATCTTTGCTATCACCATCATCTTCACCGCCGCCATCCTGCCTATCCAAGAAACCCCCCGGGATTGTCACTGATGCAAAAGGGAGCTCATTTCAGATGATAATCTCTCGTAGTTATTGCGGAAAATTTGATCCATCGAGGGCGTTATCCATAAACCTAGGTAAGTAATGTAGTTTGTTCGCCAGTCAAAGTCATAGAGTTGTTTAAGGGAGGCAATATGCGTATTAATCATGTGTATAGGGAGTGCCTGCGTTTTCAATGTATTTACCAGATGATATGAGACTTGGCTACTCTCGTCCAGCTCTGTCTGCAATGCCGGGAGCGACGTGTCTGGGTCTGTCAGCGTGAGTAAAACATTGTCTGCGTATAAGTTTAGCTTGTATGTCATGGGCCCCACCGAGACCCCTCGTACGGAATTGTTTTTCCTGATCGCTTGAGCCAAAGGCTCGAGAGCCAGGTTGTACAGGGTAGAGGGGACAACCTTGGCGCGTGCCGTTCGTGATAGCAAACTCGTCCGACAAAAAACCCGAAATAAGGACTCTGGCAGAAGGGGAGTCATACAGGGCCTGTATCGTCGTCATAAAAGAACCTAGGAAACCAATCTTCTGGAGGACCTGTTGCAAAAAGATCCAGCGGACCCTGTCAAAGGCCTTCTCAGCATCCAATGACAGGATCAGACTGGGAGACTCCGAATGGTTCATTGTATGTAGTAAGTTAAGTACCGTAGTTTCCGTGTACTGTCTGGGCCCTGTCTGCCATGTAAAAAGCCTACCTGATCTTGTCCCACTATATGCGGGAGAATCAACTGGAGACGTGTCACAATAATTTTACTATACAGTTTGATGTCCACATTTAACAAAGAGATAGGTCGTAGGTTTTGACAGCGGTCCGGGGTCTTGCCAGGCTTGGGAAGTGTAACGATATGTGCTCTCAGCATGTCCACCGGGAATGCACCCGTTTCCCTGGCCATCTCATAGGCCGATAGCAGATGAGGGGTCAGCTGAGCCGAGAATGTAGTGTAATATATACCAGGGAATCCGTCGGGACCTGGTGCTTTGCGTTTTGGGAGTGCTTTTATAGCTGTGGACAACTCCGTCTGGGTAATTGGGGAAGACAATGTGTCTGTCTGTAATGTCGTCAACTTTGGGAGGTGAATCCGCGCCAAATATTTTGACACAGAATCCACCGTGGGGCTGGCCGTCCCACCGCTCACATCTAGGTTATACAATGTCTCATAATAGCTAGCGAATTCTTTCGCTATGTAAGTAGGGTTACACAACTGTCCACGGGCGGACACGAGAGATGTAATGCGACGCGGAGCTTCCGCGGGTTTCAGTCTCCGAGCCAACAACTGGCCTGGTTTATTTTTAAGCGCATAAAAGGTAGCTTTGAACCTGTCCATAGACCTGAGGTATCCCTCCGTTTCCAAGTCACTTAGCAATTGCGTGTCCAATCTGTCAGCCAATTGAGGGGACGGAGAGAGTTTGTTTTTTACGTCTATATCTTGTATTTCCTTGAGTATCTCTAACCGATGCGTTAAGCAAGTCTTCCTGAGCCTAGCTGACCAGCGCATGCATACATCTCGCAGAACCACCTTATGCACCTTTAACATCCCCTCTATGCGAGTGGAGAAGGCCACCAGTTCCAATTCTGCTCCGGTGCGCTGGCTGCTGGATGCCAAGGCCGGGGATCCGGTGCCATCTTGTTTCTCCACACCTTCCCGGCGTTTGCTGATTTTAGTGGTAAAAAAGTCTTGCCTGTCGCTTTTTTTAGTCTTGGCAGCCGCCATGACGGTCACCTTCGATTTTGCCTGGCTTTCGTGCAGTTTAAAGCGCAATGAGGGTAGATATACGCTTTAGTTTCGCTGGGTGAGGACAGAGGAGCTTTAGCACACGCCCGTCATTATTATTATTATTATTTATAAAGCGCCAGCATATTCCGCAGCGCTGTACAATAAGCACAGTATAGACAGGGTTACAATACATTGAACAACATTTGACAAACAGTACAGGAGGAGATGAGGGCCCTATTCCTGTAGGAACTCACAATCTAGGAGGACGTGCACGATGGTCGGCCACGCCTCCCTGGAAATTCACTTTTTTGAAATTTTTTGTTACAGCATTCTAACGGGTCATGACATATACACAAAGAAATTTATTTAGAATCTCCGGAGTCCGATGGAAATAAAAAAGGATATATAACGTGTCTGGGCTCTACAATAAAACAGGACTTCAAATCACGTTTAAATATGAAGAGCAAAAAAAATGGTGAAAACGAGCTCAGCACCCAGGGGTACTATGGCTCAGCAGTCAAAGGGTTCATGCAGAGCTTTTGGTGAATAGAGCTTGACCTGCAGTCTGATTAATGATGGGCCAGACACCCCCGTGTTTGGTTCGCATTTGAACACCTGAAAAAGTTTGACCTCGAACGCAATGCAAGTCAATGGGGCTCGAACGTTCGAAAATGAAGGTCCCCTCCAAGAGGGCATATATGCAAGATATTGGTTTTCAACCCTTTCACTGCTGAGAGCCAAACCATTTCACCGCTGAGCTCATTTTTACCGCTTTTGCTCATGATTTGAAGCCATGGGAAATGCTTGACCAACAAGGAGTGGGAAATATTTATGAATCCCATAGGCCTCAATGTTAAAAAGACTCTTTACTGCAGAATATAATAATAAACGGTTTATTAGAGATTGAATTAAAACAGGAATATATTTTTAGATTTTTTTTTTTAAAACTCCCCCCCGAACTTTATGTGAACGTCCCAAAAAGATTGAAGTTAACGAACTTTCAAAACAGCCGAAGCTCAAATCGAACTTCGACTCGGCAGCCCATCCCTAAGTCTGACATATGGAAATACTAAACTTTCTTAGAAAAAGTAGTGTTTATACCTGTTCCTACTGACATTTCTTGTGTTTGTCCTTACAAAACCAACGTTTGGTGTCTGTATGGTCCTTATAGATGTGCACTGATATTATGCATCTCTGAAGAGATTTTGATTGGCATGGATGAGTTGGGGGCGGCGGCAAAAAGCACCTTTGTCTGCGTAGTCAAAAATCCTTGCACAAGCGAGAGAGACAGAGAGGCACAAAGGGGTGATACGGAGAGAGACACACATAAGGGGGTACATGGGGAAAGATGGTGCAGACATCATTTGTGTCCAAGTGGTCCCTGGCTGCATTTCGGACAGAGGAATCAGCTCTGCTGCACAAAAAAATATGGGGCAAACGGAACTGGAAGGAGGTGGTGCGCCATGCAGTCTGACCACGTTAAAAAGATGAAGTGGTCTACTTTATCTGGAGAACGGTTTTAAAAGGAACGGCTACACTCCTCTGTGAGTCCTCTCATGGACTGTAAGAGAGTACTCTATTCTAAAACATTTCCCACATTCAGAACATACAAACGGCTTCTCTCCTGTATGAATTCTCACATGTGCAGTAAGCAAAACCTTTATTCTAAAACATTTCCCACATTCAGAACATGCAAACGGCTTCTCTCCTGTATGAATTCTCTCATGCACAGCAAGGTCACCCGTTCCTCTAAAACATTTCCCACATTCAGAACATGCAAACGGCTTCTCTCCTGTATGAATTCTCTCATGAACAGTAAGCTTACCCTTTTGTATAAAACATTTCTCACATTTCGAACATGCAAAAGGCTTCTCTCCTGTATGAATTCTCTCATGTACAGTAAGCTCACCCTTTGTTCTAAAACATTTCCCACATTCAGAACATGCAAACGGCTTATCTTCTGTATGAATTCTCACATGTGCAGTAAGCTCACCCTTTGTTCTAAAACATTTCCCACATTCAGAACATGCAAACGGCTTCTCTCCTGTATGAATTCTCTCATGCTCAATAAGCGCACTCTTTGTTCTAAAACATTTCCCACATTCAGAACATGCATTAGGCTTCTCTCCTGTATGAATTCTCTCATGTGCAGTAAGATCACCATTTGTTCTAAAACATTTCCCACATTCAGAACATGCAAACGGCTTCTCTCCGGTATGAATGCTCACATGTGCAGTAAGCTCACCCTTTGTTCTAAAACATTTCTCACATTCAGAACATGCAAACGGCTTTTCGCCTGTGTGTTTTCTCTCATGTTGACTACAGTGACCCTTTGTTCTAAAACATTTCCCACATACAAAACATGCAAACGGCTTATCTCCTGTATGGATTCTCTCATGTTTAGTAAGTTCACCCTTTGATCTAAAACATTTCTCACATTCAGAACATGCAAATGGCTTCTCTCCGGTATGAATTCTCACATGTGCAGTAAGATCAGCCTTTCTTCCAAAACATTTCGCACATTCAGAACAGGCAAACGGCTTCTCTCCTATCTGAACTATCTTGTGTTTACCAAGACTTGCATTTGTGCTTAAACATTTCTCTCTTTCAGGGCACAAAAATGTACCAGATGACAGTCCTGGATTCTCTGGTTCTTTTGGATTTTCTGAGGAGGGCAAAGCTTCATCTTTGATCATTATTTCTTCTTGCTTTACTGACCGAGGCTCCATGAGGTTTTCGTCAATATATGGCATTGGTTCTTCCGGATTTCCTGAAGACATTTCAGGACTTTTTCTGTACTCCTGGGGGGGAGGGGATACAATATTTTACTGTCACCAAACAAATGCAGCCATGTCAAGACTCTCTCAATGCTGGCATGGGTTGCCAGAGATTTCTTTAGGATTAAAACTAAACATTTCTTAAAGTCAGAGCCCCCTCATGCTAAATGTACAAATAGTCTTACAGACATCTAGAAATTAGATTTTAACCTACAGAAGGGGAATTTTCTGTCTAGAGAGGTTGCTCTGAATTAGCAGACACTATAAAGTTGGATCGAAGAAAAAAATCAGCATATATTTAATATGCAATAACCCACGATCTGACAATCCGTATCTATTAACCCCTTCGCTGCGGAGCCATTTCACGTCTGTGTGCTGAGCTCATTTTTACCGCTTTTGTTTATCATGTTTAAATGCGATTTGAAGTCACATTTTATTATATGACCCAGACATATTACAGATCGTTCGTTCCGGAACACACTGCAGATAATAGATCATTAATATATGTATACGTCATGTCCTGCCTGTATATTATAACAAAAAATGCAATACAATTAGAATTTTTAATCATCTGCAGCGTGTAAAGTGTTTTTTTTCACATTTTATCATACGGGTTTTTGCGTTTATATTTTCTATGGGGTGCGCTTGTTAAATAAAAAAATAAATCTGAAATGGGGACTCGTTACATTTTCGGGGGGGAATTACGTGACTTTTAGAAAACTCACCCTATAGAAAAAAAAAATCAGTGCAGCATCATTGTTCACATTATAATTGAAATGGGAACAATATTGCTGCAATAATAAAAACCACACAGAAAAAACGTTTGTTCTTTAAACATGGTCATGTTTAGTATCATTCGAAAGGCCATTACAAGGATACCAAATATGAACACTCTAGCTGCCACCATTCAGGAAATATGGGTGTTCAAAAGGAACCCCCCATTTCCACCAGGGGATTTTCTTAGGAAATATAGAGGTAGAGGTTCCTCACGCCATGATGTCTGGTAGCGAGGGGGTCCCGTAGGTGGAGCTGCCATCCAAGATACGGCCCCCACCGGAGCTAGATCGGAATCCGGCACTTAAGCGGTTAAAAAAAGGCATCGCCCTACAAAGCGATGCCTGTTTTTTTTTGTAGACCCGATCGGGAGGGAGAGGGATCCAAAAGAATACCCCCCTCCATTTTAGGCGATCTCCCGGCATTGCACACATAGCACGATGACGTCATTTACATCAGATGGGGTATAAATTTGGCGTCTGTCTTCCAGGAAGTCAGAACGCGCCGAGGATCAATGATAAATTCCACAGGAACAAAAGACTTCCCCTCTCCTCCTCCCTTAACCCTGCTCTCACACACATCTTCAACCTCTCTCCACCGGCTCCTTCCCATCCGCCTTCAAACACGCGCTAGTCACCCCATTACTAAAGAAACCATCCCTCGATCCCAACTCTCCATCAAACTACTGTCCTGTATCCCTGCTTCCCTTCACATCTAAGCTCTTAGAAAAACTAGTCTTCAACCGCCTCTCCCTCTTCCTGTCCTCCAATTCCCTACTTGACCCCCTGCAATCTGGCTTCCGTCCCCTACACTCAACTGAAACTGCCCTCACCAACGACCTCCTAACTGCTATAAAACACGGCCACTATTCTATCCTCATTCTGCTTGACCTCTCGGCTGCTTTTGACACTGTTGACCGCCCCCTCCTTCTGCAGACCCTCAGCTCTCTTGGTCTCTGTGACACTGCACTCGCTTGGGTTGACTCCTATTTATCCAACAGGTCCTTCTCTGTGTCCTTTGCTGGTAACTCCTCCTCCTCATTGCCTCTATCTGTTGGTGTACCTCAAGGCTCGGTCCTTGGTCCTCTGCTCTTTTCCATCTACACCTCCTCCCTGGGCAAAATCATTAACAGCTTTGGTTTTAATTACCACCTCTATGCTGATGACACTCAGATCTACCTCTCTACCCCGATCTCTCTCCCCCTGTCCTTTCCAAAGTCAGTGACTGCTTATCTGGCATCTCCTCCTGGATGGCCTCCCACCACCTAAAGATCAACATGTCAAAGACTGAGCTCCTACTTATTCCTCCCTCTAATACCTCCCCACCTCCTGACTTCTCTATCACGGTGGAGGGTATCACCATCTCCCCATCAAACCAAGTTCGCTGTCTTGGAGTTGCACTCAACTCTGCTCTTTCTTTCATACCCCACCTCCAGTCTCTTTCCTCATCCTGCCGCTACCAATTGTGTAATCTTTCCAGAATTCGGCCATTTCTTACACGCTCTGGTAATCTCCCGACTTGACTATTGCAATAATCTCTTATCTGGCCTCCCTCTCTCCCGCATCTCCCCCCTACAATCCATCCTGAACACCTCTGCCAGGCTAATTCACCTCACCCGCTGCTCTATCTCTGCCGCTCCCCTCTGCGAGTCCCTTCACTGGCTCCCCATCCACTGCAGAATTAAGTTCAAAATCCTTATCCTTACCTAAAAAATCCTCACTAACTCAGCTCCCCACTACCTGTCCTCACTAATCACCAAATACACCCCAGCCCGCTCCCTAAGGTCAAACAGTGACCTGCGCCTAGCTTCTCCCCGCATCACCTCTTCCCATGATAGACTGCAGGACTTCTCTCGCGCAGCCCCCATCCTCTGGAACGCTCTCCCTCGTACGGTCAGACTTTCCCCTAACTT
This sequence comes from Leptobrachium leishanense, assembly GCA_009667805.1. Lineage (NCBI taxonomy): Eukaryota > Metazoa > Chordata > Amphibia > Anura > Megophryidae > Leptobrachium > Leptobrachium leishanense. Next base: position 18,626 of record RXON01003481.1, read on the forward strand.
CTCTTCCTTCAAATGCTCCCTTAAAACGTTCCTATTTAGGGAAGCCTACCACCCAACTCACTGACGCAACCATCAATCACTCTCACCTTGCAGTCTTCTCCTCCTGTTTCCAACCCCAACCCCTCTAGATTGTGAGTTCCTACGGGAATAGGGCCTCATCTCCTACTGTACTGTTTGTCAAATACAGTTAGGTTTTAATTTGTCATTTTCATTAAGCACTGTCTTTACAGGTTTATAAGTTTGTCCATTTATTTTATATATTTTCATTAAAAGTAAAATTTTACACTGGTTTCTGAGAGACATTAGTATTCTGTTGGTTCTCATCAGAATAACTGTATTCCACTAATACAGTCACAGGTATTTACAAAGCGCTAGCAAGTTCCGTAGCGCTGTACAAAGGGAAAGGCTGAATAACAAATGTCCCTACAAGTAAGGCTAGGGTCGGACGAACGCATTTTTCGCATCGTCCGTAAAAATGTGCATCCGAATGCATGGACGTACTTTTCACGGAATACGCGATAGCGGCCATACGATGCGCAATTTCGGCCGTGAGCTTTTACAGATCCAAACCAGGAAACTTTGGGTGTCTGGATGTTATGTTGGCCGGACATGAGCAGCGTCTGACGTCTCCTAATCACGCACACACGCCGCTATGCGGACGCAGCACACTCTGTACGTCAGTACTAGCGGTTCGACGTTCTTGCGAAAATGCATTGGTTTGCCACTTGCGTTGCGCGGCCGAACTTTCGTGTGGCCGTACTTCGTGTGTGGGCCTGCGTTGGATGTCTTTTGCAGCTACCACGGCCCTCATAAAGTGCGGGTAAATGCACCGATAGCACTGCGTTCGTCTGACCCCAGCCTTAAACACACAGAACAGTAGGAGAGCGAACCATGCCCAAGAGCTTACAATCTAAGGAGAGGGGTGACACACTAGGTGAGGGTAATAGCTGAGTATGTGAAGTAGTTGGGTGCATGGGGGGGCTGTGGGCAAGATGGAGCAAAAAATGTAGTTCATGTGAAGCTTTGATAGGTGGAGTAGTGGGTGGGGAGGAGGTGGGGAATATTCAGGAAGTGGGAGCTGAAGAAACATCCCTGAGGGGCGTCACAGGAGAAGATGAAATGACAGTTTAACCCCTTCCCGACCGCTGACGTACCATGTACGTCCTGCCCATGGGTCTCCCTTAGACCCGCGTATGTACATGGTATGTCAGCAGGTTCCTAACCTCCCTCCCTCCCGCCAACACTTACCTCCCTTGCTGGTTCCCACGGAGTTCTGGCAGGGAGGAAGCCTGCCCCTCTGTTTTAGAGGGGCCGGTGGGCACGATGACGTCACCAAGCTGCGTGGTGATGTCACCGGCGCCTGCATTTAAATCAAGGAAGTGGAGGGGCGACTCGTTTGGAGCCCTCTATCTCCCCAACCAGTCAACCTACAGCGATGCTTTTTGCGCCACTGGAAAGGGAAGAGCCTCCCCTTTTCAGCTGTTTATAAATGTAACGGTTTCGCTGCCGGATCGATATTTAAACCTGGAGGTGGCTGACATTTTGGATGTCAGCCAAGCCTCCTGGTCACTCCCCAACCACTGACATCCCCACCACATGTGTGAGGAGGTCAGTGGGCCAGTTTACCCCCTAGCTGCCAAGTGAAGATAGGGGGATCATTTGGATCCGGGGCAGCTAGAAGGTCATGTTTGACATGCTTGGAAAGGCCTTTCCATGACTAGGTTTGGTGTAAATAAAAAGCTAATAAATGGAACAAAAATGAAAGAAAAAAAGTGGTATTTTTTTTGTCTGGGGTGGGCTTTATTAACCACTTCAATGCGGAGGACGCGCTCAGCGCGTCCTCCGCATTACCGCTGCTGTGCGGAGGACGCGCTTAGCGCGTCCTCCCATTGGGGTCAGCGTTCGGCCGGGTTCCGGCTGATCGCTGGCCCCTCTGGTGCGGGCTGACATCCTCGATGTCAGCCGCGCATCCGGAACCGCAGCCGCTGGTATTAGGTGTCATCGCGGCAGCGCGATGACACCTAATTCAGGCGCCCCCCCCCCCCGCATGTGCGGAGGAGGCGCCTGAAAGGGAGGGGGGGAGGTCCTTCGGACCTCTCTCCCTCCTGATCGGCGGCTCTGCGGGGGTTAACCCAGGCATCATTTGGAAGGGCACAGCCTGCCCTTCCAAATGGTGCCTGGCATTAACCCCTGGGGAGCTGGATCGCGAATCGGCGCTGAAAAGCGCCGGTTCGCGATCCTTTCCCGGAGCTGGCCGACATCTTGGATATCGGCCAAGCCTCCGGGAACTCCCCCTGAGGACTGGCGTCATCGTGCGTAGCACGATGACGCCAGTCCTGGACTTAACCCCTAACTGCCACCAACGGTGGAGATAGGGAGTTCCAATGAACTCCCTATCTCCCGATCCGTGGCAGCTAGGGATTAAAGTTTGGTATGGTTGGATCGGCCAGAGCATGGCCGTTGCAACGATACCAAACACTACTGTGAAAAAGTTTGTAAAAAAAAATAAAAAATGAAAAATAAAAATTTAAAAAAAAATAAACACTTTTTTTTGGTTTGTTAATGCAGCAATATTGTTCCCATTTCAATTATAATGTGAACAATGATGCTCCACTAACGATTTTTGTATGCGGTGCGTTTGTTAAAAATAGTGTAATTTTCCCCAAAAAAAATGTAACGAGACCCCATCTCTAATTTTTTTAACAAGTGCACCCCATACAAAATATAACTGCAATTGCTCGCATGTTAAAATGTGAAAAAAAACACTTTACACATTGTAAATTATTGAAAATACATATTTTATTGCATTTTTTGTTATAATATACAGACATGACATAACGTATACATATAATAATGACATATTATGAATCTACCGAGTCTGACGGAAAGAACGATATATAATATGTCTGGGTCATATACTAAAATAAGCCTTCAAAACACGTTTAAACATGATGAGCAAAACCGGTAAAAATGACCTCAGCACAGGGGCGGGAAAAGCCTCAGCAGCGAAAGGGTTAAATAGTACCTAGGCTGTCATCTAAAAATTATGCGCATAAAACGGTCATAATGAGCTCAGCGCACATAGGTGAACTGGCTCAGCAGTGAAGGGGCTAAAAAGCAAAAACATTTAAAAATTGGGTATTTCTATTCTCGGGACAAAATTTTGACACTATTTTGCCGGTGGTCTTTCTTGGCGGTAGTAGATTTTGGGGATTAAATTACAAAAAAGTTTGTTTTAACCATTTTTTCATCATATTTCATATTATTTTTATAGTAAATTATAGGCTATGATGGAAATAATGGTATTTCTAGAAAGTCCATTTAATGGCATGAAAAACGGTGTATAATATGTGTGGGTTGAATAAACGAGTAACAGGGTTATCCAAAGAGATTCGAAAAGTCACCGCACGTTCGGTGACTTTTCCGTTCTCTTCAATTCGGTTCCTTTTGCCGATTGCATTTCGGTGACCCTGCGGTGTATTCAGCAAACAGCACAGGGTCCCCGAATTGCAGGGAAAAGCTGCCGAAAACATGACGAAAACTAACCGAATGCACGCTGAAAACAAGCAAAAACATCTGGATTAACCTTTGAAGAAGCCGAACAGGAGCCGAACAGGAGCCGAACATGAGCCGAACATGAGCCGAATCACACAGAGCCGAAGCAGCTGTGATGTAGAGGAGGCAGTGAATAAATTAGAAAAACCATTTGTATGAATCTGGGAAAAAGAAACGCTGTTTGCAAAGAAACTACTGAGCGAAAATGTCTGAAATTTTCACAGGAGGTCCAGGGAATGATAATAAAGAGATTACAAAAAAAATAAGTAAACTGAAACAAAAAAAAAAAAAATTGGACTTTTAAAAAAAAAAAAAAAAAATCTGAAAAATGCTTAAAGTATCCTAAAAAATCTATAAATAAAGAGACTTTTTGCTGCAGAATTTTATAATAAACGGTTTATTAGATATTGAATTAAAACGGGAATATTTTTAACATTGAAGCCTATGGGATTCTCCTGAATAAATTTGCCGAATTAAACCACCGAATGGCAGGGCATTAGGGGAACCTTTCACTGCTGGTTTGTGTTCTCTGAATAGTCGAAGCATTGCTTTTCTATGGGGATTCACTGCCCTCGAACAGGGACCGAACAGGCACCGTATGTTCAGGCAATTCGCCAGGATTTGGCGAATTGCCTGCTCTCTGGATAGCCGAATGGCCAGGAAAGGTAACCTTATTTCCTTTCTCAAGCAATTCGGATCTCTTTGGATAACCCTGTCAGAAAAAAATTGTACCTAAACACGAACAGTGCAGAAATGTAAAAACAGCAGCGGGCACTAAAGGACGGATTTGTCTAAAACCGCCCGGTCCCCAAGGGGTTAAAGCAAGAAAATAAACAATTTTTTACACATTTTTAAAACTTTTATATCTACAAACTAGAATAAATCAATAAAAGTGTTTAAATGTCAATTTAAAACCATTTATTTCTAGACATGCATAGCCCTTTAAATACTGTATAGGATAAAACACAGCCATAAAGTAAAACTCACAAGATTTTGATAAATGTTTCCTCATGGAAAAACTCCAAAAAAACGGAAACAGGAAATTAAAAAAAACCCTGTTATTTTTCTTTTTTATATGCAATTAAAACAAAGAAAAAAACAGCTGCATGTGTTTTATAATGTGTTTTATACAGTTATTTTGCTTGTAATGCCCAAGTAATGTAGTTACAGCTTATGTAAGTGGTACTGTACCTTTAAAGGGACTCTATATATAAAATATACCCCTCCCCCTTCTGCTCTTAAATAATCAACCTGATGTGCTGAGATTGAGCCAAATTATTTAAAAAAAAAATTGGGTCAAAATACCCCTTCAGTTCAGGGCTACCGAAATGCAGAAGTCCCTGCAGCCATTTCATGCAATTTGCATATGTACATTGTGTGTACATAGCTCGGATATGGCGTACTATTCTACTCATGTTCTGCAGTGCCAGCGCAGAATGACGGATTGGTGTTGAGTAGGCATGCGCAGTAACACTCCATCGGCTCCTGTATCCTACAACGCTTCCTACTGTGATGATGCCAGCGTGTAGAGCGTGCTTTTTTTTTTTTTTTTTTAATTGGGCAGACTAGATGGGCCGAAAGGTTCGTATCTGCCGACATTTTTCTATGTTTCTATGACATCATCAGTGACTGATTTGGTGACCGAAGGGCAGGATATTCAAATCCCGCCTTCCTGGTGATGTTTGTGTGGGCGACGGAAACTCTCCTTCGTCACACAAGGATTTTGAAAAAAATGTGGCAGGAAGATGGGGTGCATTAACGCAGCCTGACCACTTCAAAAAGCTGAAGTGGTCAGGGTGTGTAAAGTGTCCCTTTAGAAAGAGCAGGGCCGGCGCTTACTATAAGCGAATGTCACTCGCTTTGACAGGGATCTGAATTTTCAAACTACCTGCCCAACGCTGTGCCCTACTGCTCCTCTGAGATGCAGCCGGCGCCCGGTGCGCTACATTACATCCACCAGGTGTCCTAAATCAGACTTCCCCCGTGGTGCTGGAAGCTTACCCTCTCTCTCTCCTCTTGGTCCCATCCTCCTTGCTGGCCCACGGCCCCCTCTGATGACATAATGAGAAGGGCTTGCCATACAAAGTCTACAGTACCGTCCTTCAAGGGAATCCCAATACAAAAGATGCAAAGGTCCTTTGGACCCCTGTATCTGCTGAACGGTGTAACGTAGGAGGTCATTTTAGGTGTCGTTGGAAATCAAACATGACCAGTTAATCGGTAAGTATATAATATATAAAAAAAATAAACGTAACAATCCTTTCTTTTTCTCTAAAGCGACAGTATTGATCACTTTTCAGTAATAAAGTGAGTAACGTTGCTGCACTAACTCACCTTCTCGTTTCCCACAGCAGCAGCAAGTGTGGAGGGAATGGGGCAATGTGTTATTCCGCTGCGGAGAACGCAGGCGTCACTTTGGACTCCTACATTACCATTCTGTACTCCCACAAGGTCAAATGAGGTGTCATTAGAAAGCATACAGGGTAATTCAAAGAGATCCGAATTGCTGGAGAAAGGAACCGAAGGCTGATTTTCAAACGTTAAACATCAAACGTTAAAAAGCTGAAGTGGTCTTCTTTATCTGGAGAACTGTTTTAAAAGGAACGGCTACACTCCTCTGTGAGTCCTCTCATGGACTGTAAGAGCGTACTTTCTTCTAAAACATTTCCCACATTCAGAACAAGCAAACGGCTTCTCTCCTGTATGATTCCTCTCATGTAGAGTAAGCTCCCACTTTGTTCTGAAACATTTCCTACATTCAGAACAAGCAAACGGTTTCTCTCCTGTATGAATTCTCCCATGCTCAGTAAGCTCACCCTTTTGTGTAAAACATTTCTCACATTCAGAACATGCAAACGGCTTCTCTCCTGTATGAATTCGCTCATGTATAGTAAGATTACCCTTTGTTCTAAAACATTTCCCACATTCAGAACATGCAAATGGCTTATCTCCTGTATGGATTCTCTCATGTACAGTAAGATTACTCTTTGTTCTGAAACATTTCCTACATTCAGAACAAGCAAACTGCTTCTCTCCTGTATGACTCCTCTCATGTACACTAAGCTCCGACTTTGTTCCTAAACATTTCCCACATTCAGAACATGCAAACGGCTTTTCTCCTGTATGAATTCTCTCATGTATAGTAAGCTCAAGCTTTGTTCTAAAACATTTCTCACATTCAGAACATGCAAACGGCTTCTCTCTCCTGTATGAATTCTCTCATGTACAGTAAGCGTACCCTTTGATATAAAACCTCTCCCACATTCAGAACATGCAAACTGACTCTCTCTTGTATGAATTCTCTTATGTACAGTAAGATGATCCATTGTTTTAAAACCTCTCCCACATTCAAAACATGCAAAAGGCCTCTCTCCTGTGTGAATTCTCTCATGTACAGTAAGATCCCACTTTGTATTCAAACCCTTCCCACATTCAGAGCAAGTAAACAGCTTCTCTCCGGTATGAATTCTCTCATGTTGAATACACTCACTCTTTGTTCTAAAACATTTCTCACATTGAGAACATGCCAACGGCTTCTCTCCGGCATGAATTCTCACATGTACAGTAAGATTACCCTTTCTTCTAAAACATTTCCCACATTCAGAACATGCAAACAGCTTCTCTCCTGTATGAATTCTCTCATGCTCAGTAAGCTCACCCTTTTGTGTAAAACATTTCTCACATTCAGAACATGCAAACGGCTTCTCTCCTGTATGAATTCGCTCATGTATAGTAAGATTACTCTTTGTTCTAAAACATTTCTCACATTCCGAACATGCAAACGGCTTCTCTCCTACCTGAACTTTTTTTTGTTTACCAAGACTTGCATTTGCGCTTAAACATTTCTCTATTTCAGGGCACAAAAATGTCCCAGATGACAGTCCTGGATTCTCTGGTTCTTTTGGATTCTCTGAGGAGTGCAAAGCTTCATCTTTGATCATTATTTCTTCTTGCTTTACTGACAGAGGTTCCATGATGTTTTCTTCAACATATGGCAATGGTTCTTCCTGAATTCCTGAAGACATTTCAGGACTTTTTCTGTACTCCTGGGGGGAGGGGATACAATATTTTACTCTGTCAGGATATATTTAATATGCAATAACCCACGATCTGACAATCCGTATCTATTAACCCCTTCGCTGCGGAGCTCATTTTTACTCATCATGTTCAAATGCGATTTGAAGCCACGTTTTACTATATCAGGAAAAAAGGAGAGACGATCGAATCAGCGCTTTCTTCGGCCTGTGTCTTCTTTATTTTAAAGATACATGCAGAAAGAAACAAACAAACGCTACCATAGCGTAGTAACCTTGGACACAATAAAGAAATATGTGTGATAACAGAAGAAAGTTTGCACTCACATTTCCAAGTGTTTCAATCAGACGCTAGATGCTCCAGGCAGCCGGCGACATTAAGTAGGAACGCCGGATTTCCACGAAGTTTGCTGCCTTATCCCTCCAGTAAATGCTGGACGTCAAGTGCTGATTCGACCCATTGATTTTATTATCCATATATACAAGTTTTTTTCCTTTTTTTTTTTGCTGTAAAATTGCGATTTTGGAATCTCCTCTAGGTGGCGCCATTGATACAGGATTCTTTTTACGTTTTACTATATGACCCAGACATATTATAGAGATTGTTCTTTCTGGAAAACTGCGCAGATAATAGATCATTATTATATGTATACGTCATGTCCTCAGGGCCGGTGCTAGACTATTTTGCACCCTAGGCAAGACCAGCTACTTGAACCCCCCCCCAAAAAGAAAGCTCACATGGGTATATTTGCCCCTGGCTCACACGCATGGGTATCTGCCCCCAGCTCTCACGCATGGGTATCTGCCCCCAGCTCTCACGCATGGCTATCTGCCCCCAGCTCTCACGCATGGCTATCTGCCCCCAGCTCTCACGCATGGCTATCTGCCCCCAGCTCTCACGCATGGCTATCTGCCCCCAGGCTCACACATGGATATCTGCCCCCAGGCTCACCCATGGATATCTGCCCCCAGGCTCACCCATGGATGTTTGCCGCTCCAGCGCCGTCTCCTCGTAGTCATAGTCAGTCCCAATACGTGCTGGCGTTACCGCTGGCGTCAAGGAGACGGAGGCGTGGACTTGTTTCAGGAAGCACCAAGTCCACGCCTCCATCTCCTTGATGCCAGGGGCGACGCCGGCACATATTGGGGCTGGCTGCAGCACGCGGCCGCCCCAGGCTGCCCCGCGGGCAATTTTTTAATTGGTCTAGGCGCCTGCTTAGCTTGCCTAGCGGCAGCGCCGGCCCTGCCTGTATATTATATTATAACAAAATGCAATAAAATTTGAATTTTTACCCAGGACAGACGACTCCGCTAGTTTGGCGACCAAGAAAGTGCAGCTGCCCATGCGGAGACGCCGAGCAGCCCAGCGGAAGAGGTCCGGCGGTGGTGCTCACAGACTGGCCTGGTCCTCACGAAGAGTTTTGTTTTCTTGAGGGCCTGGGACGACGCTCCCCCCCAAGCTAGCGGTCAGGAAGGCGCAGATGCGTACATCGATGTACCAGGGAGTTCTGCCCAGGAACCTTGGCGGTAGACATCGTGGAACTGCTCGGGCCTTGCAAGGCCCTGATGGTTTCTCCAACGCTGATGGTCGGGCGGCTGTCGGGTGCTGTGGCCTACTGGGGGGGGGGGTCGCGCTACCTGCACCCCGCCCGTTTTTGTTTCTCGATGCGGGCTGAAGGGACAGTTGGACTGAGTGTCCGAGCCGCCCCATTTTCCAACGCGATCTTTCTTGATCTCCCCCCTGATGAGACTTTGATTTTTGACTACTAACCCCTTCCCACCCCCTTGTTTTTCTGCATTTTGAGATTTCTTTTTGAGATACCCCTCCCCCCTTTCTTTTTATTTATATTTATTTTTATTTTCTTCTTTTTATTATGCGGTGTCTTTTCGATGAAAAGTTTTGACCCTGCGTGCGAAGACACCTTTGAAATTTTGTTGGCTGGTCTGCCTATTTTGTGCCACTCCCTACCCCCCTTCCCCTCCCCCCTCGATTACTATTATTCGCCAAGACCCCCCCCCTTCGGGGGATGTTTACTATTTTTCACACGTGGTATTTCTGCTGTGGATGGCCCTGCGTGGCCCTTGTTTTCATATGTTTGATTATATGCTGACTTCTTTAGAAAATAAAATCTTAAATTCAAAAAAAAATTTTTTAAAAAAAGGAATTTTTAATCATCTACAGCGTTTAAAGTGTTTTTTTCCCATATTTTATCATGCGAGTTTTTGCGGTTATATTTTCTATGGGGTGCGCTTGTTAAATAAAAAAAATAAAAAAATAAAAACACAAATGGGGACTAGTTACATTTTTTTGGGGGGGGGGGGGAATTACGTGATTTTTAGTAAATGCACCCCATAGAAATAAATCACTAGTGCAGCATCATTGTTCACATTACAACTGTATTGGGAACAATATTGCTGCATTAATAAAAAATTTAAAAAAAAAAAAAACCCCAAAAAGTTTATTTTTATTTTTTTCATTACTTTAAACATGGTCATGTTTGGCATCATTCTCTGGCCTTTCAAATGATGCCAAACATGAACCCTCTAGCTGCCACCATTCGGGAAATATGGGGGTTCAAAGGAACACCCCATCTCCACAAGGGGATTTCCTTAGGAAAATTCCCAGGCAGCTAGGGGTTCCTTGGCTGATGTCATCGCGCCATACGCATTGACGTCTGGTAGCCAGGGGGTCCCGAAGTTGGAGCTGCCATCCAAGATAGCGGCCCCCACCGGAGCTAGATCACAGTCCGGCACTTAAGCGGTTAAAAACCGGCAGACACTGCCCTACAAAGCGAGGCCTGTTTTTTTGTAGACCCTCCCGATCAGGAGGGAGAGGGATCCAAAAGGATCCCCCCTCCTTTTCAGACGATCTCCTGGCATTGCTGGGGGGGTGGGGGTCGCCTGAAAATGACGTCATCACACATAGCGTGATGACGTCACTTACGTTGGGGGAGGGGTATAAATTTGGCGTCTGTCTTCCAGGAAGTCAGAACGTGGTGGGACCCTGGGCCGAAAGGCAAGAATCTCTCAGGGGGCTCCCGCAAGCGGAGGACGTGTGGGGAACGTCCCCCGCATATAGCAGGAGTCAATGAGGACGTTCCCCACACGTCCTCTGCAGGGAAAGGGTTAAATGTAAATCAGATAACGCTGCACAATGTACCTTTTCTGGTTATCAATGATAAATTCCACAGGAACAAAAGACTTTTCTATCAACAGGAGCAAATGAATGTGTCTTTAAATCTGCAAAATAGAAAACAAGAAAACACACAGGGTTACACACACGCTCTTCTCATTTCAGCCCATTTCTACTCCCGTCAATTCCATTTCACCAAAAATATGGTGTGTTCACGATTCCATTTTGCTGAAAATTGACTCGCCGAAGCAGTTATCAGGGATCGGCGAGGTGTCCGCTCATGGACACTGGTGTCTGTGAGGGGCCCTTGCACGTTCTGCCGCTGGAACCCGCAATGATTCCGAGACTAGGATGGAGGAGCAGGAGAATTCAGTTCCTCCGGACTCCTCCATGACCCGGACGTGTGATGTGAGTGACGCAGCGCGCCATGCTTCGTGTGACACATACGAGGTATGTGCACAATTGTATAAAGTAAGTAATTGTCATGTATAGTGGTGACATTGAAAGGTATGTGTTTATGTTTTCTATGTGGTATATGGTGCCTATAACAAGTCACTATGAGAATGCAGCTCTCTGCTGCAGCAGCAGGGGACTGTTATTATGACGCACAGGGTCTTATGTTCAGGAAGGATTGGGGGAAGATTATAGGTGTGGCACTGGTGATGTGTTCCTGCTTACCCTCATAACCATGAGGATACTATGGAACAAGCAGCCAATCTGTCTGTCTCCTGATTCTTTCCTGTTTTTACAGGTAAGCCTAAAGCAGGAAGTAACTCCCAAACATTTAAAATAAAGAATCCATGTTATATACAGCTGTATTAACTGTGCAGAGAGTCAGATGGGAGACAATAAGAGATATCCTTAATGTAAACACTAGGAGGGTGGAGGCTCCAGGTACTCTACAATAATAATGGTAAAAGCAGTATTTCCTGATGCAGAGTCAGTTATGTACATTTAAATGTACTCAATATGCAGAAATCTTAGATGCATTATTATTTACTATTAGAAAGGAATTGTTCTATGTCTTGGCAGATATGACATCCCCTTATGTGCAGAAGGAAAAGGAATAGCTGTAGCACGCTGCACACTGTATATAATAGGATGTATAGTCTGTGAGACGGATTCACAACTTTCCACAGGGAAAGTTAGAGGTTTTGTGAAAATGAAGATGACATGCTAATAGGTCATTTAGAATGAAAATGTTATTGTTTTAAAAGCATTTGGAAAATATGCATTTAATAAAGAGATAACCATGAGGATACTATGGAACAAGCAGCCAATCTGTCTGTCTCCTGATTCTTTCCTGTTTTTACAGGTATTTACATCTGTCTGCTGGCCCTCTGAACGGGGTCTGCAACATTCGCATGGTTGGGGGTGGCCGCATGCACCTGTAACGTCACACCACTACACACAGCATCCATTCCAATCCCTAATCGAAATCTGTCAGGTTTAATACCTTGCAGTTACTGGCCTCTCAGGTTAGGAGCCCGATATGCAGTGCTCGGGGATGCACACAGTTCGTCAGAGAGGAGAATCACACAGGCGGGCTGAGAGACAGCACTAGCGTCGCTAGGTGGGGGCGGGGGGTACGGCCCGCACCAGGTGACACCCGCCCTTAGGGTGACACCTGCGGCGTGCAGAGGGGGGGCAGCGGTGCGGTGTTTGGGGCCTGCGCATGTGACATCACATGGTCTTCCTGTCGAGCGGGAAGAAGCAGGAGCCGCCGGATGAAGAGAGAGCGATTTGGGGTAGGAGCTTGTGTGGAGTGCCTGTGCCCCCATTGGTGTCAGTGCCCCCTCCACATTGTGCCTGGCAGTTCAGGGGGTACAGTGTGCACCTCTCCCTGCACCAGGCCCATATTTGTTTGGGCAGACAGAAAGGATGCTGGGCTCCTGTGCCAGGCCAGGTGGCGTTTATCGTGTCACGGAGCTGCACACTGACCCCCTGAACTGCCATCCATACGGTGTCTGTCCCCAGTAGCTCTGACCCTGGTGTGTGTCAGTCAGTAGGTGCTGCTAGAGGAGCTTCCCGGGCCGTTGCTATGGATGCTCTCTGGCTCTCCCGCGCTAACACCCGGCCTGCCCGAGTCTGATTACACCATGGCACAGGTTTACTCGTGATCAGACTGGGGCAGGCCGGGTGTTAGCGCGGGGGAGGGGGCACACAGAGCTAGAGGAGACACAGGAGCCGCCTCACCAAATAACTTACGTTTAAACTGTACCGAGGGCTTGATGTGTCCAGCAGTGCAGGAGGGGAGGCTGGGCTGTCTCTGTAAATTCCCCGGGAGGGAGACCTGTAACCCACTGGTTAACACTGCTCTCCAGCCAGGCCTGGAAACCCAGAGAGCATCCATAGCAACGGCCCGGGAAGCTCCTCCAGCAGCACCTACTGACTGACACACACCAGGGACAGAGCTACTGGGGGACAGACACACATACCAAGGGACAGACACATTAGGGGACCAGTCTGCCATGCATTATACCAGTGTGTGCCATACCAGTGTGCCAGCCATACCTCTTTACCATGCATTATACCAAAGTGCCAGCCTTTCCAGGTTGATTTGGGGGGGCATGCAATCAAAAGGTTGGCCCCAGGAATCAACAGCCCTCTGGGTGACACCAAAGCAGCGGCATCCAACCGCCTCCCCCGATTAGCTCCTGCCGGCGGTTGCATGCTTTTCCCTCCTACGTGCTGCCGCCAGCATGAATATCTGCCTCTCGCCTGGGGTTCTGGGGTTTGCGAGATCGCGGCTGGCTGGTGTATAGAACCCCAGGCGAGAGGCAGATATTCATGCTGGCAGCCGCACGTAGGAGGGAAAAGCACGCGGCCGCCGGCAGGATCTAATCGGGGGAGCAACGAGCAGACAGGAGGTGAGAGCTGGTCTGGGGCAATATATCCATGCGTGAGCTGGTCTGGGGCAATATATCCATGCGTGAGCTGGTCTGGGGCAATATATCCATGCGTGAGCTGGTCTGGGGCAATATATCCATGCGTGAGCTGGTCTGGGGCAATATATCCATGCGTGAGCTGGTCTGGGGCAATATATCCATGCGTGAGCTGGTCTGGGGCAATATATCCATGCGTGAGCTGGTCTGGGGCAATATATCCATGCGTGAGCTGGTCTGGGGCAATATATCCATGCGTGAGCTGGTCTGGGGCAATATATCCATGCGTGAGTTGGTCTGGGGCAATATATCCATGCGTGAGCTGGTCTGGGGGCATATATCCATGTATGAGCTGGTCTGGAGCAAAATATATCCATGTGTGAGCTGGTCTGGAGCAAAATATATCCATGTGTGAGCTGGTCTGGAGCAAAATATATCCATGTGTGAGCTGGTCTAGGGCAATATATCCATATGTGGGCTGGGGCAATAGATATCCATGTGTGCCTTCACTTTCACTGCTTTCGAACAGGCACCGTACTTGCTGGCAGTTCGCCAAAATTTGTGTGTGAGGATAGGAGAGCTCCACAGCAATAAACCTCACAGTAATGTGCGTTGTGTATGAGCATTCAGTGTTAAAATGGGATTACTGATTTATGAGTAGGAGTAGTTACACAAAAATCCGTAAAACAGGGGACACCAACCCTAGTCACGCCACTGAGAGACAGGACACAATGGGACTTACTGGTTAGGCTGAGGGTGATTGGGAAAGCAGTCCTTGTGTCCAGGTATGAAGGTTGAATGGGTGTTTGCTCCTGAGAGAGCACAGCGGTTCTTGGGGGAATACAGAGGGTCTTGAGGAAGGGGAACACGATGGGTCTTGGAGCATTGAAACACGGTGTGTCTAGGTAGGGGAAAACAGGTTTTTCTGGAGCTTGTATTAGCTGGTCTTGTTCTTAGAAATAGGAGACAACAATTAAGTATTGAACGGGCGTGTGGAGCATGGCACGCCCGCACAGTCACACAAGGTCGGTAAAACATTCTCACTGGCTAAATTCAAAAAAATTTAAATTTGTTCCTTTGTGTATAATAGGGCTACACTTACATATATACACACACACACATATATATATATATAACCCTAACACACAGGATACATCTATATACAAACACACACACAGGATACATCTATACAGTCCCTTTATATATACACACACACACAGGATACATCTATACAGTCCCTTTATATACACACACAGGATACAGCTATACAGTCCCTTTATATACACACACACAGAATACATCTATACAGTCCCTTTATATACACACACACACAGAATACATCTATACAGTCCCTTTATATATACACACACAGGATACATCTATACAGTCCCTTTATATATACACACACAGGATACATCTATACAGTCCCTTTATATACACACACACACAGGATACATCTATACAGTCCCTTTAGATACACACACACAGGATACATCTATACAGTCCCTTTATATACACACACAGGATACATCTATACAGTCCCTTTATATACACACACAGGATACATCTATACAGTCCCTTTATATATACACACACAGGATACATCTATACAGTCCCATTATATACACAAACAGGATACATCTATACAGTCCCTTTATATATACGCACACACAGAATACATCTATACAGTCCCTTTATATATACACACACAGGATACATCTATACAGTCCCTTTATATACACACACACAGGATACATCTATACAGTCCCTTTATATATACACACAGGATACATCTATACAGTCCCTTTATATACACACACACACACACACACACAGGATACATCTATACAGTCCCTTTATATATACACACACGGGGGCGTGTCCGGAAGCCATGCGAGGAGGACGCAAGTGAGCTGAGCTCGGTCTACCCGCCGGCATAATTTCAATCCTGCGGCTCTCATACCCGGCGGAATCCCGTCAAATTCACGGGGTAAGCCCCTTAATACTCAGGGACACTAGTGATGGCCCCACCAAAGGCTCCCTCGAAGGCACAACGCTGCTTGGAGCTCCCGGAATCAGCGCGGAAAGGGAAGGCCTCACAAGATGGCGGCTCCCAGGGTGCATGCTCCCCTCGGCAGCGCGACGCGGCTGGAGAGACCTCTCCCTCGAGTCCACCGACCTCTCATCCGGCTTCTGAACAACAACTCAGAGCCATGTTGGGGGAGTTAAGAGACTCGTTGCAGGAAGACTTTAAATCAATAGGGACAGAACTTCACAAAGATATACGTGATCTGGGTGACCGCACTGACCAACTGGAGGCGAAAACAGATGATTTATGCCTAGCTCATAACGAACTGGTGGATGCCTACAAGTCACTTAAAACGACACAGGAATCAATGCAACGGAAGATGGCTGACCTGGAAGATCGTTCTAGAAGAAACAACATAAGACTCAGAGGTATTCCGGAATCAGTTAAAGCTGAGGATCTGAATGCATATGTCACAAGTCTTTTCCAGTCACTTCTCCCATCAACGCCTGCCCAGGATTTGCAGCTGGATAGAGTGCACAGACTTCCCAAACCCAAAAATATGGCCTCCACGATACCTCGAGATGCATTAGTCAGAGTCCATTTCTTCCGTGTCAAGGAGGAGCTGATGTCTGAGGTCAGGAAGATAGGGAAGCTGCCTGAGCCATACTTATCCATCTCGTTCTTTCCAGACCTTTCTGCAGCAACCATGGCTAAAAGACGGGAATTTACACCTGTCACAACGATCTTGAGAGAACACAAAATGCCGTATAGATGGGGATATCCGACCAAACTACTTGTCTGGAGACAAAACACTCTTCATGTCATGACTGATATTACTACAGGTTTTCATCTTCTGCGAGAATGGAATCTCACTGGTGATTGCACGCCAACTCAAGAGGTCCAATCAACCCCAGCGAAGGTTTCGCCAGAATGGCATCGAGTGAACACTGGGAAATGATAGTAGGAAGTCGAAGTGGTGGTCTTCATGATGAGCTCCGTCTACTCTTCATATCAAAGGAGCCAAGAGGGGTCTTGATCCGGGTTCCGAATGGCCGAGCGGGACGACGTGTGCTCGGCACCCTCTGTGGCCTGGATCTGGGCACAATTTTTTCCCCCGTACCTCCCCCTGTTGGACCGGGGCGAGCTGGAGGTTTTTACCAGCTCCAGGAGGAGATGGGTATTGTACATATTTGGGACACTGAAGGGTTCCCCTTTTGTTTGTGTTTTTTTTTCTTTTCTTATTTTTCCGTTTTGTTGGTCGCTGCTTGCCTTGACAGAATTACGAATACCTGGATCGTCTCTTCTGGGGTCCGGATTTACTCTTATGGAGGTCTCCCCTGACTGTGCTGGAGCACGCCACCTTCCTGTCTGTCCTGAAGAGGTTCCATGGGTTTCACTGAACCTACGACTCCCCTGTAATGCCTGCTCCTTTTCTACATAGTAAGTCTCATACCATGAAAATATTCTCGTTGAATGTGAAGGGGTTAAATATCCCTCACAAGAGACACTCCCTATACACGGATATTAACTCTGAGAAACCGGATATAATCTGCCTCCAAGAGACACATTTTAAACACTCGGCGTATCCCAGGTTATATTTGCCACAATACACTACACAGTTTCATGCGACTTCCCCAACGAAAACTAGGGGAGTATCCATTTTAATTCAGAACCGTTTCGCCTTTAGCCTGATTCATAAAGTGGTTGATCCCAATGGAAGATTTATTCTCTTAACGTGCTCCTTGAACCATATCGTTTACACCATCGTTAATGTGTATAGTCCGAACGACTCCAAACTTCCCTTTTTGAACAAGGTTTTTTCCCGAATGCAAAAGTCATTAGCTGGCAGACTGGTTGTTTGTGGAGATTTCAATATGTCCCTTGATTTACCATCCCGAGCCTCAAAGCGAGTGAGGGCGGCTCGCACAAGATATGTGAACCTACTGGCAGCGCACCAACTTTTTGATGTCTGGCGATTGTTCCACCCAGGAGAAACGGGTCACTCCTTTTTTTCCACAGCCCATAATGTATATTCTCGAATAGACTATATGTTTATGAAAGGTGATGCCCTAACCCAAGTCCGGGACTGTTATATTGGACCCATAACGTGGTCAGATCATGCTCCAACTATATTGTGTATTGCAGAGGCCTATGATTCGTGTGGTAGAGCCCCCTGGCGACTGAATGAATCGTTATTATCTCGTCCTGAGATCAAAGAGATACAAACTGCCTTATCTAATTATTTTAGAGAGAATTCGTCTGAAGAGATATCAGAGGGAGTATTATGGCAAGCTCACAAAGCGGTAGTGAGGGGTATTCTAATCAAATGGGGGGCGCGTCTTAAAAAACAACGAACGGACCATAGAATATCCCTGCTACACCAAATCACAATAGCTGACGAATCCCACAAACGACTTCGCACGGAGGCCTCCCTGTCTCATATTACAGACCTTCGCAGACAACTGATCGAGTTAGACAAACTAGATTACACATGGGTGTCGCGTAGACTTAAGGCGAGATGCTATATTTACAGTAACAAGGCAAGCAGAATTCTAGCTAACAAACTGAAAGCCAAAATGGGTAAAGCACGAATACCACAAATATTAGATCGGGAGGGGCAGCTCAAACACCAAACAAGACAAATAGCTGAATGCTTTGCACGGTATTATGCCTCCCTGTATAACCTTTCTACAGAACCCGACGTACACCAACCTTCCCTACAGGACATATTTCCCTTCTTAAACTCCCTTCACCTTCCACAGCTGTCAGATAACCTCCAAGACAAGCTAACCAGACCCATAACCTATATTGAGTTAACATCGGCTCTTAAAAGTTTACCTAATGGCAAGGCCCCTGGTCCAGACGGGTTCACAGCGAAATATTATAAATGTTTTCCAGATCTCCAACCCCAGCTGCTAAAATTTTATCGATCACTCTTTGAATCGGGTCAACCTCCTCGGGAGTGGTTAGCAGCGCATATAGTAACAATCCCTAAAACGCCACTTCCCTCTCCTCACAATATCGTCCTATATCGCTCCTTAATGTTGACACCAAGTTATACGCGAAGATTATGGCGATTAGAATAGCCGAGGTACTGCCATTTTTAGTGGTGGATGACCAAGTAGGCTTCATAAAAAATAGACAAGGCCCAGATAACACCCTGAAAGTACTTACCCTCGTTGACCATGTAGTCCAAACGTCCCAACCCACATTACTACTATCATTAGACGCGGAAAAAGCTTTTGACCGGATTAATTGGTCCTACTTGCATCACGTATTGTTAAAATTTAATTTCCCAGTCGCTTTGATTAAAGCGGTGGAGGGGCTTTATACATTCCCCACCGCACAGGTCTTGAATGCTGGCTTCACATCCGCTCCCATTAATATTTCTTTTTTTTTTATATTTCAAATTTTTATTTTACGATAAACATAGGGTCACAGACCGACCAGCCAAACGGCCTCACAGGGCCTAAGAAGATACTCTCAAAGAAAGCACAGAAAACATAAGGGGGGATCTCAGAGGAAACTACAGAAGAACAAAAATTGGGGTAAGGGGGATACAAAAACAGGGTAGGGTGCAGAAACTCGTCAAAAGGGTCGATCCAGCAAAAACAAGAGAGAGCAATGGAGTTCGCTGAGGGGGCACCAGGAAAAAAAAAAGAAAAAAAAAAAAAAAAAAGGGAAAAGGGTAATGAGGGACTGCCAAACATATTGTGGCATTCCTGGCTCGCCTCGGCAACCTAAAGGGGAACCGAGGGCCATGGAAGGGGCCACGTGGCCGGGAGACCTGGGGCCAAAAGGGTGGACAGAGCCTAGGTAGCCACCCTAGCGGCTCGCCCAGGCTACTTCCCAATGTCCCACAAAAAAAAAAAAAAAAAAAAGGGGAAGGGGGATAAAAAGTCCCAGTGCTCCAACAGATGAACAACACTAAGCCCACAGAATCAGCAAGCAGGACCATAAAATCGTTCAGGAGTACATAAAAAGGAGGGGAAACAAAAAATTAAAAGGGTGGGAACACAGATCAGAACACATAGTACGTCTCAGCAGGGGGAGGGGATAAGGGAAAAATAAAATTTGGGGAAGGGGATCACAAAAGTCTGCAAATATAGTCCAGCAAAAATAAAAATTCAGCTGTGTATGTCTCAGCGAGGGGGGGGAATGGGGGGACAGCAAAAGTCTGTGGATACCGTGCAGTAAAAAGAAGAATCTGCTTTTATTCAGCAAAAATCAGGGTAAACAGAAAAATAAACAAAAGTCATCGGTAAATAAGCGAAGGGGGAGAAAATCACAGCAGGCCATGCAGGGGTGCCAAGGTCGTAAACCATTATTCAACAGCGGATCGGTAGGAAGTTCCCTTCATCCTGTGTCCAGTAGGAACGTGGGGTATAAAGCATCTCCATGCCTTCCTCCATCGCCTGCAGCGCCCGAAACATCCAGCGACCAGGTCCCCCCGTCTGCCGCACCGGGAACGGCCCAGGGCCAAGGTAAGCACCGGCCCTCAACAGCACCCAAACTCAGGGCCCCGAGCAGCACCCCCAGCACAGGCCTCACAGAGGGAGCCGCAGCCTCCGGTAGCATAATCACCATCTCAGCTAGGTCCCGACACGCAGGCATCTCAGCGACCTCATGCTCCTCCAGTGTCTTCACTGGGAACGGGGGTCTGCGCAACAGATCGGGCACCCTCTCGATCTCACCGGCATTAACCTCTGCAGGGACCTCCACGCGGATCTCCAGCAAGCCCTCCACCGCCTCTCCTCCAGCAAAGGCCTCCGGCCTCCGATCACCCCACAGCACGTCCATCATTTGCCGCCACGCACCGCGCGTGAGCGGAGTCTCATCGTCCCCAGGCATCAGCTCCACAAGCTCCTCGAGGCGCTCCAACATGGCTCCCAGGGTTCTGACGGGGGGTGGGAGCCCCAGCTGCCCCCGGAACTCCCCCTCTCCCTCCTCTGCTATGGGGACCTCCGCAGCAGTCAGTAGGCGAGGGTCCTCCATCCTCTCCAACCACCGCAGTTGTACACCCGGGTAAGGGGACCACTCCTGGAGCAGGCCGACAAAATGCTGGGGTACAGGCCTCAAGATGGCCGACTGCAGGGCTTACTCAGAGGCCTTAAACTCATCCAAGCTCCTCCAGACTCTGGAGAGGGGGCCAAAACGAGCTCCGAAGTCTGCCACTCGATGGCCAGCTCAGCAGGGGTGTTATCCTCAAATAATTCACGGGAAATCTGGGTAGAAACCCCCGATATCAGTGGGTTTCAGCGGAGCTCCTAGAAACGGAGCTCAGCGGAGCTCCTAGAAAGCACGTCTGATTTCCCCATGCGGCCGGCCACGCCCCCCCCATTAATATTTCTAACGGTACAAGGCAGGGATGCCCGTTATCACCCCTACTTTATGCGTTGGCGCTTGAACCACTCGCACAAGCCATTAGGCAAGCATCAGAAGTCCAAGGCATACACATAGGCCCCACACAGAGCAAAGTGAGCCTCTTTGCGGACGATATACTATTGACGCTGACAGAACCATCATCATCTCTACCAGCCCTTCACGAGATTCTAGATAGTTATGGTAAGTCCCCAAGAGACTCTTCTCCCCTTACAAATTGACTACCCCTATGCCTGGAAGAAATCACACATTACATATTTGGGGGTCAAAATTGCATTTTCTAGCGCAGAACTATTTAATAATAACTATCAACCTATGCTTACACAACTCAGAAATCTATGTATGAATTGGTCGAAGGTAGAGGTGTCCTGGGCGGGTAGAATTGCAGCGCTTAAAATGTCTCTACTGCCAAAACTGCTTTATCTTTTCCGTGCCCTCCCAATGGCTTTGCCGCGCAGCTATCTTTCGAACCTGCAATCTGTACTCTCCAAATTTGTCTGGCGAGGTAAACGTCCTAGAGTGAGAGCGGCCCTACTGAATCAATCTATAGAAAGAGGAGGGATGGGGGTCCCTAATGTATTAATGTATTATAAAGCATCCATGTTAACAGCAGCCCAGGCCCTTCTTATGACTCCTCCAGGTCCCCAGTGGACTAGATTTCTCTCGGTTTATTTTCTCCCATATTCCCCTTCAATAATCCTCTGGCTGCCCAGATCCCTACGTCCTAAATTGCCACCTCTTACTCCTCTTGCCAGCCTGCTTCGTAGAGAATGGGACAATAACAAAGCTAAACTCATAAATTATCACCCCATTGCCCTGGCAGCCCCACTAACGGTGTTAGGCTACCTCATTCCTAACTTTGACCCACGGGTATGGACACTACACGCCGTGACGAGGCTCTTCCAATTTTTTGATCAGGAGGGATTTCTCTCCTTTCCCAGACTAATTGATAAATATGCCATTCCCGGTTCACTGTGGCTGTCATACGGTCAGATCCAATCTCAACTAGCGGTGTGGGGACTTGGAGGGAGATTATCTTCTACGCGCCCCCTGCTTTCTCCATTTGAAAATAGATGTTCCCACCCCCTAGAAAGGAGGAAAATGATATCCATCTGTTACGATCTCCTACTTACATCCACAGCTAATAAACACTGGGAATATCAGAGAAATTGGGAGAAAGACCTGGGAAGGGAACTCCCACGGGAACAGTGGAGAAATAGTTTCTCGGATGACAGAAGCAAGTTTAAATGTGCATCATTGTGGGAAGCACGTAAAAAGTTACTGTATAGGTGGTACTTAACGCCCGATAGAGAGAGCCACATGACAAGTGGGGCTTCCTCCACATGCTGGAGATGTGGGTTATCAAGAGGAACGTATTACCATACTTGGTGGACGTGCCACCCTTTGGAGGGATGGTGGAGGGAGGTGGCGACATTGAGTTCCAAGATTCTAGGTGTCACAGTGGATCCCACCTCGGAGATAGTGCTCCTTCAACTCTTCCCGAATTCATTTTCCAGGTTCCAGAAACAAATGCTAGCGCACATCCTGACCATATCGTACTTAATGGTGGCAGCTAGGTGGAAGTCTACAGACCTCCCATCTCTCACTCTAATTACTGACCGCCTAAAAGAATTTCACTTATTAGACGCAATGTCCCGGACAGTTACAGGAACCCTACCATCTAAGAGGAACTTCTGGTATATTTGGGACACGTATCTTACATCCACCGACTAGATTGAGGGGAGCATACACGGGGAGGATTACATGAGGGACTGACGTATGATACCAATCCTAATGGGGTCTCTGGTGAAGTCATGGAGAGGCGGAATGTGGAATGTGGCGCACATCTAGAATAACTGTTAGGTTACACCTTATTGTCGACAAACGCAGCAGCGACAAATGTAGTTTGTTTCTTTTTGTTTTTTCTTAAAAGTACTGTTGGTTATTGAAGTATTGCTTTACCATTTACAAATGTACTGTTGAAAAATCAATAAAAACTTTTCAATTTAAAAAAATATATATATATATACACACACAGGATACATCTATACAGTCCCTTTATATATACACACACACACAGGATACATCTATACAGTCCCTTTATATATACACACACAGGATACATCTATACAGTCCCTTTTATATACACACACACACACAGGATACATCTATACAGTCCCTTTATATACACACACACACAGGATACATCTATACAGTCCCTTTATATACAAAAACAGGATACATCTACAGTTGTGTTCAAAATTATTCAACCCCCAATGCTGTAAAGGGTTTTAGGGAATTTAGTGTACATTTGTAATTGTATTCAGAATGAAATCCTACAAGGACTTTTTAAAGAACCATATGCAACTAAAATGACATCAATTGGTTTTGTAATACAGTAGTAAATGTTTCTTTTGTGAATTCTTCATTGACACAATTATTCAACCCCTTAAAGACTACCACTCTGAAGAACAGAGGTTCATTCAAGTGTTTTCAATCAGGTATTGAAAACACCTGTGGATGTCACGGAGCAGCAATAAAGCATAATAAGCACCAATTAAGCAGCTTTAAAATGACTGTGATACTCAGCTCCTTCTAGACATTTACTGGTGTGGTTACAAACATGGTGAAGTCAAGAGAATGGTCCAGGAAGACAAGAGAAGAGGTGATTACTCTTCACAGGAAGGGCAATGGCTATAAGAAGATTGCAAAGATGTTAAACATACCAAGAGAGACCATAGGAAGCATCATTCGCAAATTCAAGGCAAAGGGCACTGTTGAAATTCTACCTGGTCGAGGCAGAAAGAAGATGTGGACTTCGACTGCTGTGCGCTACCTGAAGCGTAGAGTGGAGAAAAGTCCCCGTGTGACTGCTGAGGAACTGAGAAAAGATTTGTCAGATGTGGGTACTGATGTTTCAGCTCAGACAATGCGGCGCACACTACGTAATGAAGGCCTCCATGCCAGAACTCCCAGGCACACCCCCTTGCTGTCTCCAAAGAATAAGAAGAGTCGACTGCAGTATGCCAAAAGTCATGTGGACAAACCACAGAAGTTTTGGGATAGTGTTCTGTGGACTGATGAAACAAAATTAGAACTGTTTGGGCCCATGGATCAACGCTATGTTTGGAGGAGGAAGAACAAGGCCTATGAAGAAAAGAACACCTTGCCTACTGTGAAGCATGGCGGGGGGTCAATCATGCTTTGGGGCTGTTTTGCTTCTGCAGGTACAGGGAAGCTTCAGCGTGTGCAAGGTACCATGAATTCTCTTCAGTACCAGGAGATATTGGATGACAATGTGATGCAGTCCGTCACAAACCTGAGGCTTGGGAGACGTTGGACCTTTTAACAGGACAATGATCCCAAGCATACCTCCAAGTCCACTAGAGTATGGTTGCAGATTAAAGGCTGGAACATTTTGGAGTGGCCATCGCAGTCACCAGACTTAAATCCGATTGAGAACCTCTGGTGGGACTTAATGAAAGCAGTTGCAGTGCGCAAGCCTAAGAATGTGACTGAACTGGAGGCTTTTGCCCATGACGAATGGGCGAAGATACCCGTAGATCGCTGCAAGACACTTGTGTCAAGCTATGCTTCACGTTTAAAAGCTGTTAGTACTTAGTACAACATCCTTTTACAGTTATAAGATTGAATGTCACTTGGGGGTTGAATAAAACTGATAATGATGTGAGCACAGAAAAGACATTTGTGGTTATTTCATTATAAATGTTATGTTATATTTGTCTGACCTACACGTGCCTCTTTGATTTAATTGTAAGCAAGATGACGAACGAATGATCAAAATCAATGTCAAACTGGCCAAAACACTAAATTTCAGTGGGGGTTGAATAATTTTGAACACAACTGTATACAGTCCCTTTATATACACACACAGGATACATCTATACAGTCCCTTTATATACACACACACACACACACGATACGTCTGTACAGTCCTTTTATATACACGCACACAGGATACATCTATACAGTCCCTTTATACACACAGGATACATCTATACAGTCCCTTTATAAACACACACACACGGGATACATCTATACGGCCCCTTTATATACACACACACACAGGATACGTCTATACCGTCCCTTTATATACATACACAGGGTACATTTACACAGTCCCTTTATACACACACACACACGATACATTTACACAGTCCCTTTATATACACGTACACGGGATACATATATACCGTCCCTTTATATACACACACACACACACGATACGTCTATGCAGTCCCTTTATATACACGCACGCACGCACACACAGGATACGTCTGTACAGTCCCTTTATATACACGCACGCACACACAGGATACGTCTGTACAGTCCCTTTATGTACACGCACACACAGGATACATCTGTACAGTCCCTTTATATACACACACACACGGGATACATCTATACAGTCCCTTTATACACACACACACAGGATACATCTATACAGTCCCTTTATATACACAGGATACATCTATACAGTCCCTTTATAAACACACACAGGATACGTCTATACAGTCCCTTTATATACACGCAGACGGGATACATCTATACAGTCCCTTTATATACACACACAGGATACATCTATACAGTCCCTTTATATACACACACGGGATACATCTATACAGTCCCTTTATATACACACACACACACACACGGGATACATCTATACAGTCCCTTTATATACACACAGGATACAAAACGGTTGAATATATATTTAAGAAAACCAGGATTTTTTTTACATTGAAACCTATGGGATTTTCCTGTTTAAATCTGTCGATTGAAAGCACCAAAAATCAGGCATTTAACTGACATTTCTCTGCTGTTCGGTGTCTGCGAATAGATTAACCATTGCTTATCTAAGGGGATTTCACTGCCGCCGAACAGGCACCGTATTTCACTGGCAATTCGCCAATATTTAGTGAAATCCCAGCTTTTTGAATAGCTGAATGGCCTCGAGATTCACTGCACGGTGCAACTCGGTGCCAAATCGACTCTTTGAATAACCCCTAAAATGTTTTTAGAATGTGAAGAACAACAATACCTGTCCCTAAATTAAATCAAGCTAAAAACACGTTTATGGCCTATGCCAAAACACATGAAAAGGCTTTTAAATCAAGGTTTCCAGAAAGCAATTTGGTTAACCCCATAGTGACCAGACGATTTTACTCCCATCTTGGATGTCAGCCAAGCCTCCGGGTCCCCCCCCCCCACCCACTGATTATGTCAGTTGGCCAGTTAACCCCTAGCTGCCAAGTGGAGCTAGGGAGGGTCCTTTTGACCCCCGAATCTCCCAATGCGTGACAGCTAGAGGGTCATGTTTGGTATCCTTGCCTTTCCAATGATATCATACATTAACAGGTTTGGTGTTGTAGCGCTGCTTTTAAAAAAACACTGTATTCTGGTGCATTGAACTATTGCTGCCACCAGAGGGAGACAGAGACATTGTGGACTATGCTGGACAAAACTGAACTACATGTACCATCATCCTTTGCGTGAGGACAGGAAGGAGGTGGTACAGGAAGAGGAAAGAGATTAGCAGCCTCGTTCAAGGAGAAGCAGAGTGAGCGGAGCAGTGAAAGGTGGAGGATGCACATTAGAGCTGTCAGGGATCGCAACCAGGCCCGAGCACAGACGCGGTCTTACAGGTGCTGGAGATCGGGACAGTAATCTCGTTGAGACCTACCTGCGCAGCGCTGAGAGGTCTGGGGGAAAAAGCTAGTTCCGGCAGGACCCCGTGTTAGGAGGCTGCGCTGATCGATTGGGAGTGCAGGCAGCGGATCGGTGTTCCAGTTGCGGAGATTGGGCAAGCTGAGAACAGATTCAGTAGTACGGAGTCCCAGTACACAGCGGAGAAGATCTTGTGGTCGAGGTATCGAGAGCTGGACAGTTTCGTTCATCGGATTGGTGAGAGGCCTCCAGGCCGCGGTTCCAATACAGAAACGCACGCTGCAATATTGTTTAACCCTTTCGCTGCTGAGGCTTTTCCCGCCTCTGTGCTGAGGTCATTTTTACCGGTTTTGCTCATCATGTTTAAACGTGTTTTGAAGGCTTAGTTTAGTATATGACCCAGACATATTATATATCGTTCTTTCCGTCAGACTCGGTAGATTCATAATATGTCATTATTATATGTATATGTCATGACCTGTCTGTATATTATAACAAAAAATGCAATAAAATATGAATTTTCAATAATTTACAACGTGTAAAGTGTTTTTTTTCCACATTTTAACATGCGAGCAATTGCGGTTATATTTTGTATGGGGTGCGCTTGTTAAAAAAAATTAGAGATGGGGTCTCGTTACATTTTTTGTTGGGGAAAATTACACGATTTTTAACAAACGCACCGCATACAAAAATCGTTAGTGCAGCATCATTGTTCACATTATAATTGAAATGGGAACAATATTGCTTCATTAACAAACCAAAAAAAAAAAGAAAAAAAACTTCTTTTTTTAAATATTTATTTTTATTTTTAATTTAAATTTTTTTTTACAAACTTTTTTTATACTTATGTTTGGTATCGTTGGAACGGCCATGCTCTGGCCGATCCAACAATACCAAACATTAACCCCTAACTGCCAAGGATCGGGAGATAGAGGGTTCCAATGAACCCTCTATCTCCACCATTGGTGGCAGTTAGGGGTTAACTCCAGGACTGGCGTCATCGTGCTATGCACGATGACGCCAGTCCTCAGGGGGCATTCCCGGAAGCTTGGCTGACATCCAAGATGTCGGCCAGCTCCGGGAAAGGATCACGAACCGGCGCTTTTCAGCGCCGATTCGTGATCCGGCCCCCATGGGGTTAATGCCAGGTACTATTTGGAAGGGCAGGCTGTGCCCTTCCAAACGGTGCCTGGGTTAACCCCCGCAACGCCGCCGATCGGGAGGGAGAGAGACCTCCCCCCTCCCTTTCAGGCGCCTCCTCCGCACATGCGGGGGGGGGCGGCTGAATTAGGTGTCATCGCGCCCCCGCGATGACACCTAATTACTCCGGCGGCGGTTCCGGATGCTGGGCTGACATCGAGGAACCCGCCAGAACGCTGACCCCAAAGAGAGGACGCGCTCAGCGCGTCCACCGCATGGAACGTGACATGCGGTTGGACGCGCTGAGCGCGTCCTTAGCAGCGAAGGGGTTAAATTCGTAAACAAAGCAAAACAAGATAGGCTCAATAGACCACTCCACAGGGCATAACCCCACAATAGCAAGCAAAAACAATTTGCACAAAGTGCAACAAGAGTGGTAGTAATGAAATAATTTTATTGAAAAAATAAGCGACCAACAATGTAGTGGAAAGGAAGAAAATACAGGTGTGGTAAATTGCCCAGAAGAGGAAGGTAATGCTGTATCAAATAGAGAGGAGCAAAAGCATACACACTAGCCCTCATTAATAGTGTGTATGCTTTCGCTCCTCTCTATTTGATACAGCATTACCTTCCTCTTCTGGGCAATTTACCACACCTGTATTTTCTTCCTTTCCACTACATTGTTGGTCGCTTATTTTTTCATTAAAATTATTTCATTACTACCACTCTTGTTGCACTTTGTGCAAATTGTTTTTGCAAGGGGTTAAATTCACAGGGCCCCAACGGTGACTAGTTGAAGATTGTTTTGTTTCATTCACTGGCCAGTTGAACACAGTACCCGGGTACCTTAGACAACACACACATATATTTTTGAGCTATTATTCACGGGACTTACACTCCAGAACTGAGGGGGTTAACAGTTTCTTTTACCGCCGCGTGTTTTTCCCGCGTTACGAATTCTTGTCATTCAAATACCCTATATATGCGTATTATATGCTGCTTTATTGGGATCAGTAAAGAATATAATATATAAAAATCCACAACAGTGCTGGTGTATAGTAATTCCCTAGTGCGGTGAGACTAACCCGAGGTTTTGTTCAGCGGCTCCTCCGGGGGTGAGCGCTACAGTGTAAAAAAAAAAAAAACACCTTAGTTTTTTTACACTTTGTCTGGGGGTATAAAGACTTCTTTTTCCTCAGTTCAGTGGAATTCAGAGGCCAATTCAGCGCTTGTCGCTAATGTCCATTAACTGCTTCGGTGACTCCATTTTCCACAGAATATGGTGAACATTCGATTAATAGGGAATTCACCGGGAAAAAAGGAATCGCCAAAGTGAAAAGCACCGAAACTGAAATCAATTACGGGGCTTTATTAATAGACCCCATAGTAATAATATAGGGGTGTGTGAAATGGCTCAGCAGTGAAGGGGTTAAAAATGTAAAGTGCCCGTCCCGCCTGAGAACACAACAGTGCTTTGTATTCAGGTGAACCCCCCCACTAGCAGCCTGGAGGGGGGGGGGGTCTGCGCTCAGTGTGGGGGCTGCTTTTACCTAGAGACCACCAAGAGCTAAACCCTGAAACATTAACCCCCGGGACACCAAGCAAAAACCCAGACAGCCCGTCTAAGAAAATTAGAACATATAGCAACTATGCACATTAACCCATTCCCTGCCAGAAAGCTCCATATCAGTGATTGTGGCCCTGCAGGGGGTGATTGTCCCACAGGGGCTTCTTATAGACTAAGCATGGCCTTATTCCCATGGCTGGGAGACATTTCAGTGCTGAATTCACACACATCATTATACAGCGGATACAGCTTATAATTGGGGAATTTTCCTATTCCATGACGGAAAGTTCTAATTTTAATAAGGACTCGGAGGCGAGTATTTTGCCATCTCTTTCTTTACTTTCTTCATAGCAGCAAAGAGTTAACAACAAGAAAAACAAACTTCCCCCACAACAGGGGATAAGCACACCCCACACACTCTCCCAACCAATCAATATAGTCCCGCCCAGATATAGACTCCTCCTCTTTCTTTGCAATCCAGAAGTCAGAATCTCCAGGACGAGACGTAGCTACCCAACGGGGAAGCGTAGAAGCCAAACACGGCCGGACGTGGGGAAGTGACAAAAAACGCCATCACGGCAGAACGATCAGCGGGAAACTGAAAGAAAAACAAACATGAGGTCGGGGTTAGAACCGAACCATCAACTGCGTGCAACGCAAGCGCACGGGCGATAAAACACAGGAGATCGCAAAGGCGAAAATATTTTATTCAGAAATAGGCGTGCACAAAGAAGCGGATTACAACGCAAAACGCAGACGCATGCAGTAAATAAAACACGGACAAACCACCCAATGTTTATTGATGAATCAAAAGGTAAACAAACAAACGGGAGGGAATCCAGGGGGGGAAAATACTCGCCTCCGAGTCCTAATTAAAATTAGAACTTTCCGTCATGGAATAGGAAATTCCCCAATTTTACCACAGGACTCGGAGGCTCCTATTTTGCCAATTCAAAGCTGGTCAATCACAGTCTCTGTCCAGTGTCGCATGGGACGTATATAAAACAGGCGAGCAGTAGACTCTCTAGACCAATCAGCAGAGCGCATATTGTCCTCCAGTCTACAACCAGCTGCCACCGCCGAGGAGGCCACAGCGGCACGGACCGAATGGGCACCAAAGGATGAGGTATCCACTCCAGCGAGACTCAGTAACCAGCGCACCAAGGTCGACGAAGACACAGGTCGATGTGGAGCCCTGAAGGACAGGAACAGAGGAGAAACCGCACCAACACGGAACCCCACCAAGTGGTCCTCATAGACCCTGAGACATCGAACCGGACACAACAACGGATGATCAGGATAAGCCAGGAAAAACACCGACGAAATGGAAGTCTTAGTACGTCTAGTGATGTTGAAAACGACACCATCCGGTCCGAAGGAATGAGAAGGGTAGTCCAGAGCCCGCACATCACCAACACGCTTACAAGAGAACAAACAGCACAGCATCACCAGTTTTGCGGACAACTGCCGCAGGGACAGCTCCCCATTGTCCGGCCAGGTCTCCAGGAAACGCAATACCAGGGAAACATCCCATGCCATCGAGTATCGAGGAAGGGGGGGGGGGTCGTTCGAACCGAGCCCCCCGTAGGAGACGGCAGACTAAAGGATGCTGCCCTAAAGCTACCCCTGCAAAACCCACATGGCCAGCAGAAAGCGCCGAGCGGTAGACATTAAGTGTGCGGAAAGCCAGACCAGAGTCAAACAAAGACGTCAGAAAATCCAGGACCGCACTCAGAGAGGCTGAAACGGGATCCTGACTCCGTCCCACACACCAAGCAGACCACCGGACCCAGGCAGATTTATACGCTCCTCGGGTTCCAGGGGCCCATGCTTGTAACAGCAATTCTCCAGTCCGGATCGAAATGTCTTGGCTTTGCCAGGCAAACCGGAAACCAGCCACGCCAGTAGGTCCAGGTTGCTGTCCGACACCAGGGGATGAGGCGTACCCTCCGCGTCGAGGAGGAGGTCCGGTCGGCGGGGTAACCTCCGGGGCACGTCGATCGCGATCTCCAGTAGGGCCGGAAACCACGGTTGAGCCGCCCAGAACGGAGTAATCAATACCAGTGTCGCCATCTGAGTCCTGACTTGCATCACTGTCCGAGCAATCAGGACGAACGGGGGAAAGGCATAGTGGCACGCCCCCGACCAATCCTGAAGGAATGCATCCGTGCCCAACGCGTCCGGGTCCGGTCTCCAACTGAAGAACTCCGGAAGATGAGCGTTCAACCTCGAGGCAAACAAATCCCATCGAAGAGGTCCCCAGAGCGAACGAATGTCCTCGAACACTGAAGGCGGTATCCGCCAGTCTCCGGGATCCGCCAGGTGTCGAGAATTCCAGTCGGCTACTTGATTGGAGAGCCCCGGAATGAACTGGGCCTGAACCCAGAGACCGTGTTGGAGACAGTACTCCCAAAAATCCATCGCCATGAGCGCTAGCAGTTCCGAACGAGGACCCCCCATGGCGTTGATGTATCGTACCGCCGGGAAATTGTCCAATCGTAGGAGGATCCGATGATGTGAAGAGTCCCTCGTGAAGCACCGGACCGCAAACAGACCCGCTAAAAGTTCCAATACATTGATGTGCCGGGTCCGTTCCGCGGGAGACCACCGGCCCCCTGTTTCCACGCCGTCGCAGTGGGCACCCCATCCGAGACCACTGGCATCGGAATCGATAGTGAGAGTCGGGGAAGGAGGAAACAATTTCTTGCCGTTCCATGACGTCATCTGGGAGTGCCACCACGACAGGTCCGACCTGGCGTCCTCTGTCAGGAATACCACATCCGAGTAATCCAAACCCGCCCGGAGGGAACGGGCCTTCAGGCGTTGGAGGGCCCGATAATGGAGAGGAGACGGAACTATCGCCAGACGCGCTGCTGCCAGAAGACCGATGACCCTGGCCAGTATCCTCACAGTAGGCGCTGAGTGTCGGAGGAGAGAGGAAACCTCCTTGCGTATGTCCCGAATCTTGGAGGGAGGCAGGAACAGCAACAGGTCGTGTGAGTCCAGGAGGAAGCCTAGGAACTCGATACGGCGTGTCGGAACCATCAAGGATTTTTCCACGTTGATTAGGAAACCCAGTTCCTGAAAGAGGGAAATCGTCCATTGGAGGTGGAGCAGAAGCGTATCTCTGGAACTGGACATCAGGAGGATGTCGTCCAAGTATATGATGAGGCGTACGCCTCTGGCTCGTAGGGAAGCGATCACCGGTTTTAACAGCTTCGTGAAGCACCACGGTGCTGACGAGAGGCCGAACGGTAGGCAAGTGAAGCGCCACACTTGATCTTGCCACATGAACTGGAGGAAATCTCTGTGGGAAGAGCAGACCGGCACCGTCAGATAGGCGTCCTTCAGGTCCAGCTTGGCCAACCAATCGTCTTTCAGGAGAACGTGACGCAGCGTGTGAATGCCCTCCATCTTGAAGTGCCGGTAGACGACCGAGAGGTTCAATTCTCTTAGATTGAAAACAGGGCGAAAACCCCCGCCTTTCTTGGCGACCAGGAATAATGTGCTGAGAAAACCCTTTGAAGACGGTGGGGCCAGTTCTATCGCCCCTTTGGCCAACAGGTCTTGAATCTCCGCCTGCACCAGTAAGTCTTGCGCATGCGCAACGTGGAGCGGCGCAGGGATACGTGTCTGTGTAGGCGTGTCCACAAAATCTATGGAGAAACCCCGTATTGTGGCCAAGACCCACGCATCGGTAGTGAGGCGCGCCCAAGCGAGCGCAAAATTGGCTAAGCGGCCCCCGATCCTTACCCCCGAATGAGGGATAATGTGAAAGGCGCTCACCTGAAGACCTCCTGTAGGAGGAGGATCTGCCCCCTCTGTAGGATCCGCCGCGCCAGGGTCTGGCTCTGGATGGGAAGAAGCGAGATCCATAGCTGGGGTTGTCGGCAACATATCGAGCTGAATCGAAGGAGGAGCCGTATGAGCGGGAGGGACCTCCGCGGCCGGCAGAGCGACCCCTGCCTCTACCGGCCCTGCGAGAGACCCGACCCGGAAATACTCTCTTCATTGTAGCCTCAGCTTTGTCCAGCATAGAGAAGGACCCCACATAGGTGTTAAGTTTTTTTTGCAAAAGGGTCACCAAAGAGCTGGCCGTCAGCTTTGGCTCCCAAGTCGGTGGCGGCCATGTGTGTCAAGTTAGTGTCCATTTTGAGCAGGATAGTTTTCCTGCGCTCTGATGCTATCGCCGCATTGGCGTTCCCTAGTAAACAAAGGGATCGTTGAAGCCACTCCTCAAGTTCTGAGGGATCTAATGGGGTATCAGACAGTTTGGCATGGGTGACAATTTCTAGGGCCTTTACCAGAGGGCCAGTCGTGTCAAGCAATTTATCGTGACATGTCTTCATGGCAAAATCTATGCCCTTTTTGGCCGACCAACCTTTGTTGGCGACAAATTGTTGGAAGCCTCATCCACCTCAGGGGTGATGCAAGTCTTGCCAGCTGTGGTGGGCCTAGGACATTCAGTCCGCAGGTTAAATCGGGTGCCCTTATCAAGAGGGCAGCGCATCACGCTGTCGACCCAGCATTCTACATGGGGTTGAGGGGACCAAGCAGTGGAGCTTGGGTGGGAAATCTCACGGGGATTAAACATGGGATTCCCCGCTGGATCGTAAATTGTATCCCCAACCTGCATAGGGGGGGGCTCCAGCATCAGGTCCTCATCATGGACCGGGGCGTATAATGTTATGGAGTCATCTCCGTCATCGCCCTCAGGATCGCCTTCCCCTGCATTTGTCCCTCTTGGGACGAGACTCCAGGCTGCCGCCTTAGGTCTCTTAATCTCGGCCGCATTGGTTGCCCCGCGGTCAGGGGCTCTTTTGCGAGAGTCAGGCTCGCGATTCAATAAAGGCAGCCCCTCCATAAGCACCTGGGGGATGGGATAAATAATCACTAGGCCCTGAGGCCAGAGGGTCTACAACCTTGGGAGGAGAGGCGTCCTGTGATAGCTCCTGGGAAGGTTCGTGTACTTGGGATACATTCCTCTGCAATGCTGCAGAGCATGAAACTTGTTTTGGGGGAATATGAAGTGCATTAACAGCCTCATCCATGGAGCGTCTGAATGAATAGTGGAGGTCTGCGACAGCCGCCGAGACAGACTCCGTTATGGAGGATCTAAGGGAGGCTTCAAGGGCCGCGAATTTAGCGGAGCTCCCCGATTTCTTTTTATGTTTGTGGGGGGGAGAAGGGGAAGTCCCTTCAGAAATGGAAATCCTAGTTTGAGAGGGTCCCTCCGACCCGGGCAGGGGAACGAGAGGGGCTGCGGTGAGATTCGGACATCTTACTTACTGAGATCGGTATCAGAAATGGCGCCGCGCGCGCAGGAAGTGGGCGTGTCGAAGCGCGTGAGAGGAATCTTGGGTTGCTACGTGCGGGAAAACGCCGCGATCCGAGCGTTAAACACACACAGCAGCAAAAAATGCCCAGCGCGAGTGTTTAGCGATCCGAACGGATAAAACAGGAAAAAACAGAAAATACAAGAACCAGATCTGGCCGTGAGGACCGCAGCCCTCAAGTCAGATCCGATGGGAACACAGACCCCCGCGGCTAAAACCGGAGGGTAGCGGCGCCCCCAAGCGAGCAGTGTGAAGATAACAATAAGAAAACTGCAATAAAATACAAAATGCATAAAAAACATACAATACATAAAGAAATACAGAAAATTTGCAGAGCACAATAAAACTATACTTATCTGCAAGAAGAGCAGCAAAGAAAGAGGAGGAGTCTATATCTGGGCAGGACTATATTGATTGGTTGGGAGAGTGTGTGGGGTGTGCTTATCCCCTGTTGTGGGGGGAGTTTGTTTTTCTTGTTGTTTACTTTCTTCATAGCAGCAAAGAGTTAAGAAAGATGGCAAAATAGGAGCCTCCGAGTCCTGTGGTAAAATCAGCAATATATGCATTTACTTACAAGAAGCCGCTCACTCCCAGGACCCTCAGCCTGGATCTCCTCGCTGGATTCACCAGCTGGATCTGCCGCCTCACAGGGCTCAGGACACAAAGGACAAAGGGGACGGAGCTACAGGGGTTAAAGGAGAGGCAGGAGTTAC
The DNA here is from genome assembly GCA_009667805.1 of Leptobrachium leishanense. Lineage (NCBI taxonomy): Eukaryota > Metazoa > Chordata > Amphibia > Anura > Megophryidae > Leptobrachium > Leptobrachium leishanense. The sequence continues at coordinate 54,088 of RXON01003481.1, forward strand.
ATGTATTAAGAAAACAATAAAAACACAAAATGTGAAAATAAAGTAAAGCTGCACTGACACAAGGCAAACTCAACACAAGGGGATGGGCGCGCTGTGATGACATCACAGCTCATGTGACTGGCTGCAGGGCCCATGTGATGCTGGGGGAGGGGAATGGCGGACATTGAGCTGTGAGCTGCCTGGATCCAGCACTGAGGGTAGAGGATTCAAGGGGCTCTGGCTGCAGAGTGGAGCTGCACTCTGGACAGGAAACATGTGACCTCCACTCCACCATGTGACTTTTACTCAAAAGGATTTTTTTTTTCTTGGAAAGCAACTTTAATGTAACAACAATAAACACAATAATGCTAAACACTGGTTTCTGCTTGATTTTCATCTACCTCTACCTTAATTAATATTATTATAGAATTGTATTGTGATTAATAGCAGCATCATAATAATATAATTAACAAAGCCTTTGTTTTATTTATTGAATAATAAGAATTATGCAGAGGTAGATGCCTAAAACAAACAATATGTCCTGCTGAGATTTAAATGCAGGACCAGCTGTTTACTAGATAGGCACATTAACCAAGTGAGCCACAGCACCGATTCAGAGGCCCATCCACAAACCTGCTTATATGAGTGGTCTGTCGGTTGTGGAGACCCACCAATGAGGGTGAGCCTCCTGTGACATAGGCAGCTCAGCAGCTGGTGATGCCGTCAGTCATGCATTCCGACATGGTTATAGGATCTCGACAGAACACCTGCGGGGAATTCAAGATAGAGGCCGGACAGCCGGCACGCCCTATGTCAGAATGAGAGGGAGCCGGACGGCCATCAGGCCACTATGTCAGAATGAGAGGGAGCCGGACGGCCATCCGGCCACTATGTCAGAATGAGAGGGAGCCGGACGGCCATCTGGCCACTATGTCAGAATGAGAGGGAGCCGGACGGCCATCGGGCCACTATGTCAGAATGAGAGGGAGCCGGACGGCCATCCGGCCACTATGTCAGAATGAGAGGGAGCCGGACGGCCATCCGCCACTATGTCAGAATGAGAGGGAGCCGGACGGCCATCCACCACTATGTCAGAATGAGAGGGAGCCGGACGGCCATCCAGCCACTATGTCAGAATGAGAGGGAGCCGGACGGCCATCCAGCCAACCCCCACTGATTATGTCACAGGAAGATTGAACTAGTGTCCAGAGAGGAGGGACAGGAGTGCTGACACTTGTATCATTTGAAAAATTGCTGTGGCAGGAGGAAGCTGTCCCTTGGCGTCTCTCAATGGCATTTTGAATAATACAATGGAAGGAGGGAGAGGCTTTGCACTTCAGCATGGAGAGGAAATCCGCTTGTAGCACAAGGTATGGCAGCAAAGGCTCAGTGCAAGCAGCGCAAACAGGAAGCACTTGTCGGTGTAAACGCACGTGTGGGGATACGATTGTGTGGTTGTGCGGAGCTAATAAAAGGGACCAATTGTGGCAAAGCGTCACTGATTTACTCTAAGGGTGTTGCCTTTACCACCTAACAGCCCAAATAGTGTCACCAAACCGTATACAATACAGAGTGTAGCGCACCCAGTGTTCCCAATGATACGGTTAAACACAATAATTCCCGTATGACACAGGATCAGGGTCTCTGGTACATTAACCTCAATAAGTTGCGTACTGATGACCGGCCGTACGCAAGGAGATAAAAACAAGACACACAAAAAAGGACACGGAAACAAAACTGTGGAATAATATATATATTTATTATATACAGTCAGGTCCAGAAATATTGAGACATTGACACAATTCTAACATCTTTGGCTCTATACACCACCACAATGGAGTTGGAATGAAACAAACACAGTGTGCTTTAACTGCAGACTGTCAGCTTTAATTTGAGGGTATGTACATCCAGATCAGGTGAACGGTGTAGAACTTACAGCAGTTTGCATATGTGTTCCTGCTCCACAGACAGCTCGTCCTCCTGAGCCGCGCGTACCGCCTTCTGGTGACCAAAGTATTTTTTTTTATTTTTATAAATTCTTTATTTTTTAAATTTTGCATTGACAAAAGAAGGCATGCTTATTTGGAAATGGCCTCGCAGGGCCAAATCGTCATCTAGGTAACCAAACCTTAAAAGAAAGAAAAACAAAAAAAAATAGAAAGAAAACAAACATAAAACATCGTACAACTGCTTATTACTAATAGTCCTCGGAGTCGACACAAAAAAAACAGGGGGAGAGGGGCAGAAGATTGTCAGGAAAAGGTCGCAAATGTGGGAAGAGAGGGGGAGGACTCTCAGAGAATAAAAGGCGAACAGTCACTGCTGGGACGTCCCCAACTGGGGACATCTACTGCTCGATCAAGAGCGTCCAAGTGTACCTCAAAATAAAAGGGGAGCTAAAAGAGCCTCAAAAATAGAGAACATCTAGGCGAGCCAAAGGGATAAAAAAAAAATAAAAAAAAACAGAAATGAGAAATAAAAGTCATCGAAGGGGGACCAAAGCGAAATACTCGGCTGGAAGGATAGGGAAATATCTTCAGGGGGGAAGGTGGCAGTCATCTCTCTAATAATGCACGGGTCAGCATCAAAAACTGCACGGTGAGGGTGTTCATACCGACCGCCTCAGCCGGTGTCCAGCGGGATGATCACATGCCCAGCCCCCTCATACCGAGGCATCCTCTCCTGGGGAGACCAGCCCCCATGCGGCCCCCTGTGCGACATGAGTCACCGTGAGGTAACGAGGCCAGCTCCCCGGTCTAATAACAGTCAGTCTCCTAAAACTTCGCTGTCTCATTGACGCCGACATCTCGGGGCTGCAGACAGCAGCCATCTCCGCGGCCACCTCGTCATCCGCAGCAGGCAGCACCAGCAAGAGAGACGGCAGGAGGGGTCCGGGCGAGTTCCTCTTCTCAGGTTTGGGGGGAAGCTCTACTCTCACCAGCTCTTTCGTCGGCGGTGTAAGGCAATTCAGCTCCCCATCGTCAGTCATACTTGTCTCCGCCGCCTCCAGTACCGCGCCGCCATAGCAAGCCACGTCTGGTCCGCTGCCCCCCAGTAGTACTGCTCAGAGCCTCGGCCGCTCTGCCGGATCTCAGCACAGCCATGACGCGACGCATATCGCCCCGCGTCAAGAGTTGCTCATCACCCTCCAGCAATTGTAGTATAGCATCCAGGATGGTCGGGAGATGTGGGCCCTCCGTCTCCACAGCCCTCAGCATGGTCTCCGGTGGGATCAGGGCACCCGGGTCAGCGTAACCGGGCAGGAACATGGGTCAAGAGGAAGGCCGCAAAATGGCCGCCGGCATCAGACTTCGACCAGAGATGGCAGCGTACAGGCGGGACTCTGGACCGGAGGGGTTAAACAGGCTCCGGTCAGCACATTCCCTGTAGCCAGCCGCTCAGCTTCCAAAGGAAATCTCAGCGGGTAAAGGCAAATATTGGTCCCGGGGAGAAGGAAACACTGCGGAGCACAGGCAAGATGCGTCTACTCCCTTCCACGGCTGACCACTTCCCCCCTGGTGACCAGAGTCTGGTCACGCTGTACAGATATGCAGTGCACATCAGTGAGTTTCATTCCTGTTGAGCTCTGTGATACCCTCATACACACTGTACATTCCTGTGAGTTTTATTGCTCGAATGCAGTCTGAGCGCACTCTGCGTGCCTGCATAACTGACGGACAGAGTTTGTTTTTTGGATTTTAATAAATTATTACTTGTTTTAAAATACTACACAATATACTGTTCCCCAACTTTTCAGATTGAAAGTGGATATGAAAGCGACGGGGGCTTCCAATTGGAATGTTTGCATTTTGTACCCCCAGTGAATACGACACTACAGATGCTCCATCCCAATTTTTAGTGGTTGTTGTGCAACTAAGAGACTTAAGGTGGTCTTTTGGATTGGCTGCAGTGAAGGAAGGACTGTACAACTGATATAGCAGAGATATAGTAGAGATCTAGCAGAGATAGACTCTGTAGACCGGCTGACATTTATTAAAAATGAATCAGTCCTGGATCATGTCGGATATAATCTCTGCACGTGAATACAACACGTTATATATTGGACTTATCAGCCAAGCCTCCAATATGTCTATATTGGACTTACTGGACCTACCTCGGCAGTTGCCTCCAATATATCAGGGATTATTATTTCATAAGAAACTTATACGAGACACAAATATCAATCGTTTATATTTCTTAGAAATTATCCTGAATTCTTTTAATTGTCTGTTTTGCTTTGAAGAATACAATAATCAATAATCGGATAAAAACATATATTTATTACGTATACAAAAAAGTTTCAAATCTCATATCATAAACAAAAATTTATAAACCACAATCCATCAGCATATAAAAACTAGCTTCACAATATATGTATCTCCGGTTAGTAACTGCATATATGATTAATATCATTTACCTTATCAGTTAGTAACTAATACACAAATGGTTAATAAACATTTCTGCTTAATACAACATGCATTTCCCAGCAAACAATGTTTAACCAGCCAGCTCTTATAGATATATATATATATATCTATGCTACATGGATCAACAAAAAATGAGCTAATTTAATGATAAGTTTTTATTACTTATTTAGTGAATCCTCCCCTAATCGAGAATTAAACTTCTAATCTTTTGCTTTTTATTTTGTAGTTATATAATTCCTTGCTTATTAATTTTAATCAAAGTAAATTCCAAATTCAATATATATATTGGTATCAATCTTACAACATTTCTTTTAGGAATAAATCCTTATATCCACTTCTTCATATTTCTATCTGCAGAATAGAAAATACTTAGAATTTGGACCTACCCAAGTATCTGAGATATCTCAGTCTACGTTGCAAGAATATCTACAAATATATATATATATATATTTACATTAATTGCTTAATTTCATACATTACCTGTCCAATTTGGATGTTGATAAGTCTGCCTTGGAATTCCTGATGTAATAATTTTGGAATGTGTGAAGATTATCGATATCAGATAATCAATGCATGTGAGTTAGAGATTTGGTGAGAGTCAGAGATTTGGTGAGAATCTTGATTGCCTCATGTCTTGGGATCTGCCTGCATCCTGGTGTGAGTCTGAATGCTGGAATCTCGGACTCTCAGAGGGTCATGTGTACTGGACGTCTGAATGCATTGCGGTGTGAGTCTCTGAATGCTGGAATCTCCGACTGACTTGCAAATAACATTGTCGCTTATTATAGCCAATTTGACGTCACTGGCAATATATTTGGTATATCAATTATAATATTTACTATCCTCTAGAGGGCAGTATTGCACTTCTTAATTAATTCCACCATTTCTTTTTAATATTCCTATCTCGGGTCAAAGTTCAATCTGACTTAACAAAGAACCTCTCTCTCAGTCATTAGACACAGTGTCTCTACCGATCATCTCTGATTTATATCCCTACTCCCTCCAGCTAAATTCTTTTCTGGTTAACTCAACAAAATCTATTCTTTAGTAAATTTTATTATTTACCAATTATATACTTTCTACAATATTTATTGGAGTATATATTTCCTACTGTAAATATAATAAAATATACCTTGATTATAAACATATATTTTGTGAATATAAATCTATATTAGAGATATTAACTCTTATTCCTATTCCCAAAAGACAAAATATCTTTTGTTTTAAAAACTTAATTAAATTTATTGGTCTGTCTTATGACACGTCTTAGCACTTAACTCTAGCCTTATCACACACAAACATTCTAGGTTCCTTCATGTCTGGCACTTCTTAAAAAAAAAAGACTTCACCCAGGAATGAACTCTGTAAAAAAAATCTCGTTCATTTCTAAACCTAGAGAAAATTTTAAAGAAAAGAAACTGTCTTTAAAAACAAAATGGTTACAGGCATCCATTTTAAAATTCCTTTGTGTAATATACCCGACAATCAGCAGCAGCTATCACTCCCCTGATGCTGATGTAACTGAATAGATCGGGGATCTCTGCATTCAGAAAACTTCCTAGGCTGCTTATACTTGTGGGAGAGTATTATGCATTCTCAAACTTAGATTCCTCGGTGTCGTGCACCACCGACTAAGACACAGTTTTTCTGCACTTGAATGTGACAGGTGCATATCATTTCAATATTTGACCGCAGGGTCCACCCCTGCTCTCTTCCACAATACCTCAGAGGGGTTGCGGTGTGACGGCACTTGCCAACACTAAAAGGCCCAATTTTAAAGCACCTGAGGCCTGTTCAATACCTCAGCCGCTGCAAGTGCTAAGTTAGCAACTTGCATTGAACGCCGTTCAACCGCTCAGCGCTCAGCAGTGCTAACCTAGCACTTGCAGCGACCCGAGGAGATGCTTCGTGTGACGTATTAAAGATGGCCGCCGCATGAAGCCAGTAACAATGCCCTACAGCAAGATGGCCGCCGCCTCGAAGCAAGTAATAATTCCCTACAGCAATGTTAATTTTGAGGTTTTTGTTCACCAAAGCACAAAATATTTATTTATTATTTCCTCCTGCACATAGACATATATTACAGTTCAATTTATATATTGTTTCAGAAGTAAACATAACTTTTATTCATTAAAAACTATCATTTGTGGTAGTGTGCAAACAAAACGGAATTGTGCTGACTGCTTCTCTTTATTATTTTTTATCCGAGTGATCCGAAAAACAATCTGAATTTTTCATTAAGAAATTGTCGGCCATTTTGGATTCAAAATTCGCATCCAAAGGGTTCAACGACACTGCTGCAGAAAACTGAATTGCTGCGCTGCAGCAATTCAGCAGCTGCTGAGGTATTGAACAGGCCTCCGTTCTGTTACTTTCATCCAAAGCCTGCATAAGAGACTCCATAATTTAGCCCAAAAAAAAATCACTAAACTTGTTCTGCATGTCCTAAAAGCTCTGCTCTTCATACAGGCTGCCGCCCCAAGCAGTTGTTTACTAGATTAAAGGAAAACCATTTACTGTAATTTTTTTCTTATTAAATGTTTCTATACATCGTACAGAATCCGCCACTTCACAGGCAGGTTATGGGGACCTCCTAGGCACGATATTTGAAGGAATTTTTCATTTTTACTCTTACCCTTTATGCCATGTAAAAATCACTGGTCCTTTAAAAACACTTTTTTTTCCTCCATTGTTCCCTGTCCCCCAGGGCAGTACCCGGACCCCCATACATCTTTTATGGCCAATAACTTGCATATATGTCCTCTTGGAGGGGACCTTAATTTTCAAACGTTTGCCCCCCCCCCCACATTGACTTGCAATGCGTTAGAGATCGAACTTTTCGTCCGTTCGGGAGTTCGATTTCGAACCGAACATGGGGGTGTTCGGCCCATCAATAATGCAGAGCAGAATATTCAACACTCCCCAATCCAAAAAAATGGAACTACTCACATGGCTTAGGACCAGGCCCAGGTCCTAGCATGGCTCGTCCAGAGGTTGTTTAATCAGGTACAACGTTAAAAAAAAACGCACACAGTGATCCAGGATAGATGGAGTTAACAATTCTTATTTATTAAAATGCATCTGTAGCGCTCACTCCCAAAGGAGCCGCTGAATAAACCTCGGGTTAGTCTCACCACACTAGGAAATAACTATACACCAGCACTGTTGTGGATTTTTATGTATTATATTCTTTACTGATCCCAATAAAGGATATATTAGGCATATACGGTATTTAAATGACAAGAATTCGTAACGCGGGAAAAACACGCGGCGGCAAAAGAAATGGTTAACCCCCTCAGTTCTGGAGTGTAAGTCCCGTGAATAATAGTTCAAAAATGTGTATGTGTGTTGTCTCGGGTACCCGGGTACTGTATTCAACTGGCCAGTGAATGAAACAAACAATCTTTGACTAGTCACCGTTGGGGCCCTGTGGATTTAAACAATACTGCAGTGTGCGTTTCTTATTTGGGACTGCGGCCTGGAGGCCTCTCACCAATCCGATGAACGAAACTGTCCTGCACTTGATGCCTCGACTTCAAGATCTTCTCCTCTATGTACTGGGACTCCGTGCTACTTTATCTGCTCTCAGCTTGCCCAATCTCCGCAAATGGAACAACGATCCACCGCCTGCACTCCCAATCGATCAGCGCGGTCTCCTAACTCGGGGTCCTGCCAGATCTAACTCTTCCTCCAGACCTCTCAGCGCTGCGCAGGTAGGTCTTAACACGGTCACTGTCCCGATCTCCAGCACCAGTAAGACAGCATCTGTACTCCGGCCTGGTTGCGATCCCTGACAGCTCCAACATGCGTCCTCCACCTTTCACTGCTCCACTCACTCTGCTTCTCTCTTACACGAGGCTGCTGATCTCTTTCCTCTTCCTGTACCACCTCCTTCCTGTCCTCACGCAAAGGATGATGGTCGGTGTAGTTCAGTTTTGTCCAGCATAGTCCACAATGTCTCTGTCTCCCTCTGGTGGCAGCAATAGTTCATCACACCAGAATACAGTGTTTTTAAAGCAGCGCTACACTCTCCCCCCTTAAACTCTTGGGTTCCTCCAAGGGAGTGTAACCGATACAAAACATTGCAATATTTACATTAAGCAATACATTCAGGTTCAGTAGCAGACATAGAATGGGTCAGATATACATCCTCAAGCTGACTCATGTCCCTGACTACCTCAGCTAGCATAGCAGACACTTCGGGCAACCTTCGCACAGTGGTAACAGCTTCTTCAGTGCTATGACCCGGTGAATCGTAGGTAAGTCTCTGAGAGGGCCGTATCGAACGTTTTGGCTTTGATTCTGTGGTTCAACTAAGCCTCCCAATGGAACTCGTCTTGACCTTTCTCGACAAGTCTTATCATCCTGGAGATCAATGTGTTGTTTAGTGCTCTTGGAGAACATTTTTTTCGACTTGAGTATTGGAGACATCTTTAGGGTAGAACCGTTCAGCTTGAATCGCTTTATTCACTCTCCTCCCTAGATCGGTACTGGAGAGGGGCTTAACAGAAGCCACTCGCCCGATTGACATCCGTGTCTTCAAATTTACTGAAGAGTCAGACACATTACATACGTTGATGGAAACTCTTCCACTTGTCCGTTTCAAAACTCTTGCAGAGATTATTTCAGGGACTTCTCTGGACTGTATAACCTTCTCCGTCCCTTCTGTTTTCCTCAGATGCCTCACTCCTGCAGAGGCTCCCTGTTCTTTGACCATCTGTTGACAGACCGGCCGTAACATAGAGTGCGCCTTTTTGGGAGCAGGACTCTCTTCCTTCACCTGCGGGGTTAGAAAGCGTCTCACTAAGTCAGTGTTCGTCCCCACTGTCATAGAACTTTGATTAGCTCCCGAGGGACGAGGACACACAATGGCCAACGTGACACATACTCCCAGTTGTCCAACGGTCGCTGAACTGAATTCCAGCTTCACCTGTAGATATCCATCATAGGGAAACCTCTCAGTCCCCATACTTCAGATTTCGAGATCCTTCAACTTCTTCAGGGGTATATGCTGCAAATGTTTCTGATAGAAGTCTTGGTAAATCAGAGTTACTTGAGCACCTGAATCTAGAGCCTTTGTGTAGACGCCTTCCACTTGAACCAGGATGATGGACGAAGGACCTATCAACTTGTCAGGGAACTTCTCTGCCGTAGTACAAGGTGGGGACCCAGTTTGCTCTCTCAACCGGGGTCCTCCGAAATTTTCCGCTTGCGAGACAGGCGACTGCTCCTTCAAGGTCTTTAGGAGTTCTTCGACCGATCTCTTTACGGGCCTCCTTTTTGGGCACTGAGCCCTGAAAAGACCGATTTCCCCACAGCCAAAACATCTTTTCCTCGAGTGTGTGGGCACATTTTCTTCTTGCGGCTCATTTGAAAGCCCCCTGTTAGAAACCACAGCCACTCTTGTGATTCGTTTATCTGCTAGAAACTTCCATCCTCTTCGCGGTTTGGGTGGGCTGGGGCAGTCACGTCGATAATGGTCAACTCCCCCCACAGTTGTAGCAGATCACCGAACCAGAGGGTTCTCCAGCAGGAACATTCTGCACTGCCTCTCCCTCCTCAGGTATGGCAATCCTAGCAGACAGCAACATTATCAACTCCATCATTTTCGACATCTGAGTTTTCAAAGCCATCACTTCGGCCTGTATGTCCGCTACACCAAGAGTTCCTACTTCGGCGGTGAAAACTGCATGTGAAGCATTAGCAATCTTTTTAGCCTTAATTAAAGCCTCTTCTTCTCGGATAGCTTTGACCAGTTTGGAATATGTCAGTCTCTTGCTCTGGTATCTAGTCTGAAATTTCAACATTATGGGATCCAGTGGGAGTGCTCCTTTGAAAATTTGATCCCTCAAAGCTTTGCTTGCATGACTCGGTTCCATGCCTCCTTTGAGAATGACCTGATAGGTGTGAGAGAACCTGTGGATAAGCTCGGCACAATCCTCCACTCCTCAAAAAATTTCCCGTAAAGCTTCTAGATACTCAGCAGCAGTGCAGCCTGGCTTGTCTCTTTTCAGATGTCGGACGACATCTGAAGCAGGAGCTCTTAAGCTCTCGATCAACCTTTGTCTCTTCACGGTGTCTGCAACTTCCCATTCTTCCACAGCTTGCAAGTGTCAAAGTCCTCTTCTCCAGCTGGCACAGGGACCTTACCGGAACAGAATCCCAACTTGCGATATCCATAATTGGCAGACGCGGCTGAGTTTTGGGCCAACGTTTCCACCAGCTTCCCCATAGTGGTAAAGAATGTAGCAGGAGGGAACCCTGTAGTTGGGGTAGGGGTAGCATCGGGTATCTCGTCTCCTGACATTGTTGGTCTAGTCACGGGAACATTCGCGGGATCACCACTTGGTGTACTTGGCTGGACCAGTCGAACTTCCACATCGGTCAGTGTAGCGCTGCTAAAAGAAACACTGTATTCTGGTGCATTGAACTATTGCTGCCACCAGAGGGAGACAGAGACATTGTTAGACTATGCTGGACAAAACAGAACTACATGTACCATGATCCTTTGCGTGGGGACAGGAAGGAGGTGGGACAGGAAAAGGAAGGAGATCAGCAGCCTCGTGCTCAAGAACCTGTTTTTTTGAACGTCATGTTTAATTCTAGGCATGTGCCTACTTTGCCCAATAGTCAATCTGGGCCTGTGAGTACTGTGGAAAATGCAACATTCAACTTCACTTGGCACAAGTTGTGTCGAAACGTCTCATCACAGACAGACGCTGTCCATATGAGGAGGCGCATCTGTAAGGAGAACCTCCCAGCTCAGAGTGGGGGCTCAGGCTTTACAGGCCACAGGAAATAAGTGGTAGCCCACACAAAACAAGATCAATCAGAATGAAGCTGGATTTTATTTCAGACAATAGTAAAATAATAAACACACGTATATCATCTTTATTACACGTACAAAACCGTAGGAAATATTTTGTAGCAGTGACAACTATTCCTGATAAATGTGATATAAATACATTACAGCAGCTTTGATATCATTTTTATTACAAGGCAACTATACATAAAAAAAATTGCTATGCAGAGATGTGTATAATTCCGAGATTAAAAAGGTCGAACATAGAAAGGGCCACTACCCCAAAAAATGCAATGTCCTTATTCGATGTTGCGGATATCTTGGGTTTTGTTTTTCTCTGGTATGTATAGTTATAAAATATTTTCCTCTATGTGTCACTGGGCACATTCATTGTGTGATATATTGTGCCTTGTGAACTGCCCCCCACCCATATCTGTCCATCACTTGCTCCTCACTGTGTGGCTTTGGCCATAGAATGGAGTGAATGGGTCAGTCATCAACTCACATCATTGTATAGTGTGGGTTGTATTCAAAGGACATCACCAGACGGAAGAGTAGAAGTATTTTAAGCTCCCTGTCTTATCTCAGTTAGCCAGGAGAATACAACCCCCCGCCGCTTTTATCTAAACATTCCCTCCTCCACCTCATTAACTGTTAAAGGGGTATGCATTCTTTGCTAGTGTGCTTTTAAAAACATGCTTTGCCTTTTGATTGAGTCAGTAGTGTCATTCAGCAGACATAAAAAGCAAATATATTTTTTCATATTTACCTGCTTTAGTTTGTAGCGCCGTTTAAAAACTCTATTGATGTATTGCTCGGGTTTGGCCACCAGAGGGAGACAAGTGCAATGTAAAGTATACTGGACACAACGGGACTACTTTTTCCATCATGCTTTGCGGCGGGGACAGGAAGTGGGTGGGAGAGAGCGAAGGACATCCGCAGCCTCGTCGAAGGAGAGCCAGTGTGAGCCGAGCGACGAAAGGTGGAAGACGCACGTGAGACTGCCAGAGATTGAGACCAGGCCGGAGAGCAGGATCTGCCTTGCGGGTGCTGAGAAACAGAGACAGTGCTGGCGGAGACCTATCCACACATCGCTGAGAGGTTTTGCGCAGAAACAACGTTCCGGTTTGGACCCCGAGTAAGGAGACCACGATGATCCACTGGGAGTGCAGGCGGTAGGCTGTAATTCTCGTTACCGAAATCGGACAAGCAGGAGAAGCGGATCCGGTGGCACAGAGTTCCGGTATAATCAAGCGGAGAGAGATCCTTGATCGGACAGCGGAACAGATTGTCTAGCGGATGGGTGAGAGGCCTTCCAGGCCACAGTCCAAGTTTAAACAAAGCACGCTGCAGTATTGTTTAAATCTACAAGGCCCCAACGTGACTAGTCGAAGAATTGCTCAATCCATTCACTGGCCAGTTGACTATAGTACCCAGGTACCTGAATCGCACACACACACTTTTTTGGGACATTTCTTTTACGGGACTTACACTCCAGAAACGAAGGGGTTAAACTTTCCTTTTGCCGCCGCGTGTTTTTCTCGCATTACGAAATCCTGTCGTTCATATACCGTATTCACATTACGGATCCCAATAAAGCGGCATATATAAAGTATATAATCTATAAAATCCACAACAATGCTGGTGTATATTTATTCCCTAGTGCAGTGAGACTAACCCGAGGTTAAATTCAGCGACTCCTCCGGGAGTGAGTGCTAAAAGTTCTTCGCGTTTTCCACGCCCACCTCAGGATGCACTTTGAGCTAACCAATCAGTGTGTATATCTAGGAATAGATTAAAAAAAACAAACGCACTGAGCATGTGTGTTTGAGTAGCTCCACCTCCCTCCTGCACTGTGAGCTGAGGGGAGGGCGGGGCTGAACTTCCACCCCCAGCTACTGCAGAGACAGGGAAGGAAAAATCCATACACACAGGCAGAAGAAAAGAGACAGCAGAGAGAGGGACAATAAAGAAAAGCACAGAGACAGCAAAAAATGGTAAATAGAGAAAGATGGCAAGATAAATCAGAGAGCACAAGAAAAGGTGCAGTGAGAGAGAGCGCTCGCACAAGAGACAGCACAAAGAGTGTGAGAATAAGTGACTGTGTGAGTGACTAAGAGTGAGACAGGGAGCATGTAAACCATGAAAGAGCGCAAGTGAGCATGTGAGCATGTCAGCGTGTGAGCGAGTCGGTGAGCGAGTCAGCGTGAGAGCGAGTCAGCGTGAGAGCGAGTCAGCGGGTGAGCATGTGAGCGAGTCAGCGGGTGAGCATGTGAGGGCGTGAGCGAGTCAGCGGGTGAGCGAGTCAGCGGGTGAGCGAGTCAGCGGGTGAGCGAGTCAGCGGGTGAGCGAGTCAGCGGGTGAGCGAGTCAGCGGGTGAGCGAGTCAGCGGGTGAGAGCTTGTCAGCGGGTGAGCGAGTCAGCGGGTGAGCGAGTCAGCGGGTGAGCGTGTGAGAGCTTGTCAGCGGGTGAGCCAGTCAGAGCTTGTCAGCGGGTGAGCCAGTCAGCGAGTTAGCGGGTGAGCGTGTGAGAGCCAGTCAGCGGGTGAGCCAGTCTGCGGGTGGGCCAGTCTGCGGGTGGAGGTGGGCCAGTCTGCGGCTGAGCATGTGAGCGAGTCAGCGGGTGAGCGAGTGAGCATGTGAGCGTGAGAGCGGGAGCGAGACAGCGGGTGAGCGTGCGAGCAAGTCAACGAGTGAGCGAGCCAGCGGGTGAGCGAGTCAGCGGGAGAGCGAGTCAGCGGGAAAGCGAGTCAGCGGGAGAGCGAGTCAGCGGGAGAGCGAGTCAGCGGGAGAGCGAGTCAAAGTCTAACACACAGAATATATACCCACAAATGGTTGGAGGATAAAATGTGGAAAAATAAATTTACATGCTGCAAACAACTGAAATCCGTATGGAAATTCACTTTTTTAAAATTTTAAATTAAAGATTTTTATTTTTCAAACATAAACATAGGATACAAAAAGGAAAAGGGGATATCACTCCTTTGTACAAAGTGGGAACCTCCGTTACAATGAACATTCGCAACAAAATACTTTAACAATCTGTTAATGCTCTACAGATCGGCCTTGGCATCAGAATATTGCGCAGTCATCTGTTAGGAGTGCTACCAAACAAACATAAAATTCAGGGGTGTGAAGGGAACCAGGAGAGGGAAAGTGGGGGTAGGGGGAAACACCAGGGCCATAGATATAGATAGTGCTGTACCATGAGGGAAATAGGAGCTATGAATGCCTTTGAGGCTCCATGCCTCTCAACCCAGCTAGTTCCCATGCTCATCGCCTGCACGTCTTCTACACTTTATGAATATCTCACATCGACCAAGGATCCCTCTTTGGGGGTTTCAACCCACTCGAAAACTTTACCTTAGCATCGAAGTGGCGGTATTGGTTGAGTAGAGTATATATATATATATATATATATATATATATAGTGGCGGTATTGGTTGAGTAGAGTGGTGAGCTGGCGAAGTGTCGGTACTACAGTGGATTTCCACTGAAATCCTAGTAACAACAATGTCGTGGAAACAATTATGAACATAATTTTGATATGTATTCGAGGAAGACAGGCCGTACCCACCAATAGTATTTCCAGGGAGCACTGAATTTGCTTGCCGATTACTTCAGAAACTAAAGATGCAACATTTCTCCAAATGGGTTGCACCAGGGGGCAGTGCCACCATATGACCCATCGTTCCTACTGCTGAATTGCACCTCCAACATTGTTCTGAAATTCGTGGAGCAAATCTGTGTATCTTATGTGGTGTGAGATACCATTCATACATCATTTTGAGTTGTGTTTCAATTAAAGTGGCGCATTTAGAGGCACCTATTGCATACATATGCGCCTGTGCCCATTGGGTGGGGGTAAAGGTCTTTGAGAGATCCCGCTCCAAGGCAGCCTGGAAAGGCCATCGCTGAGCGACAGTAGGTGTGAGCAGCACTCAATAAAAATGCGTTATAGGTTTAATAGTGGAAAAGGGATCCAGACACATTAACTCTGTCTCCGACAGGAGGGGCACAGTCGCTTGTAACCTTGATATAGTACCTCGAGACTGATGGCATGATCAAAGCTGCATGTATGACAAAAATTGCGAAGCGGGGATTGAAAACTTCTGCTGGAGTTCCGGGAAAGACAGGATGGCCTCAGGTGTGAAGAGATGGTGTAGATGGGTTACTCCCAGTCTTACCCAAGCCCTAAACCTTACATGCGGTAGCAGGTAAGAAAGCGCTGTGAAAGGCGTTGCCATGGATAGATGAGGGTGGTTCATGAGTAAAGAAAAATTCTGATCCCATGCCTTCAGATGAAGCTTCGTAGAGGGTAAAATATGAGGCGTCTCTGGCCTGTCAACGCTTCTCACCCACACCATATCAGACAACTGATGACCAGAGGTGTATACTGATTCTATAGCAAGCCATTGAGGCAATGGTCGGGCATGAAATAAAGCCATGTACGAGGCGAGATAGGTCACCCAGTAAGAACGCCGGACACAGGCCATGTTTAGACCCCCGTCCCTGTGGCGGAGGTGCAGCAAGCGTCTAGCTACTCTCGGGCGCTTTTTTGCCCAGATATACAACATCAGGGTTGACTGCAACTTCTCCAAAAAGGCTTTGGGCACTGAAATGGGCAGTAATCGAAAAACATAGTATCTTTGCTATCACCATCATCTTCACCGCCGCCATCCTGCCTATCCAAGAAACCCCCCGGGATTGTCACTGATGCAAAAGGGAGCTCATTTCAGATGATAATCTCTCGTAGTTATTGCGGAAAATTTGATCCATCGAGGGCGTTATCCATAAACCTAGGTAAGTAATGTAGTTTGTTCGCCAGTCAAAGTCATAGAGTTGTTTAAGGGAGGCAATATGCGTATTAATCATGTGTATAGGGAGTGCCTGCGTTTTCAATGTATTTACCAGATGATATGAGACTTGGCTACTCTCGTCCAGCTCTGTCTGCAATGCCGGGAGCGACGTGTCTGGGTCTGTCAGCGTGAGTAAAACATTGTCTGCGTATAAGTTTAGCTTGTATGTCATGGGCCCCACCGAGACCTCTCGTACGGAATTGTTTTTCCTGATCGCTTGAGCCAAAAGGCTCGAGAGCCAGGTTGTACAGGGGAGAGGGGACAACCTTGGCGCGTGCCGTTCGTGATAGCAAACTCGTCCGACAAAAAACCCGAAATAAGGACTCTGGCAGAAGGGGAGTCATACAGGGCCTGTATCGTCGTCATAAAAGAACCCAGGAAACCAATCTTCTGGAGGACCTGTTGCAAAAAGATCCAGCGGACCCGGTCAAAGGCCTTCTCAGCATCCAATGACAGGATCAGACTGGGAGACTCCGAATGGTTCATTGTATGTAGTAAGTTAAGTAGTTTCCGTGTACTGTCCGGGCCCTGTCTGCCATGTAGAAAGCCTACCTGATCTTGTCCCACTATATGCGTGAGAATCAACTGGAGACGTGTCGCAATAATTTTACTATACAGTTTGATGTCCACATTTAACAAAGAGATAGGTCGTAGGTTTTGACAGCGGTCCGGGGTCTTGCCAGGCTTGGGAAGTGTAACGATATGTGCTCTCAGCATGTCCACCGGGAATGCACCCGTTTCCCTGGCCATCTCATAGGCCGATAGCAGATGAGGGGTCAGCTGAGCCAAGAATGTAGTGTAATATATACCAGGGAATCCGTCGGGACCTGGTGCTTTGCGTTTTGGGAGTGCTTTTATAGCTGTGGACAACTCCGTCTGGGTAATTGGGGAAGACAATGTGTCTGTCTGTAATGTCGTCAACTTTGGGAGGTGAATCCGCGCCAAATATTTTGACACAGAATCCAGCGTGGGGCTGGCCGTCCCACCGCTCACATCTAGGTTATACAATGTCTCATAATAGCTAGCGAATTCTTTCGCTATGTAAGTAGGGTTACACAACTGTCCATGGGCGGACACGAGAGATGTAATGCCAACAACTGGCCTGGTTTATTTTTAAGCGCATAAAAGGTAGCTTTTAACCTGTCCATAGTCCTGAGGTATCCCTCCGTTTCCAAGTCACTTAGCAATTGCGTGTCCAATCTGTCAGCCAATTGAGGGGACGGAGAGAGTTTGTTTTTTACGTCTATATCTTGTATTTCCTTGAGTATCTCTAACCGATGCGTTAAGCAAGTCTTCCTGAGCCTAGCTGACCAGCACATGCATACATCTCGCAGAACCACCTTATGCGCCTTTAACATCCCCTCTATGCGAGTAGAGAAGGCCACCAGTTCCAATTCTGCTCCGGTGCGCTGGCTGCTGGATGCCAAGGCCGGGGATCCGGTGCCATCTTGTTTCTCCACACCTTCCCGGCGTTTGCTGATTTTAGGGGTAAAAAAGTCTTGCCTGTCGCTTTTTTTAGTCTTGGCAGCCGCCATGACGGTCACCTCCGATTTTGCCTGGCTTTCGTGCAGTTTAAAGCGCAATGAGGGTAGATATCCGCTTTAGTTTTGCTGGGTGAGGACAGAGGAGCTTTAGCACACGCCCGTCATGAACGATGGTCGGCCACGCCTCCCTGGAAATTCACTTTTTGAAATTTTTTGTTACAGCATTCTAACGGGTCATGACATATACACAAAGAAATTTATTTAGAATCTCCGGAGTACGATGGAAATAAAAAAGCATATATAACGTGTCTGGGCTCTACAATAAAACAGGACTTCAAATCACGTTTAAATATGAAGGGCAAAAAAAAGGTGAAAACGAGCTCAGCACCCAGGGGTACTATGGCTCAGCAGTGAAAGGGTTCATGCAGAGGTTTTGGTGAATAGAGCTTGACCTGCAGTCTGATTAATGATGGGCCAGACACCCCCGTGTTTGGTTCGCATTTGAACACCCGAAAAAGTTTGACCGCAAACTCGAACGCAATGCAAGTCAATGGGGCTCGAACGTTCGAAAATTAAAGTCCCCTCCAAGAGGGCATATATGCAAGATATTGGTTTTTAACCCTTTCACTGCTGAGAGCCGAACCATTTCACCGCTGAACTCATTTTTACTGCTTCTGCTAATGTTTAAACACGATTTGAAGCCATGGGAAATGCTTGACCAACAAGGAGTGGGAAATATTTATGAATCCCATAGGCTTCAATTGTTAAAAATATTCCCGTTTTAATTCAATCTCTAATAAACCGTTTATTATTATATTCTGCAGTAAAGAGTCTATTTTTAGATTTTCTGTTTTTTTTTAAAACTTCCCCCCCCCCCCGAAAAGTTTGAAGTTCACGAACTTTCAAAACAGCCGAAGCTCAAATCGAACTTCGACTCGGCAGCCCATCCCTAAGTCTGACATATGGAAATACTAAACTTTCTTAGAAAAAGTAGTGTTTACATCTGTTCCTACTGACATTTCTTGTGTTTGTCCTTACAAAACCAACGTTTGGTGTCTGTATGTTCCTTACAGATGTGCACTGATATTATACATCTCTGAAGAGATTTTGATTGGCATGGATGAGTTGGGGGCGGCGGCAAAAAGCACCTTTGTCTGCGTAGTCAAAAATCCTTGCACAAGCGAGAGAGACAGAGAGGCACAAAGGGGTGATACGGAGAGAGACACACATAAGGGGGTACATGGGGAAAGATGGTGCAGACATCATTTGTGTCCAAGTGGTCCCTGGCTGCTTTTCGGGCAGAGGAATCCACTCTGCTGCACAGAACAATATGGGGCAAACGGGACTGGAAGGAGGTGGTGCTCCATGCAGTTTGACCACGTTAAAAAGATGAAGTGGTCTACTTTATTTATCTGGAGAACGGTTTTAAAAGGAACGGCTACACTCCTCTGTGAGTCCTCTCATGGACTGTAAGAGAGTACTCTATTCTAAAACATTTCCCACATTCAGAACATACAAACGGCTTCTCTCCTGTATGAATTCTCACATGTGCAGTAAGCAAAACCTTTATTCTAAAACATTTCCCACATTCAGAACATGCAAACGGCTTCTCTCCTGTATGAATTCTCACATGTCTAGTAACCTCACCCTTTGTTCTAAAACATTTCCCACATTCAGAACATGCAAACGGCTTCTCTCCTGTATGAATTCTCACATGTGCAGTAAGCTCACCCTTTGTTCTAAAACATTTCCCACATCCAGAACATGCAAACGGCTTCTCTCCTGTATGAATTCTCTCATGCAGAGCAAGGTCACCCTTTCCTCTAAAACATTTCCCACATTCAGAACATGCAAACGGCTTCTCTCCTGTATGAATTCTCTCATGAACAATAAGCTTACTCTTTTGTATAAAACATTTCTCACATTCCGAACATGCAAAAGGCTTCTCTCCTGTATGGATTCTCTCATGTACAGTAAGCTCACCCTTTGTTATAAAACATTTCCCACATTCAGAACATGCAAACGGCTTATCTTCTGTATGAATTCTCACATGTGCAGTAAGCAAAACCTTTGTTCTAAAACATTTCCCACATTCAGAACAAGCAAACGGCTGCTCTCCTGTATGAATTCTCACATGTGCAGTAAGCTCACCCTTTGTTCTAAAACATTTCCCACATTCAGAACATGCAAACGGCTTATCTTCTGTATGAATTCTCACATGTGCAGTAAGCAAAACCTTTGTTCTAAAACATTTCCCACATTCAGAACAAGCAAACGGCTGCTCTCCTGTATGAATTCTCACATGTGCAGTAAGCTCACTCTTTGTTGTAAAACATTTCCCACATCCAGAACATGCAAACGGCTTCTCTCCTGTATGAATTCTCTCATGAACAATAAGCTTACTCTTTTGTATAAAACATTTCTCACATTCCGAACATGCAAAAGGCTTCTCTCCTGTATGGATTCTCTCATGTACAGTAAGCTCACCCTTTGTTATAAAACATTTCTCACATTCCAAACATGCAAAAGGCTTCTCTCCTGTATGGATTCTCACATGTGCAGTAAGCTCACTCTTTGTTCTAAAACATTTCCCACATTCAGAACATGCAAACGGCTTTTCGCCTGTGTGTTTTCTCTCATGTTGAATACACTGACCCTTTGTTCTAAAACATTTCCCACATACAGAACATGCAAACGGCTTATCTCCTGTATGGGTTCTCTCATGTTTAGTAAGTGCACTCTTTGTTCTAAAACATTTCCCACATACAGAACATGCAAATGGCTTCTGTCCTGTATGAATTCTCTCATGTGCAGTAAGATCATCATTTGTTCTAAAACATTTCCCACATTCAGAACATGCAAACGGCTTCTCTCCGGTATGAATTCTCACATGTGCAGTAAGATCAGCCTTTCTTCCAAAACATTTCGCACATTCAGAACAGGCAAACGGCTTCTCTCCTGTATGAATTCTCACATGTGCAGTAAGATCACCCTTTGTTCTAAAACATTTCTCACATTCAGAACATGCAAACGGCTTCTCTCCTACCTGAATTATCTTGTGTTTACCAAGACTTGCATTTGTGCTTAAACATCTCTCTCTTTCAGGGCACAAAAATGTCCCAGATGACAGTCCTGGATTCTCTGGTGCTTTTGGATTTTCTGAGGAGTGCAAAGCTTCATCTTTGATCATTATTTCTTCTTGCTTTACTGACAGAGGCTCCATGATGTTTTCTTTAACATATGGCATCGGTTCTTTCTTAATTCCTGAAGACATTTCAGGACTTTTTCTGTACTCCTGGGGGGGGGGGATACAATACTTTACTGTCACCAAACAAATGCAGCCATGTCAAGACTCTCTCAATGCTGGCATGGATTGCCAGAGATTTCTTTAGGATTAAAACTAAACATTTCTTAAAGTCAGAGCCCCTCCCCCTCATGCTAAATGTACAAATAGTCTTGCAGACATCTAGAAATTAGATTTTAACCTCCAGAAGGTGAATTTTCTGTCTAGAGAGGTTGCTCTGATTTAGCAGACACTATAAATAAAGTTGGATCGAAGAAAAAAAAAATCAGGATACATTTAATAGGTGTAGCGCTCACTCCCGGAGGAGCCGCTGAAAATGAACCACGGGTCAGTCTCCCCGCACTAGGGAATAAATATACTCCAACACAGTTGTGAGTTTTTATCATTTAAATAGTTTACTAAAATAATAAGCAGATGTTGAGACACGGTATTCACAAATATTATTACAGTATTTTCGTATCACGGTAAAACGCGTAGCGGAAAAGAAACGAAACACGAGGCTTCGTATTTCGGAAAAATAAAATATTCGCAACCGAACAGAAAAGAAATGCAATTTCCCGATAGTTCAGAAAAAGGGGACACGTAGCGAAACCCAAAACATGCAATCCCTTAGTATTGCGGTAAACGCGCAGCGGAAAAGAGAAAAATATAATTCGGAACGTATCTTTATCTTTAACCCCTGTTCCGATTCGTAACAGAATGAGTCCTGCACAGGTTAAGTCCCGGAATGTAAAAAGGTGTATATGTGTGTGTGGTACCCGGGTACTGTTCAACTGGCCAGTGAGTTTACTGAAGGAAGGTCTTCGACTAGTCAGTTGGGACCCTGTGGACTTCAAAGAGAAAACAGCAGCGTGTCCTTTAATCACAAAACAGCCTTTAAGGCCTCTCACCCATCCGACGATTGCTTTAGGCTCCGCTGACCCAGGACGTCTCTCCGCCCGATTTCGACTGGGGATACTAGCGGCCGGATCCGTTGTCTGACTTCATGCAGCTTGTCCAGCTCACTGCCTGCTCTCCGTACCCGATCAGCTCGCGGTGACTCCTCACTCGAGGTCTTCGGTTCCTCCGGTCTGCAGCAATTCCTGGATTCTGGCAAGTCTCCTTCTCCTCAGGTTGAGTGATCCAATAAGGACTGACAGGTCTCACTCGGGCTCTGGCCTAGGCCCTCTCGCGATTTCTTAAGTGCGTCTGCTTTCTCCCGTTCCCTGGCGCGCTCTGGCGCGTTCTCCACGAGGTGGATGATGTAAGTGTCCAGTCCCCACCCACTTCCTGTCTCCTTGCAAAGCATGCCGGGAAATGTAGTCCCAATGTCCAGTGTCTCTAATCGCGACTGTCTCCATCTTGTGGCCAAAAACAGGTAATGCCACAGCAAGATTTTAACACCGCGCTACATACGCAATAACCCATGATCTGACAATCCGTATCTATTAACCCCTTCGCTGCTGAGCCATTTCACGTCTGTGTGCTGAGCTCATTTTTACCGCTTTTGTTCATCATGTTTAAATGCGATTTGAAGCCACATTTTATTATATGACCCAGACATATTACAGATCGTTCGTTCCGGAACACACTGCAGATAATAGATCATTAATATATGTATACGTCATGTCCTGCCTGTATATTATAACAAAAAATGCAATACAATTAGAATTTTTAATCATCTGCAGCGTGTAAAGTGTTTTTTTTTTTCACATTTTATCATACGGGTTTTTGCGTTTATATTTTCTATGGGGTGCGCTTGTTAAATAAAAAAAATCTGAAATGGGGACTCGTTACGTGACTTTTAGAAAACTCACCCTATAGAAAAAAAATCATTAGTGCAGCAACATTGTTCACATTATAATTGAAATGGGAACAATATTGCTGCAATAATAAAAACCACACAAAAAAAACGTTTGTTCTTTAAACATGGTCATGTTTAGTATCATTCGAAAGGCCATTCCAATGATACCAAATATGAACACTCTAGCTGCCACCATTCGGGAAATATGGGTGTTCAAAAGGAACCCCCCATTTCCACCAGGGGATTTTCTTAGGAAATCTAGAGGTAGAGGTTCCTCATGCCATGATGTCTGGTAGCGAGGGGGTCCCGGAGGTGGAGCTGCCATCCAAGATACGGCCCCCACCGGAGCTAGATCGGAATCCGGCACTTAAGCGGTTAAAAAAAGGCATCGCCCTACAAAGCGATGCCTGTTTTTTTTTGTAGACCCGATCGGGAGGGAGAGGGATCCAAAAGAATACCCCCCTCCATTTTAGGCGATCTCCCGGCATTGCACACATAGCACGATGACGTCATTTACATCGGATGGGGTATAAATTTGGCGTCTGTCTTCCAGGAAGTCAGAACGCGCCGAGGACCCCAGACAGAAAGGCGAGTACCTCTCAAGGGGCTCCCGCAAGCGGAGGACGTGTGGGGAACGTCCCCTGCATATAGCAGGAGTCAATGAGGACGTTCCCCACACGTCCTCCGCAGGGAAAGGGTTAAATGTAAATCAGATAACCAAAAAAGGTACATTGTGCAGCATTATCAATGATAAATTCCACAGGAACAAAAGACTTCCCCTCTCCTCCTCCCTTACCCCTGCTCTCACATACATCTTCAACCTTTCTCTCTCCACCGGCTCCTTCCCATCCGCCTTCAAACCCCATTACTAAAGAAACCATCCCTCGATCCCAACTCTCCATCCAACTACCGTCCTGTATCCCTGCTTCCCCTTCACATCTAAGCGCTTAGAAAAAACTAGTCTTCAACCGCCTCTCCCTCTTCCTGTCCTCCAATTCCCTACTTGACCCCCTGCAATCGGGTTTCCGTCCCCTACACTCAACTGAAACTGCCCTCACCAACGACCTCCTAACTGCTAAAAAACACGGCCACTATTCTATCCTCATTCTGCTTGACCTCTCGGCTGCTTTTGACACTGTTGACCACCCCCTCCTTCTGCAAACCCTCAGCTCTCTTGGTCTCTGTGTCCTTTGCTGGTAACTCCTCCTCTTCATTGCCTCTATCTGTTGGTGTACCTCAAGGCTCTGTCCTTGGTCCTCTGCTCTTTTCCATCTACACCTCCTCCCTGGGCAAAATCATTAACAGCTTTGGCTTTAATTACCACCTCTACGCTGATGAAGAAAAAGTAATACAATACCAGCGCTGCTTGAATAGGGTCCACTCGTGGCACCCAGTTTATTTCCAGTGAGGACAGGAAAATACACAACACAGACGTTTCGGGGTCACAGCCCCTTCCTCAGTGCGTAGTGCCCTAACCCTTAACAGACAGAACCCATCTATTTATACAATCACATAACAGGTAGGACAGCCAGACCTCCCCTCAGCAGGTGAAAAAAATCTCCACAGATAATTAGACAAAATGGTTCCACAATACTCTCACCAATTTTCCATATGTGTATGCATTGAAACCGGCGATAGCGGGCGCATTGCGCATGCGCAAAACAGCCAGATTGACACGCAGGACCGGAAGAGCCTGCGGTGAGCTGGCAGGAAGTAACCAGGATCAGGAGAAAGAAATGGCCACACAGTGGCCATATTTGTAGTTTTTCTATTAATGATGATCACAGGGCGGAATACACTCCAACTATCCATCCTGGTCATACTGATAACGCTGACAGGGTTAGAAAGGCTAAAAATAGCCAGGTCTGAAAAATACAAAAATAAGCCACACAAATATACAACAACCTAAACCAATGTGAAAAATAACATGTAAATCTATATACAAAGTGTATAAAAATATATAAAAATAAAACACTGGGAGATAAATATAAAAATGACTGGCTCAGCGTTTAACGTTCACTATTATATCTAAAGTCATAAGGAAATAACACCTTCCAAGTAATCATTAAATTGTATATATTGGCAAACGTATAACCAACTATAAAAATATGGAGAAAAAAGGAAAAATGTTGTCTCCCAGTTACGTTACCAAATATTGGAAAAAGTCTCCCCACTAATGAGGGGTGGCGATAGAGATCGAATATTGCTTCAAAAAGAAGTGCGATGGATGTATCGGTTAGATACAGTGGCCCCTCATGGTCTTAATGAGAAACTTGAGTGGCACTGGTTTCTCTGATTTTCATCCCGAGGCATCTGACGATAAAGGGTGAGCTATATTGAATTTGGTGCAAAATAATTAAATTACATTTTTCCTTTTTTCTCCATATTTTTATAGTTGGTTATACGTTTGCCAATATATACAATTTAATGATTACTTGGAAGGTGTTATTTCCTTATGACTTTAGATATAATAGTTAACGTTAAACGCTGAGCCAGTCATTTTTATATTTATCTCCCAGTGTTTTATTTTTATATATTTTTATACACTTTGTATATATATTTACATGTTATTTTTCACATTGGTTTAGGTTGTTGTATATTTGTGTGGCTTATTTTTGTATTTTTCAGACCTGGCTATTTTTAGCCTTTCTAACCCTGTCAGCGTTATCAGTATGACCAGGATGGATAGGTTGAGTGTATTCCGCCCTGTGATCATCATTAATAGAAAAACTACAAATATGGCCGCTGTGTGGCCATTTCTTTCTCCTGATCCTGGTTACTTCCTGCCAGCTCACCGCAGGCTCTTCCGGTCCTGCGTGTCAATCTGGCTGTTTTGCGCATGCGCAATGCGCCCGCTATCGCCGGTTTCAATGCATACACATATGGAAAATTGGTAAGAGTATTGTGGAACCATTTTGTCTAATTATCTGTGGAGATTTTTTTCACCTGCTGAGGGGAGGTCTGGCTGTCCTACCTGTTATGTGATTGTATATATATATGGGTTCTGTCTGTTAAGGGTTAGGGCACTACGCACTGAGGAAGGGGCTGTGACCCCGAAACGTCTGTGTTGTGTATTTTCCTGTCCTCACTGGAAATAAACTGGGTGCCACGAGTGGACCCTATTCAAGCAGCGCTGGTATTGTATTACTTTTTCTTCCTGTGAATTATTTACCGTCTCATCCTAGATGCTGTGAGAGGGAGTCAATACTCAGCTGCAGCTGTGCAATTACTCTATACTATAGAGGGTGCTAACGGACACCCTTACTCCTGCCTTTTTGCAAACTTTTTTCAAGTATTTCTACGCTGATGACACTCAGATCTACCTCTCTACCCCTGATCTCTCTCCCCCTGTCCTTTTCAAAGTCAGTGACTGCTTATCTGGCATCTCCTCCTGGATGGCCTCCCACCACCTAAAGATCAACATGTCAAAGACGGAGCTCCTACTTATTCCTCCCTCTAATACCTCCCCACCTCCTGACTTCTCTATCACGGTGGAGGGTATCACCATCTCCCCATCAAACCAAGTTCGCTGTCTTGGAGTTGCACTCGACTCTGCTCTTTGCTTCATACCCCACCTCCAGTCTCTTTCCTCCTCCTGCCGCTACCAATTACGTAATATTTCCAGAATTCGGCCATTTCTTACTGCTGTCACCACAAAACAGCTCATACACGCCCTGGTAATCTCCCGACTTGACTATTGCAATAATCTCTTATCTGGTCCTCCCCCCCCCCTACAATCCATCCTGAACATCTCTGCCAGGCTAATTCACCTCACCCGCTGCTCTGTCTCTGCCGCTCCACTCTGCGAGTCCCTTCACTGGCTCCCCATGCACTGCAGAATTAAGTTCAAAATCCCCTTATCCTTACCTACAAAACCCTCACTAACTCAGCTCCCCACTACCTGTCCTCACTAATCACCAAATACACCCCAGCCCGCTCCCTAAGGTCAAACAGCGACCTGTGCCTAGCTTCTCCACGCATCACCTCTTCCCATGAGACTGCAGGATTTCTCACGCGCAGCCCCCACTCTCTGGAACGCTCTCCCTCGTACGGTCAGACTTTCCCCTAACTTCTCTTCCTTCAAATACTCCCTTAAAACGTTCCTATTTAGGGAAGCCTACCACCCAACACACTGACGCAACCATCAATCACTCTCAACTTGCAGTTCTCTCCTCCTGTTTCCAACCCCAACCCCTCTAGATTGTGAGTTCCTACGGGAATAGGGCCTCATCTCCTACTGTACTGTTTGTCAAATGTTGTTCAATGTATTGTAACCCTGTCTTTACTGTGCCTATTGTACAGCACTGCGGAATATGCTGGCGCTTTATAAAGAATAATAATCTATAAATCCACAGGATACATAATATATCCAGCCTCATTCTCTATATAAATGCACAGGATACATAATATATCCAGCCTCATTCTCTATATACTGAACCAAGCATTCAAGCATACTCCATCACAGACTGCCCTCCATTCCTTCCCTCTGTGGCCCTGAACCAAGCATTCAAGGTATCCACCATTTCAACAAAGGCGTACGACATCATACCCCAGGCTGCCATGATCTTGCAAATGTATTTTTATGTCTGCATTTATTATTTTCTGATTAGTCTTTTAAAGTATTTTGAATCTCCCTCCATTTTAGATAGAAAAATCTGTTTCCCTCCTCCTCCCCCAAGTTTGTTTAATTGGGGCTATCTGCATGATCACCAACCTCATTCACTTTCCACAGCATACTCCACAGACTGACCTCCATTCCTTCCCTCTGCGGCCCCCATCCACCCGCCCACCCAGAGCTGGTCCCTAATTTCAGGCATCCTTTCCAGCTGTCTCCACTTCTCTCCCTAATTACCCATACTAAGCCCAAAAAAATCTGGTCCATTTCATGCAATCCCTCTGACCACCAGTTTCACCTTCCCTCTGCTCCCATTTGTTTCTGTTACCCTAGTCCCTTAGAGTGTAAGCTCATGGGATGTCTGCCTGAGCTTTTTGTTTAAAGTGATATATAACCTGGACAGTTATCCGATGACCAGGGTTTTATTTCCTCTTGTATCATGTAAATCTGCTGTTTGTGCATCCCCATTGTAAAGCGCTATGGAATTTGTTGGCGCTGTATAAGTACTTGTAACTGTAACTTTTTATTTCTGTAACAATTCAATGTTCTTGAACCCAGGACATACTTGAAAACGAGAGAAATCTCAATGTATCCTTCCTGGTAAAATCCTTTATAAATAAATAAAATGCACAGGATATGTAATATATCCAGCTGCATTCTCTATATAAATGCACAGGATACATAATATATCCAGCCTCATTCTGGAGTAGGAGATACAGTCAGGTCCAGAAATATTGGGGACAGACACAATTCTAACATCTGTGGCTCTATACACCACCACAATGAAGTTGGAATGAAACAAACACAATGTGCTTTAACTGCAGACTGTCAGCTTTGAGGGTATGTACATCCAGATCAGGTGAACGGTCTAGGACTTACAGCAGTTTGCAGATGTGCCTCCCACTTGTTAAGGGACCAAAGGTAATGGGACAGAATAATAATCATAAATCAAACTTTCCCTTCTTAATACTTAGTTGCAAATCCTTTGCAGTCAATCACAGCCTGAAGTCTGGAACGCATAGACATCAGCAGACGCTGGGTTTCATCCCTAGTGATGCTCTGCCAGGCCTCTACTGCAACTGTATTCAGTTCCTGCTTGTTCTTGGGGCATTTTCCCTTCAGTTTTATCTTCAGCAAGTGAAATGCATGCTCCATGGGATTCAGGTCAGGTGATTGACTTGGCCATCGCATAACATTCCACTTCTGTCCCTTCAAAAACTCTTTGGTTGCTTTTGCAGTATGCTTTGGGTCATTGTCCATCTGCACTGTGAAGCGCCGTCCAATGAGTTCTGCAGCATTTGGCTGAATGTGAGCAGATAATATTGCCCGAAAGACTTCAGAATTCATCCTGCTGCTTTTGTCAGCAGTCACATCATCAATAAATACAAGAGAACCAGTTCCATTGGCGGCCATACATGCCCACGCCATGACACTACCACCACCATGCTTCACTGATGAGGTGGTATGCTTAGGATCATGAGCAGTTCCTTTCCTTCTCCATACTCTTCTCTTCCCATCACTCTGGTACAAGTTGATCTTGGTCTCATCTGTCTATAGGATCTTGCTCCAGAACTGTGAAGGCTTTGTTAGGTGTTGTTGGGCAAATTCTAATCTGGCCTTCCTGTTTTTGAGGCTCACCAATGGTTTACATCTTGTGGTGAACCCTCTGTATTCACTCTGGTGAAGTCGTCTCTTGATTGTTGACTTTGACACACAAACTCCTACCTCCTGGAGAGTGTTCTTGATCTGGCCAACTGTTGTGAAGGGGGTTTTCTTCACCAGGGAAAGAATTCTTCATTCATCCACCACAGTTGTTTTCCGTGGTCTCCCGGGTATTTTGCTGTTGCTGAGGACACCGGTGCGTTCCTTCTCTTTGAGAATGTTCCAAACAGTTGTTTTGGCCACGCCTAAATGTTCTTGCTATCTCTCTGATGGGTTTGTTTTGTTTCTTCAGCCTAATGATGGCTTGCTTCACTGATAGTGACAGCTCTTTGGATCTCATCTTGACAGTTGACAGCAACAGATTCCAAATGCAAATAGCACACTTGAAATGAACTCTGGGCCTTTTATCTGCACATTGTAATTGGGTAGTGAGGGAATATCACACACCTGGCCATAGAACAGCTGAGAAGCCAACTGTCCCATTACCATTGGTCCCTTAACAAGTGGGAGGTGTCACGACCACTACGCGCGCTGCTGCGAAAGACGGCGGGTTACGCCACCCACTATCCGTCTCTACACACTTCTCTCTTGCAACAGGGGCGCAGAGCGCGATACAATGATCCCAGGATTGCAACACAGTACAAATCTTCTCTTGAAGCGGGTAATGACTACGTCTCCCACAATCCCTGGGAACACTTCCCTATTCTATTAGTTACGCTGCCACCAGTCCTCATGGACACTATGCGAGTCGCAGGGCTAAGCAACCACACTATCTGCCTACCCTAGAATCGGACAGTGACCGCACACACCCCAATCCCTGCCGTCCCCCAACGACCGCAACTCACAATTTCTTATCTACCCGAGCTTAAAGCAAATAGCAATACTCACAATCTCTTAGCATGGATCTCATCAGCCAGAAGCAGAACTTAAATAGAACAAAGAGGGGGCGTGGCCGGGACGTCCAGGAAGATGGCCGCTTGATCGGTGAGCTCCGCTGAGCGCACTGTTTATACCCCTTTTCCGCTGCACATCCGCACCCATGGGTAAAGCCAGGAAGCCCCCACACACTCCTGGCCCCCCAGAGCTTGCTGGGAATCAGCAGACAGGGTCCATCAGGCCGTTTTTGGCCCCTCTTTCGACCGCTGAAAACGCTGACCGGATTCCAAGATGGCCGCCGCCGCATGCTCCTCGGCCTCCAGCTCTCCAACGCACTCGGTGAGTGTTTGGGACCCCCCAAATGACCTCTGCCAGCTCTTACAATAGCTCCCCAGTAAAGAGGACTTAGCCATTGCCACCACTGAACTGGGAGCTTCCCTCCTCTCAGAAATCTGCGCGCTGCGCACAGATCTTGGCGGTATTCAAACCAGGCTGCAGCACGTGGAGGTGACGCAGGAACAACAATCTGCCACGATAGTGGCCCACTCCGCTGCAATAACCACGCAGCGCTCGGCCCTACAAATGATGGCTCGCCATTTAGAAGATGTAGAGAACAGAAATCGCCGGAATAACATCAGGGTTCGAGGCCTCCCGGAGATAGAAAACACACAGGAGGAATTAAAATGCACACTCATCGCTTTATTTAACGAAGTTTTGGAAAGGGACCCTGCCACGGTTATCGAAATGGAACGCTATCACAGAGCACTGAGACCGAACGGCCCACCTGACGCTCCCCCACGTGATGTGATTTGCTGCCTTTTACGCTACCCGCTGAAAGACTCCATACTGGCAGCGACTCGAGGTTCTCGCACCATTGATTTTGCGGGGGCTAAGATCTCGCTATTTCAGGATCTCTCACCCGCTACCTTGCAGTCCAGACGAATGCTACGTCCGCTCACGGCTGCCTTGCAGGACATGAAACTTCAATATAAGTGGCTATTTCCATTTGGCCTCCAAGTCCGCACTGTTAGAGATTATTGACTTCTTTAATAGGTCAGGGATATATTAATTATGACGTATATTTTTCTTATTGTAGATGTATATAGATATATATATATTATTGACAGTGCCTCCAATACCAGTGGTATAAATTGGTATTTAACCCCCTAAAATAGGGATTAATAACCAATCAATGAATATACGTCTTAACTAGGGATGCACCGATACCACTTTTTAAGACCGAGTACGAGTACCGATACTTTTTAAAAGTACTCACCGATACCAAGTACCGATACTTTTATTTAATGTCATGTGACCGCTTTCCAATAAGAACAGACCATATAAAAATGCCCCCCGCTCACATGTATATCCCCGATATATATATATTCATACTGCCCCAGCTCATGGATTTGCCCCAGCTCACTCATGGATTTGCCCAGCACATGGATAATGCCCCAGCACACACATGGGTTATTATGCCCCCACAGCTCACACATGAGTATGCCCCCCCAGCTCATGGATATGCCCCCACATGGATATTGCCTCCAGCTCATGGATATGCCCCCACATGGATATGCCCCCTCATGGATATTGCCTCCAGCTCATGGATATGCCCCCACATGGATATGCCCCCTCATGGATATTGCCTCCAGCTCATGGATATGCCCCATCATGGATATGCCCCATCATGGATATTGCCTCCAGCTCATGGCTATTGCCTCCAGCTCATGGATATGCCCCCACATGGATATTGCCTCCAGCTCATGGATATGCCCCATCATGGATATGCCCCACATGGATATGCCCCCACATGGATAGCCCCACATGGATATTGCCTCCAGCTCATGGATATGCCCCCACATGGATATTGCCTCCAGCTCATGGATATGCCCCATCATGGATATTGCCTCCAGCTCATGGATATGCCCCCACATGGATATGCCCCCACATGGATATGCCCCCACATGGATATGCCCCCACATGGATATTGCCTCCAGCTCATGGATATGCCCCATCATGGATATGCCCCCACATGGATATGCCCCATCATGGATATTGCCTCCAGCTCATGGATATTGCCTCCAGCTCATGGATATGCCCCCACATGGATATGCCCCATCATGGATATGCCCCACATGGATATGGCCCCACATGGATATTGCCTCCAGCTCATGGATATGCCCCATCATGGATATGCCCCCACATGGATATTGCCTCCAGCTCATGGATATGCCCCATCATGGATATGCCCCCACATGGATATGCCCCATCATGGATATTGCCTCCAGCTCATGGATATTGCCTCCAGCTCATGGATATTGCCTCCAGCTCATGGATATGCCCCCACATGGATATTGCCTCCAGCTCATGGATATGCCCCATCATGGATATGCCCCCACATGGATATGCCCCCACATGGATATGGCCCCACATGGATATTGCCTCCAGCTCATGGATATGCCCCCACATGGATATTGCCTCCAGCTCATGGATATGCCCCCCAGCTCATGGACCGCCCCCCCCACTATACTTACCTTCCTGGGCGCGCCGAGAATGTCTCCGCGCGCCCGCTCGTTGGAAGGACCCCAGCCGCGACCACGTGATCCCGGCTGGGGTCCTTCCAACGAGCGCGCGCGCGGAGACATTCCCCGGCGGCGCCCAGGAAGGTAAGTATCGTCGCGGAGAGCAGCTGCAGGGCCTGTCTGAATGCTCTATCAGCATTCAGACAGGCCCTGCAGCTGCTCAGTGTGTTTAATACTTACCTTCCTGGGCGCCGCCGGGGAATGTCTCGGGCGCGCGCGCACGTTGGAAGGACCCCAGCCGGGATCACGTGGTCGCGGCTGGGGTCCTTCCAACGAGCGGGCGCGCGGAGACATTCCCCGGCGGCGCCCAGAAAGGTAAGTATTGCGGAGAGTGCGGGGCCGGCTGTCCGAATGCCGATAGAGCATTCGGACAGCCGCCGCAGCCCCTCGGATACCGGAAGCCGGCTCAATGTCGGCTTCCGGTATCGGAAAAAATATCGGGGGTACTGCACGAGTACCAAGTACTCCTGCAGTACCCAGTATCGGCCCCGATACCGATACTAGTATCGGTATCGGTGCAACCCTAGTCTTAACAAATATATGGCGCGTTATCCCGAGTTCTTTTGATGTTATCTAGATATTTTTAAACACAATAAAATCAATAAAGATGATATGAGACTGCGTAACGGTAAAACAATTCAAACCAAAATTTATTCACACGTCAAGTTTCATACGATCATATCTTATCAACGGATTAGCAAAATACAATTTCACAAGTGATTATAGATCGTGGTTAGTAGCGATACTGCGACACGCAATAATCAAATGGACAAATATTTTAGGTTTATAGACCGCACCACAGATATACACGCCTCAGTTCTTAAACACCAGGCTCAATTCTATTCACTTAAACCTTTCCCATTATAAACCAATCCTCCACCTGGTTAAAATAAACACTCAGTTACTGGGCATCACCTGCGGCACAATTTATTATTGTGGGGGCCTATTCACTAAATGCAACTTCCTTCAGGGAGATACATAACACACTCGATAGGTAGACTATCTCTTCCACAGATCAATCACAGCACTTCATTCAATATACGTTAACCCAACGCTTCTTATTGACTTACAGTACATGCATGCAATCGAAAGGGCTGCAAGATGGATATGGAAGGAGTTATGCGAGTTTACGAATGGGGCTGACGGCACTTGACATATAAAAGTTATTTCACGGTCCCAGCGTATCTCACTATAGGTATATAATTGATCTTTAGATGTCCACAACCTGTATTCTCGGAATATAAATAATCTCACTAAATTATGGCTCAAATCTTCAGCCGGGAATAGTTTCTTCCTTAGCAATCCTCTGCAGGGGACTGGAAGGTTGATTACTATTCTACTGATTATTAGGCTTAAACAGCAAAATAATTCATTTATATTCCTTTAGTTTGTGATGGACATCTAAAGTAAGGACTATGCAATTTTATAGATATCAAGTTATTCAGGCATACTTTACCATCCGGTTAGTGAAGATAGAGTGGTGGAAGATTAGGGTGTGGTCGCGTCTTAAAGGGAGGCTGATGAGAATTGCCTTTCTCCCCTCCAAGCGTCCCTCAGGTCTCTCCAAGCTTTTCTCAGTGTCTGTGGATCCTTCTGCTCTTGAGTGTCCCCTCTATATAGTGGTCTTCCGCCCAGTTTTAGATCTAGCCCATCACTATGTGGCCTCATTTGATTGGAGGATATATATATATTCATCAACTCCAGGGGTCTGTCCAGGTGTTATATTACCTGGCCAGCAGATGGCGCTCTCAGATCAACCATCAACCCTCTGCAGGAATTAATTTATGTGTTTGGCCAATCTTTTACTGCTCTGGGGTCGTTTTATTCCTATATCCCGGGACTCCATGGATTTTATTAACAAATCAAAATTTATTTCTATTGTGGCATCGCCGGCATACTTCGCCACGGCATGTGTGCATCTCATCCCCCTTTACTTATTTCCACAGGGATGTGTATGTGAGGGGACATACATTCATTCATTCGTGGTATCGTCTTTAACATTCACACTTTACCCGACTTAATCGGCTTCATGCGGGTTAGTACACCAGACATTTGTAATAATCAACTGAATGTGGTAGGGCCTCTGTTTTTATAAGATGCCAAGGTTATCTATTCTAACTGACCACATAAATTAAATATTCAAATACCATATAGTGTTAGATCATACCGCCGAATAGCATAGCATTACAAGCTTGTTTATCCAAGCCATTTGACCTTCTCTGGGGGTTTTTTTTTCCTTTATTGGGCAACCCATTGTTCCATGTTTACTTGTCTTTCAGAGTTTCGATCTGACAAAATAAACACAATACTGAGATATTTATCTTCGGGTAAGATCAGTTGTCATTGTGTTCCCTTACTTTTAAACCATTTGATCTAACCTCTGTTTGTTTATTTTATTTATTTTTTACAACCAGAGTCCATTAGACCATCTTTGATCAATGTTAAATGTCCTTTCTTGTATGCGTAACAATAATGAGTTTAGCTTATCTATTGTCTTTAGAACGCATATTCTTGTTATATATTAACGACGCAGATGAGTTTGTCTGTGTGAGGCAATCGCTGGCCCCAAATTTAAACATTCCTGCATTATAAAAATTTCATATCTAGAAAAGGTCTGACAGCATGCCATCGGGACCTCTCAGCCTTCGCAGCGAGCTGGATCTCCCGCTGTTTCTGGAGGAACTCTCTCTTCCACCGGACACACTCCCAGCTTGGTCAGACCTGGCACTGGTATACATGCCGCCAGAACAGGCTCGAACACGCCCGCGAAGATCCCGCCGCAGACGCCGTTCCTCCTCCTCGCAGGCACCGGTGAATTGAACTGGCCTCCATCGGCTCCGTCTACGTTGTCCTGGGACCTCTGGACCTCTGCCTATGTTGCGGAAGCCGCCCTTAGCCGACACCGGCGCCTAACCGATTTGAAGACCTTGACAACGTCAGTATCCTTTTTATATGCTCCTTGGCCTGATAGGCCCCCTTTTTATGTGTTATCAGGCCTGAGGTGCGCTTGGTCGCCTAAGCCTCTTTCCCGGCTGACTTGTGGCACCTTGTCCTCCCCCTTCATCATTAAAAACGGCACTCGACAGGGTTGCCCTCTCTCCCCTCTTTTATTTGCATTATCTCAGGAACCCCTCCTTCAAGCTGTCAGGGCCAACCCCTCTATCCATGGTGTCTGTGTTGGACGCCACACACATAAGGTGGCGGCGTATGCAGATGATCTGCTATTTTTTGTACAGCAGCCCCAGATTTCCCTACCTTCACTCATTGAACTACTACGCGAATATGGCTCGCTCAGTAATTACAAAATTAATATGTCAAAATCGGAAATCCTGAATATTTCAATACCTGCTCCCCTTAGCACACACATTCAATCCACATTCCCCTTTCGATGGTGTACTTCCTCTCTTAAATATCTCGGAGTCCACCTCACCCCAACGGTATCAAATCTTTATGCCACAAATTTTGTCCCCCTGCTTCGGGACCTGGAAAAAGACCTTGCTCGATGGGCCATCCCGCACATCACGTGGTTTGGATGCATAAATGTCCTTAAAATGAACGTTCTTCCAAGAGTCCTTTATTTATTGCAAACCCTGCCGATACATGTCCC
The DNA here is from genome assembly GCA_009667805.1 of Leptobrachium leishanense. NCBI lineage: Eukaryota > Metazoa > Chordata > Amphibia > Anura > Megophryidae > Leptobrachium > Leptobrachium leishanense. Next base: position 90,067 of record RXON01003481.1, read on the forward strand.
ATCTGCCTTCTTCCGCTCCTTGCAATCTCTTTTCATTAGATATGTCTGGGCCGGGAGTAAACCGAGACTGAGCGTGACATTGCTGACAGCCCCTAACTCTCGTGGAGGTCTAGCTCTGCCACATCTGCAGCGCTATTACCAGGCTGTTCATCTTCTACGATTGGTGGAGTGGAGCTTGGGTACCTCTGGTAAACAATGGGTGGCGTTGGAGCATGAACTGGCAGGCCGCTCGCTAACCTCCCTCCCTTGGCTTTTAGGCACCACTGCCCTTACTGACATCCCCGCACACCCGACAGTTTCGGTCACACTGGCCATCTGGCGTCGGCTACAGAGGTCCACACAGCTAGCCCCCTGGCCCTCTCCGCTTCTCCGTCGCAGTCACTTACCGGCCTTCTCGCCACGACTGCTACCTCTCACTGACGCGGCTCTGCCACGAAACCCCCTACCTGGCCTTTACATAGATGGTGACCGACCTAAAGCCCCAAAGGACATACCGTTGGCTCACCCCGACTCCTTTCTTACGACATTCCATATGCACTGCCTCATAACCTATCTCCGCTCCCTGGCTCCATTAGAAAAATACACTCGCCCACTGACCGCATTTGAACAAGTGATCACCCGTAAGACTCTTCCCCAACATGGCATATCGACTGTGTACGGTGTCCTGCAAAACCTCTCCCCCTCCACACCCCCATATGTGGCGAAATGGGAGACGGAACTCCACCAAACAGTCACAGAGGAAGAGTGGAGTCAAATGTTTGCGCTCAATACCCGGTGTTCCATTGCTACTCGTACACAAGAAACGGCTTACAAGCTGCTGTCGCGATGGTATAGGGCGCCCACCACTATTGCTACATATTCGGTCACGGCAGATGCCTCCTGCTGGAGGTGCGGATCACAGAGCGCTGACCTCTTGCATGTATGGTGGTCCTGCCCAGTGCTGCAACCCATCTGGACACTGGTTCACGATGCCATTAGCAAAATCTGACACTCCACCTTCCTATACACCAGCGGCCATGCTGCTCCACCACACACCGCTACCTGTGGACACCTACAGAAACTCTCTTGATATTCGTCTACTGAACGCCGCCAAAGCGGTAGTACCCAGGCACTGGGAATCCCCGATAGCCCCCACTTTTCGAGAATGGCTAGATGAAGTCCAACGTATCAGGGACGCAGAAGATCTGTTGCACCAATCCTCCGGCACCTCCGCCAAACACCTGCGGCGTTGGTTTTATTGGTCTCCACCAGCCTGCTCCCCACCTCGCAACTCAGTAGATCTCCCTTGACCGCAATTGAATAACAAATGACTGGCCAACCCCCTAGCCCCCACCTTTTTCTTTTATTCCCTTGTCACAGGTTATATCCCTACCTTTTTTACTTAAATTTGTATTATATATGTGTTCATGTATGATGTTCAATGAGACGCCGTATCGAAAATACGCACTTTATTATCTGATACCTACGTCCCAAATAACTCGCGACTGTTTGAATATGTGGCAATGCACTTAATGTCATGTAATGTATGTTTCAAAAAAACTTAATAAAACTTTATTACAATAAAAAAAAAAAAAGAACAAAGATATATATAATCACAGTGCATTTGTTACAGGAAAAATTATAGCTAGAATAAATCAATTAATTACACACTACACAGCAAATAAAAGAAAAGGGTTAACCACAGAGCATTACTTACGACAAACTAATCAGTAAGCTAGCATCAGTGGCTCCTGGAGCCTGGAGATAGAAGCATGGACAGATCTGTCATCTTTCGAATGTACCCCAAGTGATCAGCCATAGCACATGGCCAGTTTTCAGAATTTATACACTTCCTGGTCCTTCCAAAACCCACCCACCAATGGCCCAGCCTCCTGCACTACATATCCCAGAGTTCCCCTCTCCTGAGCATGCTCAGTACGCTTCGTCATTAATCTTTAATTGCCCAAAAGGTGTCCATCTTCCCCCCCAGACCCCCCTTAGGGATCAAGGATGTGATCCTGTCTTTGAAGAGAGGACCTAAATCTTGGTGCCGGGCTGGCTCCCAAGGTGCGACTAACAGGCTACATGATATGTCAGTTCACAAAGATATTCCCTTTTACAGCCACATGTGATATCCTCTCCCCAGGGGAGAAAGCTAACCATTTTAATTACATTTTAGCACCCACTCGCAACAGTTGTTGACGCAGAGACTCACTTCCCAAATGGTCAGACACAAATATGAATATGACTCTATATGTAGGAGATATGTATAAACAGGCACTAGACACATAGAAATACAGATCTAATCTGCCCCATCTCCCATCTCTAATCTGCTACAGGAGGCACATTTGCAAACTGCTGTAAGTCCTACACCGTTCACCTGAGTTAAAGCTGACAGTCTGCAGTTAAAGCACATTGTGTATGTTTCATCCCAACTCCATTGTGGTGGTGTATAGAGCCAAAGATGTTATAATTGTGTCGATGTCCCAATATTTCTGGACCTGACTGTATAATAGGGCATTTGTCTAGATCTACCTCAGCATGTTATACAGTGATTTCTGATCCCCCTCTGGTTTTATTGATTCCCGTCGTCAGGTCCAGGGATTTCCTCTGCTTTATGAATTGTTCATGATTATATTGCATTACACATATTTGGGGAATTCTTTCCTTGCCAAGCGTCATTGAGTGTGTGTGTGTGAGAGAGTGTGTGTGTTTTGTATTTGATAAACATACATACATACATACATACACAAACGGTGCGTACAAATAAATCCTCATTCTCTATATAAAAAACAAGATACATCTATACAGTCCCTTTATATACCCACACACACACACACACACAATACAAAATTCTTGAATACATATTTAAGAAAACCAGGATTTTTTTTTCATTGAAACCTATGGGGTTTGCCTGATTAAACCTGTCGATTGAAAGCACCTAAAATCAGGGCATTTAACTGACATTTCTCTGTTGTTCGCTTGGCCAGATTAACATAGGGGCTGATGGAGCTGCAGCTCCAGGCCCATACCTCAGAATAGGCCCGGAGAAAGGATATCTATGTCTGCATTGATTGGCATTTGGACCCCTATATCTCTGGCTCCATAGCAGCTACAGAGTCATGTGAGGTATCACTGGAAAGGCCAGATCATGGTCATTCCAATACTATCAAACATGAACAGGTTTTATGTAACAAAAATAAAATAGTAAATCTTACTTTATTTTTTCTCTCCAACACAGAAATATTTTTCACTTTTCAAATATGAAGTGAACAATGATGCTGCACTTACCATCTCATTTCCAATGTCACATTCCATTATTACAAATTGTTACATTAAAAGTCTAAACCGCCACACTGAAGCGAAGAGCACTTGGGGGGGGTGACTTTAATCTTTACACCAGACAAGGTCAATTGAGGCGTTCTCGGACAGGTCAGAGTCTGGCCTTTGCATTGATACTAAACATGACCATGTAAAATCTAAAAGAAAATAAAACATTTTTAGTTCCAATGCGATGGCATTGTCCATTTGTCACGTATAAAATGAGCACTACCACTGCCATTACTCCCCTTCTCATTTCCCACGCTGGGAGCAAGGTCAGTGTTTTATACATACAGTGTTATTCAAAGAGCTCCGAATTGGTGCCGAAAGGTAGCTGAACGCTGAAAATCAGCGTTCGGTTACCTTTCCAGGCCATTCCATCCAGAGAGCAGGCAGTTCGCCGAATTGCCTGCACATACGGTGCCTGTTCAAAGGCAGTTGATTCCCCAACAATACCGATACTAGTATCGGTGCCGATACCGGGTACTGCAGGAGTATTTGGTACTCGTGCAGTGCCCCGGATATTTCCCCCGATACCGGATACCAGCATTGAGCTGGCTTGCCAGCATCCGAGGGGCTGGGGCGGCTGTCAGAACGCTCTATCGGCATACGGACAGGCCCCTGCAGCTCACGGCATCCATACTTACCTTCCACGTTCGCCGCTGGCAAAGTTTCCGCGCGTCCGCTCGCTGCAAAGCCCCCAGCCTCGATCTCGCAAACTCCCACATGATCGCGGCTGGGGGCTTTCCAACGAGTGCACGCGCGAAGACTTTGCCGGCTGCGCACGTGGAAGGTAAGTATGAACGTGATGAGCTGCAGGGGACTGTCAGAGCATTCGGAGAGCGCCCCAAGTCTGGTCTGGGGCCTGGTGTGTGTGTGTGTAATATATACACATTAGGATTGCACCGATACCGATACTTGTATCGATATCGGGTACTGCAGGAGTACTTGGTACTCGTGCAGTACCCCCGATATTTTTTTCGATACCGGAAGCCGGCATTGAGCCGGCATCCTAGGGGCTGGGGCGGCTGTCCGAATGCTCTATCGGCATTCGGAAAGGCCCTGCAGCTGCTCTCCGCCCTTTGTTCATACTTACCTTCCCTTTAGCGACGCCGGGAAAGTCTTCGCGCGCGCGCTCTCTCCTTGGAAGGTCCCCAGCCGCGACCACGTGATCGCGGCTGGGGTCCTTCCAACGAGCGCACGAGCAGAAACTTTCCCTGCGTCGCTGAAGGAAGGTAAGTATAAACAAAGTGAGCAGCTGCAGGGCCTGTCCGAATGCAGATGGGCCTGTCCGAATGCAGATGGGCCTGTCCGAATGCAGATGGGCCTGTCCGAATGCAGATGGGCCTGTCCGAATGCAGATGGGCCTGTCCGAATGCAGATGGGCCTGTCCGAATGCAGATGGGCCTGTCCGAATGCAGATGGCCTGTCCGAATGCAGATGGGCCTGTCCGAATGCAGATGGGCCTGTCCGAATGCAGATGGGCCTGTCCGAATGCAGATGGGCCTGTCCGAATGCAGATGGGCCTGTCCGAATGCAGATGGCCTGTCCGAATGCAGATGGGCCTGTCCGAATGCAGATGGGCCTGTCCGAATGCAGATGGGCCTGTCCGAATGCAGATGGGCCTGCCGAATGCAGATGGGCCTGTCCGAATGCAGATGGCCTGTCCGAATGCAGATGGGCTGTCCGAATGCAGATGGGCCTGTCCGAATGCAGATGGGCCTGTCCGAATGCAGATGGGCCTGTCCGAATGCAGATGGGCCTGTCCGAATGCAGATGGGCCTGTCCGAATGCAGATGGGCCTGTCCGAATGCAGATGGGCCTGTCCGAATGCAGATGGGCCTGTCCGAATGCAGATGGGCCTGTCCGAATGCAGATGGGCCTGTCCGAATGCAGGGGCATATCCATGAGCTGGGGGGGCATTATCCATGAGCTGGGGGGGCATTATCCATGAGCTGGGGGGGGCATTATCCATGAGCTGGGGGGGGCATTATCCATGAGCTGGGGGGGGCATTATCCATGAGCTGGGGGGGCATTATCCATGAGCTGGGGGGGCATTATCCATGAGCTGGGGGGCAGGATATCCATGAGCTGGGGGGCAGGATATCCATGAGCTGGGGGGCAGTATCCATGAGCTGGGGGGCATATCCATGAGCTGGGGGGCATATCCATGAGCTGGGGGGCATATCCATGAGACCTGGGGGCTTTATATGAGGTCTGTTCTTAATGGAAAGCGTCACATGACATAAAATAAAAGTATCGGTACTCGTACTCGGTCTTAAAAAAGTGGTATTGGTGCATCCCTAGTACACACGCAGAGCTGGGGGCATTATCCATGAGAGCTGGGGGGCATTCTGTATATCTATCTCGGGGGGGATATATACATGTGAGCTGGGGGCATTTTTATACGAGGTCTGTTCTTATTGGAAAGCGGTCACATGACATAAAATGAAAATAATCGGTACTCGGTCTTAAAGTGGTATCGGTGCATCCCTACTCCAAAACACAAGGGAAATACTTCATTGATTTAAATTTTTTGGTTAAAATTGTATATTTTCTCAGACAAATGCAGTAACAGGTTTCGATTTAAAAAAAATCTTTTAACCACGTCGCTGCGGAGGACGCGCTGAGCACGTCCTCCCGCAAGAAGCGTTGGCTGCGCTGAGCGCGTCCTCCCTTTGCAGCCAGCGATCGGCCAGATTCGGACCTGTCACCCTCCTGATCGCCGGGGGCCAGCGATCAAACCCAGGCACGGTTTGGAAGGGCAAAGCCTGCCCTTCCAAACGGTGCCTGGCTTTAACCCCTTGGGTGCTGGATCACGTTTCGGAGCCAAAAAGCGTCGGATCGTGATCCTTTCCCGGAGTTGGCTGACATCTTGGATGTCGGCTAAGCTTCCGGGAACTCCCTCTGACGACTGGCGCTGGAGTTAACCCCTAGCTGCCACCAATGGTGGAGATTGAGGGTTCCAATGATCCCACTATCTCCCGATCCGTGGCAGCTAGGGGTTAATGTTTGGTATCATTGGATCAGCCAGAGCATGGCCTTTCCAACGATACCAAACATGACCATGTAAAAAGTTAGAAAAAAATAAACTAAATAATAAATTTCAATTATAATGTCAACAATGATGCTGCACTAACGATTTTGTATGGGGTGCGTTTGTTAAAACAGCCCTGGCTGTTCAGTGTCTGTGAATAGATTAACCATTGCTTCTCTATGGGGGATTTCACTGCCGCCGAACAGACACCGTAATTTAGGGATGCACCAATACCATTTTTTAAGACGAGTACAAGTACCGATACTTTTTAAAAGTACTCACTCGATACCAAGTACCGATATTGAAATGCGGTCACATGACATTAAAGTAAGAACAGACCTCATATAAAATTACCCCCAGCTCACATATTGCCCCTGTCATGTCCTCAGCCCCTGCTGCTCTGCCTGGGGGGGGGGGATCTGGGCAAGGTCCTGTGCCAAGAGCTGGCTGGCTGCCAGCATTGGGGAATGGCCGAGCGGTGTCCGAGGGGGCAGGGCCTAGGAGGAGCCGCCGGGTTTAAAACAGGGCGCGAGGAGTTGCCTCGTCACCCTGTCTTGGAGTCTGATTCCCGCATCGGTAACCATTCATTTGTATTGAGTCTCTGTTGCCAACCCGTTCTCTGGATATGATCCCTGCTCCTGTTATTTGACCCGGCTTGTTTTTGAATATTCTCTTGCTGCTTGTTTACGATCGCTTGTGTGGTGCTTTAGTCCCATGCTTGCCACTGGGGTATTTACACGTTACTGGGGAAGTGATGGGATTTACCTATCACGATCAGGCAGCTATGAAAATATATGACATGAGTTTATGCTGATGCCTTAAGTGAACTTTGCTCTAATTAGCATTCTATGACCAAGCTGACAGTATAGAAATGGATCTTGCTTTAAAATCTGCAGCCATGTGTAAATGTCTTAAAGCACACCCAAGATAAGGGCGGAGGCTAGGAAAGAGGGAGTAAAAAGTCCAGAAGCAAACAGATGTTAATTCCTGTTAAATAATGAAACGTTAGGAAAACTTGTGAAACTGCAGAAATGTTTATCTTTGTGTTAATCTGTATTTTAACTTTTAATATGCTGCTGTAGGCATTTTAGTAGGGGTTACTTCTCTCTGATAGGATATTGAAACGTCATGTAATGTATATAAGCACATGTAACCAAACATACAAATGGTGAGCGAAGCGAAGGAAAACTTTGTGTCTTGTCATTATTTCCAGTTACTTCCTTCTCACTGGTCGACCAGGAGTTGTTTTGTTACGGAGAGATAGTTTAGTTAGAGAATAAGAGATTACAGACACACATCAAGCGGAGGCAGAATTTTCCAGCTATCAATTTGGGGGCATCGATTCCGGGATATCGTCCCACAGGAAGGTACGTAGAAAATAACAGTTCTTTGTTGTATCTGCGCCTTCCTGTCTGACGATAGGAACTAAATTTTTATTTTTTGATTGTGAGGATTGTGTCGCGTAGAAAACAGGCCTGTGTTTAGCTGGATGCAAAGATGGTGTTTCCTTGATACTGATCAGAATGGTTCTGACAGCCAGTTTTTGGGATTGGATCCCAAGTATGTGTGTGTTATATATATATATATATATATATATAAAAATAAATAGTCAGAATTGCATTCTGCAGTTATGTGTTTATTGTTTTGGGGATTTGGATAGGTAGGATTTTATTGTTTCATATATCTCTCCCTGACAACGCAAGTCAATTATATGTACTGTGTATGTATATAAATATATTGTATAACGTGCTATAACTGTGTGGCTGGGCATTGTTTGAGTGGTCATCCTGGATCCTTCACAGTGAAAAGAAGATGAAAATCCCCTGGAACTAAAGGGGCATGAGGTTAATTCGATATGTGCCCCTTGACAGGTGCTAGGCGTAAGCTGTTGACCACCTGAAACAAGATTGCCAGCATCGATTAACGCGGTGAATGATAAATTGAGAGATCGTAGAACTCAATCGTATGTGTGTTTCTCACTATGAACCAATTGCGAAAGGCACTTGGAGTAGGTCATCACAAAAATACAGAGACTGGATTACTGGTCTCAAGTGAAAACACCACATCTACACACATTTACTGCCCTTGATAATTTGATAAATATAAGATCATAATAATGTTTAATTTGCTTGACTTTGCTACAGGATGGAGATCCCAGCTCTAAACCTACTAACCAAAATGCTTTATGAGCGCAAAAAAATCAACTATAAGAATTTTTTGAAATGTAACAATGTTGTAAATACTTGTAATACCTGGGCAAGAGGTTGTCCAGATGCTGTGAAACACCCTATAGGGTCAGTGGCATAGCTTAAGAGATGTATCCACTGCCAAATGTTATTGTCAGGAGACTAGAAGATGTTATTAGAAATGGTTACAAAATATGATGAATTTTTTAGATAGGAAGACATGTACTTAAGGCAGAGCTTGATTATCCAAAGGATGCGGATGATAATTTATGAGTCAATGTGAGAAGAGGCTAGGAAACTGTATGTAGAGGCATGGAGAAAGGAAAATGGTATGTAAACAAATGAATGGAGAAATAGTGCAGAGTTTTGTGAGGAGATTTATAGATTGTTGGTTGGAAGAAGGATGTGAGACAATGGAAGACGAGATGGTTGTTATATTCATACAGAGTCTATTGCAGAGCTCAAAATTTCTACTCGCCTGCTAGCATTTGGCGAGTGGAAATCAAGTGAGGGCGAGTGGAAATGCACTGGGTATACATGTATTTGGGATCTGTGTCTGGGTATACATGCATCTGGGGTCTGATGCCTGGGGATACATGTATCTGGGGTATACATGTATCTGGGGTCTGGGGTATACATGTATCTGGAGTGAATGTGGCGATAAAAAGTAGTTACATTTAATATTTTGTTTGCATCCCCATTGATGTAAAGCATTTATTTTCCTTTGTTTACATTGCTTTATGTTAATATTATTTATTTTTGTAACTATGTTTCGAATAAAACATTTAACGGTGTGATTTAGTGGAGCAACTGGTGGCGAGCAACTCTTAAAGCACTGGCTAGTAGCTCGGGACTTGAAATTTTGAGCCCTGTTCTAATGGATAACATGTTCCCCGCTTGCAGCCGGCTCATTAAACAGGCAGAGAGAGGATGGTACGGGATGAGGCCAAAAGAGTTAGAAAAGACTAGCCTAGATATGACAGATACAGGTTGCTTTCCAGTAGAGAGCATTAAGAAGGACATGAATGGTGATTAGTAGTATGTATGCAGAATGTGATGTGAATGAGAGCACAAGACAGAGGAGAAGGTCAGAGATTTAAGGCAGGACAAGCAAAGAATGTGAAATATAGGAAATATTCAGTATTATCCAAGGCAAGGTAGACAGATGAGTCAGGACACCTGCTTTGTTTGTTGTTTTATGAGCTCAATAAGGCTCGAAATTATATAGCCAAATGATGGTACATCCACCTCATTATTTGGCACATAGGGTCACCAGGTGACCCCACCTTAAAACGCACTGTCCTTGTGGAGAGGAACAGATGGCAGCTTATCTTTTACTGAGGAGACTAAGGGTTTGTTGCAGCAGTGTGGAGTTTTGTGCAGGAGCATCATAACAATGCTACTCTTGAGATAGATCTCCCTATCTATGACAGATCACATTTTTGTCTTTGGTCCCTGTAAGTTTGAAATAGAACATGACGAAAATATTTGTATTAAGGGACTTATTATTCATGACTTAGGTTGTGTTTTTTGTGTACACCCCAGTATTTTTAGATGGTTTTAGGATTGTGACATTATTCCATTGGTAGGTGATTCTTTTATTCCCCTAGACGACTTGCAGGCTAAAGTGATATTTTTTAAGTGTTTTGTTATTTGTATTAGACTGTCAGGTATGTCAGCTAAATGTTCTAAGGGCCACTTCCTCTACTGGACTGATTACCTGTATACCACACCACACCACACTCAAACCACGTGTCCAGCCTGTATACAGCAAACAGTATCCACTTCCATAAGAGTAACAAATAGGGATTGCACTAGTTATTTAGGAACGTTTACAAAAAAATATAATTATACCCACTGTGTCACCCTATAAAAGTCCAATCCACCTGTTTTAAGTCTGGTAAGCAAGAGTATAGATCCACCCAGGATCTCAGAGCAGTATATGCCCTGATACAGCCCTTTGCGCCTTTTGGTGCTGAACATATATGGTCTAAATGCTGCAATTCCCCATGACTCTCAGTGATTTATAGTCTTAGATTTATGTTTTGCTTTCTTTAGCATTCCGGTACACCCTGACAAGACCACTGATTATGTAAATTGACTACCTCTATACGTGAACACAGACAAGTGTAGCGCTCACTCCCGGAGGAGCCGCTGAATTTGAACCTCGGGTCAGTGTCCCCGCACTAGGGAATAAATATACTCCAGCACCCTCGTGGATTTTATAAATTATATAGTTTACTGAACAAACTGGCATATAAGGAGTAGCACGGTATACGTATATATATTTACAGTACTTCGTAATGCGAGAAACGCGCAGCGGAAAAGGAAAAAAAGTATTTTTAACCCTTTAGTGGTCGGAGTGTGAATCCCGTACAGGTTATGTCCCAAGGAATGTATGTGTATGTGTGTATTGGTACCCGGGTACAATATTCAACTGGCCAGTGAATTATTTATGAGGGATCTTCGACTAGTCACGTTGGGGCCCTGTAGGTTTTGAAACAAACTGCAGCGTGCTTTAGTATTTTACAGCGGCCTGGAAGGCCTCTCACCCATCCGCCAGATGCTCTGTGCTCCGCTCGACCCAGGACGTCTCTCCGCTCGATTTTGACTGGGATTCTCTGTGTCACCGGATCCGCTGTCTTGCTTGTCTGTATCTGCCACAAGATGTCCAGCTCACCGCCTGCACTCCCTGTTAGATCGATCTGTGGTTCTCCTAACTCGGGGTCCTCCAGCTTACTTTGTATCAGCGTGGGTTACTAACGGTGGATCACTGGGTCTTCGTGTAATAGGAAGGAAAAAAACCCGGTCTCCAGCTCTGCTAGGCCGCACCTGCGCTCTGGCCTGGTCGTGATCACTCTCTGCTACACTTGCGTCTTGCTCCGCTCACTCCTCTGCGCGCTCTGCCAGCTCTTTCCAGGAGGCTGCGGATATCAGTGTCTCTCTCCCACCCTGTTCCTGCCCGCAAAGCATGCTGGAAAATGTAGTCCCAATGTTCAGTGTCTTACATCGCGCTTGTTTTTGGCCACCGGAGGGAGACAAGTACTACGACGACAGGGAATTTAAAACCAGCGCTACACAAGATTACCTCAGGGTTTTAGTGATATGCCGGTGGTTTTCAGTGCCGTGGTCAAGCAAACTCGAGTCACCGACCCTGCAGTATGGCTCTACGTCGCTCCGATACGTGGATGACCTATTGCTGTGTAGCCCAGACGAGGAGAGTTGTTTCAGAGACTCTAAACTTTTGCTATTGTACTTATTTCAAGCAGGCCACAAGGAGTCACTCAAGAAAAAGTCAATACATGGGATTCACCCTTTCTCCAGGTCAGAGACAGTTGTTCTCAGAGCGAGTGCAGGCGCTCATGATATTGCCACGGTCGCATGATAAAGCTTCCATGATGTCCTTTCTAGGCGTGATAAACTGTTGCAGACATTGGCTATCAGACTGTTCATTTTATGATTCTATTCTTCGTTTTTGCACCAAACAAGCCCAGACACCATTCAATGGACTGATGAACGGTTACATGCTTACAAAACTCTCCAGCAGTCCTTGTGTACAGCTCCAGCACTTGGATTGCTTAATTACAGCTCACCTTTACACCTCGATTGCAAAGAGGATGGAAAGATAGCTGCGGGTGTTCTAACTCAGAACCACAGCAATGGATTCTATTGGCAATTTACTCAAAATTTTGCATGCTTAGGGTCGGGGGATGCCGGCATGCTTAGGGTCGGGGGATGCCGGCATGCTTAGGGTCGGGGGATGCCGGCATGCTTAGGGTCGGGGGATGCCGGCATGCTTAGGGTCGGGGGATGCCGGCATGCTTAGGGTCGGGGGATGCCGGCATGTTTAAGATCAGTTGCAGCATGTGCCATTATGATAGAAACTTGTGAAGCGCTAGTGTTGTCACACTCACTCATTTTGTATACTAAGTTTTAAATGTCTTTAAACAAAGCACAACACAACATATGACAGCGCAAAAGCGATAAAACTATGAGAAGATATTTACTGACACTCACAATCTTACTGTTATATACGCTGGGCCATCCGTAGGTCCTGCTATGTTAGTCCTTAAAATGCTTACAATACACAATCCACCTACACCAGACATGGACGACAACTCCCATGACTGTGTAAAACAACTGCAGCAAGACACCACACCTGGAGGGGACTCGCAGTTTACTCCTATAGAAGTCAGTGAGATCGTGTTTGTAGATGGTTTGTTTCTTCTGGCTTTGCTATAGTTCAGATGTAGACAAGGTGCTTATGGCAAATTCTATTCCTTGTGTTTCAGCTACAGCAGCAGAATTAATTGCTCTGATGCAGACGTGGAAGTTGTTTAAACGGAAAGACGTGAAATATATAGAATATATATATATATTTTACACACACACTGACTCCGGACATGCTTTTAACGTAGCGCATGATTTTGATCAGATTTGGAAGCAGAGAGGAGTTGTGACAGTGGACGGTAAAGGTTTCTCTCATGCAGATTGTTGTAAAAGAATTATTGTCAGTAATTGTTATCAGAAAGGATTGCTTAATGCCAAGCTCACACCAATGCTTCAGACCCAGTGTCACAAGGTAATGCTGTATTTAGCAGACGCAGGGGCAAAACAGGCCGCTGCAGCAGCTACTCCACACCCAGACTATGACACTCATCCGACCATCCAGAGATTGATGGTAATGATACTACAATTGTACCAAGATCGAGATATAGTAAACCTCCAGGCTACGGCCTCAGAGGCAGATTTTTAAGCTTTGGGAAACTTTGTGTATGACAAAAGGATATGAATGGCCTGTAGTCATACAACGAGGGGAAGTTGAGTATTATGAAAGCAGTTACCCCCCCCTTTATTACCCCCCTTTTATTGCATACTTTATGGTTTCAGACATATAGGTAAAGAACAGACCGCTAAGGCTTTAGCAGCGAGGTTTATATGTAAAGACAGGGCCTCACGTTATCGTATTTGATATTTGTGCAGCACAGGCAGAATATGTGGCGCACGTGATTAGTAAATTGAACAGCATCTACGGTGATAGATCTTTCTTTCTTTAGCTCCAGATCAAGTGGTGGTTAAGCAGATAATCAGGAGGAACAAGGAGGACGCAAGCAGGATAACGATGGCTTACAAGCGCTGGACGGAACACAGCCAAGCAGAAGCAAGCAAGGAGGCAAAGCCAGGACTAGTTATCGGGAGGCCGGGGATTCCCCCCACACAGTCAGGAACAGTTATCAGGAGGCCGGGGTTTCCCCCCGCACAGCTAGGACTAGTTATCGGAAGGCCGGGGTTTCCCCCCGCACAGTCAGGATCAGTTATCGGGAGGCCAGGGTTTCCCCCCCACACAGCCAGGACCAGTTATCGGGAGGCCGGGGTTTCCCCCCACACAGCCAGGACCAGTTATCGGGAGGCCGGGGTTTCCCCCACACAGTCAGGACCAGTTATCGGGAGGCCGGGGTTTCCCCCACACAGTCAGGACCAGTTATCTGGAGGCCGGGGTTCTCCCCCAAACAAGTGACTCTGGAAGAATTTGGAGACTCACGTGATAAAGAAAGAGTGACACTTATAAGTAGGAGGGGAAGATCAATCCCCTGAGTCTCATGAACTGACTCCCCTGATATTATGTTGTGCTATAACTTGGGGCTTTATCACACTGTACTTTATTATAATTTTTTTACATTCATGGTGTGTCTGAAAGATGAAACACACAGGATATCGGTTCTAATTTGGGATTGGTTACGAATACGAGGGAATGCAGGGAGTCCTCATGGAAAAGAGAATATGTATATGAATCCATTAAGTTGATCTTTAAGGAATCTCAGAAGAATGACTCGTGCTAGATATGTAGTCAGGCCCCGCACGGCTTATAATATGAGTTTCTATTCACAGATTTTCATATTAATGACACGGCTTTACAAGAATTAATTGATCATGGTAATTTAACTCAATATAGTGTGATAGAGAAGGAACCTGCCCGCGTCCATTTGCAGAGACATGTTAATGATGTAGCCCTGTGATTCAGGAATTTATCATGACTTTAAAGTGTCACCTGCGAACCTGACTATTTTATTTAGATGTAAGATGTATGAGGAGGCTCCTGTGTTCACAACTTATAATTTTGTATCTACACCAACTATTGACAGCAGATTTCTTACCCAACAGATAGTGTTTTTTCTATTCGGTTGGCCTATATACATATATATAGTGACATAAGTAGTAGAACAGGGTTATCTTTTATGGTAGATGGGCAACAAAGGTAAAACCCTCTGAGCATTTGAAACCTTGTTTCTTAGGACTTATAGTAGATAAAGGTTAAAAACACACATATTTAGATGTTGCTATTTTAGTTTTTTAAGACAAATTGTAGTATTTTAACCCCACACACCTATCCTTTAATTAAATTGCACTACATCCTTAGCTTAGCTAGTACTGGTCATGGTAAAACAGATGACTACCAGCATCCATAGCAATTTATGAGAGTAGCCAATACATAATACGGGTTATCCCCATAGCTGCAATTTAAAGATCCTTCTCCCATTCCCTTTTGTTTATATATTTTAGTATAATAAGTGTTACTGCTCTCTGTCACCAGTGATTATTGTGTTCCCACTCATGGAGAAAATTCCTGCATGGTCAGGGTGTCTCCCTGGGTCATTCTTGCGTGGGTTTAAATCCTGCGTCCGGCTAAGAGTGACCCGGCCTCTGAAGTACTAGGCAGCTTGGGAACGTGACAGTGTTGCTTTTTAGTATATTGATCACGATGTGATAAAAATTATGGATTGATGGGATTTACCCATCACGATCAGGCAGCTATGAAAATATACGACATGAGTTTATGCTGATGCCTTAAGAGAACTTTGCTCTAATTAGCATTCTATGACCAAGCTGACAGTTTAGAAATGGATCTTGCTTTAAAATCTGCAGCCATGTGTAAATGTGTTAAAGCACACCCAAGATAAGGGCGGAGGTTAGAAAATAGGGAGTAAAAAGTCCAGAAGCAAACAGGTGTTAATTCCTGTTAAATAATGAAACGTTAGGAAAACTTGTGAAACTGCAGAATGTTTATCTTTGTGTTAATCTGTATTTTAACTTTTAATATGCTGCTGTAGGCATTTTAGTACGTGTTACTTCTCTCTGATAGGATATTGAAACGTCCTAAAGATCAACATGTCAAAGACTGAACTCCTACTTATTCCTCCCTCCAATGCTTCCCCACCTCCTGACTTCTCCATCATGGTGGAGGGTATCACCATCTCCCCATCAAACCAAGTGCGCTGTCTTCCAGTTACTTCCTTCTCACTGGTCGACCATGAGTTGTTTTGTTACGGAGAGATAGTTTAGTTAGAGAATAGAAGATTACGGACACATCAAGCCGAGGCAGAATTTTCTAGCTATCAGGAAGTGTCCCTTCTCAGCGGTGGGTATTGTCTGTGGCCTCATTAGGTTCCTATACCCAACCCAGGGCTCATGTTCTCCAGCCACACCTATTGATAGGAGACCTGTCCCAAGATAAGAGAGAAACTATCACTGTAATTTCTTCTGAGAAGGGTCTTCAAAACCTCGGGGCAAACATAAACATCACCACAACATGGTGTAGCCCATTACTTCAATTGGTGTATATAATAAAAGAAAGGAAACTCACTCACAGTCTGAGGTGTCACCACTCGGACACCGGATATGTAGACAGCCGGTAATTTGGTAGAGGTACCGGATCCTCCTCCGACCCGTAGTCTCTGTGGTCTCCTTAAACAAATAGCAGCAGGACCATCAATAAATAATTAAAACAGATTTATTATCGGTACTGAGACGCGTTTCGTGATAAAATCACTTCCTCAAGACAGGCACTGACTGAGGAAGTGATTTTATCACGAAACGCTTCTCAGTACAGTTTTTTTTTTTGAAGATTAAAAGAATGAACGGTTTATTAGATATTGGATAAAAACGGGAATATTTTTTAAATAAGAATTTTTATTTTCCAAAGATTGTTTCTTTCAAAAACATATGCTCATCTGGACGGCACTGATAGCGAAGCGTCACACAATTAGCAAGTCAAGTAACAAAAAGAAACAAAAGAAAACTAAAAGGGGAAAGAGGGGGATACCAGGATATCAAGTAGAATTATTTTCTGGTCATGGGGAAGAATCCAGCGACAACACATTAAACACGTATTTGTTCCTAGAATAACGTTTCATCTATCACAACCCACACGCCTTGTATATTTTGTGTATATCCCAGATTGCCCAAGGGTCTTTCTCAGGGGGTCTCATCCCACTCATGGTGTGCACTTAAGCATCAAAACCCCGATATTTGTCTAGCAAGTGAGTGAGTTGGCGGAGTGTTGGGACCGCGACAGATTTCCATTGGCGCGCGAGTAGCATCAGTGTCGTGGAAACTATAATGAACATCATTCTAAGATGTGGACGAGGTAAGTAGATCATACCCAACAACAAAATTTCTGGTGAACACGGCATACTTTGACCGAGTACTTCTGTAAGTAGAGACGAGAGGTCGTTCCAAAGAGGCGCCACTGCTGGGCAGAACCACCATACATGTCCCATCGTCCCTACCGCTGAGGCGCATCTCCAACGCACATCGGAGACCTTAGGGGCGAACCGGTGTATTCTGCTTGGCGTGAGATACCAACCATACATCATTTTTCTTTGTGTTTCCACTAGGGTGGCACATCTGGATGCTCCAACAGCATACATGTGGGCCTGTGCCCATTGCGAAGGAGTAAAGGTCTTCGATAGGTCTCCCTCCCAAGCCTGAAAAAGCCCAGCGTACAGCTTTAGTGGGGGTATTCAGTATGTTATAGAAATGTGCTATAGGTTTAATAGTAGAGAGGGGGTCTAAACAGAACAGCTCGGTGGCCGATATACCCGACATCCTGAGGAGTTCTGACTTTATCTGCATATGCGACAGAAAGAATGAAGAAGGTATGTGATATTTCTGTTGTAAGTCTGAGAATGACAAGATCGCAGCAGGCGTGAAGAGGTGGTGTAAGGGAGTTACCCCCTTTTGTATCCAAGGGCCAACCCGAATATGAGGCAGTAGATATGAAAGTATAAGTAATGGTGTTGCCATGGGAAGCCAGGAATAAGCCGTGAAAAGCAGGAAATGACGGTTCCATGCCGTCAAGTGTAGCACCGTTGACGGTAACAGATGGGGCATTGTAGGGCGATTTTTATGGGGGACCCATAGCACAGTAGACAGTGCGTGTCCGGAAAGGCTTGCGGATTCAATAGTAAGCCATTGAGGGATTGGATGAATGTGGAATAGGTCCATGGACGAAGCTAGCAGGGTTGCCCAGTAATAATTCTGGAAACAAGTGATGTTAAGTCCTCCAGCTCTATGGCGGAGATACAGTAATTTTTGGGGCACTCTTGGACGTTTATTTGCCCAAATATAGTGAATCAGAAGGGATTGTAGTTTGTCCAGATAGGAGCGGGTTACCTGAATTGGCAAGGATCGAAAAACGTATAGTAATTTTGGTAATACCACCATCTTCACCGCCGCCATCCTTCCCAACCATGATATCTCCGGAGAGCGCCACTGGTGTAGGATAGAGCGTATCTCCCTGGATGTCCTCTCGAAATTGTGTGCAAATACAGTATTAATGCCAGGTGCTATCCGAAGACCCAAGTACGTGATGTGTGAGGACCTCCAGTCATAGTCATACAGTTGCTTGAGAGAATTCAGATGTGTGTTCGTCATATTTATGGGAAGTGCTTGTGTCTCCAGGGTATTCACAGAATGGTACGAAACTGCACTATATAATCCTAATTTGCGTTGAAAAGCAGGAATTGTTATGTCGGGGTTTGTTAATGTAAGAAGAATATCATCTGCATACAAGTCCAGTTTATATGTTGTAGGTCCCACGCTAATCCCCCGAATGCAGTCGTTTTGGCGTATAGCTTGCGCTACTGGTTCAAGGGCCATGTCATACAACAAAGGGGAGAGGGGACATCCCTGGCGCGTGCCGTTGGTAATTACAAACTCAGAGAGAAAGTTGGAGTTGAGCACTCTAGCGGAGGGGGAATCGTATAGCGCCTGAATTGCCTCCAGGAATGTTCCTGGAACTCCATATTTCTGAAGGACTAGTCGCAGAAAGAGCCAGCTGACCCTGTCGAAGGCCTTTTCTGCGTCCAACGACAGGATCAGACTGGGTTGGTCCAATTGTTTCATCATGTGCAGCAAATTAAGCAGTTTCTTGTGCTGTCAGGGCCCTGTCTCCCGCGAATGAACCCCACTTGATCTTGGCAATGAGAGTTGGTAGAATTAATTGAAGTCTATTAGCCAAAATCGTGCTATATATCTTGATGTCTACATTTAATAGAGAAATAAGTCGCAGATTCGCGCAGCGGTCTGGCGTCTTCCCCGGTTTGGGGAGTGTGACTATGTGAGCTCTCACCATGTCAGCCGGGAATGCTCCCTCTTCTCTTGCTTTTTCATACGCAGCAAGTAGGGGAGGTGTTAATTGGGGTGTGAATGCAGTATAATAGAGGCCGGGGAAGCCGTCCGGACCCGGAGCTTTACGTTTAGGCAACACTTTTAAAACTTTTGAGAGCTCCTCGAGGTTGATGGGGGGAGGATAAATGATCAGATTGTACTTTCGGCAGTGTCAGGAGGTTAATTCGTCCCAGGTATCCCGAGACAGAATCCGCTGTCGGGTGCGCAACGTCATCGCTCGCATCTAGGTTGTACAGTGCCTCGTAATAGTTAGCGAATTTGTTTGCGATGGCTTTGGGGTTATATATCTTACCGCAAGCAGTTACGAGAGCAATTATGCGACGCAGTGCGCTCAGAGGTTTCACTCTGCGGGCCAGCAATCTGCCAGGTTTGTCTTTAAGCACGTAGTAGGTTGCGCTCATTCTGTCTAATTTCCTGATGTAGCGGTCAGTCTCTAAATCATGCAGTAGGTGTAGCTGTGCATCTATTTGCTTCGCCAGGTTAGTGGACGGGGCAAGCTTATTCCGCGCATCCAGTCCATGCAACACTTTTAGTATATCTAACCGTCGAGTTTGATATTCCAGTTTGAGTCTGGCTGACCACCGCATCCATACGTCTTGGAGGACGGCCTTGTGAGCCTGACAGATAGTGAGAGGGCACATCTCAGGGGTTACGTTTTCCTTAAAGTAGTGCGTCAGAGCTTCTCGTAAGTCTTGAGTTCTTGAAACACGATCAGGCTGCACATCTCGAAACCGCCATGGAGGCCTAGTGTAACCCTGATACATATCTCCCAGAGTCAATATCGGCGCGTGATCTGACCACATGAGGGGTGGTCTAAGTGTCTAAAGAGGGTCTCCTGGAGACAAATCATGTCAGCGTCGTGGGTTTTGAGATCCCTATAGAAGCAGTGCCTCTTTATACATTAATATTTTCATATAGGGATTAAAGGAAAAACTATGATGGCCAAGATTGGTCCTTTGACGTTCAGTGTCGAGGACTATCCCAGTCGCTGAGCAGTGAGAATAGTATCCTGGTGGAGAGGGGTAAAACAGAGAACTTAGGTGGGGAAAGGGAATACAGAAAAAACAACACCGCATTGCGGCATGACTATATTACATAGAAACAATTATCAGTCTCCATCGGGAGTTCCCGGCCAGGAACCCCCAAGCTCATCCTTGGAAGAGGGAGACGGGGATTACATGACCCCCCCACATCGCAGCGATTGGTAACCTGCTTAAAACATATCTCACCACCCTGCAGCACATCGAATCACGGGATCAATCTTCGTATGGTGCAAGACAGTTCACTACACGTCCTGCAAACAGAGGTCGGAGTTGTATCCTGCCCAGAAGCAAGGTAGAAAAATTGGCCATTCCAGCCGGTCAGTGCCTTTGCCAGTCCGGGTCAAGGCGTCTAAAGGAGTTTGTACCACGGGCCTCCACATTGGGTAGATTAAGTCCCCATTGTTCCAGTAGTTGGCGACCCCCACCCGGGGAGGACAGCACCGTCATTTTACCATCCCTGGTGATTAGTAATTTGGTGGGATATCCCCATCGGTACAGCACACCAGCCGTACGAAGAGCCTCAGTGACAGGACAGAAGCTACGCCTGCGTTGTAAGGTAGCCTGCGAAAGGTCTGGGTAGACTGTCAGATGTTTGTAGTCCAGGCCCAACGTATCCAGGCTTCACAGGGCTTTCAGTAGGTCGTCGCGAGGCTTAAAATAGTGAAGCCTTAATAGTACGTATCGTGGCGCCTTCTGAGGAGCGGAGGGTGGTTTGGGGAGTCTATGGATACGATCCATGAGTAACGTGTCCGGTGTGGCGTCGGGCAGTAAGTGTAAAAACAATTCAGGGACATACGTGTGCAAGTTCCGGGGGTGACCGTTTCTGGCACCCCTCTGATCTTCAGATTGTGGCGGCGGGATCGATCTTCTAGATCTGCCAGCTTAGACGCGTATTGATCCATTCGCACTTCCATTTCTTCAAGCTTCGTCGCCATGTAGTTGTGCGCTTCAGAAGTTTCGGACATCCTGTTCGAGCCTGGAGGTCCTCTCCCCAACATCTCGAATATCTTTTCGTATATCCGCCAAAATCGCTTCTAGGCGGGACGTTAACATTGAGGAGAGGTCCTGAAACATACCTCCATTCGTGCAGAGAAGGTTTCCAGGTCGGTGTCTACGCTGCGGCACTGACTGTCGGAGGCTGAGGATGGAGGGCCAGCGCCATCTTGCCTGTCCGTCCCATCTTTTCTCTTGCTCTGCTTGGGGGAAAAGAAATCGCTGCGGTCCGCGTTTTTTTTTGGCTTTGGTGGTCGCCATGGTGTGCCTCCCGCAGAAGCTGTGCAGCAGGGTGAGTGGAGGAGTGTTGGAGGATAGATATCCGCTTCGAAATGCTGCGAGTGGACGGAGAGAGACTAACACACGTCCGCCATGTTAGCTTGTCGGCCACACCCCCTCAGTACCATTTTTATTTCATTTTACGATAATAAATCTGTTTTAATTATTTATTGATGGTCCTGCTGCTATTTGTTTAAGGAGACCACAGACTACAGGTCAGAGGAGGATCCGGTACCTCTACCAAATTACCGGCTGTCTACATATCCAGTGTCCGAGTGGTGACACCTCAGAATGTGAGTTTCCTTTCTTTTATTATATACACCAATTGAAGTAATGGGCTACACCAAGTTGTGGTGATGTTTATGTTTGCTCCAAGATTTTGAAGACCCTTCTCAGAAGAAATTACAGTGATAGAGACCTGCCCCACGATAAGAGAGAAACTATTTCATGTCAGCAGGAGGAAGCGCTTTATCCACCATTTTTTCCACACGACTGTTCCTTTGGTGGTTTGAGGTGTGCTGCCATGTGGTAGGGATACTGTCGCTGATCCATTCGAACTGCTTTCTAAACGTATGAACGTCAACTTTTTCAATAGACTGCATTGTTCACTTTATCCACTGGGTGGCGCGAGATACCTTTATTTGTACTATTGATAAGAACTGGGATGGAGAGATACTGCTTATTGGCAGCTCATGTTCAGTGTGCGCTCACCAGCAACAATACTCGTTACTGTACTTACGAAAGACCCCGAGGTGTATGTGTTGTCCCTGACCATCTTAAGGTACCGCTGATCTGCTCCCGATTATCAGAAAACGTTAAAGCGGCTTATTTCCTGAATGCCCTGCAGTCCGTGCAATTAACCAACTGTCTGATTTATCTGTGTATTACTGCATGTGCTCTAAGTAGACTATCGGTCTCTAAACCTTTAGTGCTTAGTAGCAACTCAGTGTTTGATTCATCCTCGCTGCCTCACGTGTATAATTCTGTCTATGCCAATCAATGTTTAAACGTCAAAAAGATTCATCAGTCCTTAAGCTACTCTCTAGTGGGCGCTACTCCTCCCCCCCCCCCGTTACAGCCCCAAGCTCATATTGCCCCCAGAATATATAGTGTCCTTAGCTCATATTGCCCCCCAGCTCTTACTGATTGCCCCCGCTCTCCTCCAGCTCTACCAGGCTCCTCCTCAGTCTCCCTTCCAGAAGCGGCCGCAGGCAGAGGTTTTAGCCTGGCCGCTCGTTGGGAACCACGTGCACTCCGCGGCTGTGCACGTGGTTCTCAACGGGCGGCCGGGCTACAACCTCTGCCTGCGGCCGCTTGAAGAAGGAAGACGCCGGGAGGAGCCTGGTAACGCGCCGCTGCCCCAAAGAAACCGTTCAGCAAGCCTGCCCAGGGTTGGCTTCCGGTGTCGGTTTAGACATCGGGGGCCCCTGCACTTGTACCAAGTACTCGTGGAGGTCCCGGTATCGGCAGCGATACCAGTATCGGTACATCCCTACTAGGGCTGTGCAATTAATTGCAAACGCATCGCGATTTAACAACTTGCGATATATAAACCGCATAAGGCTGCGATTTGCGGCTCCCTGTGAGCTTCCGGCGGCACATGGAGCTTTGGGCGCTCGCAGGGGAAACCACGGGTACAGCCGCGTTCTCGCGGCTCGTCACGTGGTTCCCCCAGGCGAGCGCCCAAGCTCCATGTGCCACCGGAAGCTCACAGGGAGCCGAACACGCGGCGCAAAGAGGGGAGCTGGGGCAGTATATCCATGAGCTGGGGCAGTATATCCATGTGCTGGGGCAGTATATCCATGTGCTGGGGCAGTATATCCATGTGCTGGGGCAGTATATCCATGTGCTGGGGCAGTATATCCATGTGCTGGGGCAGTATATCCATGTGCTGGGGCAGTATATCCATGTGCTGAATACGTATATCCATGTGCTGAATACATTTAGAATGTATGTAGCATGTTTGAAAAAGCAAAAACAATTGGCTAAATCGCAATCGCAATATTCATTCAAGAAATCGCAATATGATTATTTTGTCAATATTGCACAGCCCTAATCCCTACCGTATTTCACTTGCAATTTGCCAATATTTGGTGAAATCCCATCTTTTTGAATAGCTGAATGGCCTAGAAATTCACTGCACGGTGCAACTCGGTGCCAAATCGACTCTTTGAATAACCCCTAAAACGTTTTTAGAATGTGAAGAACAACAATACCTGTCCCAAAATGAAATTCTTCAAGTTAAAAATACGTTTATGGACTATGCCAAAACACATGAAAAGGCTTTTAAATTAAGGCTTCCAGAAAGCAATTTGTTTAACCCCATAGTGACCAGGTGATTTTACTCTCATCTTGGATGTCAGCCAAGCGGTCACGTTCTCGGCGCTGTCCGTGGGGGGCCTAGACCTCCGGCAGTATTGTGGGCCGCCCAAGGAGGGAGTTGCGTCACAGGGAGGAGGCGGGGCGCGCTCCGATAACGCGCACCTGCCTGCCGCGTTCACTGCAACAGTTGCAGTCAGGGGTGAAGCCTGGTAGCGTCGAACACAGGCCGAGGGGAACAGTATCGGTGAATGGAAGGAAGCGGGGCGCGTTCCGATGATGCATCCACGCCGGTCTTTAAAAGGATAGCGCGCCAATATACCGGCGCACTGACGTGGAGTTACTTCCCGCATCGCTTGGTGATATTGATTGTTTGACCCTGACTGTATGAGAGCCCGGCTTGTTGCCGACCTGGATTACTTTACTGAAGATTCTTTGTTCTGAAGCCCTATATGTGTGTTTGTGCTGTCTTCTAAGTGTTTGTTTTACTACTTGATATTGTGTGCTCATTCCACATTTATCATTTACCTGCACTTCTTTAGTTAACCTGTTTTTGCCCAGTATTACATTTGGTCTCGAAATTACTTGGTACTGAGCAGTACTTTAGAGGTCTTGTCTGTTCTCCCTGCTTGGGAGGTTTCTTAGGGTCAAACGGTCTCTGTTTTTTGTCCTAGTACTAGGAGGCCTGTCCTAAAGGATCCCCACTACGGCTATCAAAGGTGAGCGGGAGAGCAGTTGTAATACAAGCCTCCGGTTAACCCCCACCCACTGATGGCGTCAGTTGGCCAGTTAACCCCCTAGCTGCCAAGTGGAGCTAGGGAGGATCCTTTTGACCCCCGAATCTCCCAATCCATGGCAGCTAGAGGGTCATGATTGGTATCATGGCCTTTCCAATGATACCAAACATGACCAGGTTTAGTGTAAAAATAAAAAAAGGGTTTTTAAAAAACAAAATTGTGTCGGGGTATAAATAAAGACTTCCCTTTTCGTCAGTTCAGTGGAATTCAGAGGCCAATTCAGCGCTTGTCGCTAATGTCCATTAACTGCTTCGGCGACTCCATTTCCACAGAATACGGTGAACATTCGATTAATAGGGAATTCACCGGGAGGAAAAAAAGAATCTCCGAAGTGAAAAGCACTGAAATCAATTACGGTGCTTTATGAATAGACCCCATAGTAATAATATAGGGGTGATGTGAAATGGCTCAGCAGTGAAGGGGTTAAAAACTGAATTTGTATTCAGATGACCTCCCGCCCCACTAGCAGCCTGGAAGGGGGGCAGCTGTGCTCATTCAGTATGGGGGCTGCTTTAACCTAGAGGCCACCAGGAGCCAAACCCTGAAATATTAACCCCCGGAACACCAAGCAAAAGCCCAGACAGCCCATCCAAGAAAATTAGAAACTATGCACATTAACCCATTCCCTGCCAGAAAGCTCCATATCAGTGATTGTGGCCCTGCAGGGGGTGATTGTCCCACAGGGGCTTCTTATAGACTAAGCATGGCCTTATTCCCATGGCTGGGAGACATTTCATTGCTGAATTCACACACATCATTATACAGCGGATACAGCTTATAATCAGCAATATATGCATTTACTTACAAGAAGCCGCTCACTCCCAGGACCCTCAGCCTGGATCTCCTCTCTGGATTCACCAGCTGGATCTGCCGCCTCACAGGGCTCAGGACACAAAGGACAAAGGGGATGGAGCTACAGGGGTTAAAGGAGAGGCAGGAGTTACATGTATTAAGAAAACAATAAAAACACAAAATGTGAAAATAAAGTAAAAGCTGCACTAACTCGAGGCAAACTCAACACAGGGGGATGGGCGCGCTGTGATGACATCACAGCTCAGGTGACTGGCTGCAGGGCCCATGTGATGCTGCGAGAGGGGAATGGCGGACACTTGGCTGTGAGGTGCCTGGATCTAGCACTGAGTGTAGAGGTTTCAAAGGGGCTCTGGCTGCAGAGTGGAGCTCCGCTCTGAACAGGAAACATGTGACCTCCACTCCCCCATGTGACCTTCACTCAAAGGATTTTTTTTCTTTGAAATCAACTTTAATGGAACGAACAATAAACACAATAATTCTAAACACTGGTTTCGCTTGATTTTCATCTAACTCTGCCTTAATTATTATTATTATAGAATTGTATTGTGATTAATATTAGCATTATAATAATATTATTAGCAAAGCCTTTGTTTTATTTATTTAATAATATTAGATTATGACAATGAGGCTCTTATTCACCATATTTATTTATTTTTATTTTATAAAGGATTTTACCAGGAAGGATACATTGAGATTTCTCTCGTTTTCACGTATGTTCTGGGTTCAAGAACATTGTTACAGAAATACAAACTAGTAAAATGGAAGAAATTAACACAAAACAAATATACAGATTAACAGAAAATAAATATGTAGGAAATCTAGTCACTATGTTACATGTGTAGCGCTGTGGTAAAAATCGTCTTGCTGTGCAGTACCTATTTTTGGCCACAAGATGGAGACTATCGCGATCAGATACTGGACATTGGGACTACAATAGCAGACATGCTTTGCAGGAAGACAGGAAGTGGGTGGGAACTGGAGACTTACATCCTCTGCCTCGTGGAGAAAGTTCCAGAGCGCGCCAGGGAGTCAGAGGGAGCAGACACAGCGGAGAGACATCGCAAGAGGGCCTAAGCCAGAGCCTGAGCGAGACCTGTCAGAGTCATTTATTGGACATTCAGCCTGAAGAGAAGGAGAGCGCTCCAAGTTCTAGAGATTGCTGCAGATCTAAGAGACCAAAGACCTCGAGTAAGGAGTTGCCGCGAGTTGACTGAATACGGAGAGCAGGCGGTGAGTTGGACAAGTTGTGGACAAGCTGCGGAAAGTCAGACAACGGATCCGGCCGCTAGTATCCCCAGTCAATATCGAGCGGAGAGACGTCCTGGGTCAGCGGAGCCTAAAGCAACCGTCGGATGGGTGAGAGGCCTCCAAGGCTGTACTGTAAATAAAAGAACTCGCTGCTGTTTTCCTTTTTAAAGTCCACAGGGCCCCAACTTGACTAGTCGAAGAGATTCTTTAAGTAAATTCACTGGCCGGTTGAATAGTACCCGGGTACCATACACACACATACACACCTTTCACATTCCGGGACTTAACCTGTGCAGGACTAATTTTTGTTGCGTATCAGAATAAGAGTAAAGATACGTTCCGAATATATTTTCCTCTTTTCCGCTGCGCGTTTGTCGTAATACGAAGAGATTGTATTTTTTGGGTTCTGCTACTTGTTCCTTTTTCGTATATTCGTGCAATTGCTTTTATTTTCTGTTCGGTTACGAATATTTTATTTTCCGAAATACGAAGCCTCGTGTTTCGTTTCTTTTCCGCCACGCGTTTTACCGCGATACGAAAATACTGTAATATATCTGTGAATACCGTGTCTCAATATCTGCTCATTATTTTAGTAAATTATTTAAATGATAAAAACTCACAACTGTGTTGGAGCATATTTATTCCCTAGTGCGGGGAGACTGACCCGTGGTTCAATTTTCAGCGGCTCCTCCGGGAGTGAGCGCTACACATGTTTACTGGTGCATTCTGTATTGAGGTATGTTAATAGTGAGCTCTTAAGGGACTTTAGACTGGGGGAAGATTTGACGGCGTCTGGGAGGTTATTACATAATTGCGGTGCTCTGTAGGAAAATGAGGACCGAGCCACTGTCTTTTTGTATTGTGGTATTGCAAGTAAGGTGCAGGTCCTGGATCGGAGGTTATAGGATGAGGGAGCTGCTGGAGGAAGCAGCCTATTCAGGTAGGGTGGCAGCTTCCCAGAAATGCTCTTAAACACCAGGCTGGAAAGGTGAAGGGTGCGTCTAGATTCCAGCGACGGCCAGTTTAGCTCTTTTAACATGTCACAATGGTGGGTCATGTAGTTACATTGTAGCACAAAGCGACAGAATGAGTTATACAATGTAGTAAGTTTCTGAAGGTGTGTTTGCGGGGCAGCTGCATACACTACATCTCCGTATTCAATAGCCGGCAAAAGCATTTGTTGTACAATCTGCTTTCTTACCGCGGGACTCAGGCAGGATTTGTTTCTGTACAGGGCACCTAGTTTGGGGTAAAGTTTAGATGAGAGTTTTTCGATGTGGGGACCAAAGGATAGATTTGGGTCTAACCACATACCTAGATATTTGAGAGAAGTGACTGTGGTCAGTGTGCCATTTGATTTTGTCCCCACACATAGATGGGTGTTTGCAATTTGTGTAGTTTAGGTGCTGTTCCAAAGAGCATTGTTACAGTTTTGTCAGCATTTAGAAAACGTTTATCTTTGATCCACTTTTCTACCCCTGTGAATTGGTCTTGCAGCACGGCCTCCAGCTGTGGGAGATCTGGTTTGCTGCTGCTTATGAAATAGCCTCTCAGACTCCAGCTGCAGTGCTATGGTAAATTTATTAACAGAATAACAAGATCTATAAACTTCAGCTCTAACGTCTAGTCAGTGTCCATGTCTCTGACTTCCTGATTAACTAACTTCCTGTTGTGCTGCAGTGCAACATATAGTAAATGTCCCCTGGAACCAAACACTCTCTGTTCTGGTTCCATACATATTGATACATCTTTTCCCTTTTTGGGGGACATGGAAATCGTTGTCTCTTAAGTTCAATTCCAGTTGGTATTCAGTTCCTGAAACACATTCTTCCAGTGGTGTAAACTTAGTCCACATAGTCCTTTAGATATGCTGGCTTTTGGATACATCTCCCACTTATATTCTGGGTGTTTCTGGAGACTTGTGGGTGTTCTAGCAGGACTCTGTTGTCATCCCGCATTGTATCTGAGTCTGATATATCACACTGTGCTTCTTCTTGACCTTCTTCTGTGTTATTTGCCATTGATGGCTGGTTTGTATCCTCCATGTGATATTCCTCTTGTGTGCTAGTTTGTGGCCTTATTTGAGGCATGTAGCGTCCAGTGCCTCTCAGGTGCCTCCTGTTTCTTCTCAGAACCTGTCCTGAGTCTGTTACCACTTCATATGATCTGATTCCTACAGGTGCTCTTAGGCAAGCTTTCCGCCACTCTTTTCCCTGGTTGGTTGGAGGTTGTATCCACACCTGTTCACCCACATTTAGAGGCCGCATGTCTTTGGCTCCCCTGTTGTATTGAGTCACTTGCAATGCCTGCTTGTTCCTGAAAAGGTTTTGGTGCCGGTCATTCATCACTTGATCCTGGTTTAACAGACTCCCTCTCATTGGAAGTAATGATTTGGTTCGTCGACCCATCAGTCTTTGAGCAGGACTACACTCCATGCCTTGTGTCGGTGTGTTGCGATGATCCAGTAATGCTAAAT
Organism: Leptobrachium leishanense; assembly: GCA_009667805.1. Lineage (NCBI taxonomy): Eukaryota > Metazoa > Chordata > Amphibia > Anura > Megophryidae > Leptobrachium > Leptobrachium leishanense. Next base: position 119,028 of record RXON01003481.1, read on the forward strand.
AAGGATCATTTCCAGAAGACACAGCCTTTTGCAGCACTCTCTTGGCTGTCTTTACTGCTGACTCTACCTTCCCATTGCTTTGAGGGTATCCTGGTGATGAGGTAACATGGTCAAAGTCCCAATTCATACTGAAGTCTTTAAAATCCATTGAAATAAAACTGGGGTCCATTATCTGAACATACAGTGTCTGGGATTCCATATCTGGCAAAATGAGCCTTTAATTTCTTATTACTGTAGTAGATCTAGTATCCTGAAGCTGGTCTATCTCCCAGAAATTAGCGTCATAGTCCACGGTTATTAAATACTCCTTGCCACGGTATGTGAACAAATCGATGCCAAGCCTTTCCCATGGTCTAGTTGGGATCTCATGAGGCATATAATACTATAATAATAATAGCCGCATTATCAGTGTATAATAATAATTATGGCAGAGGTAGATGCGTAAAAAACAAACAATATGTCCTGCTGAGATTTAAATGCAGGACCAGCTGTTTACTAGATAGCCACATTAACCAAGTGAGCCACAGCACAGATTCAGAGGCCCATCCACAAACCTGCTTATGGTGGTCTGTCGGTTGTGGAGACCGACCAATGAGGGTGAGCCTCCTGTGACATAGGCAGCTCAGCAGCTGGTGATGCCGTCGGTCATGCATTCCGACATGGTTATAGGATCTCGACAGAACACCTGTGGGGAATTCAAGATACGGCTTGCCGGCTATCCGGCCTCTATGTCAGAATGAGAGGGAGCCGGACGGCCATTCAGCCACGATGTCAGAATGAGAGAGAGATGGACGGCCATCCGGCCACTATGTCAGAATCAGTGGGAGCCGGACAGCCATCCGGCCACTATGTCAGAATGAGAGGGAGCCGGACAGCCATCCGGCCACTATGTCAGAATGAGAGGGAGCTGGGCGGCCATCTGGCCAATATGACAGAAAGAGAGGGAGCCGGAGGGCCATCCAGCCACCCACTTTTTTTGTCACAGGAAGATTCAACTAGTGTCCAGAGAGGAGGGACAGGAGTGCGGACACTTGTATCATTTGAAGAATTGCTGTGGCAGGAGGAAGCTGTCCCTTGGCATCTCTCAGTGGCAATTTGAATAATACAATGGGAGGAGGGAGAGGCTTTGCACTTCAGCATGGAGAGGAAATCCGCTTGACGCACAAGACTCAGTGCAAGCAGCGCAAACAGGAAGCACTTGTCGGTGTAAACGCACGTGTGGGGATACGATTGTGTGGTTGCACAGTGCTAATAAAGGGACCAATTGTGGGAAAGCGTCACTGATTTACTCTAAGGGAGTTGCCTTTACCACCTAACAACCCAAATAGTGTCACCAAACAGTATACAATACAGAGTGTAGCGCAACCAGTGTTCCCAATGATACGGTTAAACACAATAATTACAGTATGTCACAGGATCAGTGTCTCTGGTACATTAACCTCAAAAAGAAAGAGAGCTCCTAGTTTACATCACATAAGATGACCTGGTGTCAGGCACGCATCACTGTCTTGTACCCGCAACTGTTTTCCAACATGGCAGTATTTATATGGTGATATTATATCACTGATTTCCGGGTCCAGATTGATGTGTTTGTTGTTTTTACTTTGTGTCTAGCGGCCTTCTATTCTGTTATTTCTTTTTGGGTTTTTGTGTATATATGTGTTGAATAAACTTTATTTTAATATATTCTCATTGTATTGTGGTGACTAGGGATGAGCCGAACACTCCCCGAGTTCGGTTCGAGGCCGAACCCGAACTTCCCATTTGTTCGGGACCGAACCCGAACCCCAACTAGAACTCCATGGGGCTGAAAATTCGTTTTTTTAGAGTGCCCTCCAAGAGGGCATATATGCTACATATTTGCCATAAAAGGTGTATGGGGTTCCGGGTAGTGCCCTGGGGGACAGGAAACAAGGACAAAAAGTAAAAAAAAAACGTTTTTAAAGGGACAGTGAGTTTTCCATGAAATAAGGGTTAAAAATAAAAACCAAAAATTCCTTTAAATATCGTGCCTAGGAGGTCCCCATAACCTGCCCGTGAAGTGGCAGATTTCTAGGATGTATAGAAACACTTAAAAACCAAAAAATGACGTTTCATATGACGGTAAATGCTTTTCCTTTAATCTATCCATAAACAACTGCTTGGGGCGGCAGCCTGTATGAAAAGACATTTTAGGACGCGCAGAAAAAGTTTAGTGATTTTTTTTGGCTAAATTATTGTGAAACTTATGCAGGCTTTGGATGAAAGTAACAATAGGTGCTTTAGAATTGGGCTTTTAGCGTCGGCAACAGTGCCGTCACACCGTAACCCCTCTGAGGATATGAATCTGATACAGGCGTCAATGGCAGTGCACCCAGATATTGTGCCTTTAGTGCCAGGCCTGCAAGTACTATCATACAGTAACCCCTCTGGTATTGTGGAAGAATGCAGGGGTGGACCATGCGGTCCTATATTAAAAAGATATGAATCTGGGAATGGGCGTCAGTGCACCCAGATATTCTGCCTTTGGTGTGTAGCGCTCACTCCCGGAGGAGCCGCTGAAATTGAACCACGGGTCAGTCTCCCCGCACTAGGGAATAAATATACTCCAGCACCGTTGTGGATTTTATAACTTAAATAGTTTACTAGAAATAAAGGCATATAAGGGATAACACGGTGTTCATGGATATAGTTACAGTATTTCGTATTTCGGGAAACGCGCAGCGGAAGAGAAATACGAGGCTTCGTATTTCGGGAAAATGCGCAGCGGAACAGAAAAATACAATGCTTCGTAATTCGAGGAAACCGCGCAGCGGAAAAGAAAATAAGATACAAATCTTTAACCCCTTTTTGAATATTAGGGAGTGAGTCCCGCACAGGTTAAGTCCTGGACTGTAAGTGTGTGTGTGTGTGTGTGTTATGGTACCCGGGTACTATTCAACTGGCCAGTGAATTACTTAAAGCGGTGTCTTCGACTAGTCAAGTTGGGGCCCTGTGGGTTTTAGGAACAAACAACAGCGTGCTTTCTTGCTTTACAATCGGCCTTGGGGGCCTCTCACCCATCCGCTCGATAACCAAGGTTCCTCTGACCCAGGACGTCCCTCCGCTTGGTGCCTTGCTGGGATACTGGCTACTGGATCCGTTGTCTGGCTCTGCGAGTAATTTTGCTAAGCTGGCATTTAGACGCTGTGCTTGGGGATGGTTGGGACTATATTTTTTCTTTCGCTGCAGCAGCTGCGGCAACGTAATCTGACTTTGTAAATCTTCAGCTACTGGGATGATGTCACATTGTGAGGAAGGACCTGGTACATCCATTACTGTAGCATCATCCCTGTCGGTGGAGGTTGTAGGCAATGACATGGCAGGACATACAGTGTGGGTAGAGACAGATGAGGAGGAGGAGGACCTACGCAAAGTTTTGCGCCAACGGGATGTGTGGCACTTGTTCATATGTCGCCTCAAGCACATGGTACCCAAGTGTCCGGTGTTTATCCCATGCTTCAGCCTCATCTGACATAGATTACAAATAGCAACGGTGGGGTCTGCTGCACATTTCTTAAAGAACTCCCAGACAGCAGAGTTCCTGCATGTGTTCTTTGAGACAGCAGCGCTCTGCACCGGAGCAGCTCTGACATCTGATGCCTTGGACTGGCTAGTGCTACGGTTGGTCACAGAGGATGTTGTGCCTCGTGTTTGCTGTGCCTCCTCCTCCCCCTCCTCCTCACTTGATTCCTCAGTTCGATCTGGCACCCAGGTGGAGTCAGTGACCTCATCATCAATGTCATCTTCACCCCCCTATCTCGTCGTCACTGGAGCCAACTTGGCAGTATGCTGCAGTTGCTGGGGCAACATGAGTGCCAGTTATTTGTGTGTCATCACTGGCACCCCCTTCCTCTAGGTTTATTATACTCCCTTGCTCAACCTCAGAGATTGAATCAGAGCACTGTACTTGCTGCGCATCCTCAAGCAGCATGTCACTCTCATTGTAGTCAAACAATTCAGCTGACTCCTCCGTGCGTGATAGCGAGGCTATGGCAGGAGTAGCTGTGGACATGAAGGCTGCATTAGATGTTTTGGCAGCTGAGGTGGACTGTAAAGCACTAGAAGCCTGGTTGGCAGAGGACTCGGAGGATGCGGATGGCCTGGTTAGCCAATCCACCAAGTCCTCTGTATGTTGCTGCTGCTTAAGACGGCCAGCACCAGTTAGAAAGGACAAGCGTGCCCCTGCAGAGGATGCAACACGTCCACCACGACCAGAGACACAGCCTCCTGACACAGGGGCTGCTTGCCCTCTTATCTGTGTCTGGGAGCGTCTGCCTGTCCTTTTTGTTCTTTCAGACATGGTGAGTGATTTATAGATTAATATATACAGAACTCTGATTCAACTCTGGTATAAAGATTTAAAGAACTCTGGTATAACTCAGTGAGACACACTGATAGCTGGCAGCCAGTGACGAGACACAGATCACCTCAATTCACAAATGTTTTAAAGAAATTAGTGAGCCCCAAAAAAACTTGCTGGCTGTGTGACGAGACACAGAAGATCACCTCAATTCACAAATGTTTTGTAGAAATTAGTGAGCCCCAAAATACAGCGTGGTACTGGATGTGTGACGAGACACAGATCAACTTAATTCACAAATGTTTTAAATAAATTAGTGAGCCCCAAAATACTGCGTGGTACTGGATGTGTGACATGACACAGATCACCTCAATTCACAAATGTTTTGTAGAAATTTGTGACCCCCAAAATACTGCGTGGTACTGGATGTGTGACAAGACACAGATCACCTCAATTCACAAATGTTTTAAAGAAATTAGTGAGCCCCAAAAAGATTTGCTGGCACAGTGACAAGACCCAGAAGATCACCTCAATTCACAAATGTTTTAAAGAAAGTTGTAAACCCCAAAAAAACTTGCTGGCACAGTGACAAGACACACATCACCTAAATTCCCTGATATTTGGTAGAAATGAGGCCCCCCCAGTAGCGTGGCAGACTGGCAGTAACAAGACACAACTATCTCCTTTGAAATCTCCTCTGAAATGCGTGCAGAATCGGCACGTGGAAACGTTATATAGTGTGCTGCGGGACTTAGCTCTGTGAGCCCATGATTGGCCAAAATTTGCCCATAGTATTGAACCAGTCTTGCACCAGACCTGTGGTCAGGTGCAAGGATGTTGCCAATTAAGAGCTTCAGGCCAGTGGGAAAATGCATTGTGGTCCATTGTGGGCGAACACCCGGAAATATTCGGTGTTCGCGATCTACACGAACAGGCTAAGTTCGGGTCGAACCCCGAACCGTCCGAACCCGAACCGCTCATCCCTAGTGGTGACCATCATCACCCACTCTTTTGGATCTTTGGATCCATGTGTTTTGTGTCTAACTTGGGTTAAGCCCTGCAAGTACTGGGTGAGGTACACTCCCAGGTTCATTACCACATACTTGCCATTCTCCTCTATATCTCCGCCGTGTCCAGGTGGGGTTATTTTGTGTTGATTAATCAGGTTTCAATACCTTTTGGAGCAGCTTAATTATAGCATCTCTCCACCATTCGGGTGAGGGGGGACAAATATGACTGAATTATGAAAACAATTATGTGACACTAATAACTGGGCGGATGATGCCAAACAAGTGTTCACGTCTAATCCGTTACCTAGTAGAGTGTCTGACTATTTATTTATTTATTTATAAAGGATTTTACCAGGAAGGATACATTGAGATTTCTCTCGTTTTCAAGTATGTCCTGGGTTCAAGTACATTGAAGTGTTACATTTACAGAAATACAAAGTAATACAATGTAAGATATTAACAACACAAATATACAGATTAACAGAAAATAAATATGTAGGAAATATAGTCACTAGGTTACATGTTTACAGGTGCATTCTGTATTGAGGTATGTTAACAGGGAAATTTTGAGTGACTTAAGACTGGTGGAAGATTTGATGGTGTCTGGGAGGTTATTCCATAATTGTGGTGCTCTGTAGGAAAATGAGGACCGAGCCACTGTCTTTTTGTATTGTGGTATTGCAAGTAAGGTGCTGGTCCTGGATCGGAGGTTATAGGATGAGGGAGCTGCTGGGGGAAGCAGTCTATTCAGGTAGGGTGGCAGCTTCCCAGAGATGCTCTTAAACACCAGGCTGGAAAGGTGAAGGGTGCGTCTGGATTCTAGCGATGGCCAGTTTAGCTGTTTTAACATGTCACAATGGTGGGTCATGTAGTTACATTGTAGCGCAAAGCGGCAGAATGAGTTATACAGTGTAGTAAGTTTATGAAGGTGTGTTTGCGGGGCGGCTGCATACACTACATCTCCGTAATCAATAGCCGGCATAAGCATTTGCTGTACAATCTGCTTTCTTACCGCGGGACTCAGGCAGGATTTGTTTCTGTACAGGGCACCTAGTTTGGGGTAAAGTTTAGATGAGAGTTTTTCGATGTGGGGGCCAAAGGATAGATTAGGGTCCAACCACATACCTAGATATTTGAGAGAAGTGACTGTGGTCAGTGTGCCATTTGATATTGTCCCAACACATAGATGGGGATTTTGCAATTTGTGTAGTTTAGGTGCTGTTCCAAAGAGCATCGTTACAGTTTTGTCAGTATTTAAAAAAAGTTTGTTGTTTTTGATCCACTTTTCTACCTCTGTGAATTGTTCTTGCAGCACGGCCTCCAGCTGCGGGAGATTTGGTTTGCTGGTATAGATCACAGTGTCGTCTGCGTACATATGTACAGTTGAGGCTTTGCAGACGTTGGGCAGATCATTTATGAATATTGTGAATAGCAGGGGGCCTAGTACTGAGCCTTGGGGTACACCGCAAGTGACTGGGAGCGGGAGGGAGGAGCTGCCAGAAATTGACACATATTGTGATCGGTCGGATACATATGATTGAAACCAGGTTAGCGTGCGATCACCAATGCCAGAGTTTTTAAGTTTTTCTAACAAGATGCCATGGTCTACCGTGTCAAAGGCCTTGGCAAAATCAAGGAAGATGGCTCCAGTTAGGTTTCCTTGTTCCATCCCAGCTTGGATATCATTGCAGACTTTTAAAAGGGCGGTTGTGGTTGAGTGATTTGGGCGAAAGCCTGATTGATCCGGGGTTAAGTAGTTCCAATATTGATAATAATCACGTAATTGTGTGTAGACACATTTTTCCAAGACTTTTGACATTACAGGGAGCAACGATATCGGACGGTAGTTGGATACCAAAGTACTGTCCCCACTTTTATGGATAGGTACCACTCTTGCAGTCTTCCAGAGCTTGGGTATGTAACCAGTTGCCAGTGACTCATTTATTAGGGTTGCGACTGGATTTGCAATTGCTGGCGCACTGATTTTCAGCAGCATTGCTGGTATTTGATCAGGTCCAGACTGGTATTTCATTTTTTGCTTACGGAGAAGTTTAGTAACGACACTGACAGGCACTGGTCTAAAACTGAATTCCTGTGTGATACAGGGACTTTGCACAGTTGTTGGGGCCTGACCTGCATGAGGCCTCTCTGATTGCATGTCATTTCCTAGCTTGGCAATCAAAGTGGTGGCACATCCAACAAAATAATCATTAAAGGCATTTGCTACATCTAGCGGGTGTTGCAGGGTTTGGTTGTTTACTTTGACAGCAGCTGGCTGGGAGTGGACTGGGGGTGCTTGTATGTTACTTATGGTTCTCCAAAAGTTTCTAGGGTTTGAGATGTTATTGTTTAGATTTTCATTGAAGTAATGGGCTTTGGCCATTTTTGTTTGTTTTGTGCATTCATTCCGACATTTTCGGTATTCGTAGTGATCGTTCATGGAACCAGTACTCTTGAAATTTGACCACCGTGAATCTCTAAGCTGGTACATTAGTGTAAGATCAGCTGTAACCCAGGGGAGATGAGTCCCTTTTACTCGCACTTTACGCAGCGGGGCATGGGAATTCCAGACTTGCAGGAGCTCAGACTGAAAGTATTCAACTGCACAGTCTAGGTCTGGGATTAGGTTTAGCCTGTACCAGGGGAGCTGTTTGAGATCACTTAGGAAGGATTCAAGAATAAATTTCTTGAAAGACCTGGTGGTTATTACCTTTGGGGAAGATTTCAAGGCCTTAATTTTGCGCACGCAGTACACTAGACAATGGTCACTAAAGCTATTAGCAAGCACGCCTGCCTCCTGTATTCTATCAGGAGATGAGGAGAGAATCCAGTCCAACAAGGTATGGTTGGGGCTTTTCATATTAATGCGAGTGGGGGAGGAGATTAATTGAGTTAGCTGCAAAGTTTTAAACAGCGAGCAGTGTTTATTGTTTTTAGGATTTAGCCAATCTGTATTAAAATCGCCAAGGACCAGCAGTTCACTTTTTTGGTTTTGGGCAAGTAGGTTATTAAGGATTTGAGATATGTCAGAGAGGGAGTGCACTGGAGAGCTCGGTGGGCGATAGAACCCAGCAACAATGATTGATTTACTGAATGGGATCTCAATTATACCAGAGAAGAAATCAAAGGTGACAGGAGAGCTAGAAGTCTGTAAGGGGGTGAACTTTATGGACTCCTCAACATAAATAACAATTCCCCCTCCTCTCTTTGCTCTGTCTTTTCTAAAACATGAATACCCCTGTATTGATATGGCAGAGTCTGGTACTTTTGGGGTTAACCATGACTCTGTGAGCACAATGATTTTGGGTTTGTAATAACAACACCAAGCCTGAAGCTCATCCAATTTAGGGAGTAAACTGCGGATGTTACAGTGCACAAATGAGAGGCCTTTTTTAGTGGGGAGACTAAAGGTTGTGTCACCTATAGGACCAGGGTTAGTTTCCACATCGTTTGCCAGGGAAAGTAGCAGAATAAATAGGAATTTGGACAGTGTTTTCTTTTGATAATGTGGTTGCAGAGTTTTAAATCTTTGTGTGGGGGTAGGAGGGCTGGATTTTAACACTCTCCACCAGCACTCAGCTGATAGGTTAAAAGAACTGAGCAGGCTGTGGTGTATTGGCACTGGTTTTCCATCCTGGGGCAATTGGAAAGGTGTATAGAAGGAGAGAGTAGCTTTAGAGAGAAGGGATGATAAAGAAAAGAGAAGCAATAGTGGGATAAACATTATAGTGAAAGGTGTTGGAGGTGAGTAAACAGGAAATAGAGAGGTAAATGGTGTAGGTTGCTGCGATATCACATGATCAATTAGTTGGGTATATATCAAATGAAAACCTTGGGGTGGGTGGGTGAGGGGAGGGTGGGCGGGAGCAAAGTCCAGCTGGATGAGGGTACTGAGTTGTTCTGTGCAAGGGCCTGGTGCAAGCACTGAGTGAGGTTGGGGTGTGTGCTGAAAAAAAAATCAAGATTGCAAATAGCATCACATTGGGTTGAAACTGTCGACGAACTTAGGGGGGAGTTTGTAGGGGGCAATAAAAGGTAAGGTTCGTTGAACAGGGCATTTGGCAGAATTGCAGATTTAGAACAAATGGGTAGAAAATGTAGAATTCAGATAGCATTGCAACAATTCAAATACATATAAAGATACACTTGTGTGCCATACATATATATATATATATATATACACACATACACACATACACACATACACACACATATATATATGTATCACACACATACACACACATACAGTGATATTACAGAGTTAACATAATATACATCAAAAACAAAATGCATTAAGCTATGTGAGACGTAGAAATGTAAGATCACCTTCAGTGACTGGAGCCTCTACACAAGATGCCTCATTGTGGAAAGTCCAGCTGGATGAGGGTACTGAGTTGTTCTGTGCAAGGGCCTGGTGCAAGCACTGAGTGAGGTTGGGGTGTGTGCTTCAGTGAATGGAGCCTCTACACAAGATGCTCATTGTGGAAAGTCCAGCTGGATGAGGGTACTGAGTTGTTCTGTGCAAGGGCCTGGTGCAAGCACTGAGTGAGGTTGGGGTGTGTGCTTCAGTGAATGGAGCCTCTACACAAGATGCCTCATTGTGGAAAGTCCAGCTGGATGAGGGTACTGAGTTGTTCTGTGCAAGGGCCTGGTGCATGGATATCTCACATGCCTCTTCCCAATAAAATCTCTAAGGAGGAACACAAAATTGAATGGGAAGGTATATTGCTGGACTGTTCCTTTAAATTAATGGGCTTCCTAATAAAATTAGAACAAGAAAGTCTGGAGGAGATTAAAACCCAGATTGGTGATCAAATGCAACAAATACAAACGTTTCAAACCAATCCTGAATATGGGCGTTTTGAGGTCAAACTGCAAAAAAATCTTGAATTCTTTAAACAACAGGTTAAAGAGAAAAAACACTTTAAATTCCAACGGGATCTAAATGACTTTAAGACCAAAAATATCTTTCAAATAAGACGGGGCAGACGTAGAGGCTCTAATCCTCCCTTTGGTGGGACTAGCTTTACCTCAAACTCATATGTCTAGCCATGATGATAGCGAAGATGACTACAGGACACAGGGAAGATTTAAAAGCCCAAATAGATCTGGGGGGATCCTTGTTAACACCAAGAAAAATTTCTCTTTTTTAGAGGACCCGTGGTCCACCGAAAATCTGCCCAAAGAGTGATTGCGACCCCCGTCAGAGGTGGGGGTACAAAACACGTGGGCAGAACCGCTAAACCATGACCTGAGTAATAGGATTATCAATTTATCCAAATTTAGGTTGGAAAATAGACATATTAACCTTCTAGTTTAAGGTCTATTGTTTGTTCCCTGTCCTGGGTTTGATAAATTTACCTGGTTAAAGGATTTGAATATGTTTGCTAGCACTGGTGGTGGCTAATAGGGATGAGCCGAACACCCCTGTTCGGTTCGCATTCGAACTCGAACAATTTCAAAACTCGAACCGAACTCAATGCAAGTCAATGGGACTCAAAAGTTAGATTTTTAGAGTGCCCTCCAAGAGGGCATATATGCAAGATATTTGCCATAAAAGGTGTATGGGGGTCCGGGTAGTGCCCTGGGGGACAGGAAACAAGGACAAAATGTTTAAAAAAAGACGTTTGGTAAAGGAACAGTGAGTTTTCCATAGAATAATGGTTAAAAATAAAAACAAAAAATTCCTTCAAATATCGTGCCTAGGAGGTCCCCCATAACCTGCCCGTGAAGTGGCGGATTTGTAGGATGTATAGAAACATCGCCATCAGAGACCCACACACAACACCTAGCCACCCTTAAGGGGTTAAAATGCACAGGGACTGGCTACTATCCTGTTAGATCAGGGAATTTATTATATGTATTAAAGCAAGGTATATATGACAATGGATAGTCAGAGACTCTAGGGACTCAGCTTGTACGCTTTATGATAGACATTTCTAACACAATAATAATTGTATGCTCACATAGGCCCTTCGGGAGAGGTACATGACATACAAATACTGGAATATTACGTTTAAATCTAAGGAGTGTGATAAAGATTTTATTAAGCCCTTGATGACAAATGACGTAACATCTGCATCATTAATGATTGGCTTTACAGAGCCCTGGTCCTTAAGGGGTTAAACAGCATATCAGAGGATCATATAGTAAAAATGAACACTTCTTAGAATTCAGAACAAGCACAGTGTTTGTTCATACATGTGCAGGCCACCCCCAGTCTGCAGGCAATGTATCAAATATGTATCAATATGTATCAAATTCATGAGACCAGACTAATTATTAGAAGCACATGTTATTTCCAACCACTAATTAAACACCTGTTGTTTACGCCATTTGAGAGCAAAGGTCATTTAGAGGTGAGAATCTTTGCACCTAGACATTAGGTAGTTTTTTGATTCAATATCTAATAAACTGTTGCTTATAATATTCTGCAGTAAAGAGTCTCTTTATTTCTAGATTTTTTTAGTATTTTTTAATTTTTTTATACTTTTTTCAAATTATTTTTTTCGAACTCGAACCAAACACGCAAAAAGTTAAAAGTTTGCGAACTTTCGAACTGACAATGTTCGAGTCGAACTCTGAACTGATCGAGCCGAACAGCTCATCCCTAGTGGCTAATGACAATAAACAAGAAAGACAAGCCGAAGCACTTGGGTTATGTGCGGAGGATTTACCTCATTTGAGATCATTAATGGAATTGTTGGATGAGAATGATGATATATCAGCAACAATACATAAGGAATTCATGAATAAATCTACGTACACTCCACCCTTTAATGAATCCTCTAACATCGATATGTTTGTTAAATTGGTTACGAAGGAAATTATGGGGTTGGAAATAGGCTCATGGAACAGTCCACAGAACTTAACTCGAACTGAAGAGCTGGCACTACAGGAATTGAAAGATCAGGGTGATTTAATAATTAAACCCTCGGACAAAGGGGGGAATATTGTACTGATGCCAAGTAAGCTTTACTCTGATATGTGTTTGCAACATCTAAATGATAATGAGGGTTACAAACTGCTTTCTAGGGACCCCACGGTTTCCTTTGCAGCTGCACTCAATCTGATACTCTCCAAAGGAGTGACATTGGGCTTTATCACGGATAAAAACCAGAAGTATCTATCTCTACCCCATCCAACCATCCCGGTTCTATATTGTCTACCTAAGATCCACAAGGATCCACGTTGTCCCCCGGGCCGCCCCATTGTCTCTGGAAACAATTCTCTTACGGAGAGAGTAAGTCTATTTGTAGATGAGTACCTTCATCCTCTCGTCCTGAATACACCCTCATATGACACGCAATATGCATTGAAACTTTTCTCAGATGTTAAGGCATCACAAAATACCATCTTGGTAAGCTTTGATGTGGTTTCACTTTATAGCAACATCCCACATGTAGAAGGTCTCAAAGCGGCACAATATTTTTTAGCCAAAGAACATCCACAGGAACTGGTATCATATATACTCGAAATTCTTCAGTTCATTTTGACCCATAACTACTTCCTTTTTTGAGGGAAAATATTATCTACAGCTAAGGGGGACTACCATGGGGACTGCCAGTGCCCCAAGCTATGCAATATTATATTTGACACTCTGGGAAGAAACACACATGTTTACACAGGAGATGGTGAAATATACCAAATATGTGCATAATTGGTGCAGATACATTGATATATTCTTTCTATGGGATGGACTTGAGTTCTTACTCATTGAATGGTTGGATATTGTAAATCAGAACATGATTGGCCTGTCACTCACTATGGTCAGGAGCCCTAAGGAACTACAATTTCTGGATTTAACCATCAAAATTGGACCGGAAGGCCAATTAATAACTGACTTATATCGGAAAAAGACCTCCACCAATAACTTCCTTAACTGGGGAAATTATCATCCTCAAGTTCAGAAAAGAGAGCTTCCTACTGGCCAGTACCTGCGGGCTCGCAGGAACTACTCAACCATAGAAACATTTCAGGAAGAAGCCTCAAAACTTAGATCTATGTTTCGTGAGAAAGGATACCCTAATCGGTGCCTGAAACAAGCATATAAACGGGCTATTGAGACTGATAGAGCAAGCCTGCTGATACCCAAAAGGAAAGAAAAGACACCTAAAACAGTTAGATTTGTAGCCACTCTTGACAACGGGTGGGACCAAATTAAAACTATTTGCTAAAAATTTTGGCCCCTCCTGCATCTTGAGGAGTCCCTGACAGAAGTATTACCTATGACTCCAACCTTTGTAGCCAGAAGATCAAAAAATTTACGAGATCTCCTAGTGCACAGCTATCAAAATTCTAGCAAACCTCCTGATAGCTGGTTGGCTAGACCATTGGGTACCTTTTAAGTGTGGACACTGTAAGTCCTGTGACTACATTTTAAAGTCCAGTTACCAGCAATACTACTAAAAGGACATTTGCTACGAGACAATTTGCCAATTGCACTTCCACCATGGTGGTTTATCTGACATGTACATGTCTTAAACAATATGTGGGTAAAACGTACCAGCAACTACGTAGACGTATCTTGCAACATGTGGGTAGCGTCAGGAATGGTGTTGAGATAGGGGATCTCTAGACATGTACACAGTTACCATGATGGGGATGCTTCATGTCTTTCGTTTCAAGTTGTTGAACGATTAGAAATGGGTCCAAGAAAGGGGGACTTTGACCAGAGATTGAAACAACATGAAGCGAGATGGATCTTCAAATTAGGTACCCAATATCCAGCAGGCTTGAATGAGGAATTTAATTATACGTCTTTTATTTAATTTCCAACTATATTCTCTATCCAAGCTATTGTATCCTCTATGATGTTTCACTGCATGGACGTTCATCCACATATACACATATACGTGTGGTTATCAATAAAATTCTATTCCTATCAGACCCTACTAGGGCATACGGTTTTTTCCAAGTTGTTTACCTGGGAGCTCATGATAGTGCTATTTTTTTTCCCCATATATATCCTTAATGGATATATGTATGTATATATATGTTAATATATAAATTTTTCTGTCCATTCTCCAAATCTTGACTGATGTGCATGTCATGGACATATACATTCCATGAATCCAGGGCTGGCGCTAGCGTAAGGTAGCACAGGCGGCTGCCTTACTGTGCTGGCCTGGTGCCAAACTGGGGGGCGCCAGAATCCTGTTCCCCGGTCACAGCTGGCCGGGGATTTGGTTCTAGCGCCGCCCATTGTGTAAATTATCCCCCCTCCCTCTTGTGGCTGGAGCAGCTGCTTGCCTGCTTCACTTACGGGCTGGGCTGATGAGGGGGAGGGCGCACCGGAAAGATGCAGCAGAGCCGGGGCCATGTGCTGCCTCCTGCTGCTCCTTACAGAGGATAGAGAGAGGAGGTATGACCAGCCCTGCTCAGCAGCAATGATCCCACCAGGCCAGGAGGTGAGTGATCACACTGCCTGCCTAGATAGTGACACCCCCTCCCCCTCCTACACTCTCACACTCCCCTGCTGTGAAGGAGAAGCTTTTGGTTTTTAACTCCTGCTGGACCAGCTATTTGAGCACCACACTGCAACTTGCTTTAGTTTTGTTTTAATGCCATTCTTCCTGCTGCTCTGTATGATCTGTCAATGTGCTGCAAATTATAAAGGACCTTTATAGCAGCAGGAAGAATGGCATTAAAACACAGCTGAAGCACATTGTAATGTGGGGCTCAGATACCTGGTCCAGCAGGAGTTAAACAGAAGCTTCTACTTCACAGCAGGGTTTACTACAATGATCTTTCACATTTATATCCCTGTTACTGCTCCCACTGGGAGGCTATTCCATGTAACAGTGATATAGAAAGGGTAGTAGATACTGCTCCCACTGGGAGGTTATTCCATGTGTAGCGCTGTTTAAAAACTCTGTTGTATTGCTCGGGTTTGGCCAACAGAGGGAGACAAGCGCAATGTAAAGTAAACTGGACACAATGGGACTACGTTTTCCATCATGCTTTGCGGCGGAGACAGGAAGTGGGTGGGGGAACGAGGAAATGACATCCGCAGCCTCTTTCGAAGGGGAGCCAGTGTGAGCCGAGCGGTGAACAGAGTAAGACGCACGTGAGACTGTGAGCAATTGTGACCAGGCCGGAGAGCAGGCGCTGCCTTGCCGACGCTGGGGATCGATACAGTGACTTGCCAGAGACCTAGTAATCCACCGCTGAGAGGTTTTGCACAGACACAGAGTTCCGGTTTGGACCTCGAGTAAGGAGACTGCGATGATCCACTGGGAGTGCAGGCGGTAGGCTGTAGATCTTGTTGCAGAAATCGGGCAAGCAGCCAAGCGGATCCGGTAGCACAGAGTTCCAGAAAAATCCAGCGGAGAGACATCCTTGATCGGGCAGCGGAACAGATTGTCTGGCGGATGGGTGAGAGGCCTTCCAGGCCACAGTCAAAGTTTTAACAAAGCACGCTGCAGTACTGTTTAAATCTACAGGGCCCCAACGTGACTAGTCGAAGATTTGCTAAATCCATTCACTGGCCAGTCGAATATAGTTCCCGGGTACCTGAGCTCACACACACACACACCTTTTCTTGGGACATTACCCTCACGGGACTTAAACTCCAGAAACGAAGGGGTTAAACTTTTCTTTTACCGCTGCGCATTTCTCGCATTACGAAATCCTGTTTTCTATATACCGTGCTTACATTATATATGCCGCTTTATTGAGAACAGTAAAGTATATAATCTATAAAATCCACAACAGTGCTGGTGTATATTTATTCCCTAGTGCGGAGAGACTAACTCGAGGTTAAATTCAGCGGCTCCTCCGGGAGTGATCGCTACACATCTATCTACTACCCTTTCTATATCACTGTTACTGCTCCCACTGAGATGTTATTCCATGTATCTACTACCCTTTCTATATCACTGTTACATGAACAGCCTCCCAGTGGAGGCAGTATCTACTACCCTTTCTATATCACTGTTACTGCTCCCACTGGGAGGCTATTCCATGTATCTACTACCCTTTCTATATCACTGTTACTGCTCCCACTGGGAGGCTGTTCCATGTATCTATTACCCTTTCTATGTCACAGTTACTGCTCCCACTGGGAGGCTAATCCATGTATCTACTACCCTTTCTATATCACCGTTACATGGAATAGCCTCCCAGTGGGACCAGTAACGGTGATATGTTCGAGAGAAGGACCAATTGGGAATGAAGGAGGTTTAAGGATTATTCCTGTATTGCACAAGAGTTTCAAAGGAGGGAGTTTCCTTTATTCTATGGGATAGGCTTTGTTCTGTGAGCTGAAGCATGGCTCTTTGTGATTGGGTACAATGGGAAGATAAACAATGAAAAGGAGGGGGAAGGGAGGATACAAGAGGCTGTGCGTGGGACAATTTTCAGAGACAGAGCGGCGGCGAGCTCCATTTTACCATCACCATCATCGTATGAAAACCAATGACTGGATAAGTATTACTTGCAGTATCAATCTGTTATGCATACTCTATTATCATAAGTCTGCTATATATATATATATATTCCTAGTTCCATTATTTATTGGAAGGATAGGTGTGGGTTTCCTATTGTATGGATTTGTAGGTTCATTTAGTGGATGCTTATTTATATTTGTTTCAATTTGCAATACTGTATTCCTTGTTCATTTGGTGTCCAGCTGCGTGATAGTAATTTCTAATGGGTTAGTGGTCTGTGATAACTCTGCCAGAATTCAGTGATTTGTTGTTTTGTATATTATTAGGGGCATTGGGAGTCCCAGTAATTTTGCTTTGGCTGTCTGTGGACTGCTGTGCCTTATTAGTTTATGTGCTCAGTATAGCGCATGACTGACTGTTCAATTTTAGTATCATCCATGGCTGCAGCCAAAATTATAATAAGCAACCCATATAAACACCGTAAACAAAGCACAGGGATCACTATACATGCATGTGCCCTCAACCATGGACACAGAAGGAACTCACGATGCATAGTGAAATCACACGTAGAACCTCGGTATAACACACAAAGTCACGCTAATGAGGTAGCTATCATACACCCTGAAATCACAAAATTTCTCTCTATAGCACACTGAAATCACTAATTTAGAATAACACTAAGAGATATAAAAATAAATAAATAAAATGTTATATATATATATATATATATCATAAAAATAAGAACTTGCTATAACACGCCGTAATCACACAATAGAAACACACAGAAACCTAGCCATAGCACACGGAGACCCCACAAGGACCTAGCCATAGCACACGGAGACAACACAAAGGGAATGTAATCACACATAGGAACTTGATATAACACACTGAATCACTGGACATTAGTCACTATAACTCTATAGTGTGCCTTACAGGGTTATTCAAAGAGCTGTGTGTTTTAAATAATGTTGGAGTAACCCCAAGGGCTAAGCAATAAGTTGATGAACAAATTAATTTTGTATACTGTATTTAAGGACACTATTTTAATTGTTGCGATTTTTAAAGTGCCACAGCAGCAATGTACAATCTTTTGTTTTGAGCACTTGCTCCAGTTGAGTAAATAATTATTTAGAACGGTAACTTTGTCTTTATTGAGGGAGAGGAGAGACTTATTTCAGGAATAGAGGAAACATGAGCAGTAACTCACTCATATTTCACACTTGTACCATCATCATAATAAAGCCTGCGAGTGGATAAGTATTAAGTGTAGTTATTCGGGGAATTTGAAGCTATGTTGATAATATACTATATGCGTGTGTGTGTAATCTATTGGGTTAAATACGCGCTAATTTATCCGTTCTAGTGATTTGCATTGTTAGCTAGAAAATGCTCGTTGATATTTGCTTCACTTTGTAACACTTGATCAAACCTTATTAGTTGTATAATCTGTATGATCTTATAAACATAGGTAGTCAGTGGCCGCATGGCTGGCAGCCATCTTAAACCTCAAAAAGTCACATGTGCTTCTACCAATGAGGAAGTGCTGCAGCAGTAACTGTTCAATCTGTTTAAGCTTACATTTGCGCACCTAAATTAATCCAGATAGTTTCTGCCAGATTTATGAATATATAACAATTACTAACCAAATACACATCTAAATGTGTCTGTTATAATTTCTGAAGAGGCTTATCAACTAAACAGTGATTCTGTATGTTAGTGTAGAGAAAATCTCTCCCTTCTGTTGTCCGCCCTTGATTTAGAGACCCTGTCTCAAACTGACACCTTGGATTAAAATTTCTTCAGCGCTGGGAGACAGGTGGCTAAATGACAAATGAAGACACGGAAGCCTTTTTTTAGTCACTCAAAAACCTCTCTGTATTTTGATTATCATAACAGTTATTTATACATTTTCTGCCAAGAGGATGTGTTTCTCATCTCATGCTATAATTGGTAGAGCGGGAGGTGGTGGCTGGAAAGCCCCCCTCTAACGTATAGAGCACATGATTTTGGGGAAATTTCTAAGCATTTCTTGAAAAACGAAACTAGCCCTCGCAGGATACAGAAACGAAACTCAATTCTAGTTCTACAGTACATAAAACTTAATAACAGGGATTCTACATATATGTGTCCCATATTAAACTAAAGAAATGTATATAGATTGCTACTGATCAGTGCGAGGAGTTTAGTGGTCCTGTTCCCCTCAATCCCCTCTTAGAATCATTCTGTTTCAACATATGATTCTTCGAGCAGTCCTTGAGGACAGCGTGAGCAGGGGAACAAATTCCTCATTACTCACAGGAGAAGCAGTAGAACCAGGGGGTAGTACCTGTCACGGAACGGATAACACATGACAGTCTCCCAATTCCAGCCTTCGCTACTGTCCTCATAGGATCCCATTTCTTTGCCTATTATGGGTTATGCGACGCAGCTGCACATACTGAGTATAGTCCTCAGGGGTGTTAGAGGGAAGACTAAGCATCATATTGGATGAGATGGCTTTATTTGCCATCTGTTTTAAACAGGGCATTAGACAATAAACAATAATGGCAATACAGAGAATAATTAGCAGTAGAATAATGCCTAGCTGGGTTAGGGCCTGGCGCCATCCCTTGAACCACCCAAAATATTGGTCCCAGGGATTGTCTATTCCCGAGTTACGTTTCATTTCTTCTGAAAGTTCTGTTAATTTCTTTATGGCGCGAGTAACCTTGCCATTAGAGCCTACATTATCAGGGATGTAGGTGCAACATGTACCTGTCCCTTCTATCATTTTACACACGCCCCCTTTTTCGGCTAATATCATGTCCAGAGCCATCCGATTCTGGAAGGTCATGATAGAGGCCGATTGTAACTGCTCCGCAAGACCCTGTAGGGCATCTCGCGTATAATTAACAAAACGCTGCTGGTTATAGTACAAATAATTAATCCAATCTACATTTTTGTTAATAGTAACAAGGGGGGCTAGGAAGGACTCAAAGCCCGCCTTGACTTGATCCCTTGCTTTAAACTCATTAGGGACCCCCCTTGGAACCCCAATTGCGTCAATATAGACGTGTGGGTCAAGACTTCCCTGGGGGTTTGGAACCTTTCACTTTACGCGCTGAGTGGAAAAGGTTGGAATTTCCTCGGGGTCTGAAACAATATGGAATCCCATAACTGCTTTGGATAGGGCACACTCACCGGACCACTGAAGAGGCAGGCGCGCCCTAATCTTGAGGTCTCCACATATCCAGTAGAGATCCCCAATTAGAAAAACCTGATTCTGTAACTTAGTACTGTTTATAGTACTGTATTTAGCGCAATACCCCTCAGGGAAGAAGGTAAGGTTCCTACCCCTCTCAGTAGATCGGTAGCAAGTATATTCCCCAGGGTAAATATGTATCCCTTCTCCCGGCTGAGGAATTATACCAAAGAGTCATTTGTCCTTTATCTTGTGTCATGTAAACGTCTTTGGTTTGGCATTGCGGGCAATTTAAGACCAGAAAAAGAAGAAAACAAATAATACTGAGCTGTAAGGGATTTGTGGTGGGGCTGGGCAACAGGGGTTGGGACGGCTTTGGCGAGGGTGGTAAACATATCGTTTCAGTCTTTTTCTTTCCCAGCATGAGATTCCACATTCTTCGGAAAGGATCCTTGGTCGTCATCTTCTCCTTGTTGGAGGCCAGGGCTGTCTGCCCCCGTTAGTACCCCTTTGTCCTGTTGGAGGCCAAGGCTATGAGCTGCCTCCGTTAGTGCCCCTTTTGGAATTTTCTTGATCCGAGATGCGTGGATCCAGACTGGGCTGTCCTCTGTCAGTACGGCTGTGCGGGTAACGGCTACTACCGTGGTCTCTGGTCCATATGTGAAGTCCTCTGGCCTTTTTCCTTTCTGCAGCTTCTTTACCAGGACCTTGTCTCCTGGGTTAAACAGGTGGGTTGGTGTATCTGAAAAAGAAGGAGACCTAAAAGTAACTTCGTCTCTGATTTCCTCGAGGGTTGTTATTAACTGCCTAACATACTCATCCCTCATCTGTTCCAGGTCCCCCGCTTCCAGTGCCAGGGGTCTCCGAGACCATGGCAGGGGAAAAGGGCGCCCCATCAGTATCTCAAAGGGGGAGTAGTCTGTGTTCCTATTTACTGACATCCTGATTTCTGCCAGAACAATTGGGAGTACTATTAACTACGAAAGTGTGTAATATAAAAATACTGACTAATTAGTGAACAGGTGGTGGAGATACTGTTGTGATCTATCCCATAAAAATGGTCTATAAAAAAAAAGGTGCGCTAAAAAAATGGGATAGCACCAATCCTTGATTTCCTCTGTGGATGCATGTTTCTGCAGGGTAGAGAACAGGTGAGCATCTTCCAACATTGGGGGTTTTAGGACAGGCATCATTAAGTTAGCGGTTGAGGCCTGCGCAGCTCTCTTTGCCGCTTGGTCAACTAAGTGATTTGCCCCTTGCTACTGGATCAGTTGACCCTGTATGTGCTCTGCAGTGTAGGACAGCTATCTGTGAGGGCAGAAAAATACTTGCCAGTAAATCCATGACCAGGGACGAATGGGAAATCTTCTTTCCATCTGCTGCCATAAATCCCCTCTTTTCCCATATCGTTCCATGGTCATGGACAACCCCATAAGCATACTTGGAGTCTGTGTAAATAGTGACAGGCTTTCCTTCATACAGTTGGCAAGCTCTAGTAAGAGCTATGAGTTCTGCTGCCTGGGCTGATTGCTAGGGTACAGATTTGGCTTCGAGTATCTTATCAGAGAGTTGGACCACTGCATATCCGGCAAGGTATGTCTGGTCATTTGGTCGCGTGCAGGATCCGTCAACAAACACTACGTCAGCGTCCGGTACTGGAATGGACAGAAGGTCAGAGCGGGGTGCTGTCTCAGACTCAATACTTAAAATACAGTCATGGGCCTCAGGTAGTGAGTCAGAGGGTTCTTTAAGGCCTAGTATTGCATTAAGAATGGGAGCCGGGCCTGCAATACTGGAGCTGTACTCTATGTGTAAGGCAGGGTTGCTGAGCAGAGTGACCTCATAGACGCTGAAACTCTGGGAAGACATGTGCTGGGTGTGTATGCCTCCTAAATAAAACCAGGACATCATATATTGTGTGTAGGTAAGTTTCGCATCCTAAAGTGTACTGGCCTGCCATACTGACAGCCATTGCGCATGCAGCTAGAGCCCTCAGACATGCCGGCATCCCTTGTACTGTGACTGGCAGTATTTTGGGAAAAAAAAGCGACTGGGCGCAATCGGCCACCGTGTTCTTGGGTCAGTACCCCGGTGTCACGTCTCGGCCTTGCCCCCTGCTGGTGGTAGCAGGGATTCCTGTTTGTTTTTGTTTTCAGGCTGCAGGCCATCTGTTGGGCTTATTGGTCTGCGGTCACATGACCTGTTCTGCCCTATATGTAGGACCAGGATTCCCCTTGATCCTTGGACCAGGATAGTCTTTCTTGCCTAGTCCCTGTGTGCTGGTTAACTTTGATATTCTGTGTATGACCTCTGGCTCATGTGTTTAGGATCTCTCTCTTGTCTGACCCCTCAAGTTATGATATTCCGTGTATGACCTTTGGCTCTTGTATTTGGATCTCTCTTCTGTCTGTCCCCTGTACTGTACCGTGCTTATTTATCCGTGTAATACCTGCATTCATTGTATGTCTGGTTTATGTTTTATACACCTTGCAGACCTAGTCTAGTTAGTATTTCGAGACCACCTTTCAAGGATCTCAGTCAGGGCTTAGGGATCTTTCTAGTTCCTGTAATATCCTGGTTTGTTCCCTGGAATCTGTATACCTGCCCTTAAGGCTTCAATCTCCGCAGATTGGGGGCTCCCCATCACCCTATAGGGGGCTCACCGTTACATTATCCTGGTCCCTTAATAGAAGCTGGCAGGTATGTCTCATGTATGAAGCTGTATTGAACTTGGTGCTTGCTATGCTGAAAGAGCTGCAGAGGTTAATGGAGGCTCTGAGCCTATCACCTGCTGCAGCTAACGATGCAGCACCACCCTGCACTACTTGCAAACCCATGTCTGAGAAGGAAAGACGCAGGTTGTATGGTCTCTGTTTTTATTGTGCAGATCCTAATCACACTATTGAACATTGTGTATTAAAACCTGTTAAGCAATAGCAGGGGAACCATGTATCCAGGTATCGCTATGGAGGTACTGGTGTGTCCTCCATAGGCATCCAGACTGGCAGAATATCCACCTCAAATCTGTTGAATCATGGGATCACTATGCCCTCGTCTCACAGTGAGGTTGCAGTGTCTCCGGTTGGGAATGCTATGCCAGCCATGTCTGTATCCACTGGCACGCTGCCAGCCAGGTCTGTATCCACTGGCACGCTGCCAGCCACGTCTGTATCCACTGGCACGCTGCCAGCCACGTCTGTATCCACTGGCACGCTGCCAGCCACGTCTGTATCCACTGGAACACTGCCAGCCATGTCTGTATCCACTGGCACGCTGCCAGCCATGTCTATATCCACTGGAACACTGCCAGCCATGTCTGTATCCACTGGCACGCTGCCAGCCATGTCTGTATCCACTGGCACGCTGCCAGCCATGTCTGTATCCACTGGCACGCTGCCAGCCATGTCTGTATCCACTGGCACGCTGCCAGCCATGTCTGTATTCACTGGCACGCTGCCAGCCATGCCTGTTCTCACTGGTAATGAAAAGCCAGCCATGTCTGCTTCCCCTGGCAATGAAAAGCCAGCCATGTCTGTATCTACTGGCACGAATCCAGCCATGTCTGCTTCCCCTGGAACGATGCCAGCCATGTCTGCTTCCACTGGCACGATGCCAGCCATGTCTGCTTCCCCTGGCAATGAAAAGCCAGCCATGTCTGTATCTACTGGCACGAATCCAGCCATGTCTGCTTCCCCTGGAACGATGCCAGCCATGTCTGCTTCCACTGGCACGATGCCAGCCATGTCTGTATCCACTGGCACGATGCCAGCCATGTCTGTTCCCACTGGCAATGAAAAGCCAGCCATGTCTGTTCCCACTGGCACGAAGCCAGCCATGTCTGTATCTAACTGGCACGAAGCCAGCCATGTCTGTATCTACTGGCACGAAGCCAGCCATGTCTGCTTCCCCTGGAACGATGCCAGCCATGTCTGTATCCACTGGCACGATGCCAGCCATGTCTGTTCCCACTGGCAATGAAAAGCCAGCCATGTCTGTTCCCACTGGCACGAAGCCAGCCATGTCTGTATCTAACTGGCACGAAGCCAGCCATGTCTGTATCTACTGGCACGAAGCCAGCCATGTCTGTATCTACTGGCACGAAGCCAGCCATGTCTGTATCTACTGGCACGAAGCCAGCCATGTCTGTATCTACTGGCACGAAGCCAGCCATGTCTGTATCTACTGGCACGAAGCCAGCCATGTCTGTATCTACTGGCACGAAGCCAGCCATGTCTGCTTCCCCTGGCACGAAGCCAGCCATGTCTGCTTCCCCTGGCACGAAGCCAGCCATGTCTGCTTCCCCTGGCACGAAGCCAGCCATGTCTGCTTCCCCTGGCACGAAGCCAGCCATGTCTGTATCTACTGGCACGATGCCAGCCATGTCTGTATCTACCGGCACGAAGCCAGCCATGTCTGCTTCCCCTGGCACGAAGCCAGCCATGTCGGGTACTGGTAATGAGAAGCCAGCCATGTCGGGTACTGACAATATGTCATTCGTGATGCCTGAGGCTGGCACCTTGCCAGTGGTGTCCGGGACAAGCTGTATGTCAGCAATGACAGCTGCGCCCATGTTAGGCGAGACAGCTGCACCCAGGTTAGACGAGACAGCTGTGACCACGTTTTGTTATGAGGCCGACGTGCCTGGATTGGCACATGAGACCACTGCGCCCTTGCCCCACAGTGAGTCCAGTGTTGTCCCCACCATTGTCAAGCCTTGTGAGGTGGTCACAAAGTCTACGTCTTGCTCAAAGAGAAGACAGGAAAAGGTGATCAACCCTAGCCAATCTGGTTCTGAAACTTCCACACTCTGTTCTGGTTCCAGTGATACTACACCCTCTAAGTCCGAGGTTGCCTTACTCCGCACAGTAATCAGGGAAATCCGGCAAGCTGGTGGTTTGAAGGGTACTATGATCCCCAAATCACATTGGGTTCCCAAGGGATATATACGGACGCCCTCTGGCTCTTTGATGCGTGAGACGCACTGGGTAGTGCTCCAGAGACACCCTGGCATTCTGCAAGGGCTGTTGGAAGAGTCTGATTCAGATGATCCACAATATACTCCTCCTGGGGAGAGGTGTAAGACTGTTGTGGCGCCAACTGTACCATGTCCTGGTGATGACCCATATCCCGAGAGTTTACCAGTCATGCACACACCCTGTACTGTATCGGTCGGGGCCATGTCTAATGGCAAGGTCATTGTCTCTGGGGCAGACAGTAAGTCCACTGTGTCTAGTGGTTCCACTGTGAGATGTAATATACAATCTCAGGTCAAGACTACTGTCACTGGATCTGGCAGTACCTCTATTGCCTCTATGTTCTATGGTGTGGACAGAACTCCTAGATCACTGCCCAGGAGACGCAAGAAGGTGACTAACCGTAACCAACCTGGGACTGATGATTCACTCCGTTCAAGGTCCAAGGTACTCATGCCGTCGGACCCTCAGGTACGAGACTCTAGCCCGGTTGCTGAGGGTTGTGTACGGGCCTCTAATGGTGCAGTGATCTGCAGAGAGGACCTGGAGGTTTATGAAAGAGCTTTGCTTGCTCAGGCACATACTGACTACTCTGAGTCTGAGTGGGATTCCAATGGGTACTGGTGACTGTTGGTCTTATCCGTTTTCATGCCGTCCATGTTTTCTTTCTTGGGTGCCCAGGAGGTCACCCGTAAGGGAGGGGGTTATGTCACGTCTCGGCCTTGCCCCCTGCTGGTGGTAGCAGGGATTCCTGTTTGTTTTTGTTTTCAGGCTGCAGGCCATCTGTTGGGCTTATTGGTCTGCGGTCACATGACCTGTTCTGCCCTATATGTAGGACCAGGATTCCCCTTGATCCTTGGACCAGGATAGTCTTTCTTGCCTAGTCCCTGTGTGCTGGTTAACTTTGATATTCTGTGTATGACCTCTGGCTCATGTGTTTAGGATCTCTCTCTTGTCTGACCCCTCAAGTTATGATATTCCGTGTATGACCTTTGGCTCTTGTATTTGGATCTCTCTTCTGTCTGTCCCCTGTACTGTACCGTGCTTATTTATCCGTGTATACCTGCATTCATTGTATGTCTGGTTTATGTTTTATACACCTTGCAGACCTAGCCTAGTTAGTATTTCGAGACCACCTTTCAAGGATCTCAGTCAGGGCTTAGGGATCTTTCTAGTTCCTGTAATATCCTGGTTTGTTCCCTGGAATCTGTATACCTGCCCTTAAGGCTTCAATCTCCGCAGATTGGGGGCTCCCCATCACCCTATAGGGGGCTCACCGTTACACCCGGCCATGGTTTTACAGTTGTCCCTTGCAAACAAATGAAATGGAAGAACATAATCGAGGAGGCCAAGCGCAGAGCTTGTCATCATTGCATTTCTGAGAACCCTAAAGGCATTTAACATTTCATTTGACCATTTTATCATATTGGATTGACCCAACAGGGTGGCTTGTCTCAGAATGTTATCGTAATAGGAGCAGTCAGGGATCCACTGTCGACAATAATTTATCATACTCAAGAATGACAGCATGTCCTTCTTGGTTTTCGGGTTGACCAGGCCCGTGACAGACTGGACTCGCTTCTGACTGATGCTCTGTTCCCCCTGTCTGAGAACAAACCCTAAATATTCGACTTGCTTTTTACACCATTGCATTTTTTGTAGAGAGACCTTGTGCCCACATTCTTGTAACCATTTTAATAGAGATACACTATTCTTCCGGCTGGCCTCCTCCGAAGGACTGCACACGAGGAGATCATCCACGTACTGCAGCAGGACAGAACCATGGCTGGGGTGCCAGGATTTCAAAGTGGCCTGTAACACAATGCTATAGACCACCGGGGAATCAACGTACCCCTGGGGCATTCTAGACCAGGTAAGCTGTGTGCCTTCGAATGAAAATGCAAAAAGTAGTGCCGTGTCAGGGTGCACAGGGATGCTAAAAAATGCATTCTTGAGATCAATCACTGAAAAATGTGTGTGTGCTACCGGTATGGATAACAGAAGTGATGTAACATCTGGGACAATTGGTGCTATTGGAATCACTAGGGAATTAACTGCGCGCAAGTCTTGAACGAACCTGACAGTCCCGTCAGCTTTGTTCACGGGGTTGATTGGGGTGCTGTAAGGAGATACTACTGGTTTTAAAATGCCGTCCTGTAGGAATTGGTCAATCATGGGGCGCAATCCGTCCTCTTTTTCTTTGGACAAAAGATACTGTTTCTGGTAGACCGGGTTGCAATTGTCATATAGTCTGGCTTTATATGGAGTGCAGCTAATCAGTCCGGTGTCATAGGGACCGTTGGACCACAAATGGTTCAAATCCCTTAGTTCAGGGGGCAATGTGTCCACAGTAAGGAGGAAATGACCGTGTGTGGATTGTCCGTGTGTGTCCACAAAGGGGTCTCTCTTGGCTTTGTATAGTGTGTTAAAATCTTATTAATATCCTCTATTTCTATCGCCTTTTTAAATAACTTATTCCCCACGGTCATAAATGGAAAATGGGTTTTGTTGGTGTTATTCTCATATCTTAGGGGCTTATTAATGGGGATCCTTTGTTGTGTGCGAGTGGCCATAATAACGAAAGCCAGTATATATTCTTCTGCTTCTCCCTCCTTTACTTCCTCTTTTTCTCCCTCTGTGTCATTTTTGGATGTGGATGGGGCCGAAGGTTTCAAATCCTCCATTGCCCCTACCGCACCCAAGACCTCTGTATCAGTAAATCCTGTAAAGGACGGATATATAGATTGTCTATAAGACGGAGGGGGTCGTGGTTCCCAGCTGGCACGGGGTATTTCTTGTTTATTCCGTGGTATACTTTGTTCTATTTTATGCAGTCTGGCGCTGTCAGAGGACAATGGGGTCCCTCTTCTACATTGTTTACTTTGCCTGTTAAACTAGTATCCTGTCACTATTAACCATTGTTCCTCCCCCCCCCCCAATTTCATATACTGCATGTCCTACTGAGGGTCTCCCTGGTAATAGGGTCATGCCTCGGTGTCGTCGAGGCATTATCCTTTCACTATATCCATATAGAATGGGCTGTTGTCTCCCTGTCGGGGGGAAAGGATCACAACTTCCACTGCTTCTGTCCATCCCGCCATATTATCTACTCATGGGTTAATTAAATAGCAATCTGTGCCCCCTACTCGTGCTACATACAGGGTTATCCAAAGAGATTCGAAAAGTCACTGCACGTTCGGTGACTTTTCGTTCTCTTCAATTCGGTTCCTTTTGCCGATTGCATTTCGGTGACCCTGCGGTGTATTCAGCAAGCACCACAGGGTCCCCGAATTGCAGGGAAAAGCTGCCGCAAACCTGACGAAAACTAACCGAATGCACGCTGAAAACAAGCAAAAACCTCTGGATTAACCTTCGAAAAAGCCGAGCCGAACATGAGCCGAAAAGGAGCCGAATCACACAGAGCCGAAGCAGTTGTGACATAGAGGAGGCAGTGAATAAATTAGAAAAACCATTTGTATGAATCTGGGAAAATGAAACGCTGTTTGCAAAGAAACTACTGAGCGAAAATGTCTGAAATTTTCACAGGAGGTCCAGGGAATGATAATAAAGAGGGCTGTTACAAAAAAAATAAGCAAACTGAAAAAAAAAAAAAAAAAATCGGACTTTTAATTTTTTTTTTAAAAATTCAGAAAAATGCTTAAAGTATCCTAAAAAATCTATAAATAAAGAGACTTTTTGCTGCAGAATTTTATAATGAACGGTTTATTAGATATTGAATTAAAACGGGAATATTTTTAACATTGACGTCTATGGGATTCTCCTGAATAAACTTGCCGCATTAAACCACCGAATGGCAGGGCATTAGGGGAACCTTTCACTGCTGGTTTGTGTTCTCTGAATAGCCGAAGCAGTGATTCTCTATGGGGATTTCACTGCCCTCGAACAGGGACCGAACAGGCACCGTATGTTCAGGCAATTCGCCAGGATTTGGCGAATTGCCTGCTCTCTGGATAGTCGAATGGCCAGGAAAGGTAACCGAACGCTGATTTTCAGCGTTCGGTTACCTTTCTCAAGCAATTCGAATCTCTTTGGATAACCCTGATAATCTTTACAAGACTCTTCTATTTTCGGTAGAGGATATTCTTTAATTTTGCTACTTTGAGTACCCATGGTTATTTGTACAATTGAATAATTAGACAGATAAATAGAGAAAGAGAAAAAAGAGGCTCTTCACAGTGCTCGACTGCCGCAGATAAATCTGCGCATCTTCCCAAAATGTGAAAAAGTCACTGGCCCGAGTAACTACGGGCTTAACCGGATCAGACAAGCATAACCAATACTGTCTTAAAAATGCTCGGAAAAAAAACAACTTAAATTCTTACTATATATATATCTATATCTCTATGCTACATGGATCAACAAAAAATAAGCTAATTTAAGGATAAGTAATAAAAACTTATTTAGTGAATCCTCCCCTAATCTCGAGAATCAAACTTCTAATCTTTTACTTTTTTATTTTGTAGTTATATAATTCCCTTATATCATAAACAAAAATCTATAAACCACAATCCATCAGCATATAAAAACTAGCTTCACAATATATGTATCTCTGGATAGTAACTGCATATATGATTAATATCATTTACCTTATCAGTTAGTAACTAATACACAAATGGTTAATAAACATTTCTGCTTAATACAACATGCATTTCCCAGCAAACAATGTTTAACCAGTCAGCTCTTATATATATATATATATATATATATACAGTACCATCAGTATACAACGGGGCAAAAGTCTGCCTTACCTTACAGATTTTTTTTGTCACCCAATTAACTTATCACTCTATAATAATATATATACTTATTTACTATTAATTTACAAACAGACAAATAAAGACAAAACAAATATAAATGTTAATCCAAGGTTGTCTTGGGTATCCCCGATACCCTAGAGGGGAGCAGTCCCTGACATATACTCCCTTACGGAAACTCTTGTTCCTTCTTAACTATGTTTGTATCCCAGATACATTAAAAGGGCACGGACAAATTTAGTTTGTGGAATGACCGGGGTCAGAGCCCTCGTCCAGACAAGGAAAATACTCACCAGGACGAGGGATGACTGGTCAATCTCAGCAGATGCCTCCAGATCTGTAGAGAAAATCTCTCCCTTCTGTTGTCCGCCCTTGATTTAGAGACCCTGTCTCAAACTGACACCTTGGATTAAAATTTCTTCAGCGCTGGGAGACAGGTGGTTAAATGACAAATGAAGACACGGAAGCCTTTTTTTAGTCACTCAAAAACCTCTCTGTATTTTGATTATCATAACAGTTATTTATACATTTTCTGCCAAGAGGCTGTGTTTCTCATCTCATGCTATAATTGGTAGAGCGGGAGGTGGTGGCTGGAAAGCCCCCCTCTAACGTATAGAGCACATGATTTCGGGGAAATTTCTAAGCATTTCTTGAAAAACGAGACTAGCCCTCGCAGGATACAGAAACGAAACTCAATTCTAGTTCTACAGTACATAAAACTTAATAACAGGGATTCTGCATATATGTGTTCCATATTAAACTAAAGAAATGTATATAGATTGCTACTGATCAGTGCGAGGAGTTTAGTGGTCCTGTTCCCCTCAGTTAGCAAGGGCTGTGTCATTAGGTTAGTTCGGTTGGTTTAACTTCGGGTCTATAGATTAATATACTAAGCAAGAATCAGTTTCATTGTGGATGGAGGTTAAAGACTTTCACATGTGCAGCTTGGTAATATTGATAAGGAATTCCAGCCCTGAGGACTCATAAAATGGAGGACAATGCAGCCACTTATGTACAGAACATCTATGCTCTTTCTCAACTGGAAATGGAGACAGCGTTATTTACATTTCGTAAGGGGAAAGAACAATGGGTCAGATAACAGTAAGCTGGTGACCTTAGTTGCGGGGGGGAGGGGCTGATGTAAGCATGTGAAAACAAAAGGAATTCATTACTTACAAGGGGGTGTACACTATACAAAGACTGGATCTTAATACAGAGGTTACGCTATACAGAGGGAAGACAATACTCTACATGATACACAGAGCAAGGGAATGTAAGGAAAATACATACAAATAAACATTGGGACGGCCGTTTCTTTGCAGAGGCAATAAGTAGGGAAGATGTTTCTGTTAGCTACCATTCAATCAGGTGGTGATTTTGGTAAGGGTAGCTGGCGAGGGGACAGAGTTACCTATGCTTGATCTAGATGCAGCCTTCAGTCGTACCGCTGTGTCCGGGGGGTTTTCCTTTAATGGGGTGTAAATTTGAAGGGGAATTTTACATAGATATCTGTTTATCCATTGGGGTGGGCAATATCCCGTGCTCCCCTTTTTAAAGGCTTCCTACTTTTTTGCATTGCTTAGTGGAGAAGAGAGCGGGGAGGAGACGTATAGTACATTACTTGAACGATTTCATGGTAACGGGTCCCAAAGGGACTGGAGAATGAGGTAGGATCGGGGGGGGGGGGAACAAATAAATTTAGTTGATCGGGGAGAATTGTAGGTGGTTTGGGGGGAATGGCCAGACATTAAGATCAAATGGTCTAGTGTAATTTCAAATGGTGAGCAGGCAAATGGCCTAGGAGTGGATTCAATGGATGGGTGCAAAGCTTGGTGTTTCTGGAATTTTTTATTTTCCAATCGTCGGGGCAATACCACTGTGGGGGA
Source organism: Leptobrachium leishanense (assembly GCA_009667805.1). Classification (NCBI taxonomy): domain Eukaryota; kingdom Metazoa; phylum Chordata; class Amphibia; order Anura; family Megophryidae; genus Leptobrachium; species Leptobrachium leishanense. The sequence continues at coordinate 150,564 of RXON01003481.1, forward strand.
TAGAATTAAAAAATAAATAAATAAATAATAATAAAAAAAAACCTCCCCCCCCTTTACATTTTGCATCTGATATTCAAGGTGTGGTGCAAGTGCTGAATAACACGTCTGCATCATCACCGTAGGTTGTAGCCTATGTCAGGTATTTGGTGTTGATATGTTGTCTGCATCATCACCGCAGGTTGTAGCATATGTCAGGTATTTGGTGTTGCTATGTTTGAAAAGCAATATTAATTTCACGGCAAATCACATACCGGGGGTAAGGAAGGTGGTGGATACATTGTCCAGTTACAGGTGGGATGTGTCCCGACAGTTGGCACCGTGAGGAGGAAAGAATAAAAAAAAAAAAAAAAAAAAAAAAATTGATAGATAAATAAAAAATAAATAATAATAAAAAATAAATAAATAAATAAATACATAAAAATAAAGAAAATAAAAAAAATGGGTGAAGACTGCCCTCCATTTCTTTGCCAGATGGGGAGCAGTTAGAGGGCATCAATGATTAGGAGAGGAGATTGTTGTTGCAGAAGACCTGGGCACCGTAGAGCAAGCAGTGAAAGGGTTGGATCGGGTTTTAAAGGGACAGAGGAGGTAGGGCAGAATGTTGTGTTGAAATAGCTACTGAAGTTCGGTGGTAAGTCAATAAAGGACAGCTTGGAACTATCTAGTGGTATTTCATACTTTGCTCGGTTAAAGGAAGAGGAGGACTGGGCTAAACAATTCGTGGTGAGGAAGATCTTGGCAGCAGAGTACAAGTAGGAGATAAGATGGAGCTGATAACAATCTTTGTAGGGCAGCATTTGTTTTAGTTTTACAGCTGCCCTAAGGATTGAGGAAACAATTGCTCTAGGTGCCCATGGTGGGGAAGTATGCCCAGTGGTATGTATGAAGGGATACTTGGAGGCGACTCCTTCAAACAGTCGCATGTTCTGGGGGCACAAGGGTGGTTCTAACTTGTCCGGGTATCAATTCAAAATGGTTCCGCAGCAGGCCACGGAGGGGCTTGGTGGAAAGGGGAGTTACATTTGCCCCATTCTTTCAGGATAGGAGCTGCTGGTACTGAGGCAGAATTGGGTTACCCAAAGGACCGAATTAAAAAGATGGGGAGATGGAAATGGGAAGTGTATAGGAGATATGTGAGGTCATTAAAGAAATGAAGGGAAAACTTATGGGGAACAATTGTTTTGTTTTAATAATAATAATTTGTTTCCTTGTTTCTTTTGGTTTCTTTTCAGTTCGGGTACACTGTGTGTGTGTGCATTACAGTTAATAGTCTACATTTTGGTTATTTGCAGGACGTGGAATGAGAGTGCGGATCCTGGGACACTCCTATGTGCACTGGATGGAGAGTCATGCTGCTGGCACCAAGAGAGGAGCGACCCTGGGGTGCAGCGTAATTGAAGTAGGGATTAGATGGATAGGGAAGCAAGGTAGGGGGTGGGGCAGTTATTGGGAATAGTAAAGACATCCAGGAGATAGAGGGGTAAGCCAGATATTATGGTACTACATTTAGGGGACAGCTAGAGAAGAGATAGGTATTGTGAGTGGTGAAATAGCGGCCTGGCACGTGGGGATGCAATGGTAGGGGGAGGGTCTGCAGGGTACGGGGTGAGTGGTTTCGTACGGCCAAGCTCAGGTGCCTTCCTGGTTTGCAGATCCTCTTGGCCTGCTATTTGCGATATAAAGAGACCCCTGAGCAGACGTGTGGTCATCCTGCTTAGCCACGTGGGGCCGCTATTTCTGGGCAATATGTGTGGTGCATTGCATTTGCTGATGTTATCTGGCAATGGTTTTGGAGCACCCCGAAATAGGAGCAAGAAGTGAGGAGTTCATTGAAAGGAGTGATAAGGCTGGGAACACACTCTTCATTGAAGGCGCGATAAGGAGCCTTTTGTGGGGTAAGGAAAGGTCACGGGTTTTTTATTTGGTGGCAGTAAAAAGAGTGTCCTCGTTTTTGGTGGCGGCGAAATAGGCGGCCTGGCACGTGGAGGGCGATAGTGGGGGGATGGTCTGCAGGGTACGGGGTGAGTGTGGTTCGTACAGCCAAGCTCAAGTGCCTTCCTGGTTTGCAGATCCTCTCGGCCTGCTATCTGCCATAAAAATAAACTGAGCAGATGTGTGGTCAGCCTGCTTAGCCACGTGGGGCGCTATTTCTGGGCAATGCTTGTGGTGCATTGCAGTTGCCAGTGTTATCTGGCTGCCAGTGTTATCTGGTGTAGGAATTTGGCATACGAGGATCGATAATAATAATTCTGCCTTAGAGGCAAAGAATTTGGCCTTAAGTAATAAAAGACGTGACCTTTTCTAAATGCCAATACTTTGTTGTGTTTTCATTTACGGGAAAGGGGGGGGGGTTAGCAGGTTTAAGAAGGTAACTTACATGGGAAAAAGTGTAAGAAGAGGATAAGGGTATAATTCTTAAGAAAGGGTACTAGATACATGAAATAGCCTCTCAGTGGGAGCAGTATCTACTACCCTTTCTATACCACTGTTACTGCCCCCACTGGGAGGTTATTCCATGTAACAGTGATATAGAAAGGGTAGTAGATACTGCTCCCACTGGGAGGCTATTCCATGTAACAGTGATATTGAAAGGGTAGTAGATACATGGAATAGCCTCCCAGTGGGTCAGTAACAGTGATATAGAAAGGGTAGTAGATACATGGAATAACCTCCCAGTGGGGGCAGTAACAGTGATATAGAAAGGGTAGTAAATACATGGAATAACCTCCCAGTGGGAGCAGTTACAGTGATATAGAAAGGGTAGTAGATACATGGAATAGCCTCCCAGTGGGAGCAGTAACAGTGATATAGAAAGGGTAGTAGATACTGCTCCCACTGGGAGGTTATTCCATGTATCTACTACCCTTTCTATATCACTGTTACTGTTCACACTGGGAGGCTGTTTCATGTATCTACTACCCTTTCTATATCACTGTTACTGCTCCCACTGGGAGGCTGTTCCATGTATCTACTACCCTTTCTATATCACCATTACTGCTCCCACTGGGAGGTTATTCCATGTATCTACTACCCTTTCTATATCACTGTTACTGCTCCCACTGGGAGGCTATTCCATGTATCTACTACCCTTTCTATATCACTGTCACTGCTCCCACTGGGAGGCTATTCCATGTATCTACTACCCTTTCTATATTACTGTTACTGCTCCCACTGGGAGGCTATTCCATGTATCTACTACCCTTTCTATATCACTGTTACATGGAATAGCCTCCCAGTGGGGGCAGTATCTACAGACTGTCTCCACCAAGATGGTGGCGAACCGGGCGGCCCCGCCAATGATGTCAGCAGGGCCCAATTTCCACCACCCTGTACCCTGACTTCCTAGCAGTAATTGAGGACGGCGCCGGCTGTACCCTGACGTCCTGAGAAGAGGATCCTGCTGGACAGTTGACTGGATGCTGGCGCCCAAAATGAGAAAGACAGCCACAGGTCCTCCATAACAAGAGTGGTAAGGTAGGGAAGCTGTGGCATTGGTAATATATTGTTGGTATTGGCACTGTGGCACAGAAGGGGCACCACCAGGCACAGCATAGATTGGCACTGTGGCACAGGAGTGTCACCCAAATAATCAGTGACTCAGACCACTGCTAGAGGTTATCTGTGCAAGAGCAACGTTCAGCGTCCTTTATGGTCTGTGAGATGACACCAAATACTCCCGATAGGCATGACACGGCTGAGGGGGGGGGGGCACCAAAACACATCTTCGCCTGAGTGGACAAAAATGCTTGCACCGGCCCTGAATACAAGCGGTGATAGATTCATCCTATTTAAGATGTATAGCGATTATGCTGTGGAGAACCAGTTTGATGGTTTTTAGCCTGCAGGTCATCTGGGCTCTGGGCATATGATTGTTTATCAGGATCATCTAATAGAACATGTCAGGCTGTTCAGCTTTTTTTGACTTGACTTATATTATGTGTGACTGCCAGTTGATACAACATCGTTTATTCAAATGAACATTCATCAGGTTCCTGCATCTGCCTTATTGTTTTCATTTTTGACGATCGGCACATGCAAATTGTGACACTATCTGAATATTAAGCATTTATTTATACTGTATCTAACTGGTATCCTTCTGAGGTCTACAGAGCTCCTACTTTACATCACATTAGATGACCTGGTGTCAGGCACGCATCACTGTCTTGTACCCGCAACTGTTTTCCAACATGGCAGTATTTATATGGTGATATTATATTGAAGTGGAAACAGGCTGGAAGATGGTCGCTATTAAGAGCCAAGCGGCCATCTTGTTCAGAATATTGGTTCACTTGCAAATAACTAGGTAGATTTCAATAGACACTAGAATGAAGTTTACATAGAATCTTAGGAATGTGGTAGATTAACAGAGAAGCAATTAAACGAAGGAAAGATCCGGCCAGCTCTTGGCACGGAGAGACAGGATGACAAATGGATACTGCAAGGTCACTGAGGCCTGCAGAGAGACAAAGAGAGCGTAGAAACCAGACCATGCTTTATCTGTAACAAATAAACATAGCCTTTAGAGAGGTGGGCACGGCCCGGATTGAGTGCGGCAGCAAATCACAAACTGTCAGACTAACATGAAGTTTGCCAATTTACGGTCAAATGTATGGAATGCCTTTGTACTAACAATGGGAGGTATTAACCCACGTGGGGTGGAATAAAGTGTCACCGGGAGGTGGGCTAATTGGGATGTACCTAATTATGTATTCGGGGTATAAAACCCCTCGTCGGGGTGAGAACGGGGCTCACTCTTTGCGATTCAATCCTGTGTGAGCATTTGTGTGACGACACAATAAAGTTTGCCTTCCCTGAAGAGACTCGTGTTCAGACAATCCTTGCTCGTGTCCGGTCCGGCGCCGTCCTGAAGTGAACCCAGTGATTCCGGTTACATTTCTTAGGGGCTCAATAGCCGGGATACGGGCCCTTGCCGGCACGGCAACGGCTGCTGAACACTGTAGCGGTTGACTGCAGGTGCGAGTGATCCCGTCGGTTGGGTGTTCGTTGAAGGTGAGCTGACATCTGCAGGCGCCAATCAGGATTTCCTGTTCAGTGGACCTCGTCTCGTCCCAAACGGACCCCCGGCCCGGGAAGCTGGGACACCACCGAGTCTGAGGAAACAGCGAGCAGCGCGGCGACAGGTAAAGTGTCTTCTATGTTTGTATGTGTATCAGAGATACCGGTATAAAGGGAAACGTCCGACCGAAAGTCGGATAAGGAGACCCGCGGCCACGGTCTCGTTGACATACTGAGCCCGCCGCCGAAAGCACGGACAAGCAAAAGAGCCAGAGTGGCTAGCCGTGTCTGGACCCGGGGGATCAGATGTTAACTAAAGGGTAGTTCTGTAAGAGAGGGAGAAAGTAGCCACGTGGAGTTGCATAGTCATAGTCAGTGTTTGTAAACAGAGCTTCTGCACGTGGACCAGGAAAGGAGGAGGGATTTCTGTGACTGGGCTGAGAGCCCTGAGTCAGTGCTAGTGTGTACGTCGTGTAGTGAAGGGGGCCAATTGAGGTCAGCGGTAGCTGCAGAGGTAGTGGTGCCGGGTGGGTAGATTGCCCATAGGCAAATTGGAATTGCAGACGGGAGTGTTGTTATAGAACGGGGTGCACATAGTCACAAGCAGGCAAGAGTTAGAGTTCAATTAAAGGGGTATAAGGAGCCAAAAGGAGGGACGGAGTGCCCTCGGCTAGTAGAAAGAGTTGAATTGTTTATGTTTTGTTTTGTGCTGAAAGTATCTGGTACAGTACGTGCTGTGAGTGATTTGAATGCTGTGAGTGAACGAGCGCCTACTCGCATTGCGAGAAAGCAAACTTGAGAGTGGACTCCCAAAGTACGTTTCCGGCTCAGGCGACTGCAGTCCGGCTACTGACGGAGGAAGCGGGTCAGGCACGTGAGAATTGTTGGCTGAAGTACCAGACTGTAGATTTTAATTGTCATTTCTAAAAAGTAATATCTGTGTTGTAAAGAAGGGTTACTGTTATTTTTAAGGGAAACAATGGGTAACGGGTCATCCAAGCCCAAGAAGGTAAAGGAGGGTGAGACGCCCCTAGGGTATATGGTGCAGAATTTTGAAGCGTTATATACAACACATGATTATGGTGTGGAATTAACTAAGGAGAAGCTAACATTAATGTGTACAATTGTGTGGCCACTGTTAGTTCCTGAGCGGCCAGAGCAGGGGTCAATGGACCCCGAGCTAATACAGAGAGTGCATTCCCAAGTTACCGGGAAATGCGGACATCCTGAGCAGTACCCGTATATAGATATATGGAGATACTGTGTAAAAGATAAAAGTCATTTTATAATGATGGCGGGACAACACAAGAAGCAGGTACCACCAAATAATAAAGAGAAAGAGAGATCGGTGTTGGTAGAACACCCAGAGGAGGGTGATTCTTTGCCCCCGCCATACCCGTCATGTTACGGGGCAGCTAGAGAAGCTTTGAGTGCCGCGATTGCGCGGGCGGAGAGGGGGGAGCAGGCAGCTGCTACTTCCCGGCCGGCTCCCTTCGCTCCGTCACGCGGGGTTGTGGAAGAAGACCAGGGGGTGGCGGGTGGAGGAGACAGAGAGGTCCCACCAGGAAAAATTGAAATGCCCGATGGGAGCGTATATAAATTAGTAGCCCAGGAGGATAGCGATAATGAGAGTGAAGATGAGAAACAGGGGGCTACCACTCGCGCAGCGAATAATATATATAAACCCCGTGAGCCATATCAGCATAATCCCTATAAAAGTAAGATGCAATTGCCCCTACGAGAAGTGCCAGGTCCTTTACTGGCAAATGGAGCTCCTGGGCCAGTGCAATACACATATGTCCCATTCACGACAACAGATCTTTTCAACTGGAAAACACACACACCACTGTACTCCACTAATCCCGCAGCAGTGGCCAGTATGATAGAGTCAGTCATGCTCACACATAACCCCACATGGGCAGATTGTCAGCAATTAATGTTGACAATGTTTACCACAGAGGAAAGAGCCCGGATAAATAGTAGCGCGCAAAAGATTTTACTCGCCCAAGCCGTAGTAGATGCTAAGCCCCAGCAAGAAGCGTGGGCAGAGGAACACTACCCCAAAACAGATCCCAAGTGGCCGTACAGCACCGAAGAGGGTATTGCCCATCTGCAGACGCACAGAACAGCGGTAATAATGGGTATTAAAGGGGGAGGGAAGAAACCCACAAACATGGGAAAAATAGCTGACGTGGTACAAGAAGCTAAAGAGTCTCCAAGCGCACTTTTGGAAAGATTACTAGATGCATATAGGATGTATAGTCCTATTGATCCGGAGGCGGTGGAGAATCAGAGGTTAATTAATTCTTCGTTTGTGGGACAGTCACAGAGGGATATACGGAATAAAATACAGAGATTAGATGGGTTTTTGGGAAAAGGTATTAGCGAATTGGTAGAGATTGCTAATAAAGTATTTCATAACCGGGATCTAGAGGAAAAACGGGAGGAGATAAAGAGACAGAGAGGACACACAGGTGTTGTAGGTTATATGGGAAATGGTGGAGGAAGAGGTGCCCCGGACAGAGGGAGAGCAAGGGGAAGGGGGGCTAGAGGACGAGGTAGGGGAGCCCCTAGGGAACCCCTGGGACCCAACCAGTGCGCCTGGTGCCGGGGTGAAGGTCACTGGAAAAACGACTGTCCTGCATTTTTGGCTAAATTTGGGGGACAAGGGGAGGTTGGGGAATCGGGAGGTCAAGCCACCAACGGACAGGTAACAGACGGCAGATATGAGAGAAGTGAGGGTGCCGGAGCAGGGTTTGTGGGATTGGCGGGAACGTCATTTGAAGGGCAGGATACATATTGACAAGGACCTGGGCCCATCCCGCTCGGTAACCACGAGCCCATGGTCACTAGGAGAGTGGGAAATAAAGATTAAATTTTTATGGTTGACACCGGTGCCGAATATTCTGTTGTAACTCAGCAAATTGCTCCCCCAATGGGAAATGAAGTTGATATTATGGGAGCAATGGGAGTGTCTGCTAAGTACCCTTTCCTTGCTTCTCGAAAATGTAGTGTGGGTGGGCATAATGTTGAACATGAATTTTTGTATATGCCCGAATGTCCCATCCAGCTCCTGGGGCGGGATATCCTATGCAAATTGCAAGCCCAAATTACGTTCCTTCCCGGGGGACACGCTCAATTAGACCTGCCTGAGAGTGGCAGCTCTGCTCGGCAGTATAACCCAGCCAGCCAGCACCCCCAATCTGTGAAAATTGCAGTAATTATGCCAAGAGAGGAAGAATGGCGCACAGCACCAACCCCGCCGGCAAGCCCGGACCCACACACACTACTCCTCGAAATTCCTGGGGTGTGGGCGGAGGAAAACTCGCCCGGACTAGCTGTAAATATCCCCCCAGTGTACATTGATTTAAAACCTGGTGCAACGCCTGTGGCTTTAAGACAATATCATATCCCACAAAAAGCCAAGCAGAATATCCAGACACATTTACAGAGACTTAAAAATCACGGCATATTGAAATTCTGCGTGTCACCGTGGAACACACCCCTGTTGCCAGTACTGAAAGAGGGCACACAAGAGTACCGCCCGGTCCAAGATTTACGGGCTGTCAACGAAGCCACAGTAACCCTACACCCTGTGGTTCCCAATCCATACAATTTGCTGGCGTTAATTCCCGGAGATACAAAATATTACACGGTGCTTGATTTAAAAGACGCTTTCTTTTGCATCCGTCTGGCTCCAGCAAGCCATCCCCTTTTTGCATTTCAGTGGGAGGAATCTACCACGGGAGCGCACCATCAAATGACCTGGACACGCTTCCCTCAAGATTTCAAAAACTCGCCCACGATTTTCGGATGCGCGCTCAGCCAAGACCTCCTCTCCTTCAACGCTCAGCCAGACAAAGTTGTCTTATTGCAATATGTTGATGATTTATTACTGGCTTCTCCCACAGAAAAAGACTGTTTATCTGCCACAAAAGCCCTGCTACATTTACTATGTCAAGCAGGATACCGAGTATCAAGAAAGAAAGCACAAATATGCAAAGAAAGTGTAAAGTATTTAGGTTTCCAATTAACAGGTACCAAGCGTGCACTGGGGGCTGAAAGAAAAGAAGCGGTATGCCGAATACCCCAACCAAAGACCAGAAGACAAGTCCGTGAGTTTCTGGGAGCTGCAGGCTTCTGCCGCCTGTGGATCCCCAACTTCGCAGATATTGCTAAGCCCCTTCATCAAGCCACAAAGGGGGGGAGAACAAGACCCCTTCCACTGGGAAGAAGAGCAAACAGCAGCGTTTCTGAAATTAAAAACTCTGCTAATGGAGGCTCCTGCACTGGGACTGCCAGATCACAGCAAGCCCTTCCAGCTGTACGTGCATGAACACAATCAAACAGCAACAGGAGTGTTGATCCAAAGTTTCGGCTCTTGGCTAAGGCCTGTGGCCTACCTCTCCAAGCAACTCGACCCTGTGGCCTGTGGCCTACCCCCATGCCTGAAAGCAGTGACAGCCACCGCAATGCTGATAGCAGAAGCAGACAAGCTGACCCATTGAACAAGTTCTTCATGTCAAGGTACCCCATGCTGTCAAGGCCCTGCTGGATGTGAAAGGAAGCTACTGGTTCAGCAACAGCCGGATGACAGTGTAGCGCTCACTCCCGGAGGAGCCGCTGAAAATGAACCACGGGTCAGTCTCCCCGCACTAGGGAATAAATATACTCCAGCACCGTTGTGGATTTTATAAATTATATAGTTTACTAAAGTAAAAGGCATATAATGAGACACGGTGTTCGTAGATATATTTACAGTATTTCGTATCGCGGTAAACGCGCAGCGAAAAAAAAAAAAGAAATACGAGGCTTCGTATTTCGGGAAAATGCGCAGCCGAACAGAAAAATACAATGCTTCGTAATTTCGAGAAACGCGTAGCGGAAAGAGAATACAATATTTCGTAATTCGAGAAACGCGCAGCGGAAAACAAAATAGTATGCAAATCTTTACCCCTTTTTGGGATATTAGAGAGTGAGTCCCGCACAGGTTAAGTCCCGGACTGTAAGTGTATGTGTGTGTTATGGTACCCGGGTACTATTCAACTGGCCAGTGAATCTCTTAAACGATGTCTTCGACTAGTCAAGTTGGGGCCCTGTGGGTTTTAGAAATAAACAGCAGCGTGCTTTCTTGACTTTATAAACCGGCCTTGGAGGCCTCTCACCCATCTGCTCGATCACCAAGGTTCCTCTGACCCAGGACGTCCCTCCGCTCGGTGCCTTGCTGGGATACTGGCTACTGGATCCGTTGTCTGGCTCTCTTTGCTCCGACAGTGGCTGGTCCAGTTACCGCCTGCTCTCCCATCCAATGGACCTGTGGTACTCCTCACTCGGGGGTCCTCCGCTTCCTTGACAGCTCGCTTGGGTAATGCCTGTGGATCACTGGGTCTCCTTTTTGAGAGGCTGGATAACCCAATCTGGAATCCCGGTAGGCCCCACCTGCGCTCCGGCCTAGTCTCTGCTCCGCTCTGCAATACTGTGTCCTGTCTCATGCACTCCCTGGCGCGCTCTGCCAGCTATCTCCACGAGGCTCAGGATGTACAGCGTCTGTGTCCCACCCACTTCCTGTGTCTGTTCGCAAAGCATGCCGGGAAACGTAGTCCCAATGTTCAGTGTCTCTTATCGCGCTTGTCTCCCTCCGGTGGCCAAAAATAGGTACTGCCACAGTAAGGTTTTAAACACAGCGCTACAACAAAGTACCAAGCTATGATGTGTGAAAATCCACGGGTTCATTTGGACCTCATTGCTACCTTGAACCCTGCTACTCTACTACCTGACTGTGAAGAGGATCCAGATCATGAATGCCTCCAAGTCATGGAAGAAGTGTTCAGTAGCAGGCCGGATTTGAAAGACGTACCCCTAGACAAATATGATCTACAGTTATTCACTGATGGTAGCAGCTATATGGATGATGGGAAGAAAGTCTCCGGCTACGCAGTAGTCTCAGCAGAAGACATTATCGAAGCAAATCCATTACCAGGCCATACATCTGCACAACTGGCCGAAATAACAGCCCTAACCAGAGCTCTAGAAATCTCCGAAGGCAAAAGAGTAAATATCTACACTGATTACAAGTACGCCTTCATGACAGTCCATGCACATGGTGCACTCTACAAAGAAAGAGGCCTACTTACTTCCTCAGGACAACAGATCAAATATGCAGCTGAAATCGCGGCACTCCTAGAAGCTGTATGGAAACCAAGCGCTGTCAGTATCATGCACTGTCGTGGCCACCAAAAGGGTCATGATGAAATCCCAAAAGGCAACCAACAGGCGCGCTGATCAGGCCGCAAAAGCAGCTGCAAAACCACTGATAACAAGTGATCAAGCCAAAGTACTGCTCTGCAAGCAAGAGCCTCAACCTCCCATGCCAAACTACGAATTCTACATGAATTGGAGAAGATTTGAACCCAAAGGTGAGTTCATTGAAATAATATTGCACAAATGGCAAGATGATTACGAACTATTAGAACTTAATCATGATTATATCCAATGGCTTTTTCCAACTCAGACTCAAGGCCGAAATTTCTATTCCACTCCTCTGAATCCGCAAGAGACACGCCTGATGATTAACACCTCAGAAGTTCAGCAAAGATTACGCAGAGCCTACAAAATGATGCTGAAATTCTTCGGCGTAAAAGTAATGGGGAGGGTGAAGAAGACACAAAAGTAACCGAAGTTGAACGAGCAGAAAATTTCGCCTCACGTTTTGAAAATTTGACAACCAACCCTCATAATAATCTACGGATTACACGAATACTGCTAAATTTGGGAGAGTTGGGAGCAGAAGAATATCAAGCTCCGTTGGTGAGGTTCTTCCTCAAGGAGATCCTTATCAAGAACAGACTGCCAAGAATGAAGAAAAGTGCAATGAACTTTTTTATACCAGCAGTAAGAGATTCACAAGACAGACAAGATCTGCTGTTCTTCGCATGGCGATATTATTTCCCAAAAGAAGAATTTGTCTGGGGAAACCATGGAGAATTGGCACGATACAAAGCAAAACCAGTGGTGGCTGCATTTCTACCGGCACCACTGAGTGAATGGACGCCAGTGTATTCAGAGAAAGAAAAGAAATGGATGTCGGGAGAACAAGGCGAATATGGAGAAGACGGGTGGTTCCAGCTGAAGAATGGACAAATAGTCCTCCCAGCAACATTGGCCCCTGAAATTGTAAGAACACTCCACGCAAGTACCCATGGAGGGAGAGAAATGATGGAACAGCGACTGGAGCCACATTTCTACGTACCCGGACTGTCAGTAGTCTGTAAAGCAATAGCCCAGCAGTGTGTGACATGTGCCAAGAACAACCCGAGAACAGGCCCATCTCAACCTCCAGGGAAGCAGCCAATCGGGCTATCCCCAATGGCATCGCTACAAATAGACTTTACAGTGTTGCCGCCCTGCAAAGGATACAAATATCTACTGGTAATGGTGTGTACTCTGACAGGATGGGTGGAAGCTTTCCCAACAAGAACTGAAAAGACTGTGGAAGTAGTGAAGAGTCTGATGAAGGAAATAATACCACGTTATGGGTTGCCTCTCGAGATAGGGTCGGACAATGGCCCTGCATTTATACAGAACTGTTTACAACAGCTTGCCCGTCTGTTGGGCATCACCTGGAAGCTACATACTGCCTACAGGCCCCAAAGCTCGGGAAAAGTCGAGAGAATGAACCGTACCCTAAAGACTTTGATGTCCAAATTGTGCCGAGAGACGTCGCTAGGCTGGTTGGATGTGCTGCCGATAGTCCTCTTGCACATTAGGTGCAGGCCAACCCCCCAATTAAAGCTAAGTCCGTACGAACTCATGTTTGGACGGCCTACCCCTCTGATTAATGGACTAAGGGGGGACCTTCGGGCATTGGGAGAGACTAAACTAAATGATCAGGTTGTACTGTTGGGAAAATCAATGCAGAAATTGAATACTTGGGTGGGAGATAACATACCTCACTTTTTATATCCCCCACTGCACAAGTATTGTCCAGGTGATTCAGTATGGGTGAAAGAGTGGAAAAATTACCCACTAGGCCCAAAGTGGAGAGGTCCTTACTTTGTCCTGTTATCAACCCCTACAGCAGTAAAGGTTGCCGAGGTGGTCCCGTGGATACATCACTCCAGATTGAAAGTAGCTGCAGCCAATCCTGAACCAGCATGGAAGGTCGTCGCCAACGAGACCAATCCGCTGAGGCTAAAGCTGACAAAGACCACAGTCGTGAGCACCTGAATGATCCAACTGAAGACACCCAAATGATTCCACAAGTGGGTGTCTTGATGGACACAAGTCCTGACCATCCACCAACGGGGGATACCCCAAGGGTGCTTTTTAGGGGTCCAGCCCCCACCTCTGATCATCCAGAAATGTCCTTTGTTTTTGAAATTCCGGTGGGGAGGGATTGGGTTTATGTAACTGTGAAAAGAATTGCCCAAGGGATTTTGACATTTGGGGCATTTGTGGTACTGATTTTGTACCTTGCAAACTTGATTTATGGACTCTCGCATGGCGCATGCCCCAGGTGCCCAAGCACTACCGGGAAAGTGGATATTTCCCATATCTGGAATGGTACACACCCGGTGATGGAGAATCGTACTATGTGGAGACAAAAACGAGAAGCGACATCTGAGATTTTGCCAAGAGGACACTTACTTGTGCAATTTAAATATGACTATGCTAAAATGTCTGGGCAAACCGCATGCTGGGTGTGTAGTAGGTTGCACCCAGAAACAATCCAAAAACCATTTGCCTCTGTTCCAATGAATTTGAGCATGTTTGCATCAGGAAATGTCACAATACACTCTTTTGATGCACCAAGGGAGAAATCAGAATCATTCAGTCCCTAGTACCCCATAATAGGGTCAGTATACCCACCAGAATGGTGCTTCCAATTAGGGCCAGATAAAGAAACACACAAGGAGGGTGGGGGATGCTACTCAAGCAAGTTTAACTGGACATCATACATTTACACATTCGACACAAAAGAACAGACAAATTTTCTATACATACGATGTAGAAAACTCACGAGTGAGCAAGAGGCAGTGATTGCAAGGGTGACGAATGGAAGGCAGAGTGCACAGGATATGATGAAACGGATGAGACAACTGATGATAGAAATAGCAAAGGGAACACTACATCTGTCACCATTTTATGTTAAGAGGAGGGTACCAGGTGTGTTGCGGAAAGGTATGTTACACATGGGTGCCACCAACGATAACGGGAATGTGTTATCTAGCTAAATTGATCCCAATTCAGAGAGTACGGGGAGAGGACACTAATACAGACACAGAACTCCACCCTAGGTACCCACTGGTGTTTGAAAGACAGAAGAGAGAGATGTTCAGAAAGGTGGATCGAATATGGTCATGGCTGCCAGCGTGGACTGGATGGGGACGAGAGATGATGGTAAGACTGAACAGTTATGCCAGTTTGATGGATGAAATTCTGAATAAGACCAGTATGGACATTCAGTTGCTGAATCTGGAAGTGCGTGAGATACGGAAGGTGCAGATGATACATGATATGGCACTGGAACAGATCAGTGCGGCATTGAATGGATTGTGTGAAATGACAATGCACTATGAATGTTGCACCTTCATCAGGAACACTACACACGATGTCCTGGACTATTTCCAGGTGATCCAGGATCACCAAGAGAAGGTAGCACAGTTGCAGAACACAGCAAGGAGAATCGCTGCTGAAGGCTGGAATCCACTCCGTGGGTTCGGAGCAATCGGAGAGTGGTTTGGATCCATCCTGAGATTCATCTCACAGATTGGATCCATGATTCTGATGATAGTGGTGATCTTGGTCGTAGGAACACTAACATACCGCATAGGGCTATGCCTATGGCCACTGTGCAAGAAAGCACTGACACCTACACAGACACAAAAGATACCACTGATAATCCCACAAGACATGTTCCCAACAAAAATAGGTCCCCTAAAGTATGAGGAGTTTAAGAATAGCACTAGCGGGGTGTGATGGCTACAAGCATCAGGAAAAGAACCTGAGGCTTGAGCCAAGGGGAGAATGAAGTGGAATCAGGCTGGAAGATGGTCACTATTATGAGCCAAGCGGCCATCTTGTTCAGAATATTGGTTCACTTGCAAATAACTAGGTAGATTTCAATAGACACTAGAATGAAGCTTACATAGAATTTTAGGAATGTGGTAGATTAACAGAGAAGCAATTAAACGAAGGGAAGATCCAGCCAGCTCTTGGCACCGAGAGACAGGATGACAAATAGATACTGCAAGGTCACTGAGGCCTGCAGAGAGACAAAGAGAGCGTAGAAACCAGACCATGCTTTATCTGTAACAAATAAACATAGCCTTTAGGGAGGTGGGCACGGCCCGGATTGAGTGCGGCAGCAAATCACAAACTGTCAGACTAACATGAAGTTTGCCAATTTACGGTCAATGTATGGAATGCCTTTGTACTAACAATGGGAGGTATTAACCCACGTGGGGTGGAATAAAGTGTCACCGGGAGGTGGGTTAATTGGGATGTACCTAATTATGTATTCGGGGTATAAAACCCCTCGTCGGGGTGAGAACGGGGCTCACTCTTTGCGATTCAATCCTGTGTGAGCATTTGTGTGACGACACAATAAAGTTTGCCTTTCCTGAAGAGACTCGTGTTCAGACAATCCTTGCTCGTGTCCGGTCCGGCGCCGTCCTGAAGTGAACCCAGTGATTCCGGTTACAATATCACTGATTTCCGGGTCCATATTGATGTGTTTGTTGTTGTTACTTTGTGTCTAGGTCTTCTATTCTGTTATTTCTTTTGGGGTTTTTGTGTATATATGTGTTGAATAAACTTTATTTTAATATATTTTCATTGTATTGTGGTGACCATCCTCACCCACTCCTTTGGATCTTTGGATCCATGTGTTTTGTGTCTAACTTGGGTTAAGCCCTGCAAGTACTGGGTGAGGTACACTCCCAGGTTCATTACCAGATACTTGCCATGCTCCTCTATATCTCCGCCGTGTCCAGGTGGGGTTATTTTGTGTCAAAAAGAAAGAGAATTCACAGATCTGAAGAGGCTGTCCCCCAGACGCCCCCCTCGCTACGCCACTATAGCTTGGTACCAGGCACAAATTGTGTTGAAACGTCTCATCGCAGACAGACGCTGTCCACATGAAGAGCGGCATTTGGAAGGAGAACCTCCCAGCTCAGAGTGGAGGCGATCAGGCTTTAGGCTAATGTCAGATGAACGCAGTCTGAGCTCACTCTGCGTGCGTGCACAACGGACAGACGTACTGATGGAAAATACTGTAGACACCACAGGCTCCGTTTTTGTTGACGGATGTAGAAAAAAAAAAGGGAATTATGGGAAACAAAATTAATATGAAAAATGATACAAATTTGAAAAGGATATGAAAAGCCATTGTGTGCGTCAAGGTGCTGGACGTTGCGAACGCGCTGCGTCTGACATCTCCTCATCACTCACACAGAACGCTACGTGGGCGTGGCGCACTTTGCGTGTCCATCTAGCGGTTTCACGTTTTTGCACACACATGGATATCTGCCCCAGCTCACACATGGATATCTGCCCCAGCTAACACATGGATATCTGCCCCAGCTCACACATGGGTATCTGCCCCAGCTCACACATGGATATTTGCCCCAGCTCACACATGGGTTTCTGCCCCAGCTCACACATGGATATCTGCCCCAGCTCACACATAGGTATCTGCCCCAGCTCACACATGGGTATCTGCCCCAGCTCACACATGGATATTTGCCCCAGCTCACACATGGGTTTCTGCCCCAGCTCACACATGGGTTTCTGCCCCAGCTCACACATGGATATCTGCCCCAGCTCACACATGGGTTTCTGCCCCAGGTCACACATGGATATCTGCCCCAGCTCACACATGGATATCTGCTCCAGGCTCACACATGGATATCTGCTCCAGGCTCACACATGGATATCTGCTCCAGGCTCACACATGGATATCTGCTCCAGGCTCACACATGGATATCTGCTCCAGGCTCACACATGGATATCTGCTCCAGGCTCACACATGGATATCTGCTCCAGGCTCACACATGGATATCTGCCCCAGCTAACACATGGATATCTGCCCCAGCTCACACATGGGTTTCTGCCCCAGGTCACACATGGATATCTGCCCCAGCTCACACATGGATATCTGCCCCAGCTCACACATGGATATCTGCCCCTGGCTCACACATGGATATCTGCCCCAGCTCACACATGGTATCTGCCCCAGCTCACACATGGATATCTGCCCCAGCTCACACATGGGTATCTGCTCCAGCTCACACATGGGTATCTGCTCCAGCTCACACATGGTTTCTGCCCCAGGTCACACATGGATATCTGCCCCAGCTCACACATGGATATCTGCCCCTGGCTCACACATGGATATCTGCCCCTGGCTCACACATGGATATCTGCCCCAGCTCACACATGGATATCTGCCCCTGGCTCACACATGGATATCTGCCCCAGCTCACACATGGGTATCTGCTCCAGGCTCACACATGGGTATCTGCTCCAGGCTCACACATGGGTATCTGCTCCAGGCTCACACATGGATATCTGCTCCAGGCTCACACATGGATATCTGCTCCAGCACACACATGGATATCTTCCCCAGCTCACACATGGGTTTCTGCCCCAGCTCACACATGGGTATCTGCCCCAGCTCACACATGGATATTTGCCCCAGCTCACACATGGATATCTGCCCCAGCTCACACATGGATATTTGCCCCAGCTCACACATGGGTATCTGCCCCAGCTCACACATGGGTATCTGCCCCAGCTCACACATGGGTATCTGCCCCAGCTCACACATGGGTATCTGCCCCAGCTCACACATGGGTATCTGCCCCAGCTCACACATGGGTATCTGCCCCAGCTCACACATGGGTTTGCCCCAGCTCACACATGGGTTTGCCCCAGCTCACACATGGGTTTGCCCCAGCTCACACATGGATATGCCCCAGCTCACACATGGATATGCCCCAGCTCACACATGGATATTGGCCCCAGCTCACACATGGATATTGGCCCCAGCTCACACATGGATATTGGCCCCAGCTCACACATGGATTTTGGCCCCAGCTCTCACATAGATTTGCCCCAGCTCACACATGGGTATCTGCCCCAGCTCACACATGGGTATTTGCCCCAGCTCACACATGGGTATTTGCCCCAGCTCACACATGGGTATCTGCCCCAGCTCACACATGGGTATTTGCCCCAGCTCACACATGGGTATTTGCCCCAGCTCACACATGGGTATTTGCCCCAGCTCACACATGGGTATTTGCCTCTCTGCCTCCCTCCACCTCCTCGTAGTTGTAGCCAGTCCCAATACGTGCTGGCGTCGCTGCTGGTGTCAAGGAGGCGGAGGCGTGGACTTGGTGCAGGAAGCTGGAAGCACCAAGTCCACGGCGACGCTGACACGTATTGGGGCTGGCTGCAGCACGCGGCCGCCCCAGGCTGCCCCGCGGCCAATTTTTTTTTTCTAAATGGTCGGGCCGGCTGCGCCCTAGGCGGGCGCTGCTCTCTAGGAGCATGCCTAGCTGGCCTAGCGGCAGCGCCGGCCCTGGGGGTGGGTGCTTTGGTTTGGGAGGGAATTAAGGTAACTTAAGAAAGAGGGAAGTTGTAAAAGAGAAATAAGGGTAAAATTCTTACACGTATTAGCAAACTAGGTTTCTCAGTGAGAGCAAGCTACTTTGAATCCCTCAGCAGGGACCGGTCCTTGTAGAGCAGTGTTTCCCAAACCTGTTCTCAGGACCCTCCGCCTCGCCAGGTTTGCCAGATATCTGAAGCACAGCACAGGTGATATGATTTGCTGCTCAGTGATTGCAGGATTCAGTCTGCATTTCCCCAAGGTGATCTGCAAAATCTAGCCTGGTTAAAGGGTCCCGACGACAGGTTTGGGAAACACTGTTGTAGAGGGATTCAAAGTAGTCATTACCCAAACTCAACACAGTAATGGGCACGCTCTGATGACATCACAGCTCATGTGACTGGTTGCAGGGCTCAGGTTGTGCTGAGGGAGGAGAATAGCGGACACTGTTCAAAACAATCTCCTGCATCACGTGAGCCCTGCAGCCAGTCACATGAGCTGTGATGTCATCAGAGCGCGTCCATCCCCCTGTGTTGCTGCAGGAGATGCTGTGTGTGAGAAGCTGAGGATGTGTCGGTGTTGTGTCGGGTCTGGCCCCTTACTACGGGCTCCATGAGGCTGCTCACACCCCCATGTGACTGGAGAGGACACACACAGGAGTAGCACAGACAGGGCTGGTGTCCTGGTAGAGGAGGCTCAGGTATGTGCGGGCGCCATGTCCCACATGCTGGTTATTGCATGGAATGCTGTCTATTATTCGCATATTCTGTGTCATTGGAAACAGCAGAGCCTTTGTGAGTGTATAGGATGGAGATGCTGATCTTTCTGTCGTTGCTTCCCCTTTATATGATCAGTGTATAATTACACGCCGCGTCATCTCCTCCTCTCTCGCTCCTGTCATATGAAATGATTAGTCAGGGCAGATAAATACATGGTTTATTCCAGTGTCTGTAGCTCTGATCATGCAGGGGTTAGAATCGGCACAAAGTGACTGAGTCATGTGTGATGAAATCAAGTGTATAACACAGGGTCGCATGAAGTCACATGATCTGGGTTCATAGTCTGACGACCAGTCACTCGTAGGACGACACATCCAGTGTCACCCCATCCCTGACCAGACGCAAAACTAAGAGCCAGGGACATCTATGGGGTCTACGATTGTAAGATTTGAGAGGGGGGGGATTTATTTCTTATCGTTATGTTTTGTAAGTCACAATGTGAGAGGGGGGAGATAAGAGGGAGCAGAGCTGAGAAACATGGTGGATGGTCACGTTTTTCTGTGCGCCGTAGGCAGACTTTGCTTTTTGCAGACCATCGCCGGCCCCGTTGACCTTTGCGGTCACTTGGGTGAGTTGGATGACTTGGGGCCTGACTGTGACAGGTTCCCACCTTTCTCGAACGTCCTCTGGGCCGTATTACTGGCGACACACTTGAGTGCCTTTCTGACCCCGGCGGTTCCCACTGGGCGATGAGGAGCTCCTGTCCCCCGGCCTCTGGGTGTCGAGCTCGGATGTGGAGCGCTCTGGCCTGTTCCATGGGACTCGGCCTCCCACTCCCAATTTTCCAGGCCTCAATCTCAGGCATTGGCGACTGCCTGGAATTTCTGTCGGGGACTCCTGAGGAGTGCCTGCTGGCTGTGTCGTGGGGTGCCAGATGGTGCACGAGGACTTGAGCTGGCTGGAGAAGGCACTGCTGCAGTGGTGCCAGAGGAACAGTGTCCTGTCGCTACATCAGATGGGGTGTCAGGGCTTCGGCTTACTGACGGTAAGGGAAAGTGACTGGGGGACGGAAGGCTCATGTGCCGGGGGATGTGATGCCCCCTGAGGTTGTACCTGTGGCCCTGATGGAGTTGGTTGGGACGCGGCGTGGCTCGGCCTCTCTGTTGGCTCCAGGACTCTCTGGCAGCTGCTGGCTGTACCTTGAGTGTGACGTCCTCTCTGCCTTTCCCTATGCTGTGGTCCTATTGTGTGCCCTGTCCCATGGATGGCTCTACTCCCCCGTTGTGCAGGTGTACCTGTGTGGTCCGCATCTTGCTCTGCGGGGCGTACCTTACAGCCCCCTGTGCTACTGCTGCCATTTCTAGACACAGGTTGAAGTGACCCCCCCCCCACTCTTTGCATTCTTTTTTCTTCTTTAAGAGGATCTACTTGAGTTTTTTGTGTTTTTTTTTTTGTTGTTCCTCTGCCTTTTTTGATGAACTCCTATTCTTGTGACGGACCTTTTTTGATCCCTCCCCCTTTTTTTGGGCATTATGGGACTGTCTCAGCGTGCACCATTGTGGCAGCTACCATGGCTCTGCCTGCCATGTCTGGCCCTCGAAAGCCCTGGCATCGTGACTTTAAACTTCCATGGCCTCCTACTGTCCTCCGGATTCCAGGGAGTGAGCCAGGATCGTCGCATATCTGGCCCCTGCCAGCCAAAATCTTTTTCTTCTCTCTTTTCCCCTTGTGCTATTGTGGCATCTATTGAGGAGGCTTATGCCTTTTTGTTATTTCTATTTGATGATACCTGGATGCGCCTGATTACTTTATTTCCTGATCGCCGTTTGATGACATTTCCTGCATGTGTTATATATTTTCTTTAATGTCTCTGAGACTTTGCATACTGACCCTGCGTGGCCGGTTTTTCATTTATTTCTCCCTCCCTGCTTGCTGACATGCTTTCAAAATAAAAATTGTAAATTAAATAAAAAAGTGAGCAGAATATTCCTGTATAATTTCAGACACATTGCGCTTCCTCTAATCGTTCCTCCACAAGATCCGGGCGTCCAGGTAACCTGTGATAATGAATCCAGACACAGCCAGGGATCCGCTGGGCCAGAGGATCCTGGATCTAACTCTGGAGATGATCTTTCTGCTGACTGGAGAGGTAAGAGATTCCATGAGATCGCCATATTCCTGCTGATATTAAATCCCCCTGGAGCTGTGTGACCCAGGAGACATTTCAGAGGCAGATCAGTAGTAGATTCATGTTGATGCCTGTCATGTGTAAATAAAGGTTCCAGCACACTATGGAGATAACACACTGACACATACACAAAAGCATGGGGGGCCCAGGGGGCGACATGTTTATACCTCCCTATATTGGCGTCTCTCTCATTGTTTAGGGTCATATGGTGGTGAAGATCCATGAGATGGTCAGTGACAGCAGCCGTCACCAAATATCAGAAGGACACGGCCGGAGCCAAAGCTTCAATATGGAGCCTCCACCTCACTCAGGAATCCATGAGCAAAACCATGAGAAGATCCTGGAGCTGAGCAATCAGATCATCCGTCTGCTGACTGGAGAGGTGAGGCTGCTGGGAATGGGACATTATACGCTAACACCAAGGCATGTGTCTGGATGGTGACTGTGTCATTGTGTGTGTCAGGTTCCTATACGCTGTGAGGATGTCACTGTCTATCTCTCCATGGAGGAGTGGGAGTATGTGGAGCGACACAAGGAGCTCTATGAGGACGTCATGATGGAGGATCACCAGCCTGTTATTACACTGGGTAAGAGATGCTTTAATTCTCATAATGTTTGTGTCCAATCCCAGAGCAACGTGTCCCAATAATCCCCTGAAATGTTGGCTGTGCCGTGTAATAGACGTGTTCCTGAATGAACGTCTCACGTGTTAATGTGATTTTCCTCCAATAGATCAATCTGTATGGGGTGAATTTCACGCTCCGGTTTCTTTATGGGATATTGGATGTGAAAATGGAAGTGAAATTCTAAGCAATAATGTGGAAAAGGATCTGAACAAGACGAGAAAAGGACGAGCTGAATCTGCAACATCCACAGAGCGAGAATCTCTGGCGTCTGAAGAAAGACACGTCCCAAGGAAAGAGATTTATCCAATCACAGAACCCCCAGAATATTCACCCCCTGATATTAAGGAGGAACCGGCCTCATGTGACGAAGGAAATCTCACAGACAGTGACATGTATGAACCCCCAGAACATTCACAGACTGAATATCCATCTACAGACATTAAGGAGGAATCCCCCACATATGAAGAAGGAAATCTCACAGACGGCGACATGTATGAACCCCCAGAACATACACAGACTGAATATCCATCTGATATTAAGGAGGAATCACCCACATATGAAGAAGGAAATCTCACAGACAGCGACATGTATGAACCCCCAGAACATACACAGACTGAATATCCATCTGATATTAAGGAGGAATCACCCACATATGAAGAAGGAAATCTCACAGACAGCGACATGTATGAACCCCCAGAACATACACAGACTGAATGCTCAGCTGATAATAATGGAGAATATGTAAAATCCAATCCAAACCCAGTGGAAATAAACCATAGCGAGTCCTTAATAGAATCCAGAAAGCCAGATCACAGGATATATTATACAGATCCCCTTACTCACAATTCAGTTTATAAAGGACATTCAGCGCCTTCTTCTGAAATGGGGAAAGTCTCATATTCTGTGTTTGATCCTGTGATACAGGAAACTAATTGCAGAGAAGAAGCATTTTCTATTCTTTTTTCTGGAGAGCGTTCCTCTGTGGAGTCAGGCCTTCAACCTCAACACGTTCACATCCAAGGACAACCATTCACATGCCCTGAAGTTGGGAAAAATTCTGTAAACAGTATTATTGTTAAAAAGCATCAGAAGATTCACACAGGAAAAAAAATATTTGAATGCCCTGAATGTGGGAAATGTTTCTCTCGGGCCTCTCATCTTGCAGCACATATAAGGACTCACACAGGAGAAAAACCATTTAAATGCCCTGAATGTGGGAAATGTTTTGCCCATGCTTCACAACTTGCAAGACATAAAAGGATTCACACAGGAGAAAAACCATTTAAATGCTCTGAATGTGGGAAATGTTTCTCTCAGGCCACAACTCTTGCAGCACATATAAGGATTCACACTGGAGAAAAACCATTTAAATGCCCTGAATGTGGGAAATGTTTCTCTCAGGCCACAGCTCTTGCAGCACATATAAGGATTCACACTGGAGAAAAAACATTTAAATGCCCTGAATGTGGGAAATGTTTTAACCATGCCTCACATCTCCCAAGACATAGAAGGATCCATACAGGAGAAAAACCATTTAAATGTCCTGAATGTGGGAAATGTTTTAATCATCCCTCAACTCTTGCAAAACATATAATGAGTCACACTGTAGTATAACCATTTAAATGCCCTGAATTTGGGAATAGGGATGGGCTGCCAGTTCGAATCTGTTCTAAATTCGATTCGAACATCGGCAGTTCGAAAATTCTCAAACTTCGAACTTTTTGGGCCGTTCGAAAAAAGTTCGACCAAAAAAAAAAAAAAAATTTGTTTTTTAAAAAGCTTAAAAAATTTAATTACCTTAAATAATCTAATTATAAAGACATTCTTACCTGCAGAATATTATAAGCAACGGTTTGGTAGATATTGAATTAAAACGGGAATATTTTTAACATTGAAGCCTATGGGGTAAAACATTTCCCACACATTTTATTAACATTTGAAATGAACTATCAAATGGATATCCATTTGATAGTTCATTTCAAATTCGATAGTCGATATCCAAATCAGTGCACATTTTTTTTCATTGCTTCCTGTCCCCCAGGGCAGTACCCAGACCCCATACTCCTTTTATGGCTATTATCTTGCATATATGCCCTCTTGGAGGACACTTTAATTTTCGAACTTTTGAGCCCCATAGACTTGCATTGTGTTCGAATTCAAACTTTTTCAGATGTTCGAATTCGAACCGAACACGTGGGTGTTTCGGCCCATCACTATTTGGGAAATGTTTTACCGCTCTCTCAACTCTTCTAAGACATAATTTTTCTGCTGTGTGGATACATTTATTTTAAATGAACTGAATGTGGGAAATGTTTCTCTCGGGCCGCTCATCTTGCCTCACACAGAATGATTTATACAGGAGAAATATTATTTGAATGCGGGAAATGTTTCTCTTGGGCCCCTCATCTTGCAAGTGGCCCGATCCACCACTTTTCCTGCTCACCAGGAACAATCGCTGAAGCGAGCTTTCTCAGAGGCAGCAATGGATCAGATATGTGCATGCGCATGCAGCTCCGATCCATCACTCTGTGCGGGCGCTACGGAACTTGTGTACATAAAGTGTGTGAGTCCCGTGCTACATACTTTGCTCTGTGTAACTGCAGCTCCCATCATGCTCAATACGTTCACCTCGCATTCCATAAAACCTGTTAAAGTCAATACTGTCATGCGGCCATGCATTTAGAAATCAACCATTTTAAATGTGTAACTGCCATATTAACCCCTGAAATGCCATTACAGTAAGGGGACAATGTAAAATAATACCCAGCGCTGCATGTACTATGTCCATTAACCCCTGACATGCCATTGAATTCATGGGAAAATGTAAAATAATAGCCAGCAGTGGGTGCAGCTCTCCTGCATGCATCCCTCCCTCCGTATGTGGCTGTTGGAGGTGGCGGGGCTGGGACAGGACGTGTGAACAGTACCGGCTGGGCAGAGTAGAGGTAACATCACTGCTCTAAACCGTGGAGACACAGGTTCGAATCCCGGCAATAGCACCTCTCCAGTAAGTGTCCTTGGGCAAGACACCTAACGGTACATACTCGCCACCTTCCTGGTAAAATACTTTCTCAAAAAAACCTCCCTCCCTGCCTGCTCATGCGAGCTTGCGGAGGGGGAAAATGTGGATGGGTTGTCATTTGACCGTGGGTCCTGTGGCCCAGCCTCCCCTCTGCTGGTGGGTGGTCTGTTGGTTGTGGAGATCCACCAATGCGGGTGAGCCTTGTGGCCGAGCCCCCTGTGACACAGGCGGAGAAGCAGCTGGTGATGCAGTCGGACATGCATTCCGACATAGTTATAGGATCTCGACAGAACACCTGCAGGGAATTCAAGATAGGGTGTGCTGGCTGTCCAGCCACTATGTTAGAATTAGAGGGAGCCGGATGGTCATACGGCCACTATGTCAGAATGAGAGGGAGCCGTGCAGTCACCTACCACAATCTGCTGAGCAACCAGGAGGGCAACCAAGTTCCAGAAGGACCCCGAGTGAGGAGGCCACGTGGATCGATTCCGGTAGCGGAGAACGGTGATCAGGAGAGCGGATTCGTTGGCACCAGGTTCCAGTCACGGAGAGAGATCCTTGGTCGAGTCATCGGTTCTGGATACTTTGTTCGTCGGATGGGTGAGAGGCCTCAAGGCCTACGGTTCCGAAACGAAAGTGCGCATTTGCTTCAATCCACAGGGCCCCAACGTTGACTAGTCGAAGATAAATTTGCTCATTGACTGGCCAGTTGAATATAGTACCTGGGTACCCTAAGACAGTATCATTTGAGCCAATTTGAATGGAACTTAAACTCGCAAACTGAGTGGTATTAACCGTTTCTTTTCCCGTAGCGTGTTTTTCCTGCGTTGCGCAGTCCTGTTATTTCTCTCAAAGTACATGTGTATTATATGCCACTTTATTGATCCAGTAAAGTATAACTTAGACCAGGGGTTAAAATTTCCACTCGCACTCTCGCAATTTGCGAGAAGAATTTGGCAGGGGGCGAGTGAAAATTGGTCTGTAATCCCTTTCAGGTGCTAGTGTCGGCTCCATGCTGACACCAGCACTAATCAGGGCTTTTTTCCTGCTGGCTAGTCATTGTCTGCAGGAGGAGGGATTCATATCCCTTCCTTTCAGGCTTTGAAAATAAATACTGTGTCTGCCTCTGCCTCGTGCGGGTCCTCCATGATGCTGTCACAACAGAGACCATGTGACAGCTCATCTCTTCCTGTACTCCCCGGCAGTTGTACAGCGTGTCAGGTCACACCGTCACAGAGTGTGATCTGAATGGAAGGCAAGAACAGGCAATGGTGCCTCCTCAAGGCAGCATGTTGGAAAGTGCCCGTGCAAGAAACAATCTCCACCTGAGGTATGATCACCTGACACCCCCCCCCCTCGGAAGAAGGGGGAAATTACTTTATTTGCCAAACAAGAAACAGATTTTCTTAATATAAACCCCAGAAAAAAATACTTTCTTATTGCCCTTTATTTTGTGTGATGTGTGCTGTTTAAATTGGCAGTGGGAGCCAGGAAGGAGTTAAATGTAAAAATGTGTGCAGGCCATTGTTTGCAATGTAGTGCTCCCTCACCTCAGCTGTGACAGGTGATTCCCCTTAAACAGAAACTAGGCAGGAAATCACAGAGCTGTCTGGTCCACTGGCCCCTCTGTCACTGCTCCCAAGAGGAGAGGACTTTCTGCCACTATCTGTAGATCCACAAACTGGTCACATTCCCTGATCACAGCAGAGGTGAGCGGACACTGCAGGAGGGGGCTCAGGGAGGAATGCATGGGAAGTAATCAGCTCCTCTAAATTTTGCAGTTAACTCCTTCCTGGCTCTCCTTGCCATTTTAAACAGTGCACAAATCACAAATGCATCCAAACACTGACAGGGTTATTCAGAGAGCGGTGAAAAGCAGGAGAATGACTGGAGAAGTGAAAATTCTAGGTTAAAATAGCCAAACCAGAAAAATTCTCCAATTTCTCTCACTTTCAGAATTGCCTATTTTGACCTAGAATTTTCAGTTTCCCAGTAATTCTCCTGCTTTTCACCACTCTCCGAATAACCCTGTGACTCTACAGTGGGGACACAGCCTCCTTAACACATCTTCTATACAGCCCTTCTTGGTCCCCAAATCAACCATACCCTCACAGCACCCACAAATTCATACAGCCCCCATATGTAAACACAGCCCCCATATATAAATGCAGCCCTCATGTCACACATTACACAGTATTACTGTGAGTTTTATTGGTGTGGAGCTCTCTGATAAGCATGGGTGTGTATTGTGGGAATAGTTTGGGGGGGGGGCAGCAGCATATCATCTTTGGACCCAGGCAACACAATGTCATGGTCTGGCCCTAGCTGTATACATTGGCTGCACGCTGCCCTGCACCCTCCATATATTAGTTCTGCCAGAGAAAATAATGTAACACCGGCATCGCTAGCCTGCATCACACGTCCAGCGCAAGGGTTTACAGGGCATAGAATGGTCTCATTCCACACCCCCTGCACCTCACCACACACACACAGGCAGGCGCAGGAGCCCTTGCACTGCCTTACATCCAGGGCTGAGTGATGCAGAGAGCCCTGGACCATATGAAAAGCTCTGCAGGGCTATCTGTAATGTTTAAATGATCACCATCCGTTCTGGATGGTGACAGGTTAATCGGAATCAGAGAGGGTCTCTAATACAGACCCCCTCTGTATAATACCCGTCATCCACTGAATGGATTCAGTGGATAACGGTATTTACTGAAACAAACACCCCTTCAGTGCCATATATGTTTTACATAGAGCAGTGAGTATCCCTGCAAGGAAAATGTGCAGTATGGGACTGGGTTAGGGAGGTTAACTGATGGCGAGTAACATAGAAGACCTGGCTAGTAGCTCACGACCTGAAATTTTGAGCCCTGACTTAGACAATCCACAACAGTGCTAGTGTATAGTGATTCCTAGTGCAGTGAGACTATCCTGGGGTTATTCAGCGGCTCCTCCGGGGGTGAGTGCTACACAAGAAACCATCAACATAAAAACATAGAAATATATATATATATTTCTATATCAAATTTGTCCCTTAGCACCAATAGCAAAAGGAAGTAACTGCATTATTTGTGCCTATAGTATATGGCTACAACAATATTTAAGCTCCATGTTGAGGTTTAACTTTCGAGCGGTGCGTTAAAAAAGAGAAAAGGAAACAAAAGACACAACATATACAATACATGCATTTTAATCTCATTTTCTGATCGATCATTTTCTGTTTCTTCTTCCTACTCTCCATATTTGTCATTTTTCTCATTGACTTGTAAAAACGTAAGGTTTGCATGGATTGAAACAAGCGTTTCTCCCCTTTCACGGGTCAGTTTGTTTCTTGATTTGGTTTGAATATTCGTTAACACAGAGCAGATTCTTTCACAGCAGCAGCAGAAGATGCAGAATCTACAGGGAGCGAGATGCAGGAGGTGTCAGAGGTCATGTTGTACAGAGACATTGCCACCATGTTGCAGGAGGGATATGTCAGGTATATTATAATGGAAAATTAAAATGGATGCCTGTAGCCATCTTGTTTTAATGTAAAGTATTTTCTTTCTCAATTTTTGTCTAGTTTTAGAAATGGACAGATTTTTTTTTTAAAAAAATAGTTCATGGCTAGGTGAACCATACGAGTTATGGGTGTTTTTTATAAATGCTATAGACAATAAAATGTCTTTATTTGATATAATGCTGAGCTAAGTGCCAGACATGTCATATTTAAATTTATTGGTTTTTTTTTTAACCACTTCACTGCGGAGGACGTGCTCAGCGCGTCCACCCGCAGTATCGTTCCTTGCGGAGGACGCGCTGAGCGCGTCCTCCCTTTGGGGCCAGCGTTCGGCCGGGTTCCGGCCGATCGCTGGCCCCCCCGGTGCGGGCTGACATCCTCGATGTCAGCCCAGCACCTGGAACTGCCGCCGGAGTAATTCGGTGTCATTGTAGGGGCGCGATGACACCTAATTCAGGCGCCCCCCCGCATGTGCGGAGGAGGCGCCTGAAAGGGAGGGGGGGGAGGTCCTTCGGACCTCTCTCCCTCCTGATCGGCGGCGTGCAGGGGGTTAACCCAGGCACCGTTTGGAAGGGCACAGCCTGCCCTTCCAAATGGTACCTGGCATTAACCCCATGGGAGCCGGATCACGAATCGGCGCCGAAAAGCGCCGGTTCGTGATCCTTTCCCGGAGCTGGCCGACATCTTGGATGTCGGCCAAGCTTCCGGGAATGCCCCCTGAGGCCTGGCGTCATCGTGCATAGTTATCCCCTAACTGCCACCAATGAACCCCCCTATCTCTCGATCCGTGGCAGTTAGGGGTTAATGCATGGCCGTTCCAACAATACCAAACATGAGTATGAAAAAAGTTTTTTAAAAAAAAAAAAAAAAAAAAATTATTAAAAAAAATAAACAAGTTTTTTTTTTCTTTTTTTGGTTCGTTAATGCAGCAATATTGTTCCCATTTCAATTATAATGTGAACAATAATGCTGCACTAACGATTTTTGTATGCGGTGCGTTTGTTAAAAATCGCGTAATTTTCCCCAAAAAAAAATGTAACGAGACCCCATCTCTAATTTTTTTAACAAGCGCACCCCATACAAAATATAATCGCAATTGCTTGCATGTTAAAATGTGAAAAAAAACCACTTTACACGTTGTAAATTATTGAAAATTCATATTTTATTGCATTTTTTGTTAAAATATACAGACAGGTCATGACATATACTTATAATAATGACATATTATGAATCTGCCGAGTCTGACGGAAAGAACGATATATAATATGTCTGGGTCATATACTAAGATAAGCCTTCAAAACACGTTTAAACATGATGAGCAAAATCGGTAAAAATGACCTCAGCACAGAGGCGGGAAATGCCTCAGCAGCGAAAGGGTTAACAAGTCCTTGAATTAAAGAGATTTTTATTTTTTTGGGTATAGAAACATATTTAAAATCTCTATGCAAGTGTATAGATATATTCACAAAATATATTTTTATAACCAATATATTCTATATATTTACAGTAAATAGTAGATCCTCGAAATATTTGTAGAGTATAACTGTACAACAGTAGAATTACTGAAGAATAGAATACGCTATTTAAATATAGAAGTATTTTCTGTTGATTTAACTAGAAAGGAATCTAGCTGATAAAGAAGTTCTTTAAAATCTTTGAAGAGAAAAATAACGAGAGATATTAAATCAAATTTTGACAACATGAGACGCACTGTCTGCAATAACCATAGTTGTTCTTTGTTCAAAACTAAGATAATGGATTGATCTCTGACCCAAGATAAGGGAATTAAAATGAATGTGAAATTATATTTGAAGAGTAACACTGCCCTCTTGACGCATAGTAAATATTATGTTTTAAGAATAAATATAAGGGATCTATAGAGATAAAGTAATATTTAAATGAAGGGGTAGATTTTCCGGGACGTCAAATTTACTTTAACTGGATATACTGTTCGTTGCAGTCAGGCAGATCATTCCAACACACAATGCATTGATTCAGAGCATTCCAGGACAAGACACACAATGCATTACATGATATTACATCTCACTTAATTAAGACCACATCTAATTTCTCCCTCATGGGAATGCACAATTCTAACTCTTATGCATTGATTATCTGACATTGATAATTTTCACATATTCCAAAACAATATATTATATCCAAAGAATATTGCTGCTCTAACTACAGAAATCTTGAATCCAGATCTTGGACAGGTAATGTATGAGAAAGCAAAATTAAGGGATTAATGTAAGAATTATATGTATATGAGTGTGTACTTTGCAATGAAATAGATTGAGATTCATCTCAAGTACTGTTAAATCCAGAGTCTTCAAAATATTTCTAAATCCGCAGATAGAGATATGAAGAAGAATCGGATATAAGGATTTTATTCTAGAATATTTGTTGCAAATGGTATATACAACAAAAAAAAAATATATATATATATATATATATATTGAATTTGGAAGTTACTATGATTGAAATTAATAAGCAAGGAATTATATAACTACAAAATAAAAAGATTAGAAGCTTAATTCTCTATTAGGGGAGGATTCACTAAGTTTTTATTATCATTCTAGAAATAGAATAAGTGATAGCTCATCTTTTGTTGATCCATGTAGTATAGAGAGATACATATATCTCTACGAGATCTGGCTTGTTAAACATTGGTTTGCTGGGAAATACATGTTAATTGTTTTCGTTAAGCAGGAATGTTTATTAACCATTTTGTGTATAGTTACTAACTGATAAAGTAAATGATATTAGTCATATATGCAGTTACTAACCGGAGATACATATATTGGGAAGCTAGAAGTCTATGTCACTGATGGATGTTGTTGTTGTTTATAAATCTTTGTTTATGATATGAGATTTGAAACTTTTTGTATACGTAATAAATATATATAATATATATGTTTTTATCCAGTTATTGATTATTACAGCCCTCAAAATTTCCACTCGCCTACTCGCATTCTGCGAGTGGAAATTACATTCGGGCGAGTGAGGCAGACTGACCCGTCGGGTGCCGCCGCCGCCGCCGCCATATCAGCTGCGCGCGGCAGCGTGCCTCCCACACTCAAAACATGAGTCTGAGCAGGCACGTTGCTTAGGTGCCGCCCCGGAATGGGAGGAGAGCGAGACCGGCATTAAGGCACGTGTGGACGGACCAGATCTCAATAAGCAGCTCTGTTATGTTGCTGAATGAGATCCGTCCCGCCCCAGGGCTGGGTAATGTGAATATCCTGATGCCCCTGGCAAGTTGATCCGTGTGGGAGAAGTAGAATACTTTGCCCGGCTGATAAATAGAGTGATGTTGCAGCAATTAGTGCTGCTGCTGTCTGTCCGGTGTGTGTCCGGGCACGGCAGAGCTCACATCTCTCTCTGTTCTATCGGGAGGAAGCTGCTAGTCCACGCCCCCTGGCTGCTGCTTGGCACCTTGCCATATTAGCAAATTGAGAGGAGCTGCTAATGGAGCGGGAGGTTTAAAAGTGCTCGCTGGGAGTTATATATAGTCGGTAAGGAAACAAACTAAAAACCCTCCAAAACCTAAGTTTTCCAAAACATAAGAGGGAGGGGGCAGCAACTTACTATAGGAGAGGGGGAAGGTTTACTAAGAAGGTGGAATTTTCACCTTGCAGCTACCTCCCCCCCCCTTTCCTCTTAGTCCGGCTGACAGGCAGAGCTGATCGGACTTTCCGCCAAACTGCATCTCCCTGTCAAATTGTGGCTGCTCTTAGTCACGGAGCACAGATAACATCTCTGCACAGAACACTGCTCCTATGATGACGTCACCCCCCCCCCCTGCCAGCGAGTGACTGGGAAGAATCACAGGGAGCTCAGAGCACATTGCATTCAGGGATGTCAGACACCAGTGAGTGGGCTTTTTTGTTGTAAGAGTACAGCATTTATTTAACATTTTCTGTGTTCTGCGATCTTATCATGTGTATACTGGTATATATCTTATTAATGGTGGATGCAGATTAAAAGAGTCAGATCTTCACCACTACATTAACATAACCATGGGATTGTTATCCTGTATTACTGGCTCTATCCCATATTTTATGTGTGTACATTAACATTATCTTTGAATGTTTAGCAGCACAATCTAGGTGATTACTCCACCATGAACGTTTGCAGTAACCATTTCTGCTGGTGTTCCTCACTACCTTCTCTAGCTGCACCTTTATGTAAATGGTTAACTTCATTAATTCCTTTGATAAGAGTTTTTGGTATAATTTTCTATATTTCTACCTTATTTCTTGACATTTGTAATTCTTTCCGTATGTTTTAATACGCAAGAGTGAAAGCTACGTCTTACATACAAGACATGAATATTCATTTGCTACAAGTGTTTAAGAAAGGAAATATTTGTATTGCAAATGTAAATTTTTGATTTTATATAATGTAAAAACAGAACCCCTGTCCCATATTTTCTAAGAAAAGAGGAGGACAATGTCGCATTTGTCCTATAACAGCCCTCAAAATTTCTACTCGCATTCTGTGAGTGGAAATTACATGCGGGCGAGTGGGGCAGATGAACCTGTCTGGTGCCACCGCCTTGTTAATCCATCAGAGCTGTCATATCAGCTGCGCAGCAGCGTGCCTCCCACACTCGTAACATGAGTCTGGGCAGGCACGCTACGTTGGCGCGCCCCCTTGCGTGCGAACTGCGAGAGTCACGTTCGGCTGGTCACCTGACCCACCCATGTGATGCATCACAGGTCATAGCGTTCTCCATGCCGAAAAGTAGACGAGCGCACAGAAGACAGCAGCGCCAGTCAAAAACAAAGGAAGATCTGCCAAGCCCAATCTGCCGCCTGGGAGTATTGGTGAGTATCTACTACGGGGTCCTGTGCCAATCTAATCTAATTTATTTTTTGTAACTTTATTCTGAATAAAACATTTAACAGCGCTGCGGAATTTACTGGCACTATAGAAATAAAGAATAATAAGAACAGTGTCATTTCGTAAGATAATTTAAGAGGGTGTGTTTAGGGGCGGAGTTAAGGGCAGGGTAGGTGGGGCAACTAGTGGCGCGTAACTCTTAAGGTCTGGCTAGAAGCTTGGGACTTGAAATTCTGAGCCCTGGATTATTATATTTTTAAGCAAAACACATACAATTAAAAGAATTTAGGAGAATTTCTAGGAAATAAACGATTGATATTTATATCTCGTATAAATTTCTTAATTGAATATATATCTTCGACAGATATGATTTGCAGAATCCCAGACTGTGCTGGAGAGAACATGAACAGGGATCAGATAGGGACAAATTTAACCTCTTAACTGTCAGTTTCTGTCTTTTCAGGCCTTAATTATCATCAACTGTATCCAACAAGCACTGTAGTGGTTTGGTGAGATGTCTTCCTGGGGCTACTACCCGTAGAGACAGGAGACGTATTCTCAATATTGTCAAACAAGCAAAGCAGGAAGGGGAAGTGGACGTTCTAGTCCATCTAGGGACAAATGACTTGGCTAGCAATGAGGTTTCTGAGATTAAGGAAGAATTTTGTGTTCTTGGAGGTGAAATACAGCAGATTGCGTCCACGGTGTCATTCTCTGAAGTTCTGCCTGTGCATAACATTCAGGCTAGGCAGATGCGCACTAGGGAATTTAATTTGTGGCTTCGGGAATGGTGTCGGGAGCAAGGATTTGGCTTTGTGTCCCATGATAGCTCTAATTGGAGCAGAAAGGAACTGTATAAAAAAGATGGTTTGCATCTTACTCATAGGGGAACAGATGTTCTCATTGACAAATTCAAAGGTTTCACAAAGGAATATTTAAACTAGGAGGGGGGGACAAAAGGGTAAAAAAAATATCTGCCCGATTGTCCCCCAAAACTAAATCGGAGGGTGCAAGCAACATGTGGGGTAAAAAATGACAAGCTCAGAGTCGTGTCTATAAATGCTCGCAGTTTAGTCAATAAAATCAATGAACTAGAGGCAATGATGGCAGCTGAAAAAGTAGATTTAGTGGCGGTTACTGAGACATGGTTCAGTGAGAAAAATAACTGGGACATAACAATACCGGGGTACTCTTTATATAGAAAAGACAGAGAAGGTAGGAAAGGAGGAGGAGTGGCCCTGTATGTGAAAAACAACATAAAAACAAACCGAATAAAAGTGAGTGAGGTGAACAACATAGAGTCAGTTTGGGTTACGTTAACATTTGGTAATCCTACAGTAGCTCCTGTAGGTGTGATCTATAGACCCCCTGGACAAGTAGAAGAGCGAGATAATCTGCTGTGTGAAGAAACAGCCAAAATGACAATGAAGAGGGAAGTTATTAGCATGGGGGACTTTAATCTTCCTGATGTGAACTGGAAAACCAAAATAGCTGGGTGCACCAGGAGTACAAATATTCTAAACTCCCTACTGGGATTATCTCTAACACAAGTAGTTGAGGAGCCGACCCGTAAAGCGGCCATATTGGATTTAATACTCACAAATGGAGGTTTGGTATCGGACGTTGTTGTAGGTGAAAATTTGGGATCTAGTGATCACCAGTCAGTGTGGTTTAATATAAGAACAGGGATGGAGCCGCACCACACAAAAACAAAAGTTTTAGACTTTAAAAAAACAGATTTTTCTAAAATGAGATTTTGTGTGAAGGAGTCATTATCAGACTGGAGGAGTTTAAAGGGAGTCCAGGAGAAATGGGATTATTTAAAGGAAGCATTATTGAAGGCCACAGGCAATTGCATTAAGCTTGTTAGCAAAAACAAAAAAGGGAAGAAACCACTGTGGTACTCTACAGAAGTGGCCAAAATAGTGAAGAACAAAAAGATAGCATTCAATAATTATAAAAAAAACTCTGAGTGAAGAAGATAGGCAAACCTATAACATTAGGCAGAAAGAGGCAAAGCAATTTATAAGAGCTTCCAAAGCACACGCAGAAGAGAAAATAGCTCAGTCAGTAAAAAAGGGGGACAAAACATTTTTTAGATACATAAACGAGAAAAGTAAAACAAGGATTAGTTAGATCATAAACAAAGGAAGGAAGGTATGTAGAAGAGGATAAAAGTCTCGCTGACTGCCTCAATGAATATTTTTGTTCAGTCTTTGCAGAAGAAAAGGAAGGAAAGGGACCTCAGTTAGGAGGAAACCCTAAAGAGACATTTACATATGAGTTTACAGAGGAGTTCTACAGCAGCTGTCTAAAGTAAAGACAAATAAGTCAATGGGGCCTGATGGGATCCACCCCATATTATTAAAGAGCTTAGTGGTGTAATAGCAAAACCGTTAATGGGAGTCATCCCAGAAGACTGGAAATTAGCAAATGTTGTGCCCATTTACAAGAAGGGTAGTAGGGAGGAATCGGGGAACTATAGGCCAGTTAGTCTTACGTCAGTAGTGGGGAAATTAATGGAAACCATGTTCAAGGAAAGGATTGTTGAACATCTAAAAACACATAGATTACAGGATCAGAAACAACATGGGTTTACCTCAGGGAGATCATGTCAAACTAATCTTATTGATTTTTTTTGATTGGGTAACAAAAATAATAGACA
The DNA here is from genome assembly GCA_009667805.1 of Leptobrachium leishanense. Classification (NCBI taxonomy): domain Eukaryota; kingdom Metazoa; phylum Chordata; class Amphibia; order Anura; family Megophryidae; genus Leptobrachium; species Leptobrachium leishanense. The sequence continues at coordinate 186,762 of RXON01003481.1, forward strand.
AGGGTGGTGCAGTAGACATTGCTTATTTAGATTTCAGTAAGGCTTTTGATACTGTTCCGCATAGAAGGCTTATCAATAAATTGCAATCTTTGAGCTTGGATTCCAATATTGTTGAATGGATTAGGCAGTGGCTGAGTGACAGGCAACAGAGGGTTGTGGTAAATGGAGTTTATTCGGTGCAAGGTCTTGTTACCAGTGGGGTACCTCAGGGGTCAGTTCTTGGACCCATTCTCTTTAATATTTTTATTAGTGATATTGCAGAAGGTATTAATGGAAAAGTATGTCTTTTTGCTGATGACACAAAGATTTGCAACATGGTTGACATTCCTGGAGGGATCAGCCAAATGACAAATGATTTAGGTAAACTAAAAAAATGGTCGGAGCTGTGGCAATTGAGTTTTAATGTGGATAAGTGCAAGATAATGCACCTGGGACGTAAAAACCCAAGGGCTGAATATAGATTATTTGATACAGTCCTAACCTCAACATCTGAGGGTTGGGATTTAGGGGTTATTATTTCAGAGGATCTAAGGGTAAGTAGTCAATGTAATAGAGCAGCAGGAAATGCTGGCAGAATGAATGCTTGGTTGTGTAGGGAGAGGTATTAGCAGTAGGAAAAGGGAAGTGCTCATGCCACTGTACAGAGCACTGGTGAGACCTCACTTGGAGTACTGTGTGCAGTACTGGAGACCGTATCTCCAGAAGGATATAGACATCTTAGAGAGAGTTCAGAGAAGGGCTACTAAAATGGTGTACGGCTTGAAGGAGAAAAGTTACCAGGAAAGGCTTAACGATCTTAACATGTATAGCTTGGAAGAAAAGACGAGACAGAGGAGATATGATAGAAACATTTAAATACGTAAAGGGAATCCACAAGGTAGAGGAAGGGAGTATATTTAAATGGAAACAAAGTAGCAAAACAAGAGGACATAGTCTTAGATTAGAGGGGCAAAGGTTTAAAAGTAACATCAGGAAGCATTATTTTACGGAGAGGGTGGTGGATACATGGAACAGTCTTCCAGTAGAAGTGGTAGAGGCCAAAACAGTGATTGAAGATTACCTGGATTTATCTTTTATTTAGGATAGCCTTATGCCTGCTTAAAGTATCCATGTAATTGGGCAGACTAGATGGGCCGAAAGGTTCTTATCTGCCGACATTTTCTATGTAGGAGGTACAAGATGCAGCTCCCAATCAAGCTAAACTGAAGCCTTTTCCCTGCAGCGCCCCCTAGAGGCTGAAATGCATATTTTTGCTGTCTGAGTATTGCATTGAGACGTGTTACTTGAATTGTATTCTAGGATTTGCTCGTTCAGCTCAGAGAAATTGTAATGATTTAAGACTTTAAATAAAGTCTCAGACGTCTTTCATTAAGGTCCTAATGTTAGGATATGGTATTAAATCTATATTAGACATATTATATATCACTGTAAAAGAAAATATCGCAGTTTAGGTTTTTCCCAATTTTTCCGTTTTTTCCCCAGGCCTTCCCTTCTCTGTGTGCGTTTTTTTGAAAGTTGTACCTAGTGATCCAGGACGGCAAGAGATGGAGTTAACCATTCTTATTTATTAAAATGCCTCAAACAAGCCAAAACACATTTAGCCCTTGGGATAAATACACCCGTGACTTCCTCAGTTGGCATCACAGACTCACTGGTCTTCTCCATCTTAAAAACCTATTTGGGATTATTGCCCTCCAATCAGAATTGCTCAAAACGGCAGGAACAATAGCTGCCTATAGGATGCGTCCTTTCTTTATCCCACCTCCAATGAGAATATTCCTCAACTCACAAGCTACACACTCATTTGTTCACCAATCTTTGCCGTCTTCCAAAAGAGACCCGCCCCTCTCGGCAAATCCAAAAGTCCACCAGACGCAGTCATATCTCCCACTTCCCTATCGCCGGCATTGACTTACGATGATAACGCTGACAGCCAGAGGGAAATGCTAGCCAAATGCTTTTAATGTATCCGGACAGCTTCCACAGCCCCTCGGATACCGGTCAGGGCTGGCTTCCAGCTATCGGGGCATTTTCATGAGTGCAAGTGACGGTATCGGCACCGATACTAGTATCAGTATCGGTGCATCCCTAATGAACATCACGTTTCTTGGTTTTAACCATTGAAGGTTCAGCATTTCTCTCCCATGCGTTGTCTAGTAACTGTCAAGGCGCGAACAGATGAATCAGAGCTGAATCGAGAGAATGGCGGACGTTGAAGATGCGCAGCTACAACAGGGAGAGGAGAAAGCAAATTTTACACATGTTGAATATTGATTGCTTCTCATTTCAGGCATCTCTCAAGAACCTGTTTTTTCTTTTGAAAATCATGTTTAATTCTACTTTGCCCAATAGTCAATCTGGGCCTGTGACTACTGTGGAAAATGCAACATTCACCTTCACTTGGTACCGGGCACAAGTTGTGTCAAAACATCTCATCGCAGACAGACGCTGTCCATATGAGGAGGCGCATCTGCAAGGAGAACATCCCAGCTCAGAGTGGGAGCTCAAACTTTACAGGCCATAGGAAATTATTGGTAGCCCACACAAAACAAGATCAATCAGAATGAAGCTGGATTTTATTTCAGACAATAGTAAAAATAAAACACATGTATCATCTTTATTACACGTACAAAAACATAAGAAATATGTTGTAGCAGTGACGTTTCCTGAAAAATCTGACAAATCTATTAAAGCAGCTCTTTCTGATATCATTTTTATTACAAGGCAACTATACATAAAACCAATAAATTGCTATACAGAGATGTGTATAATTCTGAGATTAAACAAGGTCGACCACTTAAAGGGCCACTACCCCAAAAAATGCAATGTCCTTATTGTGTTTATTTGATGTTGCTGATAGCTTACATGTGCTTTCTTTTTCTCTTGTATGTTTAGTTATAAAATATTTTCCTCTATATGTGTCACTGGGTGCATTCATTGTGTGATATTTTGTGTCTTGTAAACTGCCCCCCCCACCCATATCTGTCCATCATTTGCTCCTCACTGTGTGGCTTTGGCCATAGAATGGAGTGACTGGGTCAGTCATCAACTCACATCATTGTATAGTGTGGGATGTATTCAAAGGACATCACCAGGCGGAAGATTAGAAGTCTTTAAAGCTCTCTGTCTTATCTCATTCAGCTGCCAGCTCTTATCTCAGTTAGCCTGGAGAACACAACCCCCCCCCCCCCCGATCTAAACATTCCCTCCTCCACCTCATTATCTGTTAAAGGGACATGCATTCTTTGCTAATGTGCTTTTTTTAAAACATGCTTTGCCTTTTGATTGAGTCAGTAGTGTCTTTCAGCAGACAAAAACCAAGTAAATATGATATTTTTTCATATTTACCTGCTTTTCTTTCTTAGAGTATTCCACAACCACCTCAGTGTGTATACCTAGGAAAAGATTTAAAAAAAAAAACGCACTGAGCACGTGCGTCTGAGTAGCTCCACCTCCCTCCTGCACTGTGAGCTGAGGGGAGGGCGGGGCTGAACTTTCACCCCCAGCTACTGCAGAGACAGGGAAGGAAAAACGTGTAAACACAGGCAGAAAAAGAGACAGCAGAGAGAGGGACGACAAAGAAAAGCACAGAGACAGCAAAAAACGGTAAAGAGAGAAAGATGGCAAGATAAAGCAGAGAGAGCACAAGAAAAGGTGCAGTGAGAGAGAGCTCAGACCTACCAAAATGCAGAAGTCCCTGCAGCTATTTCATGCAATTTGCATATGTACATTGTGTGCACATAGCTCGGATATGGAGTACTATTATACACATGTTCTGCAGTGCCAGCGCAGAATGACGGATTGGTGTTGAGTAGGCATGCGCAGTACCGCTCTTCTATCCTACAATGCTTCCTACTGTGATGATGCCAGCCTGTAGAGCGTGCCGACATCATCAGTGACTGATTTGGCGGCCGAAGGGCAGGATATTCAAATCCTGCCTTCCTGGTGATGTTTGTGTGGGCGACGGAAACTCTCCGTCACACAAGGATTTCGAAAAGAATGGGACAGGAAGATGGGGTGCACTTAACGCAGCCCGACCACTTCAAAAAGCTGAAGTGGTCAGGGTGTGTAAAGTGTCCCTTTAGAAAGAGCAGGGCCGGCGCTTACAATAAGGCTAGGGTCAGACTAACGCATTTTTCACGTTGTCCGTGAAAATGTGCGTTCGAAGAATGGACGTATTTTTTCACGGAATACGCAATAGCGGTCATACGATGCGCAGTTTCATCCGTGATTTTGTACGGATCATCAATAAAACACTTTGTGCATCTGGACGTTATGTTGGCCGGACATTAGCAGCGTCTGACGTCTCCTAATCACACACACACGCCGCTAGCGGACGCAGCGCACTCTGTACGTCAGTACTAGTGGTTTAACGTTCTCGAAAAAATGCGTTAATTTTCCACTTGCGTTGCGCAGCCGGACTTTTGTGCGACCGTACATCGTATATTGGCCGTCATTGCCCGGCATCTGCTGCTAGTGCGGCCGTAATTATGTGCGCCAGAACGCGCGTTCGCACTGCCTCAGTCTGACCCTAGCCTAAAAGGTGGCTGCCTAACAGCGGAAGATCAGGGCCAGGTGCCAAAAAATGTTGAATCCTCGGTCACTTGCTTTGACAGGGATCTGAATTTTCAAAACTACCTGCCCAGCGCTGTGCCCTGCTGCTCCTCTGAGATGCAGCCCGCGCCCAGTGCGCTGCATTACATCCACCATGTGTCCTAAGTAGGGATGAGCTGTTCGGTTCAATCAGTTCGGCGTTCGACTCGAACATTGGCAGTTCGAAAGTTCGCGAACTTCGAACTTTTGCGTGTGTTCGGTTCGAAAAAAATCTTTTTTTTGAAAAAAAGTATAAAAAAAATGCTAAAAAATCTAGAAATCAAGAGACTCTTTACTGCAGAATATTATACGCAATGGTTTATTAGATATTGAATTAAACTATCCAGGGCAAGAAGACACACATGTGGGCGATGATTAGCAATGGACGGACTGTGTACGTCGTCAAGAAGCGGTATGTATAATAGCATAAACATGTTACATATACATAACACACATTACATACATCTATGAACATATGTCAACACATGCTGCAGCGTAATGTATTATCTGTTTATCAGACAAATGTGACTGTCATAAAATTATTCTGGCTGTATTTAAAATATTTGCACACGTGTACATTTTTCTGAAACTGTCACACCTCAAAATTACATGTGCTTAGAGTGCATGAGGCTTGCATAGGATTTTTTGCGCCGCCTGTGTGTTTCATCTTTAAAATGCTGCAATGGGTGATGTGGATTTTCTAGCTTACAAGGAAAGCATGCTTTACAGTCTACCTAATGTCTACGTGCAAAGATTTTCACCTCTAAATGACATGGGCTCGCAGCAGGGCTCTCAAACGGCGTAAACAACAGGTGTTAGTGTTTGGAAATAACATGTACTTCTAATTAGTCTGGTCTCATGAATTTGATACATTGCCTGCAGACTGGGTGTGGCTCCTGCACATGTATGAACACTGTGCTTCTGAATTCTAAGAAGTGTTCATTTCTACTACATGTTCCTCTGATATGCTGTTTAACCCCTTAAGGACCAGGGCTCTGTAAAGCCAATCATTAATGATGTAGATGTTACGTCATTTGTCATCAAGGGCTTAATAAAATCTTTATCACACTCCTTAGATTTAAAAGTAATATTCCAGTATTTGTAGATCATGTACCTCTCCCGAAGGGCCTATGTGAGCATACAATTATTATTGTGTTAGATCTATAGTTTTGGTGCAAGCGTGGTGGAAGGGCTTGCTGCTTCTGCATTAGTAACACAACACAACGTGAAAATGTCTATCATAAAGCGTACAAGCTGAGTCCCTAGAGTCTCTGACTATCCATTGTCATATATACCTTGCTTTATACATATAATACATTCCCTCATCTAACAGGATAGTAGCCAGCCCCTGTACATTTTAACCCCTTAAGGGTGGCTAGGTGTCGTGTGTGGGTCTCTGATGGCGATATTTCTATACATCCTACAAATCCGCCACTTCACGGGCAGGTTATGGGGACCTCCTAGGCACGATATTTGAAGGAATTTTTCGTTTTAATTTTTAACCCTTATTTTATGGAAAACTCACTGTTCCTTTAACCCCTTAAGGACCGCTGACGTACCATGTATGTTGCCCACGGGTCTCCCTTAGACCCGCAGACGTACATGGTACGTCAGCGGCGCCTAACCCCCCTCCCGCGCTGGATCCATCGCAGATATGGCAGGGAGGAAGCCTTCCCTCCTGATTTGCATGGGCCGGCGAGCTTGATGACATCACCACGTCCTTCGGAGCCCTCTATCTCCCCAACCATTGAAGCTAGGGAGATGCTTTTTGCACAGCAGTGTGTAGCATTAACCATTTTGCTGCCGGATCGCGTTTCAGCACTAATTGGCACCAAAACACGATTCGAACCTGGAGGGGGGCTGACATCTTGGATGTCAGCCAAGCCTCCAGGTCCCCCCCCACCCACCGACAACCTCACCATATGTGTGAGGATGTCAGTGGGCCAGTTATCTCTACATGGCAGCTAGATGGTCATATTTAACATCATTGGAAAGGCCTGATCATGGCCTTTCCAAGGATACCAAACATGACCAGGTTTGGTTTAAAAATAATAAAATAAAAATTAAAAAAATAAAATAAAAAAAGTTATTTTTTTTAAAGTTTTTTTGTCTGGGGGGGTTTAGTTAAATAGGACCTAGGCTGTCATCTCAAAATAATTATCACAAAATGGTCAGAATGAGCGCAGCCCACATAGGTGAACTGGCTCAGCAGTGAAGGGGTTAAAAAGCAAAAACATGTAAAAATGGGTATTTCTAGTCTCGGGACAAAATTTTGAAACTATTTAGCTGGGGTCTTTTTTTGGTGGTTGTAGATTTTGGGGATTAAATTATGAAAAAGTGTGTTTTTACCATATTTTTTTTATAGTAAATTATTCGATATGATGGAAATAAATGGTATTTCTAGAAAGTCCATTTAATGGCGGGAAAAAGGGTGTATAATATGTGTGGGTTGAATAAACGAGTAAGAGGAAAATTTGACCTAAACACTAACAGCGCAGAAACGTAAAAACAGCAGTGGTCACTAAAAGGACGGTTTTGTGTAAAACCGCCCGGTCACTAAGGCTAGGGTCAGACGAACGCATTTATCGCGTTGTCCGTGAAAAAGTGCGTTCGAACGAATGGACGTATTTTTTCACAGAATACGCGATAGCGATCATACGATGAGCATTTTCGTCCGTGATTTTGTACGGATCATCAATACAACACTTTTTGTGTCTGGACGTTATGTTAGCCGGACATTAGCAGCGTCTGACGTCTCCTAATCACACACACACACCGCTATGCGGCCGCAGCGCACTCTGTACGTCAGTAGTAGCGGTTTGACGTTCTCGAAAAAATGCGTTCGTTGGCCACTTGCGTTGCACGGACGAACATTCGTGCGGCCGTTCGTCGTATGTTCCCCGGCATTGGAAGTCATTTGCTGCTAGCACGGCCGTGATTTTGTGCGGCTAAATGCACGTTAAAACTGCGTTTAGTCTGACCCTAGCCTTAGGGGTTAAAAACGTCTTTTTTTTTTTACTTTTTGTCCTCATTTCCTGTCCCCCAGGGCACTACCCGGACCCCCATACACCTTTTATGGCAAATATCTTGCATATATGCCCTCTTGGAAGGCACTCTAAAAATCGAACTTTTGAGTCCCATTGACTTGCATTGAGTTTGGTTCGTGTTCGCATTCGAACTCGAACTTTTGAAATTGTTTGAGTTCGAATGTGAACCGAACACGGGGGTGTTCGGCTTATCCCTAGTCCTAAATCATTCCCCCGTGGTGCTGGAAGCTTACCCTCTCTCTCACTCACTCCCTCCTCTGGGTCCCATCCTCCTTGCTGGCCCACGGCCCCCTCTGATGACAAAGTCTACAGTACCGTCCTTCAAGGGAATCCCAATACAAAAGATGCAAAGGTCCTTTGGACCCCTGTATCTGCTGAACAGTGTAACGTAGGTGGTCATTTTAGGTGTCGTTGGAAATCAAACATGACCAGTTAATCTGTAAATATATGATATAAATATAAAAAAAAATAAACGTAACAATCCTTACTTTTTTTCTAAAGCTGCAGTATTGATCACTTTTCAGTAATAAAGTGAATAACGTTGCTGCACTAACTCACCTTCTCGTTTCCCACAGCAGCATCAAGTGTGGAGGGAATGGGGCAATGTGTTAATCCGCTGCGGAGAGCGCAGGCGTCACTTTGGACTCCTGCATCACCATTCTGTACTCCCACAAGGTCAAATGAGGTGTCATTAGAAAACAGAGTCTGGCCTTTCCAATGATACCAAACATGACCATATAAAATATTTAAAAATAAAAAGCTAAAAACAAAAATATAGGAGGGGAATTTTTTTTTTTTTTAATGCTGTGACATTGTCCATATTTTCCTACATATAAAATGAGTAATACCACTGCCATTGCTCACCTTCCCCTTTCCCATGCCGGGAGCAAGTTCATTGTTTTATACAATGTCATAAAATGCAATGCGCAAAAATACTTGCAACAAAGATAATGGTTTTCAGTTATGGTTAAAAATGTAAAGTTTTTATCTTGGGGTGGGGGGGGGGGTGACAGGTTGTCCATTTATGATTTTTTTTCATAAAGACTAACCTACAGAATATATACCCACAAATGGTTTGATGTTAAAAATGTGGAAAAATAAATTAAGACGCTGTAAACGACTGAAATCCGAAAGGAAGTTCGCACTTTTTTGACATTTTTTGTTACAGCATTCTGACGGGTCATGACATATACAAACAGAAATTCATTTAGAATCTCAGGAGTCTGATGAAAAAAAAAGGATACATAACTTGTCTGGGCACTACAATAAAACATGACTTCAAATGACGTTTAAACCTGATGAGCAAAAAAATGGTGAAAATGAACTCAGCACCCAGGTGTGAAATGGCTCAGCAGTGAAGGGGTTCATGCAGAGTTTTTGGTGAATAGAGATGGACCTGCAGTCTGACACATGGAAATACTAAACTTTCTCAGTAAAAGTAATATTTACATCTGTTCCTATTGACATTTCTTGTGTTTGTCCTCGCAAAACCAACGTTTGGTGTCTGTATGGTCCTTATAGACGTGCACTGATATTATGCATCTCTGTGAGATTTTGATTGGCATGGATGAGTTAGGGGCGGCGGAAAAATGCAGCTTTGCCTGCGTTGTCAAAAATCCTTGCACAAGTGAGAGAGACAGAGGCACAAAGGGGTGATACGGAGAGAGACACACATATAAGGGGGTACATGGGGAAAGATGCAGACATAATTTGTGTCCAAATGGTCCCTGGCTGCTTTTTGGGCAGAGGAATCCGTTCTGCTGCACAGAACAATATGGGGCAAATGGAACTGGAAGGAGGTGGTGTTCCATGCAGTCTGACCACGTTAAAAAGCTGAAGTGGTCCACTTTATTTATCTGGACAACTGTTTTAATAGTAACGGCTACACTCCTCTGTGAGTCCTCTCATGGACTGTAACAGCGTACTTTCTTCGAAAACATTTCCCACATTCAAAGCATGTAAAAGGCCTCTCTCCTGTATGAATTCTCTCATGTACAGTAAGATCCCGCATTGTTCTAAAACATTTCCCACATTCAGAACATGCAAACGGCTTCTCTCCTGTATGAATTCTCTCATGTACAGTAAGCTTACCCTTTGTTCTAAAGCATTTCTTACATTCAGAACAAGCATACAGCTTCTCTCCTGTATGAATTCTCTCATGTACGGTAAGCTCACTCTTTGTTCTAAAACATTTCTTACATTCAGAACATGCAAATGGCTTCTCTCCTGTATGAATTCTCTCATGTACGGTAAGCTCACTCTTTGTTCTAAAACATTTCCCACATTCAGAACATGCAAATGGCTTCTCTCCTGTATGAATTCTCTCATGTACAGTAAGTGCATCCTTTGTTCTAAAACATTGCTCACATTCAGAACATGCAAAAGGTCTCTCTCCTGTATGAATTCTCTCATGTACAGTAAGCTCACTCTTTCTTCTAAAACATTTCCCACATTCAAAGCATGTAAAAGGCCTCTCTCCTGTATGAATTCTCTCATGTACAGTAAGATCCTGCATTGTTCTAAAACATTTCCCACATTCAGAACATGCAAACGGCTTCTCTCCTGTATGAATTCTCTCATGTACAGTAAGCTTACACTTTGTTCTAAAGCATTTCTTACATTCAGAACAAGCATACAGCTTCTCTCCTGTATGAATTCTCTCATGTACAGTAAGCTCACGCTTTGTTCTAAAAAATTTCTTACATTCAGAACATGCAAACGGATTCTCTCCTGTATGAATTCTCTCATGTATAGTAAGCTCTACCTTTGTTCTAAAACATTTCCCACATTCAGAACATGCAAATGGCTTCTCTCCTGTATGAATTCTCTCATGTACGGTAAGCTCACTCTTTGTTCTAAAACATTTCCCACATTCAGAACATGCAAATGGCTTCTCTCCTGTATGAATTCTCTCATGTACAGTAAGTGCATCCTTTGTTCTAAAACATTGCTCACATTCAGAACATGCAAAAGGTCTCTCTCCTGTATGAATTCTCTCATGTACAGTAAGCTCACTCTTTCTTCTAAAACATTTCCCACATTCTAAGCATGTAAAAGGCCTCTCTCCTGTATGAATTCTCTCATGTACAGTAAGATTCCGCATTGTTCTAAAACATTTCCCACATTCAGAACATGCAAACGGCTTCTCTCCTGTATGAATTCTCTCATGTACAGTAAGCTTACCCTTTGTTCTAAAGCATTTCTTACATTCAGAACAAGCATACAGCTTCTCTCCTGTATGAATTCTCTCATGTACAGTAAGCTCACTCTTTGTTCTAAAAAATTTCTTACATTCAGAACATGCAAACGGATTCTCTCCTGTATGAATTCTCTCATGTATAGTAAGCTCTACCTTTGTTCTAAAACATTTCCCACATTCAGAACATGCAAATGGCTTCTCTCCTGTATGAATTCTCTCATGTACAGTAAGTGCATCCTTTGTTCTAAAACAATGATCACATTCAGAACATGCAAAAGGTCTTTTTCCTGTATGAATTCTCTCATGTACAGTAAGCTTACCCTTTGTTCTAAAACATTTCCCACATTCAAAGCATGCAAAAGGCCGCTCTCCTGTATGAATTCTCTCATGTACAGTAAGCTTACCCTTTGTTCTAAAACATTTCTCACATTCAGAACATGCAAAAGGCCTCTCTCCTGTGTGAATTCTCTCATGTATAGCAAGATCCCGCTTTGTATTCAAACCAATCCCACATTCAGAGCAAGTAAACGGCTTCTCTCCGGTATGAATTCTCTCATGTATAGTAAGATCCCGCTTTGTATTCAAACCCTTCCCACATTCAGGGCAAGTAAACGGCCTCTCTCCGGTATGAATTCTCTCATGTTGAATACAGCGACCCTTTGTTTTAAAACATTTCTCACATTCAGAACATGCAAATAGTTTTTCTCCAGTATGAATTTTCTCATGTTGAATACACTCACTCTTTGTTTTAAAACATTTCTCACATTCAGAACATGCAAATGGCTTCTCTCCAGTATGAATTCTCACATGTACAGTAAGATCACCCTTTTTTCTAAAACGTTTCTCACATTCAGAGCACGCAAACGGCTTCTCTCCAGTATGAATTCGCTCATGCACAGCAAGGTCACTCTTTTTTCTATAACATTTCTCACATTCAGAACATGCAAATGGCTTCTCTCCTACCTGAACTATCTTGTGTTTACCAAGACTTGCATTTGTGCTTAAACATTTCTTTCTTTCAGGCCACAAAAATGTCCCAGATGACAGTCCTGGATTCTCTGGTTCTTTTGCATTTCCTGAGGAGTGCAAAGCTTCATCTTTGATCATTATTTCTTCTTGCTTTACTGACAGAGGCTCCATGAGGTTTTCTTCAACATATGGCATCGGTTCTTCCTGAAGACATTTCAGGACTTTTTCTGTACTCCTGGGGGGAGGGGATACAATATTTTACTCTGTCACCAAAGAAATGCAGCCATGTCAAACCTGTCTTTATGCTGGCATGGGTTGCCAGAGATTTCTTTAGGATCCCCCCCTTATGCTAAATGTACAAATAGTCTTGCAGACATATAGAAATTAGATCTTAACCTCCAGAAGGGGAATTTTATGTCTAGAGAGGTTGCTCTGATTTAGCAGACACTATAAATAAAGTTTGACAGAAAAAGAAAAAAATAATATCAGGATATATTTAATATGCCATAACCCACGATCTGACAATCCGTATCTATTAACCCCTTCGCTGCGGAGAAATTTCACATCTGTGTGCTGAGCTAATTTTTACCGGTTTCACTCATCATGTTTAAACGCGATTTGAAGCCACGTTTTATTATATAACCCAGACATATTATAGATCGTTTTTTCCGGAACACTCCGCAGATATATCATTATTTTATGTATTGGTCATGTCCTGCCTGTATATTATAACAAAAAAACGCAATAAAATTTGAATTTTTAATCATCTACAGCATGTAAAGTGTTTTTTTCACATTTTATCATACGAGTTTTCGCGTTTATATTTTCTATGGGGAGCGCTGGTTAAAAAAAAAAAAAAATCAGAAATGGGGACTCTTTTTTGGGGGATTTAAGTGATTTTTAGCAAGCGCACCGTATAGAAAAAAATCATTAGTGCAGCATCATTGTTCACATTATAACTGAAATGGGAACAATATTGCTGCATTAATAAAAAAGAAGACAAAAAAGAAAAATGTTTATTTATTTTTGTTCTTTACTTTAACCCCTTAAGGACGGGAGTAACTTTACAACGTTGGCGCTATTTCGAAGCAGAAGTTTGCTGAGCTCATTTTGACCGTTTTTAAACGCAGTTTTAAGTCACGTATTATTAAACCACCCAGACAAATTATATATCGTTCTTTCCGGCAGACTCGGAAGATTAATAATATATCATTATTATATGTATAGGTCATGCCCTGTCAAAATTCTATAACAAAAAATATAAAAAAAAATTAAAAAATGTGAATTTTCAATAAAATTTCAATCATCCACAGTGTGTAAAGTGTTGTTTTTTTTTAAATTATTATCCGAGCCTTTGCAGTCATATGCTATGGGGTAGATTTGTTAAAAAAATTGGAACGGGGAGCCCATATTTTTTTTTTTTTTTTTAGGGAGAAATTGTGTGATTTTAGCTAAACCCCCCAAAAAAATCATTAGTGAAGCATCATTGTTCACATTATAATTGAAATGTGAGCAATAGTGCTGCATTAAAAAAAAAAAGTTTTTTTTAATTAATTGTTTTATTATTTTTACATTTTTTAAACTTTTACTTTACTTTTAACATGGTCATGTTTGATATCACTGGAAAGGCCATGTTCTGGCCTTACCAGCAATATCAGACATGACCCCCTAGCTGCCACCGATCCATAGGAAATTCCTTTGCAGCAGGGGGGGGACCCAGAGGTGGCGGCCCCCACCGGAAAAAGGCCACGGTCTTGCACCGATTGGTGTCAGGCCGCGACCTGGCAACTAAGGGGTTAACCCCCTACATCGCTGGAAAGGTCCGGCTGTGACCCTTCCAGCGATGCTGGCCAGCCACAGCCTCCTGGTCCCCGGCGATGGGGAGATAGAGGGATCCAAAGGATCCCCCCTCCCCTTCAGGCATTTCCCCTGCGTTGGCGGGGGGGGGGGGGACGCCTGAAACTGACATCATCGCGCCACCGGAACGATGACGTCAGTGCGCCGGGAGGAGGGATACGCGCCGATCTGACTCCACGGGAGTCAGAGCAGCGTGGGATCGACCAGAGGAGGGGAGTATCGCCGGAGGGGGGCTGCAAACGCCGAGGACGTACAATTACGCCCTGCGGCGTTAAAGCCAGCCTAATGCAGGACATAATTGTACGTCGTTTAGGGGATAAACATGGTCATGATTGGTATCATTCAAAAGGCCATTCTCAACATGAACCCGCTAGCTGCCACCGTTCGGGAAATATGGGGGTTCAAGGGAATCCCCTATCTCCATCAGGGGATTTCCTAAGGAAAACACCAGGCAGCTAGAGGTTCCTCGGCTGACGTCATCGCACCATGTGCGACGACGTCCGGTAGCGAGGGGGTCCCAGAGGTGGAGCTGCCATCCAAGATAGCGGCCCCCACCGGAGCTAGATCGCAATCCGGCACTTAAGTGGTTAAAAACAGGCATCGCTTTAAAGGGCAGACACTGCCCTAAAAAGCGATGCCTGTTTTTTTTGTAGACCCTCCCGATCAGGAGGGAGAGGGATTCAAAAGGATCCCCCTCCCTTTCAGGTAGGGTTGCACCGATACCGATACTGGGTACTGCAGGAGTACTTGGTACTCGTGCAGTACACCCCGATATTTTTCCCGATACCGGAAGCCGGCATTGAGCCGGCTTGCCGGCATCAGAGGGACTGGGGCGGCTGTCCGAATGCTCTATCGGCATTCGGACAGGCCCTGCAGCTAATCTCCTCACTGTGTTTATACTTATCTTCCTGGGCGACGACGCCCGCGCGCTCGTTGGAAGGACCCCAGCCGCGATCACGTGGGACCATGTGATCGTGGCTGGGGTCCTTCCAACGAGCCCACGCGCAGAAACTTTCCCGGCGTCGCCCAGGAAGGTAAGTATAAACACAGTGAGCAGCTGCAGGGCCTGTCCGAATGCCGATAGAGCATTCAGACAGGCCCTGCAGCTGCTCTCCACGATGATACTTACCTTCCTGGGCGACGCCGGGAAAGTTTCCCCGCGTGCGCTCGTTGGAAGGACTCCAGCCGCGATCACATGGTCCCACGTGATCGCGGCTGGGGGCCTTCCAACGAGCACGCGCAAAGACTTTCCTGGCGTCGCCCAGGAAGGTAAGTATGAATGCGGGGGGGGGATCCGTGAGCTGGGGCATATCCATGTGCGAGCTGGGGCATATCCATGTGCGAGCTGGGGCATATCCATGTGCGAGCTGGGGCAAATCCATGTGCGAGCTGGGGCAAATCCATGTGCGAGCTGGGGAAAATCCATGTGCGAGCTGGGGAAAATCCATGTGCGAGCTGGGGAAAATCTATGTGCGAGCTGGGGCAAATCCATGTGCGAGCTGGGGCAAATCCATGAGTGAGCTGGGGGCAATATCCATGTGTGAGCTGGGGGCAATATCCATGTGTGAGCTGGGGGCAATATCCATGTGTGAGCTGGGGCCAATATCCATGTGTGAGCTGGGGCCAATATCCATGTGTGAGCTGGGGCCAATATCCATGTGTGAGCTGGGGCCAATATCCATGTGTGAGCTGGGGCCAATATCCATGTGTGAGCTGGGGCCAATATCCATGAGTGAGCTGGGGCCAATATCCATGTGTAAGCTGGGGCATATCCATGAGTGAGCTGGGGCATATCCATGAGTGAGCTGGGGCATATCCATGAGTGAGCTGGGGCATATCCATGAGTGAGCTGGGGCATATCCATGAGTGAGCTGGGGCATATCCATGTGTGAGCTGGGGCATATCCATGAGTGAGCTGGGGCAAATCCATGTGTGAGCTGGGGGCAGTATCCATGAGCTGGGGGCAGTATCCATGAGCTGGGGGCATTTTTATATGGTCTGTTCTCATTGGAAAGCGTCACATGACATTAAAGAAAAGTATCGGTACTCGGTATCAGTGAGTACTTTTAAAAAGTATCGGTACTCGTACTTAAAAAAGTGGTATCGGTGCATCCCTACTTTCAGGCGATCTCCTGGCATTGTCGGGGGGGGGGGGGGGGGGTCACCTGAAAATGACGTCATCACACATAGCGCGATGACGTCCCTTACGTCGGGAGGGGGTATAAATTTGGCGTCTGTCTTCCAGGAAGTCAGAACGTGGTGGGACCCTGGACAGAGAGGCAAGAATCTCTCAGGGGGTTCCTGCAAGCGGAGGACATGTGGGGAACATCCCCCGCATATAGCGGGAGTCAATGAGGACGTTCCCCACACGTCCTCCGCAGGGAAAGGGTTAAATGTAAATCAGATAACGCTGCACAATGTACCTTTTCTGGTTATCAATGATAAATTTCACAGGAACAAAAGACTTTTCTATCAACAGGAGCAAATGAATGTGTCTTTAAATCTGCAAAACAGAAAACAAGAAAACACACAGGGTTACACACAAGCTCTTCTCATTTCAGCCCATTTCCACTCACTTCAATTCCATTTCGCCAAAAATATGGTGCATTCACGATTCCATTTTGCTGAAAATTGACTCGCCGAAGCAGTTACCATCAGGGATCGGCAAGGTGTCCGCTCGTGGACACTGGTGTCTGTGAGGGGCCCTTGCACGTTCTGCCGCTGGCACCCGCAATGATTCCGAGACTAGGATGGAGGAGCAGGAGAATTCAGTTCCTCCGGACTCCTCCATGACCCGGACGTGTGACGCGAGTGATGCAGCGCGCCACGCTTTGCATGGTTGGGGCTGGCCACCCGCGCCTGTGACGTCACTCGTTGGCTGTTTTGGTGGGAAGGAGCAGGACGACGAGGTGAGCCGCAACCACGGCACACAGCATCCATTCCAATCCATAATCGGAATCCGGATGCGATGGTGCGACGTTTTCCTGAAAACAGACTGACTGACTGAGTGCCCCCTGCATGGCTCGCCCGCATAGTCACACGAGGTCGGTAACACATCCTCACTGGCTAAATTCGAAAAAAAATTAATTTGTTCCTTTGTATATAAATGGGGCTACACTTATACACACACATATATATATATATAGATTTTTGAAAGGATGGTGGCGGCACTCCCGGACTGTAAATCAACTTATAATTTATTCACTGGTAAGTCAACGTTTCAGCCCCAACACAGGGCTTTCCTCAGGACATAAAAAATACAACAAGAAATAACAAACAACTTATAGACGCCACAGTACTTACCCCTCCCCTCAAAACGGCGTTCTCACCCACACAGTGCGCATGCGCCAACTCCCGGCATAGCGGGATGACGTGACTTGCGTGTAACCCTAGCAACCAGGGACGCATAGTCGCTCCCATGCACCACAGTGACTGACGAGAAAAACAATAAACATTAAAAACAAGAGCAAAGAGACTAACCCCAGACCATATAGGAAACCCCGTAGAAAAATCCACAAACCTAACATCACTACCATTGATGTGACTTCAGGGGAATCGGCATCTGAGGGAGAAACAGTTGTTGCAGGACAGTCTTCAGCGAGGTATGCCGAACAGGAACACACGTCAAAAAACTTGGGAACCACGACCAGAAGCCGGTTAAAAATCACCGAAAACCAAGGATGTCAAGAAGAGGCCAGAAGGGGAGATTACATTGGACAAAAAGGCAAACCTCCCCACAACAAGAAATAAGCCCCATCTTTAATCTATCATCCCGGGTGCTCTCAAAAGATGAAATTAAGATTTTAGCTAGAGGTTTGACCTATATTCCAACTGCAAAACCACAGGAATTGGAGTGGAATGTGGACTTATATAAGTTTGGCCGCGCAATGAGAATTACTGATTTTTTCAAGAATGAACAAACTAGGGAATTTTCGGAATTTCGTATTCGGAGTAATTTTGATCCAATCCCTAATCAAGCGTCCATTAAAACCTTTTTAAAAATAGTGAAAACAGAAACGGTACAGAAGATTAAACAACATCAAACAAAATTTAACAACACAACGCAAAAGGAATGGCAAATGATTAGGAGCCTGGCCAAGGATCCAACCATCATGATACGGGCGGCCGATAAAGGCGGATCGATAGTAATTATGGACTACTCTGATTATGCTGATGAGATACGACTATTATTAGATGATTCAATTACCTATAGGAAATTACTCAAGGATCCGTCTTTACCAATTCAAAGGACATTTGAAGACAGCCTAATGAGGGGCCTCAATATGAATTACATCACGCTGGAGTTGTTCCAATTCTTGAATAAAAAATTTCCTAGAACACCAGTCCTTTATGGACTTCCTAAAATCCACAAGAACACACAGAGACCGCCTATGCGCCCCATTGTGTCTGCAGTTGGGGGATTTTGGAACCAATTGCCAAGTGGTTGGATTTTCTGTTTAAAGCTCCGATCCTTGATATACCCACCTGAGTGAAGGATACACCTGCGTTCCTCCACAGACTCTCTACGGTGAAGGGTGACCTTAGCAAAGTCATCTTAATAACCATGGATGTCAAGAGCCTCTATACGATTATTCCCCATGAGGCCGGGGTGGATTCAATGAGAGAACTTCTTTGTCAGTCTGACAAATATACAGGCCCCTGTATTGAGTTTGTTTTGGAGATGCTATTGTTGACACTACAGAACAACTTCTTTCGCTTTGAAAACGATTGGTTCCTGCAGTGCACCGGAACATCTATGGGTGCCGCAATGGCGCCTATGTACGCTAATGCATACATGTTTGCGTGGGAGAAACAGCACATTTTATCCAAATTTGCACTGAATATCGTCGAGTATATTCGATACATCGACGATATCTTTATTGTGTGGCGGGGTACTGTGGAAGAGGCACAATCCTTCGAAATTTACATCAATAACCATGGAACTCCTGTGGAAGTAACGGCACAAATCAGTACCACCATGATACAATTTCTAGATATCCAGGTTTATTTGAAGGACAACCATCTACACAGGGCCGGATTAAGGGCATCATGGACCTGGTGCTGAGGATTTTGGTGGGCCTATTTTTAGATACTGAGGCAATTATCGATGCACTTTGCTTTCTCGTTTAGAGTCAAGTGGTGCACTGTGTGTATCTCACGCTATGCCATCGTCAGAGCAACTGGGAAACCTGACTGGTGACTCTGACGTGGTGTGTTATGACGTATAGCGCGTCTTACAGTGAGCCGGGTCACAAGCCTCCTGCTGGATTAGCGTGCGCGGCCCAAATAGGAGTAAATCACTACAACTCAACTAGACAAGCTAGTAAGGATGGACCTGATCACTAAATGAGTCAATCATATACTGTATCAATTTATTAATCAGGTCCATCCATACTCGCTTCTCTTGTTGAGTAGTATTGTATTTCTAGTAGGGGTTCGGCCCCGCTGTGGACCTGTCCAATAGATTGCACACTGCGGGTTCTTCTTTTGAACCATTGTTTTGTTTAGGAGTCAATCACTGCCTGGTGGCAGACTGACAATACTTTGGTCTGGGGGCCCCGCCGCCCCAACAGAGCAAGGGCCCCTGTTTGATTGAAATCTGAAAGGATATTTACACCTTTTTTAAAAATTTACTTAGGCTGGCCGCCCACTGGGTCCATATTCTGACGTCCGACGTGGTCGTCAGACTACGAACAACCTAGGTCGTATGACGGTAGACTTCCTGGGTTGTCTACTGCAAGCAACTATGGACAACCCAGGGACCCAGT
Source organism: Leptobrachium leishanense (assembly GCA_009667805.1). Taxonomy (NCBI): domain Eukaryota; kingdom Metazoa; phylum Chordata; class Amphibia; order Anura; family Megophryidae; genus Leptobrachium; species Leptobrachium leishanense. Next base: position 206,195 of record RXON01003481.1, read on the forward strand.
CAAATGCTGCCGACTGACAGCCGAATATCACTGAAGCCCGCTGGACTGCAGACAAAAAACAATAAATGGAACTACGCTATTCTTGTATTTAAACCAATAAAAATGCATTAAAATGTGTTTAAATGATAAAAAAGTCCCATAAATAATAAAAACTATCTGCTGCAGAAAAAAAAAATCATTCATAGGAGTGAAAGTGACTGAATGTGATGTGAATGGGGGGCTATGTGTCATAGAGATTGATGAATGTGTGTGGCTGGAGTGAACTAGGAGTGGATTTGTGTCTGGGCGAGTGACGTAGGAATGCGTTAACAGAAGGGGTTATTCACTAAGCCCCAAATTTGCCATTGGAACGGCAACGAACGGTGAATTTCACTCTATGGTGCAATTTCGTGTCAGTTCGTCTATTCACTAAACTGTCAGTTCGCCAAATACTGGCGCATTGACAGCGAAATACGTTGCAATTCGTCAAAATTCAGCAATCTTCAGTGAAATTGTCCTATAGAGAAGTAATGATTAATATATTCACAGATGAGCGTATCGGAGCTCCACAGCAATAAAACTCAGTAATGTGCAGTGTGTATGAGAGTATCACAGAGCACCACAGCAATAAAACTCACAGTAATGTGTGCTGTGTATGAGCGTATCATAGAGCTCCACAGCAATAAAACTCCTAGCATTGTACGGTATGTATATGTAGTATCTCTCATTTCTGTGTACTATTTCTTACCCCTGTTACACATCTTTCGTCTCGCTCTGACGCTTCTCAGTGACTCCTCTCACCCCTCTCTCTGTACTCCTCTCTCATCCCTCGGTGACTCCTCTCTAATCCCTCGCTCTCTCTGTACTCCTCTCTCATCCCTCGCTCTCTCATCCCTCGCTCTCTCTGTACTCCCCTCTCATCCCTCGCTCTCTCTGTACTCCCCTCTCATCCCTCGCTCTCTCTGTACTCCCCTCTCATCCCTCGCTCTCTCTGTACGCCTCTCTCATCTCTCTGTGACGCCTCTCTCATCTCTCTGTACTCCTCTCTCATCCCTCGCTCTCTGTACTCCTCTCCCATCCCTCGCTCTCTGTACTCCTCTCCCATCCCTCGCTCTCTCTGTACTCCTCTCTCATCCCTCGCTCTCTCTGTACTCCTCTCTCATCCCTCGCTCTCTCTGTACTCCTCTCTCATCCCTCGCTCTCTCTGTACTCCTCTCTCATCCCTCGCTCTCTCTGTACTCCTCTCTCATCCCTCGCTCTCTCTGTACTCCTCTCTCATCCCTCGCTCTCTCTGTACTCCTCTCCCATCCCTCGCTCTCTCTGTACTCCTCTCTCATCCCCCTCTCTGTACTCCTCTCTCATCCCCCTCTCTGTACTACTCTCTCATCCCCCTCTCTGTACTCCTCTCTCATCCCCCTCTCTGTACTCCTCTCTCATCCCCCTCTCTGACTCCTCTCTCATCCCCCTCTCTGTACTCCTCTCTCATCCCCCTCTCTGTACTCCTCTCTCTCATCCCCCTCTCTGTACTCCTCTCTCATCCCCCTCTCTGTACTCCTCTCTCATCCCCCTCTCTGTACTCCTCTCTCATCCCCCTCTGTACTCCTCTCTCATCCCCCTCTCTGTACTCCTCTCTCATCCCCCTCTCTGTACTCCTCTCTCATCCCCCTCTCTGTACTCCTCTCTCATCCCCCTCTCTGTACTCCTCTCTCATCCCCCTCTCTGTACTACTCTCTCATCCCCCTCTCTGTACTCCTCTCTTATCCCCCTCTCTGTACTCCTCTCTCATCCCCCTCTCTGTACTCCTCTCTCATCCCCCTCTCTGTACTCCTCTCTCATCCCCCTCTCTGTACTCCTCTCTCATCCCCCTCTCTGTACTCCTCTCTCATCCCCCTCTCTGTACTCCTCTCTCATCCCCCTCTCTGTACTACTCTCTCATCCCCCTCTCTGTACTCCTCTCTCATCCCCCTCTCTGTACTCCTCTCTCATCCCCCTCTCTGTACTCCTCTCTCATCCCCCTCTCTGTACTCCTCTCTCATCCCCCTCTCTGTACTCCTCTCATCCTTCTCTCTCTGTAGTCATTTCTCATCCCTCGCGCTCTTTGCACCCCTCTCTCTGTGACTCCTCTCATTCCCCCTCTCTCTGTGACTCCTCTCATTCCCCCTCTCTCTGTGACTCCTCTCATTCCCCCTCTCTCTGTGACTCCTCTCATTCCCCCTCTCTCTGTGACTCCTCTCATTCCCCCTCTCTGTGACTCCTCTCATTCCCCCTCTCTCTGTGACTCCTCTCATTCCCCCTCTCTCTGTGACTCCTCTCATTCCCCCTCTCTCTGTGACTCCTCTCATTCCCCCTCTCTCTGTGACTCCTCTCATTCCCCCTCTCTCTGTGACTCCTCTCATTCCCCCTCTCTCTGTGACTCCTCTCATTCCCCCTCTCTCTGTGACTCCTCTCATTCCCCCTCTCTGTGACTCCTCTCATTCCCCCTCTCTCTGTGACTCCTCTCATTCCCCCTCTCTCTGTGACTCCTCTCATTCCCCCTCTCTCTGTGACTCCTCTCATTCCCCCTCTCTCTGTGACTCCGCTCATTCCCCCTCTCTCTGTGACTCCTCTCATTCCCCCTCTCTCTGTGACTCCTCTCATTCCCCCTCTCTCTGTGACTCCTCTCATTCCCCCTCTCTCTGTGACTCCTCTCATTCCCCCTCTCTCTGTGTCTGTGATCCCTCTGCCTGTCTGTCTTTACTGTCCCCCCCTGCATGCTGCCCCCCCTTCTGAATGAGTTCAGAGGGAGAGCTGTGGGGGTGGGGGGGGTAAGGGGTGAAGGTAAGTTACAAAAAAAAAAGCTGCCTGGGTGAATCATCAGCTAGGGGAAGCTTACCTTTCCCCCTGGCTGCTGCTCAGCTGCTCCTGCTCTCCTTACCAGTCGCCTTCCTTCCACATGGCTGGAAACAGGAAGAGGTGCTGGAGGATGGGGAGGAGCAGCCGTGTCTCACGGAGCAGCTGATGAGTGACACCTAGTGGCTGCTCTGCCCCAAAATACCCCTGCACATTTTACAACACGGTGGGGCCGCTTGAGCGTATCGGCTTCATCACGGTGTGTGTGTGCGCGTGTGCCACATCTGTCGGACGGCCGGCGGCTCCTCTATTCTTGGGGCAGCTGTGGGCCTATTTAATGGAAGGGGCCTGGAGCGGCCGCTCCATCCGCCCCTACATTAATCCGGCCCTGCATCTACACTATTCCTTATATTCCAAACCCACGGATCAAAATACCCTATTACATGCGTCCAGCGCTCACCCTAGGCACGTTCAAAAATCACTCCCGTACGCACAATTTTTAAGAGTGATTAGGAACAATTCTGAACAGGAAAATTGTGAAAAACAGATGCTTTATATGTATCAGAAATTTAGGACTCGAGGTTATTCAACCAAAGTGTTAGATATGGCGTTAACAAAAGCTAACTCGACAGTCGTAAGACGCACGGAGCAACAGCCTCGACTTAGATTTCCAATACAATACCATACGGCAGCTGCCAAACTTACAGCATCAGTCAGAAGAAATTGGCACGTCTTAGAACAAGATCCATCGTTGCCAGCTATCTTCAAACAAAAACCGATGTTCTGCTATAAAAGATGCAAGAATTTAAAAGATCTATTGGTTAAAACTGATCCGGTACACAGTTACTCTCAAGGGTCTGGGCAGTTTGTCAATTTAGGCTGCAAGAGATGCCTAGGGTGCGTCACGTGTGGACACATGATACCCTCCAAAACGTTTACCCATCCACATACAGGCAGGAGCTTCAAAATCCGTTACAATATAACCTGCAAGACAGATTTTGTAATCTACAAAATCACTTGCCCGTGCGGCTTGGCCTATGTTGGCAAAACGGAAACTCCCCTGTGTGAACGTATTAGGAACCATCGCTCGAATATCCGTGTAGCGTATCGTGATGGTCGGTCGGATAAACCTGTGGCAAGGCACTTTTTAGAGCACAATCATCCATTGGCCTCTCTGAGATTTATAGCCTTTGATCATATACCACCGCCTAGGAGAGGTGGTGTTCGAGGCCGTTTGCTATTACAGAAAGAAGCCTTTTGGATATACCATCTGGGAACTGTCCATCCGGAAGGACTCAATGAGAAATTGGTGTTTTCCATGTTCTAATATCGTTGGTTAATATCTTTATGGCCACGGTCCCATTTTAGACCGGACCCTCTTCTATATGGTTGTTCTAAGTGTTTACATCGTTCCTTGAAAGGGATCCCCGTTGGTGATAGTCTTCGGTTTCCCCTCTTTCTTATTAGTCACCAATAGCCCATAGTCCACTGGATACTATCCTGTTGAAAGTGTTTTGAATATGGATATTATACAATCATCCATTGCAGTCTCTTTGCTCTTGTTTTTAATGTTCATTGTTTTTCTCATCAGTCACTGTGGTGCATGGGAGCGACTATGCGTCCCTGGTTGCTAGGGTTACACACAAGTCACGTCATCCCGCTATGTCGGGAGTAGGCGCATGCGCACTGTGTGGGTGAGAACGCCGTTTGAGGGGAGGGGTAAGTACTGTGGCGTCTATAAGTTGTTTGTTATTTCTTGTTGTATTTTTTATGTCCTGAGGAAAGCCCTGTGTTGGGGCTGAAACGTTGACTTACCAGTGAATAAATTATAAGTTGATTTACAGTCCTGGAGTGCCGCCACCATCCGTTCAAAAATCTACATTTCCACTAAGCTGAATGGCAGGCACCGGGCATTCTGGTAACTATTGAAGCTGGAGTGCTCAGTTATTGAGATAGGGTTATATATATATATATATATATAATATATATATATATATTATATATATATATATATATATATATATATATATATATATATATAACCCTAACACAGTACCGCACTAACATTTACAGCATGTAAAAAAAATATATATCTATATAAATAAATGCACAGGATACATAATATATCCAGCCTCATTCTCTATATAAATGCACAGGATACATAAGATACATCTATGCAGTCCCTTCATGCGCCCGACACATCTATGCAGTCCCTTCATGCGCCCGACACATCTATGCAGTCCCTTCATGCGCCCGACACATCTATGCAGTCCCTTCATGCGCCCGACACATCTATGCAGTCCCTTCATGCGCCCGACACATCTATGCAGTCCCTTCATGCGCCCGACACATCTATGCAGTCCCTTCATGCGCCCGACACATCTATGCAGTCCCTTCATGCGCCCGACACATCTATGCAGTCCCCTCATGCGCCCGACACATCTATGCAGTCCCCTCATGCGCCCGACACATCTATGCAGTCCCCTCATGCGCCCGACACATCTATGCAGTCCCCTCATGCGCCCGACACATCTATGCAGTCCCCTCATGCGCGCGACACATCTATGCAGTCCCTTCATGCGCCCGACACATCTATGCAGTCCCTTCATGCGCCGACACATCTATGCCGTCCCTTCATGCGCGCGACACATCTATGCCGTCCCTTCATGCGCCCGACACATCTATGCCGTCCCTTCATGCGCCCGACACATCTATGCAGTCCCTTCATGCGCCCGACACATCTATGCAGTCCCTTCATGCGCCCGACACATCTATGCAGTCCCTTCATGCGCCCGACACATCTATGCAGTCCCTTCATGCGCCCGACACATCTATGCAGTCCCTTCATGCGCCCGACACATCTATGCAGTCCCTTCATGCGCCCGACACATCTATGCAGTCCCTTCATGCGCCCGACACATCTATGCAGTCCCTTCATGCGCGCGACACATCTATGCAGTCCCTTCATGCGCGCGACACATCTATGCAGTCCCTTCATGCGCGCGACACATCTATGCAGTCCCTTCATGCGCGCGACACATCTATGCAGTCCCTTCATGCGCGCGACACATCTATGCAGTCCCTTCATGCGCGCGACACATCTATGCAGTCCCTTCATGCGCGCGACACATCTATGCAGTCCCTTCATGCGCGCGACACATCTATGCAGTCCCTTCATGCGCGCGACACATCTATGCAGTCCCTTCATGCGCGCGACACATCTATGCAGTCCCTTCATGCGCGCGACACATCTATGCAGTCCCTTCATGCGCGCGACACATCTATGCAGTCCCTTCATGCGCGCGACACATCTATGCAGTCCCTTCATGCGCGCGACACATCTATGCAGTCCCTTCATGCGCCCGACACATCTATGCAGTCCCTTCATGCGCCCGACACATCTATGCAGTCCCTTCATGCGCCCGACACATCTATGCAGTCCCTTCATGCGCCCGATACATCTATGCAGTCCCTTCATACGCCCGATACATCTATGCAGTCCCTTCATACGCCCGCGCGCGATACATCTATGCAGTCCCTTCATACGCCCGCGCGCGATACATCTATGCAGTCCCTTCATACGCCCGCGCGCGATACATCTATGCAGTCCCTTCATACGCCCGCGCGCGATACATCTATGCAGTCCCTTCATACGCCCGCGCGCGATACATCTATGCAGTCCCTTCATACGCCCGCGCGCGATACATCTATGCAGTCCCTTCATACGCCCGCGCGCGATACATCTATGCAGTCCCTTCATACGCCCGCGCCGATACATCTATGCAGTCCCTTCATGCGCCCGATACATCTATGCAGTCCCTTCATGCGCCCGATACATCTATGCAGTCCCTTCATGCGCCCGCGCGCGATACATCTATGCAGTCCCTTCATACGCCCACGCGCGATACATCTATGCAGTCCCTTCATACGCCCGCGCGCGATACATCTATGCAGTCCCTTCATATACACACACCATACATCTATACAGTCCCTTTATATTCACCAATATTTGGTGAAGTCAGATTTTTGATTGGTATTGAAATTCACTGCACGGTGCAACTCGGTGCCAAATCGACTCTTTGAATAACCCCTAAAATGTTTTTAGAATGTGAAGAACAACAATACCTGTCCCTAAATGAAATGAAGTTAAAAATACGTTTATGGCCTATGCCACAACACATGAAAAGGCTTTTAAATCACGGTTTCCAGAAACCAAATTTTGTTAACCCCATAGTGACCAGACGATTTTACACCCATCTTTTCTGTCAGCCAAGCCTCTGATGACACACCCACTGATGACGTCAGCCAGTTAACCCCTAGCTGCCAAGTGGAGCTAGGGAGGGTCCTTTTGACCCTAGAATCTCCCAATGCGTGGCAGCCAGAGGGTATGTTTGGCATCATTACCTTTCCAATAATACCAAACATGACCAGGTTTGGTGTAAAAATAAAGATTTTTTTTTGTTTCAAAAAAAATTTGTCTGGGGGGGGGGTATAAAGACTTCCCTTTGCGTCAGTTCAGTGGAATTCACAGAGGCCAATTCAGCGCTTGTCGCCAATGTCCATTAACTGCTTCGGCGACTCCATTTTCCACAGAATACGGTGAACATTCGATTAATAGGGAATTCACCGGAAAAGGAATCACCAAAGTGAAAAGCATCGAAACTGAAATCAATTACGGTGCTTTATGTATAGACCCTGTCATGAAAAGAGTAGACTCCGTGGGTTGGTTTATAGTTGATGATTTATTCAGCATAACATCGGATAGAGGAGACACATACAGTACGTCCCGCTAGCATGGCATCCCAGCAGACACTGCCTGGTACCGCCCCCACCCTTCCTGTCATGTGACTCCGCTCTCACCACATCTCCCCCTTTTAACGGTAAAACATACAAAATAAACAATGTAAAGATACAAGTAGATAAACAATGCTAACTTGGACATTGGGGTAGACTACCCTAGTCCGCAGTGACTTTGGGATTATTCTGCCCATTCTTCAAGTCGCTGCTCTAGCTAAACATTAATCCCGGTAACGTTCCGGAGGCCTCACAACTCTACCACTCGAAGTCATCTTGCAAGAACCATCACCAAGTCCTTGAGAGGAAGCAGCGGTACATCCTGCCCAGAAACCACCTGCAGGGTAGACCCATTCCGTAAAACCGGAGAGTCTGGCTGTTGTGGTGTCGAGGTCTCAGCACTCAACTCCTCGGGTACCGGCTGAAGATGCCTTCTGGTGCGGCGAGCGACAGTTCCTCCTTCCGTGCGGATCACATAGGACCTGGGCTCCGGAGAACGCTCCACAACTGTAGCCGGGGTTCTCCACCTCGTCTCATCATCTAGCTTAACCCGGACACTCTGCCCCGGGTATAGCACCGATAGTGGGCGAGTAGAGTGTCGTCTATCGTAAAAGAACCTGTAGTTCCGCTTCGCCACCTCGTCCCTCCTCCGAATATCCTCTGGAAGGACCGGAGAAGCATCTACAGAAGGCAAAGTAGTACGAATCTGCCGTCCCAACATCAGCTGAGCAGGGCTACACCCTGTAGCCTGAACAGGAGCCGCTCTGTACGCCATCAGGGCCAAATAAGGCTCCGCCTGCCCCAAAATAAACTTAGCGGTCTGAACCGCTCGTCCGCCATCCCATTAGCCTGCGGGTAATGCGGACTGGAAGTCGTGTGACGGAAATCGTAATCCTTCCCAAAAGAAGCGAACTCTTTAGAGGCGAACTAAACTCACCAACTCCGACGGGATACCCCACCTGACAAACATGCTTTTCAGACAGATGATCACAGTAGCACTGGTCGCCTCACCCAGTGGCACGAGCTCAAGGTATCTGGAGTAATAGTCCACAACAACTAAGTATTTCCTCCCTTTTAGTTCGCACAGATCTGCAGCTATCTTCTGCCATGGACCCGCAGGTAGGGGGGTGGAAAGTAAAGGCTCACGTGTCTGTGTAGGTCGACGTTCTCTGCAGAAGGCACATCAAGATGAAATCAGCAATGTCAGCGCTAATCCCAGGCCACCACACAGCAGACGACGCCCTCTCCCTACAATTGGAAACCCCCAAATGACCTTCATGAATCCGCCGTAGCATGTCTTGACGCAGACTTTTCGGAATAACAATGCGGTCTTGAAAAAACACTAAGCCGTCCATTTCAGTAAGGTACGCTCTCTCGGACTGGAACGCACTCAGAGACCACCACGCAGCACGACTCTCCGGCCAGCCGTCTCTTACATAGCTGATAACTTCTTGAAGGACAACATCCAGGTGCGTCTCTCTCTAAATCTGTTCCAATCTCCCCGAAGAGATGGACTTGGAGGCTAAGATCGAATCCACATACACCTTCACGTCCGACTCTGTCGACGAATCGCCCTCAGCAGCCAGCGGGGGTCTGGAGAGGGTATCTGCCACCACCAGCTGTTTTCCCGGGACATGCACAGCTCTAACATTAAACCTAAGTAGTCTCATTAAGAGTCTCTGGCATCTCAGAGGCGCCTTGTCGATATCATAAGAATTAATAAGAGGAACTAGTGGCTTGTGGTCAGTCTCCAGACTGAACTCCTCCAAACCCACCAGATAACGGTGGAAGCGTTCGCAGGCCCAGACTCCGGCCAAACACTCTTTTTCAATTTGTGCATAACGTCTCTCTGCTGCTGTTAAGGTGCGAGAACAATAGGCAATAGGCTGTAGTTTACCCTCATTCAACTGCAGAAGGGCCGCTCCCAACCCGTAGCTACTAGCATCTGCGCTAACCACAGTCTTCTTGCAGGGGTCATAGTACCCCAACACCGGAGCGGATCCCAGCATGGACTTGACTCGTGCTAAGGCCTCCTCCTGTGGAGGTCCCCATATCCAGGCGACATCTTTCTTTAACAATTCTGTGACAGGATGTAACACCGAGGACAACTCCGGTAGAAACTTCCCCACATAATTCACAAGGCCCAGTACTTGTCTCAGTTCATTCACATCGGAAGGGCTTTTCATTTTCTCAATAGCGAGAACCTTGCTGGCGTCTGGCTTAACCCCCTCCCCACTAATAATATGGCCAAAATAACACAGTTCTGGTTTCCCAAAGTGGCACTTCTCCTTATTTAGCCTCAGGCCAGATTCCTTGACGGTTTGCAGCACACAAAGCAGTCGCCGGTCGTGCTCCTCCTTAGTGGACCCATACACAAGGATATCGTCCATAACTACCACAGTACCCTCATGGTCTCTCAACAGGGAACTCATCTCTCTCTGGAAGATCTCCGGGGCCGAAGATATCCCGAAGGGGAGTCTGCGGAAGCAAAACCGACCTACCGGAGTAATGAAGGTCATCAGTTTCTGGCTCAAGGGGTATCTGCCAGAACCCACTGGAAGCGTCGAGCGTGGAAAAGAAGTTAGCCCCCAACAACTGAGGAGCAATATCTTCCAATGTCGGCATGACATATCTCTCCCTCCTAACGGCCTCGTTCAGACGTTTCAAATCCACACAAATACGAACTTTCCCATTCTTTTTAGCGACCGGTACAATGGGCGCACACCAGTCAGTAGCTTCTGTGACCGCCTCGATAACCCCCATCTTTTCCATCCGCAGAAGCTCGCACTCCACCTTCGGCAAAAGCAGAAATGGAATCCTACGAGGCGTAGTAAGGCTATAAGGGACAGCCTCAGGTTTGAGCTTTATACGGACCGGCTCACAGTTCAGCAGCCCCAGGTCTCCAAACACGTCCTCAGTGACTTCGTACACTCTAGCAACAAGGCCCAGACTGCAGGCTGCTTTCCGACTCAGAAGGTTATTCACACACGATCCTCTGATCACGTACACCCACATCGATATTTTCCGCTCCCGGTACTCACAGTCAGCAAGGAACCTGCCGATGCAATCAATGCGACCTCCCGGACTATGAACTTGAATCGTAACGTTTTCCAGCTCCGGACGTCGAGGTAGCTTTGAGAATATCACAAAGGAAATAACTGTAATGTCTGCTCCGGTATCAATCTTAAAGGCAACTCTTTCACCCAACATCGTGAGTGTAGCACCCCAATCCTCGACAGAGCCGGACTGTTCAGTCACCGATCCTATAAAGGACATTTCTGGCGTCTCCTGATCACTGTCCAGACACATCTCTCACAGACTCTGATTTACAAACCACCTCAAAATGGCCGGCGCGGTTGCACTTCCTGCACCTCTTGTCTATAGCAGGGCACCGCGTCTTCATCTCGTGAGGGCGGTTACAGCGTGTGCAACGGGAACACGGTGTCCAACCGCTCCTGGGTCTGTCCGCTGCCTGCTGCTTTTAACCCTTTGTGACTGGTGTATTTCTTCCACCCTGTTTTCTGACCTTAAGTCTGCACTTTGTTTCTTCACCAATTCACTCTGACGTGCAATCCGTATCGCCTCATCCAGTGTCAGCTTAGACTCCAGCTGCAACTTAAGTGAAACTTCCGAGTCTGCAATTCCGATAACCAGTCTGTCTCTGATCTGCTCCTCCTTAGCAGCGCCGAACTCACAGAACTCTGCCAACTGATAAAGGCTGCGCACAAATGATTCCACAGATTCTCCCTCACACTGGGCGCGCTTGTGAAAGCAGGCTCTCTCGTGAATCACCTTTCTTCTGGGCACAAAATGGGCGCTGAGCTTATCCACGACTTTATCAAAGTCCATCTCTTCCCCAGCGCTGAACTGAAAAGTACCGTAAATCGGCTCCACGACTCTCCCCATAGCGTATAAAAGGGAATTAACCTGCACCTCACCAGGCTCCTTATCCAGCTTCAAAGCGATCCTGAAGCGTGCAAACCTTTGGCGCCAAGCAGGCCATGCAGCAGGCTGAGAGAAATTGAAAGGGTTCCGGAGGAGAGAACTTAGACATCTTCACAGATCAAAATGGATACGCAGGGAAACACTTCTGACACCATGTCATGAAAAGAGTAGACTCCGTGGGTTGGTTTATAGTTGTTGATTTATTCAGCATAACATCGGATAGAGGAGACACATACAGTACGTCCCGCTAGCATGGCATCCCAGCAGACACTGCCTGGTACCGCCCCCACCCTTCCTGTCATGTGACTCCGCTCTCACCACAGACCCCATAGTAATAATATAGGGGTGTGTGAAAAGGAACAGCAATGAAGGGGTTAAAAATGTAAAGTGCCTGTTCCCCCAGAGAACACAACAGTGCTTTGTATTCAGGTGAGCCCCCCCCCCACCACCAGCCTGGAGGGGGGGGGAGTCTGTGCTCATTCAGTATGGGGGCTGCTTTTACCTAGAGACCACCAGGAGCTAAACCCTGAAAACATTAACCCTCCGGTCACCAAACAAAAACCCAGACAGCCCGTCTAAGAAAATTAGAACAGATAGAAACTTTAACCCATTCCCTGCCAGAAAGCTCCATCTCAGTGATTGTGGCCCTGCAGGGGGTGATTGTCCCACAGGGGCTTCTTATAGACTAAGCATGGCCTTATTCCCATGGCTGGGAGACATTTCATTGCTGAATTCACACACATCATTATACAGCGGATACAGCTTATAATCAGCAATATATGCATTTACTTACAAGAAGCCGCTCACTCCCAGGACCCTCAGCCTGGATCTCCTCTCTGGATTCACCAGCTGGATCTGCCGCCTCACAGGGCTCAGGACACAAAGGACAAAGGGGATGGAGCTACAGGGGTTAAAGGAGATGCAGGAGTTACATGTATTAAGAAAACAATAAAAATACAAAATGTGAAAATAAAGTAACGCTGCACTGACACAAGCAAACTCAACACAGGGGGATGGGCGCGCTCTGATGACATCACAGCTCATGTGACTGGCTGCAGGGCTCACGTGGTGCTGGGGGAGGGGAATTGCAGACATTAAGCCGTCTGCACTGAGGGTAGAGGATAATCCAAGGTGGTGTGGCTGCAGACTGGAGCTCCACTCTGGACAGGAAACATGTGACCTCCACTCACTCAAAGGATTTTTTTTTCTTTGAAATCAACTTTAATGTAACGAACAACAATAAACACATTAATTCTGAGCACTGGTTTCTGCTTGATTTTCCTCTACCTTAATTATTATACAATGATAATTATTATTGTAGAATTGTATTGTGTATAATAGCAGCATCATAATATTATTAACAAAGCCTTTGTTTTATTTAATAATATGTTACGATAATGCGGCTATTAATCACCATATAATACTATAATAATAATAGCCGCATTATCATTGTATAATAAGTGTTGAGGAATATTTTAATCTTTCTATGAATGCATATTCTTATATCAAATTGATCCTCAGATAAACTCTTTGTATCTGAGGAGTCTTTTGGGTCGGAGTAGGAAACAGATGTTGAACACCTGCCTCAATCCTTGAAGGATCATCAATTATGGCTTCCAGCATTTATTGAGGAAGGAGGCATTAAGTCAACATCCTTGTGGCCTTCTGAGACAAAGACTCTAAGAGTTACCGGCCTAAACTCTCTTTGATGTAAGGAACTGATCATTGATTAGGTGTAACAGGATGTTGTAAAGTGTCAATGTCTAGGGTTAATTTGAAGGACGTATTGTTATCTAAGTTCTTTGAGACAATTTGGAAAATGCGCCTAAAGCTTATCCAATTCTGTATTTGAGGGGCGGTCTTAAGTCTGACGTGTATTTCTGTATTTAACTCAACTGTGAAACCAGCAGATATTGAATTGTAGTAAAAAGATGTGAACATCAGCGTCTTGAGCTCAATTAATTTCTCATATACAATGTATACATTGGGAATATGCTTTCTACAACTCTGAACAAGGAAAAGGCCTAGCCGGGTACAAGGAAATAAATGAGAGCCAATGGCTGAGATAATTCCAGACAACAGGAGAACAAGGATAATTATTCCTTATCAATAAGAATTATGGCAGAGGTAGATGCGTAAAAAAAAAACAACAACAGGTCCTGCTGAGATTTAAATGCAGGACCAGCTGTTTACTAGATAGGCACATTAACCAAGTGAGCCACAGCACCAATTCAGAGGCCCATCCACAAACCTGCTTATGGGTGGTCTGTCGGTTGTGGAGACCCACCAATGAGGGTGAGCCTCTTGTGACATGGCATCTCCAGCTGCTGGAGATGCCATCGGTCATGCAATCCGACATGGTGAACACCTGCGAGGAATTCAAGATAGAGGCCGGACAGCGGGCACACCTAGGGCTCCCACCTGTCCAGGTTCCGAGTCATGTGTCCGGGTTTGGCACCCTCTGCCACCCGGACACATGAATCCGTGGTTATACTGATGTAGCGCGGTTTAAAAACTCTGTTGATGTATTGCTCGGGTTTGGCCACCAGAGGGAGACAAGCGCAATGTAGAGTATACTGGACACAACGGGACTACGTTTTCCATCATGCTTTGCGGCAGGGACAGGAAGTGGGTGGGAGAGAGCGAAGGACATCCGCAGCCTCGTTCGAAAGAGAGCCAGTGTGAGCCGAGTGACGAAAGGTGGAAGACGCACGTGATACTGCCAGAGATTAAGACCAGGCCGGAGAGCAGGAGCTGCCTTGTGGGTGCTGAGAATCGGAGACAGTGCTGGCGGAGATCTATCCATACATCGCTGAGAGGTTTTGCGCAGACACAACGTTCCAGTTTGGACCCCGAGTAAGGAGACCGTGATGATCCACTGGGAGTGCAAGCAGTAGGCCGTAGTTCTCGTTACTGAAATCGGACAAGCGGGAGAAGCGGATCCGGTGGCACAGAGTTCCAGTATAACCAAGCGGAGAGAGATCCTTGATCGGACAGCGGAACAGATTGTCTAGTGGATGGGTGAGAGGCCTTCCAGGCGACAGTCAAAGTTGAAACAAAGCACGCTGCAGTATTGTTTAAATCTACAGGTTCCCAACGTGACTAGTCGAAGATTTGCTCAATCCATTCACTGGCCAGTTGAATATAGTACCCGGGTACCTGAGATAACACACACACCTACCTTTTTGGGACACTAATTTTACGGGACTTACACTCCAGAAACAAAGGGGTTAAACTTTCCTTTTTTTGCCGCCGCGTGTTTTCAGCATTACGAAAATCCTGTCGCTCATATACCGTGTTCACATTATATATGCCACTTTATTGGGATCAGTAAAGTATATAATCTATAAAATCCACAACAGTGCTGGTGTATATTTATTCCCTAGTGCGGGGAGACTAACCCGAGGTTAAATTCAGCGGCTCCTCCGGGAGTGAGCGCTACACTGACATTTCCTGAATTCCCCAGGCACTGCGGTCTGTTCCTCCATCTTTTTTTTCCAGGCTGAAGAGGGATTGGCTGGTGTGCGTCACGTGTCGTCCTCTGAGCCGCTGTCATGGTCGCACAGGCGCAAAGGGCTCTTACTCTCACGTGACAACGTGGTTGCTCGTGTGGGCGGCTCCCTCCCTAGTCCTCCCGGCCGGGCAGTGTGCAGAGCGAGCAGCCACGGCGAGTAGAGGACGTGCTCAGGGCAGGTTCGGTCTTCATTCGGACCTGGATTGTCGATCATTCTCGCCAGGCCAGCACTGCAGCTCTCCATCCACTCTCGCCGGTCAACTCAAGGGAGGCTAGCAGATCAGATCGGCTCAGCTCCTCAGCAGTCAGTGTGCCCGGCGCCAGGCCAGCCCAGGTGCGATTTATCGAGAGATACAATTGTGTGGTTGTGCAGTGCTAATAAAGGGACCAATTGTGGGAAAGCGTCACTGATTTACTCCAAGGGTGTTGCCTTTACCACCTAACAACCCAAATAGTGTCACCAAACAGTATACAATACAGAGTGTAGCGCACCCAGTGTTCCCAATGATACGGTTAAACACAAGAATTCCCGTATGTCACAGGATCAGTGTCTCTGGTACATTAACCTCAAAAAGAAAGAGCCTTCACAGATCATAGTGTAGCGCTCACTCCCGGAGGAGCCGCTGAAATTGAACCTCGGGTCAGTCTCCCCGCACTAGGGAATAAATATACTCCAGCACCGTTGTGGATTTTATAAATTATATAGTTTACTAGAATAAATGGCATATAATGAATAACACGGTGTTCGTAGATATATTTACAGTACTTCGTAATGCGGGAAACGCGCAGCGGAAAAGAAATACGATGCTTCGTATTTCGAGGAAACGCGCAGCGGAAAGAAATACAAGGTTTCGTAATCCGAGAAATGCGCAGCGGAAAGAAAACACAATGCTTCGTATTTCGAGGAAACGCACAGCGGAAAATAAATGGAAAATTATCTTTAACCCCTTTGTGATTGGGAAGTGAGTCCCGCACAGGTTGTGTCCCGGAATGTAAGTGTGTGTGTGCTATGGTACCCGGGTACACTATTCAACTGGCCAGTGAATTTCTCAAGATGTATCTTCGACTAGTCAAGTTGGGGCCCTGTGGGTTTTGGAAACAAACAGCAGCGTGCTTTCTTGGTTTTTACAATGGCCCAGAAGGCCTCTCACCCATCCGCCAGATACTTGAGGCTCCACTGGACCCAGGACGTCTCTCCGCTCGATATTGACTGCTCTCTCTTGGCTTCTGGATCTGCTGTCTGGCTTTCTGCTTCTGCCACGACTTGTCCAGCTTACCGCCTGCTCACCCAGTCCGATCGACCTGCGGTACTCCTTACTCGGGGTCTTCTGGCTTCCTCAATAGCAGCTTGGGTAATCTTGTGGATCACTGGGTCTCCCTTTGGTAAGGCTGAGTAACCCGATCTGTAACTCCGTTAGGCCGCACCTGCGCTCCGACCTGGACACTCTTACGTTCTGCAGCACTGTGTCTTGTCTCTCTCACTCCCTGGCGCGCTCTGCCAGCTCTCTCCACGAGGCTCAGGATGTAAGTCTCTCTGTCCCATCCACTTCCTGTGTCCGTTCCCAAAGCATGCCGGGAAATGTAGTCCCAATGTAATATTCAGTGTCTCACATTGCGCTGGTCTCCCTCCGGTGGCCAAAAATAGGTACTGCCACAATAAGGAATTAAACACAGCGCTACAATAGTATAACATATATATATATATGTAAACTAGCTTTTGCCCGCGGCTTCGCTCGCGTGGATTTTAGGATTTGTTAAAATTAATTTTTTTTAAACGAAGCTTGAGGGTTTTTTGGTAGAACCCCCCCCCCCCCCCCCACTCCCACTTTGGATTTTTGGAAAATTGTAAAACATTCTTCTTGAAAAATAAAAAAAACACGTAAGTGCCAAATTTCACACCTGTAACATCTTTGGTTTTTGAAATAAAAGTATTCACATCCCTTCCCCCCACCCCCCTTAACTGGATTTTCGGAAAATGGTAAAACATGGGGTTTTTTTGCACGAAGATTGTAAATATCGAATTTCACACGTGTAACATCATTGGTTTTTGAAATATAGGTATAGTGATAAAGGTATTCATTGCCTTTTTGCCCCCCCACTGGATTTTTGGAAAATGGTAAAATACGTGTTGTTTTTTTATTTTTCAAGACGAATCTAAATACCAATTTTCACGTCTGTAACATCTTCTGTTTTTGAGATATAGGTATCCTGTTGAAAGGTATTCACACCCCCCCTTTTTTAACCCACCACGTGGGATTCTTGGAAAAAATGGTAAAACATGTGTTTTTTTATTTTTCAAGAAGATTGTAAGTGCCAGATTTCACACCTGTAACATCTTTGGTTTTTGAAATATAGGTATACTGATAAAAGTATTCAACCCCCCTTTTTCCCCCTCCCACTGGATTTTTGGAAAATGGTAAAATAGGTGTTTTTTTTTCTCAAGACGAATCTAAATACCAATTTTCACGTATGTAACATCTTCTGTTTATCAGATATAGGTATCCTGATTAAAAGTATTCAGCCCCCCCTTTTTTCACCCCCCCGCTTGGGATTTTTGGAAAATGGTAAAACACCCGTTTTTATTTCCAAGAAGATTGTAAATACCAAATTTCACACCCGTAACATCTTTGGTTTTTGAAATATAGGTATACTGATAAAAGTATTCAACCCCCTTTTTGCCCCCCCAAGGAATTTTCAGAACATGGTAAAATACGTGTTTTATTTTTCAAGACTAATCTAAATACCAATTTTCAGGACTGTTACATCGTCTGTTTTGGAGATACAAGTATCCCGTTTAAAATATTCAAACCCCTTTTTTCGCCCCCGCTTGGATTTTTGAAAAATGGTAAAATACGTGTTTTTTTTATTTTTCAAGACGAATCTAAATACCGATTTTCACATCTGTATTATATTCTGTTTTTGAGCTATAGGTATCCTGTTTAACCACTTCAATGCTAAGGACGCGCTCAGCGCGTCCTCAGCATTGCCCCTGGTATGCGGAGGACGCGCTGAGCGCGTCCTCGCATTGGGTTCAGCGTTCGCCGGGTTCCGGCCGATCGCTGGCCCTCCGTGCGGGCTGACATCCTGGATGTCAGCCCGGCATCCGGAGCAGTGGCCGCCATTGTTATGTGTCATCGCGCCCCCGCGATGACACATAATTCAGGCGCCCCCCCGCATGTGCGGAGGAGGCGCCTGAAAGGGAGGGGGGGAGGTCCTTCGGACCTCTCTCCCTCCCGATCGGCGGCTCACAGGGGCTTAACCCAGGCATCATTTGGAAGGGCACAGCCTGCCCTTCCAAATGATGCCTGGCATTAACCCCTGGGGAGCTGGATCGCAAATCGGCGCTGAAAAGCGCCGATTTGCGATCCTTCCCGGGAGCTGGCCGACATCTTGGATGTCGGCCAAGCTTCCGGGAACTCCCCCAGAGGACTGGCGTCATCGTGCGCAGCACGATGACGCCAGTCCTAGCATTAACCCCTAACTGCCACGAAGTGTGGAGATAGGGAGTTCCAATGAACTCCCTATCTCCCGATCCGTGGCAGTTAGGGGTTAAATTTTGATATCGTTGGATCGGCCAGAGCATGGCCGTTCCAACGATACCAAACATGAAAGTAAAAAAAAATGTAAAAAAAAAAAAAAATAAAAATAAAAATAAAAAAAAATTAAAAAAAAAATTAAAAAAAAAAAAAAATAAACACTTTTTTTTTTTGTTTTTTGTTTTGTTAATGCAGCAATATTGTTCCCATTTCAATTATAATGTGAACAATAATGCTGCATTAACGATTTTTGTATGCGGTGCGTTTGTTAAAAATGGTGTCATTTTCCCCAAAAAAAAATGTAACGAGACCCCATCTCTAATTTTTTTAACAAGCGCACCCCATACAAAATATAACCGCAATTGCTCGCATGTTAAAATGTGGAAAAAAACACTTTACACGCTGTAAATTATTGAAAATACATATTTTATTGCATTTTTTGTTATAATATACAAACATGACATAACGTATACATATAATAATGACATATTATGAATCTACCGAGTCTGACGGAAAGAACGATATATAATATGTCGATGTCATATACTAAAATAAGCCTTCAAAACAGGTTTAAACATGATGCGCAAAACAGGTAAAAAATGACCTCAGCACAGGGGCGGGAAAAGCCTCAGCAGCGAAAGGGCTAAAATATTCAACCCCCTTTTTCACCCGCTTATGGGTGGATTTTCCAAAAATCCTTCCTTAGTGGGTGCCTACATCATAAAAACTGTGCACCTTCAAAATTTCACGTTCCTAGGTTAAACGGTTTCAGCTGGGTGTTGATGAGTCAGTTAGTCAGGACTTTCGCGTTTATGAAAAAAGTATTCAACCCCCCCTTTTTGCCCCCCAAGGAATTTTCAGAAAATGGTAAAATGTGTTTTTTTATTTGTCAAGTTGAATCTAAATACCGATTTTCACGTCTGTACCATCTTCTGTTTTTAAGATATAGGTATCCTGTTTAAAATATTCAACCCCCCTTTTTTGCCCCCCAGTTGTATTTTACCGTTTTTCAAAAATTCATGATTTTTTATTTTTCAAGAAGAATCTAAATACCGATTTTTACGTCTGTAACATATTCTGTTTTTGAGCTATAGGTATCCTGTTTAAAATATTCAACCCCCTTTTTAACCCCCTTGGGGCGAAGTTTCCAAAATCCTTCCTTAGTTGGTGCCCACAGCATAAAAACCGTGCACCCTCCAAATTTCACGTTCCTAGGTTAAATGGTTTCAGCTGGGCGTTGATCAGTCAGTCAGGACTTTATATATATATATATACATACAAGGTAACACTCTATATGTGACGCCTCTGGGTTATTTCTCGGCCACCCAACAGCCCCGCGGATCTCCCAGATTTTTATAGGTCTCAGATATGAGACAAACGACATAGTGCAGAGCAGAATATTCAACACTCCCCAATCCAAGAAATGGAACTGCTCACATGGCTTAGAACCAGGCCCAGGTCCTAGCATGGCTCGCCCAGAGGTTGTTTAAATCAGGTACAACTAAAGATCTAACATTTCTGGAAATTTTGAAGCCATGGAAAAAAAAACAACATTTTTTTTTCCCCTGTTTTTTTCCAGATAAATTGGAAATTTTCAGAAAAATGGAAAATATACACCATGGAGTAGGTTTACAAATGAAAATTAATTTTGTTTCACTTGAAATAAAAGTGCAGTTTATTTAGTGACTTGAATTTGCTTTTTATAATTTTATCTTTTGTTTCAAATGGAAAAACAAGCAAAGACTGTATATGATCGTATGAGAAGAAGTAAGAACTATGAGAACAAGTAACCAGCCCTCTGATTCCTAACGAGCAACAATAAAAACAAGAAACCATCAACATAAATATATATATATATTTCTATATCAAATTTGCCCCTTAGCACCAATAGCAAAAGGAAGTAACTGCATTATTTGTGCCTGTAGGATCTGGATGCATCAATATTTAAGCTCCATGTTGAGGTTTAACTTTCGAGCGGTGCATTAAAAAAAGAGAGTAGGAAACAAAAGACACAACATATACAATAAATGCAATTTAATCTCATTTTCTGATCGATCATTTTCTGTTTCTTCTTCCTAGTCTCCATATTTGTCATTTTTCTCATTGACTTGTAAAAACGTAAGGTTTGTACGGATTGAAATAAGCGTTTCTCCCCTTTCATGGGTTAGTTTGTTTCTTGATTTGGTTTGAGTATTAGTAAACATAGAGCAGATTCTGTCACAGCAGCAGCAGAAGATGCAGAATCTGCAGGAAGCAAGAGGTGTCAGATGTTGTGTTGTGCAAAGACCTTGTCACCATGTTGCAGGAGGGATAGGATTTGCAGAATCCCAGACTGGGATGGAGAGAACATTAACAGGGATCAAATAGGGACAAATTTAACCTCTTACCTGTCAGTTTCTGTCTTCTCAGGCCTTAATTATCAACTGTATCCCAACTAGTGATGAGCCGAACACCCCCGTGTTCGGTTCGCATTCGAGCTCGAACAATTTCAAAAGTTCGAGCTCGAACAATTTCAAAAGTTCGAGTACGAACACAAACCGAACTCCATGCAAGTCAATGGGACTCGAAGGTTCGATTTTTAGAGTGCCCTCCAAGAGGGTATATATGCAAGATATTTGCCATAAAAAGGTGTATGGGGGTCCGGGTAAAGCCCTGGGGGACAGGAAACAAGGTCAAAAAGTTTTAAAAAAATGTTTTTAAAGGAACAGTGAGTTTTCCATGAAATAAAGGTTAAGAATAAAAACGAAAAATTCCTTCAAATACCGTGCCTAGGAGGTCCCCATAACCTGCCCGTGAAGTGGCGGATTTGTAGGATGTATAGAAACATTTAAAAACAAAAAAATTACATTTCAAATTATGGTAAATGGTTTTCCTTTAATCTATTCATAAACAACTGCTTGGGCCTGTATGAAAAGAGGAGACATTTTAGGACACGCAGAACAAGTTTAGTGATTTTTTTGGCTAAATTATGGTGAAATTATGCAGGCTTTGGATGAAAGTAACAATAGGTGCTTTAAAATTGGGCCTTTAGTGTCGGCAACAGTGCCGTCACACCGTAACCCCTCTGTGGTATTGTGGAAGAGTGCAGGGTTGGACCCTGCGGTCCAATATTAAAATGATATGAATCTGGTATAGGCGTCAGTGCTCCCAAATATTTTGCCTTTGGTGGCAGCAAGTGCCTTCACACCGTAACCCCCCTGAGGTATTGTGGAAGAGTGCAGTGGTGGAGGTTTTGGTTATGCAGAAGAGATCCCTGATCGATTCAGTTACATCAGCAGCTATAACAAAACCGGGTCAGCAATGTTTAGGCACTTGTACTGTGCTACTGTATATGGTGAGAATCGGCCCACACCAGTAGCAACAGGAAGCAACCAGAACAGGCAGGGAATACACAGAATAGTCAAATGGCAGGCAAAGTCGGCAACAGATCGGGTCCTCAGAACAAGCAGGGTCAGTAACAAGTATACGAACTGATTCGGTAAGCTTGCGATGCGGGAATAAAGGCTGAGACACACGGAGCGTGTAGCGACGCACAGCGAAGCAAACATTTTGCATGCTTTTCACTCCGCTCCGCCTCGCAGCGTGTCTACACTGAATTACGTTTGCTTCACACCGCACGGGACAGGAATCCACTAACTAAATTAAAATGT
Organism: Leptobrachium leishanense; assembly: GCA_009667805.1. Classification (NCBI taxonomy): domain Eukaryota; kingdom Metazoa; phylum Chordata; class Amphibia; order Anura; family Megophryidae; genus Leptobrachium; species Leptobrachium leishanense. The sequence continues at coordinate 228,442 of RXON01003481.1, forward strand.
ACACACAAAAACGTTTTATTTATTTTCACAAAGCACATGTTATATAGTCAAACAAGAAGGAAGGACACCCACAAACTAGTAGGTGAAAACAGCAGTGACCTCACCTCATAGACACTATAGGTCCAAAAGGTGAACACCCTGAAACAGGATTAAACCTAACAAATTTATATACCACAGAAAAGAGAGAAAGAAAAACTTCCTCTAAAAGACATCAGGATGCTGAATAATAAAACATAACTTTTATTAATTGTGATATTAAAAAACCAAGACACTTAAAAGACATATACACAGTACAGGGCTGAAGTGGAATGTATTAGGCTTAGTAGGTATGGCAGAGAGATGTGGTTTAAAAAATTTATACCTAATACATTCCACTTCAGCCCTGTACTGTGTATATGTCTTTTAAGTGTCTGTTCGTTTTTTAATATCACAATTAATAAAAGTTATGTTTTATTATTCAGCATCCTGATGTCCTTTTGAGGAAGTTTTTCTTTTTCTCTTTTCTGTGGCACATGTTATATAGGCAAAAAAAATTCTACTGAAAATACATCAAAAATTACTGTTAATTTAATAGGAATAGTATAAAATAAAGATAACCCCTGATCATATATATTATAGGGACACGGAGCACTGTGTATAGAGTAGGGATGCATTGATACCACACACAGACATATACATATATATCAACACGCAGACCTATATATACACGTATATATCAACACGCAGAGATATATATACACGTATATATCAACACGCAAAGATATATATATATATATATATATATATATATATAATATATATATATATACACACACACACACACACACACACACACACACACACACACACCCACCCACCCACCCACCCACCCACCCACAGACCTCAGGCCATATAACCTCAGCCTGGTTAGCCCCCCCTTATCAAAATTTTTGAACAAAACTCATACAGTTGGTTAGAGCTTTGTTAGATCAATAGTTGTTTACGTTAGATCACACATAGAAAAAGAGATATTAACAATTATTGTACAGGGGGGCTAACCGGTCATCAGCCCCCACTTATCAAAAAATTAACCAAACCCTTAGCTATTTTGGAAGGTTTAAGTTAGATCAGGTATGATCAAGTGGTTTTAACGTTAACTCAGTAATTATGGGTGATCTATTAAGTAATTAATAAAGACGGGTTAGCCCCCCCTCATTAAATTTTCTGGTCAGAAACCATTCAGGCTTATATATATTTGTTAGATCAGGTAAGATCAAGTGGTTTTAACGTTAGATCACACATAATTACAAAGATATTTAACAAAATAAAGAGATTGTGTGTATTACATTTTTTTAAAAAATAACGGCTTTTTTTAAAAATTTTTTATTAATGCTGCACTATTGTTCACATTTCAATTATAAATGTGAACAATGATGTTGCGGTAGCGATTTTTCTTTTAAAGAAAAAATTTTTGGGAGGGGTTTTAGCTAAAAATCACATAATTTTGCAGAAAAATAAAAGTAATGGGTTCCCAGTTCAAATTTTTATAACAGGTCTACCCCTTAGAATTAAAAACCGCAAAGGCTCGGATGATAAAATGTGGGGGAAAAAACACTTTACACACTGTAGATGATTGAAAATTCAAATTGTATTGAATTTTTGTTATAACATTCAGGCAGGACATGACATATACATATAATAATGATATATTATGAATCTGCCGAGTCTGCCGGAAAGAACGATATATAATTTGTCTGGGCTGTTTAATAAAACGTGACTTCAAATCTCGTTTAAACATGATGAGCGAAACTGGTAAAAATGAGCTCAGCACACAGAGGTGAAATGGCTCAGCAGCGAAAGGGTTAAGCCATACACAAAAACTTACTACATAGATACAAACCTGAACTTTTAACCTTTGACTGAGGTCAGACAGAGAGGGGGGTAGCCACCCTTATGTAAAACCTAATATCCATGTTTGATATGAAATCTTTGTAATTATGTGTGATCCACTTGATCAAACCGGATCTAACAGATCTATAAGCCTGAGCGTTTCTTGGGGGGGGGGTGGCATGTGGACAATCTCAACTACATGTGTCCCCCCATTTGGCTGATCCCTCCAGAAGAAATGTGAACCCGACAGAGCAGAGAATATATATATTATTCTCTGCTCTATCGGGTTCAACATTTCTTCTGGAGGGATTACCCAAAAGGGGGGGGGGGGCAATTAGTTGCCAAAATGTGTGTGTAATACAAGTCTGGAAATATATATTTATAAGAATATAGATATATACCTTATATATATATATATATATATCATACCTGCCCTTACCTACCCCTATAAATTTGCTAAAAATATACACACAAAAAAACCAAACCACTGCCTGAGAACCCGCGCAGCCCACATGCCATCCCCCTCTACCTGGCTGAATGTATCTAATATATATAATTAAATACATGCAGCCAGGTAGAGAAAGAAGAAAAAAAGTTTTATTTTAATGTTCCCGGGGACATTTAAAAATGTCCTCGGATTTAATTTATTTTTAGAAATGTGTCGCCTTACCTTAGCCTGGTGGTCAGTGGGGGCTCCCTGGATCCTGGTTGTGGGGGGGGGGGGGTTCTGCCGTGGCCGCAGATGCAGTGGCTCCCTCCCTGCGCTGCCTGTCTCTTCCACATGCACCCGGGCGGCTAGCCCGCACAGTCGCAGCTATGTCATCCGGCGGCCGCATGCTCCTCAAGGAGAACCGTGGGCGGCCCCGGCAGACTGCCCTCTACAGTGCCTGATTAGAGGGCCGTGTCTGCCTGATGTTTTAGTAACAAGAATGTTTTGTCCCATAGGCTTCAATGTTAAAAATATTCCCGTTTTAATTCAATATCTAATAAACCGTTGCTTATAATATTCTGCAGTAAAGAGTCTCTTTATTTCTAGATTTTTTGTATTTTTTTAAGCATTTTTATACTTTTTTCAAATTTTTCCTTTTTTTTGAACTTTTGGCGAACGTCCCAAAAGGATCAAAGTTCCCGAACTGTCGAACAGCTGATGTTCGATGCGAACTCCGAACAGATCGAACCGAACAGCTCATCCCTAATCCCAACAAGCACTGTAGGAGGTACAAGATGGAGCTCCCAATCAAGCTAAACTGAAGCCTTTTCCCTGTAGCGCCTCCTAGAGGCTGAAATGCATATTTTTGCTGTCTGAGTATTGCGTGGAGACGTGTTACTTGAATTGTAGTCCAGGATTTGATCGTCCAGCTCAGACAAATTGTAATGATTTAAGACTTTATTTAAAGTAACAGAAGTCTTTCATTAAGGTCCTAATGTTATGATATGGTATTAAATCTATATTAGACATATTATACAGGTGAAACTCAAAAAAATTGAATATCGTGCAAAAGTTCATTTATTTCAGTAATGCAACTTAGACTCATTACATGCAAAGCAAGATAGTTAAAGCCGTGATTGGTCATAATTGTGAGGATTATGGTTACAGCTCATGAAAACCCCAAATCCACAATCTCAGAAAATTAGAATATTACATGCAATCAATAAAACAAGGATTGTACATAGAACAATATGGCACCTCTGAAAAGTATAAGCTGCATATGTACTCAGTACTTGGTTTGGGCCCCTTTTGCAGCAATTACTGCCTCAATGCGGCAAAGTGGCATGTAAGCGATCAGCCTGTGACACTGCTGAGGTGTTATGGAAGACCAGGATGCTTCAATAGCGGCCTTCAGCTCTTCTGCATTGTTCGGTCTCATGTCTCTCATCTTTCTCTTGGCAATGCCCCATAAAGACTAACCCAGAATATATACCCACAAAGGGTTGGATGATAAAATGTGGAAAAATAAATTTACACGCTGCAAATGACTGAAATCCGAATGGAAATTCACTTTGACATTTTTTGTTACAGCATTCTGACTGGTAATAACATATGCACACAGAAATTAATTTAGAATCTCCGGAGTCTGATGAAAAAAAGGATATATAACTTGTCTGGCTCTACAATAAAACATGAATGCAAATCACGTTTAAACATTATGAGTGAAAATGAGCTCAGCACCGAGGGGTGAAATGGCTCAGCAGTGAAGGGGTTCATGCAGTGGTTTTGATGAATACAGCTTGACTAGTGATTGGCCGAAAAGCCCCGTGTTCCGTTCGCATTCGAATTCGAACACCCGGAAAAGTTCACAATTTGAACACCATGCAAGTCAATGGGGCTCGTACGTTCGAAAGTTAAGGTCCCCTCCAAAAGGCATATATGCAAGATATTGGCCATAAAAGGTGTATGGGGTTACAGGTACTATCCTGGGGGACAGGAAACGGATTTTTAAAAAAAAATGTTTTTAACCCTTTCACTGCTGAGTGCCAAGCCATTTCACCGCTGTGCGCCGAGCTCATTTTTACCACTTTTGCTCATGTTTAAATGCGATTTGAAGCCATGGGAAATGTTTGACCAACAAGGAGTGGGAAAGGTTTATGAATCCCATAGGCTTCAATGTTAAAAATATTCCAGTTTTAATTCAATCTCTAATAAACCATTTATTATTATATTCTGCAGTAAAGAGTCTATTTTTTGAATTTTTTAGTAAACCATTTTTTACTCCCCTCGAACTTTCCGTGGCATCCCGAAAAGTTCGAAGTTCGTGAACTTTTCGAACAGCCGATGCTCAAATCGAACTTCGAACCGGCAGCCCATCCCTAAGTCTGACATAAGGAAATACTAAACTTTCTTAGAAAATGTAGTGTTTACATCTGTTCCTATTGACATTTCTTGTGTTTGTCCTTGCAAAACCAACGTTTGGTGTCTGTATGGTCCTTATAGACGTGCACTGATATTATGCATCTCTGTGAGGAGATATTGATTGGCATGTATGAGTTGGGGGGGGTGGCGGCAAAATGCACCTTTGCCTGAGTAGTCAAAAATCCTTGCACAAGCGAGAGAGACAGAGAGACACACACAAGAGGGTACATGGGGAAAGATGGTGCAGACATCATTTGTGTCCAAGTGGTCCCTGGCTGCTTTTCAGGCAAAGGAATCCGCTCTGCTGCACAGAACAATATGGGGCAGACGGAACTGGAAGGAGGTAGTGCGCCATGCAGTCTGACCACGTTAAAAAGCTGAAGTGGTCTACTTTATCTGGAGAACAGTTTTAAAAGGAACGGCTACACTCCTCTGTGAGTCCTCTCATGGACTGTAAGAGCGTACTTTTTTCTAAAACATTTCTCACAATCAGAACATGCAAACGGCTTCTCTCCTGTATGAATTCTCACATGTGCAGAAAGCTCACCCTTTGTTCTAAAAAATTTCCCACATTCAGAACATGCAAACGGCTTCTCTCCTGTATGAATTCTCTCATGTTTAGTAAGCTCACCCTTTCCTCTAAAACATTTCTCACATTCAGAACATGCAAAAGGTCTCTCTCCTGTATGAATTCGCTCATGTACAGTAAGCTTACCCCTTTCTACAAAATATTTCTCACATTCCGAACATGCAAAAAGCTTCTCTCCTGTATGAATTCTCTCATGTACAGTAAGATTCCGCTTTGTTTTCAAACCTTTCCCACATTCAGAGCAAGTAAACGGCTTCTCTCCTGTATGGATTCTCACATGTGGAGTAAGCTCACCCTTTGTTCTAAAACATTTCCCACATTCAGAGCATGCAAACGGCTTCTCTCCTGTATGAATTCTCTCATGTTTAGTAAGCACACCCTTTTTTCTAAAACATTTCTCACATTCAGAACATGCAAAAGGCTTTTCTCCTGTATGAATTCTCTCATGTACAATAAGCTCACCCTTTTGTATAAAACATTTCTCACATTCAGAACATGCAAAAGGCTTCTCTCCTGTATGAATTCTCTCATGTACAGTAAGATCCTGCTTTGTTTTCGAATCTTTCCCACATTCAGAGCAAGTAAACCGCTTCTCTCCTGTATGAATTCTCTCATGTATAGTAAGATCACTCTTTGTTCTAAAACATTTCTCACATTCAGAACAAGCAAATGGCTTTTCTCCTGTATGAATTCTCTCATGCTCAGTAAGACCACTCTTTGTACTAAAACTTTTCCCACATTCAGAACAAGCAAATGGCTTTTCTCCTGTATGAATTCTCTCATGCACAGCAAGGTCACCCTTTCTTCTATAACATTTCCCACATTCAGAACATGCAAACGGCTTTTCTCCTGTATGAATTCTCTCATGTACAGTAAGATCACCCTTTCCTCTAAAACATTTCCCACATTCAGAACATGCAAACGGCTTCTCTCCAGTATGAATTCTCTCATGTACAGTAAGATCACCCTTTCTTCTATAACATTTCCCACATTCAGAACATGCAAATGGCTTCTCTCCAGTATGAATTCTCTCATGTACAGTAAGCTTTCCCTTTCTTTTAAAACATTTCTCACATTCAGAACATGCAAACGGCTTCTCTCCTACCTGAACTATCTTGTGTTTACCAAGACTTGCATTTGTGTTTAAACATTTCTCTATTTCAGGCCACAAAAATGTCCCAGATGACAGTCCTGGATTCTCTGGTTCTTTTGGATTTTCTGAGGAGTGCAAAGCTTCATCTTTGATCATCATTTCTTCTTGCTTTACTGACAGAGGCTCCAGGAAGTTTTCTTCAACATATGGCATCGGTTCTTTCTTAATTTCTGAAGACATTTCAGGACTTTTTCTGTACTCCTGGGGGGGGGGGGATACAATAATTTACTGTGTCCCCAAACAAATGCAGCCATGTCAAACCTCTTTATGCTGGCATGGGTTGCCAGAGATTTCTTTAGGATTAAAACTAAACATTTCTTAAAGTCAGAGCCCCCCCCCCCCTCATGCTAAATGTACAAATAGTCTTGCAGACACATAGAAATAAGATTTGAACCTACAGAAGGGGAATTTTCTGTCTAGAGAAGTTGCTCTGATTTAGCAGACACTATAAAGTTGGATTGAAGGAAAAAAATAATCAGGATATATTTAATATGCAATAACTCAGGATCTGACAATCCGTATCTATTAACCCCTTCGCTGCGGAGCCATTTCACGTCTGTGTGCTGAGCTAATTTTTACTGCTTTTGTTCATCAGGTTTAAATGCGATTTGAAGCCACGTTTTATTATATGACCCAGACATTTTGAGTAGAGCGGCTTTTGGTACATTGGTTAGGTACTCACTGTACAAAGAGGTGCCTTGAAGGGGCGAGTGAGCTTACGTTGCAATGGCCATTGAAACAAACTAAAACCTCATAGTGTTTTGCTGTACATGGAAATACATAGAAACGAGCGCAAATTACACCTTTTTTTCCTCATATTATTGATCGTTCTTTACGGAAAACTCCGCAGATTCATAATATATCTTAATATTATATGTATACGTCATACCCTGCCTGTATTTTATAACAAAAAAATGGCAATAAAATTAGATTTTTTTATTCATCTACAGCGTCAAAAGTGTTTTTTTTTACATTTTGTCATATGAGTTTTTGCTGTTATATTTTCTTTGGGTGCTCTTGTTAAAAAAAATAAATGGGGACTTGTTACATTTTTGGGGGGGAATTTAATTTTTTTTTAGCAAACGCACCCCATTAGAAAAAAATCATTAGTGCAGCATCATTGTTCACAATATAATTGAAATGTGGACAATATTGCTGCATTAATAAAAATAACACAAAAAACACGGATCTATTTTTAAAATTATTTTTAATTTATTTATTTAATTAATTAATTATTTACTTCGAACATGGTCATGCTCTGGCCTTTTGAAGGATACCAAACATGACCCCTCTAACTGCCACCGTTCGGGATATATATGGGGGTTCAAAGGAACCCCCCCATCTCCACCAGGGGATTATCGCGCGATGACGTGCGGTAGCGAGGGGGGGGGGACCTGCAGCTGGAGCCTCCATCCAAGATGGCGATCCCCACCGGAGCTAGAAGGTGATCCGGCACTTAAGCGATAAAAAACAGGCATCGCTTTAAAGGGCAGACACTACCATTCATAGCGATGCCTGCTTTTTTTTTGTAGACCCTTTCAGGCAATCTGCTGGCATTGCCGGGGGGGGGGGGTCGCCTGAAAATGACATCGCACAACGCAATGATGTCATTTACGTCAGGAGGGGTATAAATTTGGCATCTGACTTCCAGGAAGTCAGAACGCGGCGGGACCCCAGACAGAGAGGCGAGTATCTCTCAGGGGGCTCTCGCAAGCGGGGAACGTCCCCCGCATATAGCGGGAGTCAATGAGGACGTTCCCCCACACGTCCTCCGCAGGGAAAGTGTTAAATGTAAATCAGCTAACCAAAAAAGGTACATTGTGCAGCGTTATCAATAATAAATTCCACAGGAACAAAAGACTTTTCTATCAACAGGAGCAAATGAAGGTGTCTTTAAATCTGCAAAAATATAGAACAAGAAAACACAGAGGGTTACACACAAGCTCTTCTCATTTCAGAAATGGTGGGGATGTCCAAGTGGCGCAGTTGATAATTAAATTGGATGGTTTCTCATATACAGAAAATTATATCCAGACAAATGTCTTACGCCCGTAAAGTGCTTATACAAGGCCTAAATTTGCATTTGACACAGTGATCACTTAGCATAAAAAATGCTCTCCAATGGATCGACAAATTTCGAGCTAGTGCAAAATCGCAAAGTCATACAAAATGACAGTGATATTATATTTTTAAAGCATACATAAAATAATTGATTCTCATTATAAAAATATATCATAAAATCACTTATGCAGATGCATATGTAAAGTGCATGTGCTCAAGTATATTTCCTATAATAAGGTGCAAAACACGAGAAAGTGTCAAAGTGATGTGCACAAAGATCGAAGAATGTCCTTCTTAAAACGGGAATAGTTCATTAATAAATGTTCATAAACCATAAAAAGTGCACGTGCAAAAGTGCAAATAAATGGGAATAAAGACCATATAAATGTCCTCAAGTCACTCTATGACCAGTAAAGGTTGTACTGTGGAATTTGATGTCCTGCCATCACAGTTCTTCTCAATAGGCGGATCTAGGTGTAAATGCGGGGAGCGAGAGAGAGAAAATAACAATAGTGCAGACTGATTCAAACGGTTTCTGATGAGTGTATGATGAAAACTCACTCACGGATTAATGAGCCCAAAAGTTCTCGGCTCTAGGTTGAAGGGCTTTACACCAAATAAGGGTGGCGCTCCCCTTCTTTATATCCTCCAATCGGCCTCAAATAAAATGCACACAGAGAGACAACGCTCCCATAGCGTAACACAGTCAGTAGAAAACACAGTTAACTTGTATTCTCAATTCACTCACCGATGTTGGAGCCTCGGTTATATCAGGCTCGGCTTGTGGGTGAATGGTACTACTTAGAGGGGAGTACCTGACCCCTCTTCCTTGTGACGTCTTTCAGCTCCGGTCTTTAGATCAGCGTTGATACCAGGATGAGGGGAGGGGGGGAAGGGGGAAAGCCCCTTTTAATGTGCCGGACTCAGACGCCCAGTAGCAGTCTGAGGGGATGAAGGTAATGTGTAAATCCGGTCTCGAAAATGATATACGAGAGATGGTAAAAGGTAAAATTTGTATTTATCCGTGGGTTAAAACATTAGGGGGGGGGGGGGATACTGAACGCTGTTCTGGAAAGTTTGGTGTTTGCACATAAAGTCCTGGTGCACTAAAAAAAGGTACACTGCAGTATTAAAGTGCGCCCAGTACAAACAAATCCGTCACTATAAAAATACACGCTATATCTAGCTCTTTCTGTATAAGAACGAAGTACTTCTCTATCCCAACTGGAATCAGACAGACACGCTGCTTCAAGCTGGAAAATCCTGTGGCCAAGTGAGCTGTGGCTCCTGGATTGTTTAATTTATTTAGACAATCGCACACGCCCAGTAGCCCCCTGGCTGTACAACAGAGAGCCAGGTTGCCCAGTAATTACATTTACATACCAAAAGGACAGGGGCGTAGACCAGAATGACCGACCGGCCTCCTGGAGATGACTCATCCCTGAGCCATCTCCATGATCCCCGTCAGCCATGTTTGTCCCTATCCCCCGTCACTTGTCACTCGTCAATATGGACCCCATTCAGATACTGCTCAGAGTGATCAGTATCTGAGTGAAGATCAATCTACGTGTTCCTACGGGTTATTGACATATCTGCGGGGACAGATAAAATTATTATCTCAATACGGTACCAGTGTTGAGACAAGGCTTAAAATGTCTTAAAAGCAGGTATGTCTCTAAACCCAAAAGAAGGTTTTCATACTGACGGTTTTGCCGCTGGTTTGGATTTAAAACCACATTCAAATCCAATACAGGGAGACAGATGACAACTTATAAAACACGCACATCCTAGAATATAATGTCCGCAATATAAAATTTCCACGACAACGCGTTTTGGCACTTTAGCCTGTGCCTTCCTCAAGCAGTATGGCATAGGGGGTTACACAGAGGGTTACACACAAGCTCTTCTCATTTCAGCCCATTTCGACTCACTTCAATTCCATTTTGCCAAAAATATGGTGCATTCACGATTCCATTTTGCTGAAAATTGACTCACCGAAGTAGTCATCAGGGATCGGCGAGGTGTCAGCTCATAGACACTGGTGTCTGTGAGTGGCCCTTGCACGGTCTGCCGCTGGCACCCGCAATGATTCCGAGTCTAGGATGGAGGAGGAGCAGGAGAATTCAGTTCCTCCAGAATTCCCCATGACCCAGATGTGTGACCTGAGTGATGTAGCATGCCATGGTTCGCATTGTTGGGGTTGGTCACCTGTGCCTGTGACATCACGTCACTCTTTGGCTGCTGTGGCGGGAAGGAGCAGGACGACGAGGTGAGCCGTGCCCACGACACACAGCATCCATTCCAATCCCTAATCTGAATCCCAATGCGATGGTGCGACATTTTCATGAAAACAGACTGATTGACAGTGCCCCCTGCATGGCTCTCCCGCACAGTCACACTCCCTAAATATAAACAGTAGCATGAGGTCAGTGAAACATCCTCACTGGCTTAATTCAAAAAAATTTAATTTGTTCCTTTGTATATACGGGGCTACACTTCTAGAAACATAGAAAAATGTCGGCAGATAAGAACCTTTCGGCCCATCTAGTCTGCCCAATTACATGGATACTTTACCTGGATTTATCTTTTGTTTAGGATAGCCTTATGCCTATCCCATGCTTGCTTAAATTCAATTACTGTTTTGGCCTCTACCACTTCAACTGGAAGACTGTTCCATGTATCCACCACCCTCTCAGTAAAATAATGCTTCCTGATGTTACTTTTAAACCTTTGCCCCTCTAATCTAAGACTATGTCCTCTTGTTTTGCTATTTTGTTTCCTTTTAAATATACTCCCTTCCTCTACCTTGTGGATTCCCTTTACGTATTTAAATGTTTCTATCATATCTCCTCTGTCTCGTCTTTTTTCCAAGCTGTACATGTTAAACAGCTCCAAGTAAGGATAAAACACCAGCGGTACAGCTCCTGCACCCAAACTGGGATATGTTTGACCTAACCCTAGACCTAAATCATACGGAGTAAAGCAGCGACATGTCTTTTGTAATCAGCTCTAATGTAGAGCTTGAGGTTATAAACATTTAACTCCGGCTGATTTTAAACCAGAGTTCGACAAACCCAGGCGCCACGGTCACCATGGCGACTAAAATGCTGTCCTGAAGCTGGGTTTGGATGCATAGACTCGCAGGGCAGCCTCTTTATGCAGCCAGACAACTAGCTGATAAGGTTAGCAGAGGGCACATTGTAGAGATTGGCGCCGGCAGCGTGCAAACTGATTTGCGCATCTGTCTGGGGGAGTGAATCAGACCCCAGGGACAGGCTATTTGTGAAGGAGCTACTGGCCCGCCCCCTCCCTCTCCGGTTGCTGAGTGATCGGAGTATTCCAGCAAATGGGCAGCTCTGGCCGATGAATAGCACATCTAGCTGCAGTTTAAAGTGCCTGCGACTGAGACAGAGTATAACACAGCCCGGCCAGCTGAAAAGCCATGTCAGCGATGAAAATTGCCCCCAGATAAGCAGGGAATGCAGGGGAGGAGCAGCTACAGAGCAAGGAGAGGAGGGAAGAGGGCACAATGACACACACAACCCATACACAGCTTTTAACATGCAGGGCACAGTCTTGATTGGTGTGAGAGCAGGCAGGCACGATCTCCTATTTACTGTAGAGCCACGAGTCCAGGGACAGCAGGGCGAGATGGCCTCAAATGGATCAATTGCCTGCATGGCTGCCTCAATCAGCATCTCCTTGAGGGACGCTCCAGCCCCAGCACTCTGTACATTCCTGATGGAGGAGCAAAAAGCCAGCCTGGAGGTGTAAGACAGCAAATGATTTTAGTGACACCTCAGCCAGTGCTGGACTATCTGCTTTAAGTGGACTGGGTACAGCATGGAACTGAGGTCAATTCCCTGCAACCCCACTAATCCTGCCTCTCTGCATCCAGGTGAAATGAGAACAAAAACACCAATTTTTGTTTTTTACGTAACTTCAAGCAGGGACTCTGGATTAACCATCACAAATTCCTTAAAACCCTCTCCTATTCTACAAACTAGGGATGCACCGATACCGATACTAGTATATCAGTATCGATGCCAATACTGCCATTTGCACAAGTACTTGGTACTCGTGCAAATGGCCCGATACCTCCCCCCCGATACCGGAAGCCGGCGCTGCTGACAGCATCTGCCTAATTTCGATTTATTTTATAAATATACACTTTTTTCTTTTTAGTTTTGGTGTAAATAATATATAATGAGGTCGTGTGTGGCAAGGTGTGCAGTGGGTAAATTTATTGGAAAGCGGTCACATGACTTTAAACGTGTCGGTACTTGTACTCAGTCTTAAAAAAAATGGTATCGGTGTATCTTTAGTTGTTGAATGTAAAGCTTTGTTAGTCTGGTGAAAAACCTGGCTCCTAATTTTAGTAGCTGGCTCCTAGATTCCAAGCAAATTTGTCAAGCCCTGTTCTAAACAGTGTGTGCTGTATACAAATCCATTCATGGACAGCCGATTAGTTAACAACTATTTTCATTATCGATTATTCTAATTGGTGATTTAGTTGTCAATTAGTTGTTTCAGCCCTATATCCTACCCAAAAAAAGTGTTGGCGTTACATCAGATGGTGCATCTGGAATGCTAGCAAAACGTAAAAGTGTGTCAAAGAAGCTGAAGGATCGCTTTGGAGATTTGAGCAACACTGTATGACTGATCAACAAGCATTAATGGCTGGAGATGCTGATGAAGTGGAAATAGGCTGGAAGATGGCCGCCATTGTACACAGGCGGCCATCTTGTTCAGAATATTGGTTCACTTGTATATAACTAGGCAGGTTTGTAGCTGAAACTAGAATGAGGTATACGTAGAAATTTAGGAATGTGTTTAGATTAGCAGAAAAGCAATTAAAGCCTTATGAAAGATCTCTGCTGTTCCTGGCACGGAGGAGAAAAGCGAAGTAGATACTCCAAGGTCGTTGGGGCCCGCAGAAAGACAAAGGAGTATAGAGATCAGGCCAGGTGCCATCTGTAACAAGTGATTGTAGGCGCAAGGGAGGAGGGCGCAGCCCGGAACAGTAAGAGCAATTAATTATGATTTACTGAAACTAACACAAAGTTTGCCAATTTACGGCCAATTAATGGAATGTCTTTGTATTAGCCAAAGGGAGGTATTAACCCACGTGGGGTGGAATAAAGTGTCATTGGGAGGTGGGCTAACTGGGATGTACCTAATTACGTATTTTTTGGTATAAGATCCCTTGCACGGGTGAAAAGGGGGGCTCACTCTTTGCGATTCAATCCTGTGTGGGCACTTGTGTGACGACACAATAAAGTTTGCTTTTCCTGAAGAGACTCGTGTTCTGACAATCCTTACTTGTGCCCGGTCCGGCGCCGTCTTGAAAGTGAATCTGTTTTTGTCCGGCTACATTTTTGGGGGCTCGTGAGCCGGGATACGGGCCCTTTCCGGGCACACAGTAACGGGCTGCTGTGAACACAGTGCGGCGCTTGACTGCAGCGGGTGCGAGAATCCCGATGGTTGGGTGTCCGTTGAAGGTGAGCGGACATCTGCAGGCGCCAAGCAGGATTTCCTGTTCAGTGGACCTCGTCTCGTCCCAAACGGACCCCTGACCCGGGAACTGGGACACCACTGAGTCTGAGGAAACAGCAAGCAGCGCCGGCGATAGGTAACGTGTCTTCTATGTTTTGTATGTCTGAAGGAGATACCGGTATCTAAGGGAAACGTCCGACTGAGATAGACGGATAAGGGGACGCGATGGCCACCGTCCCGTTGGCATATCTAGCCCGCCGCTGATAGCACTGACATTGCTAAGGAGCCAGAGTGGCTAGCGGGTGTCTGGATTCGGGGGAATTGAATGCCAACCAAAGGGTAGTTCTGTAAGGGAGGGAGAAGGTAGCCACGTGGAGTTGCATAGTCATATTAGTCAGTGTTTGTAAACAGAGCTTCGCCACGTGGGTAAAAGGGAAAGGAGGAGGGATTTTCTGTGACTGGGCTGAGAGCCTGAGTCAGTGCTAGTGTGCACGTCGTGTAGTGAAAAGGGCTCATAGTGGAGCCAGCGGTAGCTGCAGAGATAGTGGTGCCGGGTGGGTGAGATTACCCATAAGGCAAATTGGAATTGCAGACGGCAGTAGAGATATAGAACGGGGTGCACATAGTCACAAGCAGTCAAGAGTTAGAGTTCAAATTACGGGGTATAAGGAGCCACAGAGGAGGGAATGAGCACCCTCGGCTAGTAGAAAGAGTTGAAGTGCCTATGTTCTGTTGTTCTGTTATGTGATGAAAGCATCTGATACGGTATGTGTTGTGAATGAATTGACTCGAGTGCTGTGAGTGAACGTGCGCCTACTCGCTCCGCGAGGAAGCAAATACGAGTTTTGACCCCGAACGTACGTTTCCAGCTCAGGCGACTGCAGACGGCTACTGAAGGGGGAAGCGCCTGCAGACACGGATGAATTGTTGACTGAAGTATCAGACTGTAGATTTTAACTGTTGTTGAAATAATATATCTGTATTGCAAAGAGTACTGTTTTCAAGAGTAATAATGGGTAACGGGTCATCTAAGCCCAAGAAGGTGAAGGAGGGTGAGACGCCCCTAGAATATATGGTGCGGAATTTCGAAGCATTACATAAAACTCATGACTATGGTGTAGAATTAAAAAAAGAGA
The DNA here is from genome assembly GCA_009667805.1 of Leptobrachium leishanense. Classification (NCBI taxonomy): domain Eukaryota; kingdom Metazoa; phylum Chordata; class Amphibia; order Anura; family Megophryidae; genus Leptobrachium; species Leptobrachium leishanense. Next base: position 243,597 of record RXON01003481.1, read on the forward strand.
AGTTAAAAGTAATGTGTACAGTTGTGTGGCCGTTATTAGTCCCAGGATGGCCAGAGCAGGGGTCAATGGACCCGGAGTTGGTACAGAAGGTACATTCCCAAGTCACAGAGCAGTACGGACATCCTGAACAATACCCGTATATAGATATATGGAGATATTGTATTAAAAACAAGAGTCATTTTATAATGATAGCGGGGAGAAATAAGAAGCAGGACCCCCAAAATAATGGAGAGAGAGAGAGAGCGGTGTTAGTAGAACAACCGGAAGAGAGTGATGTTTTACCCCCGTCCTATCCATCATGTTATGGGGCAGCTAGGGAAGCTTTGAGTGCCGCGGTTGCGCGGGCGGAGAGGGGGGAGCGGGCAGCTGCTGTGTCTCGGTCAGCTCCCTCTGCTCCGTCCTGTGTGACTGAGGAAGAAGAGCAGGGCGCAGCGGGTGGAGGGGACAGAGAGGCTCCACCACAGAAGATTGAGATGCCCGATGGGAGCATATATATATTAGTGCCCCACGGGAATGGTGATGATGAAAAGGAGGATGAGGACCAGGGAGTTACCACACGCGCAGCGAATAATATATATAAACACCGGGAGCCATACCAACACAATCCCTACAAGAGCGCTATGCAGATGCCTTTGCGGGAAGTGCCAGGCCCCCCTTTAGCGGATGGGAATCCAGGGCCAATGCAATACACATACGTCCCATTCACAACAACAGATCTTTTTAATTGGAAAACACACACACCACTGTATTCCACAAATCCCGCAGCAGTGGCCAGTATGATAGAGTCAGTTATGCTCACACATAACCCCACATGGGCAGATTGTCAGCAATTAATGTTGACAATGTTTACCACAGAGGAGAGAGCCCGAATAAATAGTAGCGCGCAAAAGATTTTACTCGCCCAAGCCGTAGCAGATGCTAAGCCTCATCCAGAAGCATGGGCAGAGGAACATTACCCCAAAACAGATCCTAAATGGCCGTACAATACAGTTGAAGGAGTTGCCCATCTGCAGACATACAGAACAGCAGTAATAATGGGTGTTAAAGCGGGAGGAAAGAAGCCCACAAACATGGGAAAAATAGCAGATGTGATACAAGAGGTTAAAGAATCCCCAAGTGCGTTTCTAGAGAGATTGCTGGATGCGTACAGGATGTATAGTCCTATTGACCCAGAGGCAATGGAGAATCAGAGGTTAATTAACTCTTCGTTTGTGGGACAGTCACAGAGGGATATACGGAACAAAATACAGAGAATAGATGGGTTTTTGGGGAAAGGTATTAGTGAATTAGTTGAGATCGCTAATAAGGTGTATCATAACCGGGATCTAGAGGAGATAAAGAAACAGAAGGGACATACCGGGGTGGTTGGATACATGGGGAATGGTGGAGGACGAGGTGGCCCAGACAGAGGGAGGGCAAGGGGTAGGGGGGCTAGAGGAAGAGGACGGGGAGCCCCTAGGGAACCCCTAGGACCCAATCAGTGCGCGTGGTGCCGGGGTGAAGGTCACTGGAAAAACGACTGTTCTGCATTTTTGGCTAAATTTGGGGGACAGGGTGAAGTTGGGGAGACGGGAGGTCAAGCCCCTAATGGCCAGGTAACAGACGGAAGGTATGAAAGAAGTGAAGGGAATGGAGCGGGGTTTGTGGGACTGGCGGGGACATCATTTGAAGGGCAGGATGTATATTGACGGGGACCTGGGCCCATCCCGCTCGGTAGCCACGAGCCCACGGTCACAATGAGAGTGGGAAATAAAGATGAAGTTTTTATGGTTAATACCGGTGCCGAATATTCTGTTGTAACAAAGCAAATTGCACCTCCAATGGGAAATGAGGTTGATATTATGGGAGCAATGGGAGTGTCTGCCAAATATCCTTTTCTTGCTTCTAGAAAATGTAGTGTAGGTGGGCATAATGTTGAACATGAATTTTTGTATATGCCCGAATGTCCCATCCAGCTCCTGGGGCGGGATATCCTTTGCAAATTGCAAGCCCAAATTACGTTCCTTCCCGGGGGTCACGCTCAATTAGACCTGCCTGAGAGTGGCGGCTCTGTTCGGCAGCATAACCCAGCCAGCCCGCATAACCCCCAATCTGTGAAAATTGCAGTAGTTATGCCGAGGGAAGAAGAATGGCGCACGGCACCTACTCTGCCTGCTGCGCCGGATCCGCACGCACTACTCCTTGAAATTCCTGGGGTATGGGCGGAGGAAAATCCGCCAGGACTTGCCATAAACATACCCCCGGTATATGTGGAATTAAAGCCCGGCGCAACACCGGTGGCTCTAAGACAATATCATATCCCACAGAAAGCCAAGCAGAATATACAAATACATTTACAGAGACTTAAAGATCACGGCATATTAAAATTCTGCGTGTCACCATGGAACACACCCCTACTGCCAGTCCTGAAAGAAGGGACACAAGAGTATCACCCTGTCCAAGATTTACGAGCTGTCAACGAGGCCACAGTAACACTACACCCTGTGGTTCCTAATCCATACAATTTGCTGGCATTAATTCCCGGAGATACAAAATATTACACAGTGCTTGATTTAAAAGACGCTTTCTTTTGCATCCGCCTGGCTCCAGCAAGCCAGCCCCTTTTTGCATTTCAGTGGGAAGAGTCTACCACGGGGGCGCGCCATCAAATGACGTGGACGCGCCTCCCTCAAGGTTTCAAAAATTCGCCCACGATTTTCGGGTGCGCGCTTAGCCAAGATCTCCTCACCTTCAACGCTCAGCCAGACAAAGTAGTGTTACTCCAATATGTTGATGATTTATTACTGGCTTCCCCAACAGAAAAAGACTGTTTATCCGCCACAAAAGCCCTGCTACATCTGCTAAGCCAAGCAGGTTACAGAGTTTCTAAAAAGAAAGCACAAATATGCAAACAGAGTGTAAAATACCTGGGATTCCAGTTAACAGGTACCAAACGTGCACTGGGGGCAGAAAGAAAAGAAGCAGTGTGCCGCATACCCCAACCAAAGACCAGGAGGCAAGTCCGTGAGTTCCTGGGAGCTGCAGGCTTCTGCCGCCTGTGGATCCCCAACTTCGCAGATATTGCCAAGCCGCTTCATCAGGCCACGAAGGGGGGGGGAACAAGATCCCTTTCATTGGAAAGAAGAGCAAACAACAGCGTTCCAGAAATTAAAGACTCTGCTGATGGAAGCTCCTGCACTGGGCCTGCCAGATCACAGCAAGCCCTTCCAGCTGTTCGTGCATGAACATAATCAAACAGCAACAGGAGTATTGGTCCAGACCTTTGGCTCATGGCTGAGGCCTGTGGCCTACCTCTCCAAGCAACTCGACCCTGTGGCCTGCGGCCTACCCCCATGCCTGAAAGCAGTGGCTGCCACCGCAATGCTGATAGCAGAAGCAGACAAGCTGACCCTTGGACAAGTTCTTCATGTCAAGGTGCCCCACGCTGTCAAGGCTCTGCTGGATGTGAAGGGAGGTTACTGGTTCAGCAACAGCCGGATGACGAAGTACCAAGCCATGATGTGGGAAAATCCACAGGTTCATTTGGACCTCATCGTCACCTTAAACCCTGCTACTCTACTGCCTGACTGTGAAGAGGATCCAGATCATGAATGCCTCCAAGTTATGGAAGAAGTGTTCAGTAGCAGGCCGGATTTGAAAGACGTACCCCTAGACAAATACGATCTACAGCTATTCACTGATGGAAGCAGCTACATGGATGATGGGAAGAAAGTCTCCGGCTATGCAGTAGTCTCAACAGAAGAAGTCATCGAAGCAAAGCCACTGCTAGGCCATACATCTGCACAATTGGCCGAAATAACAGCTTTAACCAGAGCCCTTGAAATCTCTGAAGGCAAAAGAGTAAATATCTACACAGATTCCAAGTACGCCTTCATGACAGTCCATGCACATGGTGCACTCTACAAAGAGAGAGGCCTACTTACGTCTTCAGGACAACAAATCAAATATGCAGCTGAAATCGCGGCCCTCCTGGAAGCGGTATGGAAACCAAGTGCTGTCAGCATCATGCACTGCCGTGGTCACCAAAAAGGCCATGATGAAATTCCAAAAGGTAACAGACGCGCGGACCAGGCCGCAAAAGCAGCTGCAAAACCGCCACCGCCAACAGAAGATCAAGCTAAAGTACTGATCTGCAAGCAAGAACCTCAACCTTCCATGCCAAATTACGAGTTCTATATGAATTTGACAAAGTTTGAACCCCACGGCGAGTTCATTGAAATAATACTGCACAAATGGCAAGATGATTATGAACTGTTAGAACTCAATCATGATTATATCCAATGGCTTTTCCCAACTCGGACACAAGGCCGAAATTTCTACTCTACTCCCCTAAATCCGCAAGAGACACGCCTAATGGTTAACACCTCAGAAGTTCAGCAAAGACTGCGCAGAGCCTACAAGATGATGCTGAAATTCTTCGGCGTAAAAATAGTGGGGAGGAGGAAGACAAAGAAATAACTGAAGTTGAACGAGCAGAAAATTTCGCGTCACGTTTTGAAAATTTGACAATCAATCCTCACAATAATCTACGAATCACACGAATACTGCACAGTCTGGGAGAACTGGGAGCAGAAGAATATCAAGTCCCACTGGTGAGGTTCTTCCTCAAGGAGATCCTTATCAAGAACAGACTGCCAAGAATGAAGAAAAGTGCAATGAACTTTTTCATACCAGCAGTAAGAGATTCACAAGACAGACAAGATTTGTTATTTTTCGCATGGCGATACTATTTCCCAAAAGAAGAATTTATCTGGGGAAATCATGGAGAATTGGCACGATACAAACCAAAACCAGTGGTGGCTGCACTCCTACCGGCGCCACTGAGCGAATGGACACCTGTGTACTCAGAGAAAGAAAAGAAGTGGCTGACAGAAGAACCCGGGGGTATGGAGAAGATGGATGGTTCCAGATGGAGAGTGGACGTATAGTCCTACCAGCAACACTGGCTCCTGAAATCACAAGAGCACTTCACGCAAGTACCCATGGAGGGAGAGAAATGATGGAGCAACAGTTGGAGCCACATTTCTACGTACCAGGATTGTCAGCAATCTGCAAAGCAACAGCTCAGCAGTGTGTAACATGTGCCAAAAACAACCCGAGAACAGGCCCATCTCAACCCCCAGGGAAACAGCCAATCGGGCTATCCCCAATGGCATCATTACAAATAGACTTTACAGTGCTGCCACCCTGCAGAGGATACAAATATTTACTAGTGATGGTGTGCACTTTGACAGGATGGGTAGAAGCCTTCCCAACGAGAACTGAAAAGACTACAGAAGTGGTAAAGAGCCTGATGAAAGAAATAATACCACGTTACGGACTTCCACTCGAGATAGGGTCGGACAATGGCCCTGCATTTATCCAGAACTGTTTGCAACAACTTGCCCGGCTACTGGCATCACCTGGAAGCTACATACCGCCTACAGGCCCCAAAGTTCGGGAAAAGTTGAAAGAATGAACCGTACCCTAAAGACTTTGATGTCCAAACTGTGCCAAGAGACGTCATTGAGCTGGTTGGACTTGCTGCCGATAGTCCTTTTGCACATTAGGTGCAGACCAACCCCCCAATTGAAGCCAAGTCCGTACGAACTTATGTTTGGACGGCCAACCCCTCTAATTAATGGACTAAGGGGGACCTTCGGGCATTGGGAGAAACTAAACTAAATGATCAGGTAGTAATGCTGGGTAAATCAATGCAGAAATTAAATACTTGGGTGGGGGATAATATACCGCATTTTCTGTATCCTTCACTGCATAAGTATTGTCCGGGTGACTCAGTATGGGTAAAAGAGTGGAAAAATGATCCACTAGGTCCAAAATGGAGAGGTCCTTATCTTGTCCTGTTATCAACCCCCACAGCAGTAAAGGTTGCCGAGGTGGTCCCGTGGATACATCACTCCAGAGTGAAAGCAGCTGCAGCCAGTCCTGAACCAGCATGGAAGGTCGTTACCAACGAGACCAACCCGCTGAGGCTGAAGCTGACAAAGACCACAGCCATGAGCACCTAAATGATCCTAACCCAGATAATACAGAGGATCAACAAGTGGGTGTTTTGATGGGCACAGGTCCTGACCACCCGCCAACGGGGGATACCCACAGGGTGCTTTTTAGGGGCCCGGCCCCCACCCTTGATCATCCAGAAATGTTTTTTACTTTTGAAATTCCGGTGGGGAGGGATTGGGTTTATGTGACTGTGAAAAGAATTGCCCAAGGAATTCTGACATTCGGGGCATTTGTGGTGCTGATTTTATATCTTGCTAATTTGATTTATGGACTCTCGCGTGGAGCATGCCCTAATTGTACGGGCAATGTGGGGAAAGTGGATATTTCCCATATCTGGAATGGTACGCACCCGATGATGGAGAACCGTACCATGTGGAGACAAAAACGAGAGGCGCTATCTGGAACCAACCCAAGAGGACACTTACTTGTGCAATTCAAATATGACTATGCTAAAAAGTCTGGGCAAACCGCATGCTGGGTGTGTAGTAGACTGCACCCAGAGACAATTCATATACCATTTGCCTCTGTTCCAATGAATTTGAGTATGTTTGTATCAGGGAATGTCACAATACATGCTGTCGATGCACCAAGGGAAAAGACAGAATCAGTCAGTCCCGGGTACCCCATAATAGGACCAGTGTATCCACCAGAATGGTGTTTTCAACTAGGACCAGATAAAGAAACAAATAACGAGGGTGGGTTATGTAACTCAAGTCAGTTCAACTGGACATCATACATTTACATATTCAAAACAGGACAAAAGGCGAATTATTTATACATACGATGCAGGCAACTCACTAGAGACCAAGAGGCGGTGATTGGGAATGTGACCAATGGGAGGCAGGGTGCAGTGGATATGATGAGACGGCTGAGACAACTTGCGATAGAGATATCAAAGGGAACACTACATTCATCACCATTTATAGTGAAAGGAGGGTACCAGGTGTGCTGTGAAAGGGTGTGTTACACATATACCAACAATAACGGGAATGTGTTATTTGGCTAAGCTGGTCCCAATCCAGAGACTAAGGGGAGAAGAGACAAACACAGACACAGAACTACACCCTAGGTACCCACTGGTGTTTGAAAGACCAAAGAGAGAGTTGTTCGCGAAGATGGATCGAATATGGACATGGTTGCCAGCATGGACTGGATGGGGAGGAGAGATGATGAGGAGATTGAATAGCTATGTCAATTTGATGGATGAGATTCTGAATAGAACCAGTATGGATATCCAGCTGCTGAATCTGGAAATGCGTGAGTTACGAAAGGTGCAGATGATACATGATATGGCGCTTGAGCAGATCAGTGCGGCCTTGAATGGATTGTGTGAAATGACAATGCACTATGAATGTTGCACCTTCATCAGAAACACTACACATGAAGTCCCAGATTATTACCAGGTAATTCAAGATCACCAAGAGAAGGTAGCACAGTTGCAGGGTATAGCCAGGAGGATTGCTGCCGAAGGCTGGAATCCGCTCCGTGGGTTTGGAGCAATGGGAGAATGGTTTGGTTCCATCTTGAGATTTATCTCACAGATTGGATCCATGATACTCATGATAGTGGTGATCTTGATCATAGGGATACTGATATACCGCATAGGGCTATGTTTATGGCCACTGTGCAAGACAGCACTGACACCTACACAAACACAGAAGATACCCTGTGGAATTATCAGTGGTATGTTCCCAGTGAAAGAAACCCCCCCCCCCCAGTACAAGGAGTTTCAGAATAGTGGAGTGTAATGGCTACAAGTGCCAGGAAAAGATCCTGACACTTGAGCCAAGGGGGGAATGAAGTGGAAATAGGCTGGAAGATGGCCGCCATTGTACACAGGCGGCCATCTTGTTCAGAATATTGGTTCACTTGTATATAACTAGGCAGGTTTGTAGCTGAAACTAGAATGAGGTATATGTAGAAATTTAGGAATGTGTTTAGATTAGCAGAAAAGCAATTAAAGCCTTATGAAAGATCTCTGCTGTTCCTGGCACGGAGGAGAAAAGCGAAGTAGATACTCCAAGGTCGTTGGGGCCCGCAGAAAGACAAAGGAGTATAGAGATCAGGCCAGGTGCCATCTGTAACAAGTGATTGTAGGCGCAAGGGAGGAGGGCGCAGCCCGGAACAGTAAGAGCAATTAATTATGATTTACTGAAACTAACACAAAGTTTGCCAATTTACGGCCAATTAATGGAATGTCTTTGTATTAGCCAAAGGGAGGTATTAACCCACGTGGGGTGGAATAAAGTGTCATTGGGAGGTGGGCTAACTGGGATGTACCTAATTACGTATTTTTGGGTATAAGATCCCTTGCACGGGTGAAAAGGGGGGCTCACTCTTTGCTATTCAATCCTGTGTGGGCACTTGTGTGACGACACAATAAAGTTTGCTTTTCCTGAAGAGACTCGTGTTCTGACAATCCTTACTTGTGCCCGGTCCGGCGCCGTCTTGAAAGTGAATCTGTTTTTGTCCGGCTACACTGAAAGCGTCATTATTCCTGACTTTGTTGAGGATACCATAAAAGCAACCATAAAACGCTTCTCTGGAGCTGCGAGAAAAAAATAAAAAAAAATCCCCGAACAAAATCGAAAAGCCGCTAAACCAGCGCTTGACAAATTTTCTTTGAATCTAGGAGCCAGCTGCAAAAGTTAGGAGCCAGGTTTTTTTTTCAGACTAAGGCCTGTGTCAAACGAGCGCACAAGATGCGCCCGTACTGACACATGCGTTGCAGCGTTGTGACGGGGCTGGTCACACGCTTGAGCGCGCACACAAAACCTCCCCGTCTAAACGCTAGACACACATTGAAGGGACTGCAAAGCACGATCCTCCCTAGGAGGATCGTGCTTTGAAGCGCTGAGCGCACTAACTGCGCTCAGCGAGGTGACCAGACGGGTATCTGAGTGGAAGGAATGTCCACTCTCACGGACGTTCCTTCCGCTCTGCAAAACGCTCGTCTGACACCGGCGTAACAACGAAAGATTCATGGTACCATTTTCTTAAGACAGAGTACCGATACGTTTATTTAATGTCAAGGGACACTTTCCAATAAATACACATACACCTCTATCTCTCTGTCTTGTCCTCAATCTCTCACAACCCAGGGATGCAGATTTTTTTTTTAAAAAATCTAGATGTCCATCAGACTAAACCGTGCCTGGATCAGGGATTGTGTGTTACATGCGGTGTGTATACGGTGTGCTCACACAGTATGCTAATATAACACAGTCCCTGATCTGGCCATTATGTACTGTGTATACCACACAGCTGATCCAGACACAGTATATACACTGTATATAACATACAGTGAATGTTATAGGCAGTGTACATACAGCTGGGTGAGCCGTGCCCCCCCCCCCCCCCCGCCCTCTGATCTGGGGACTTTTTACAGGACTTTTTTTATTTTTTTTATTAGCTGGCCGGGGTGTTGTGTCGGATCTGGTTCCTCGTCGAGAGCTGTTCCAAGCAGCCATTTCTCACCCATTTGACTCAGTATTTGGGGTTTGTATTTCATGCGGAGGCGTTTTGTATGAAAAAAAATGATATTTTTTACACTGAGAAACGTATTTAATAATTATTTGGTTTATTATTTAGGCATAAGGACCTTCTCTTTTTTTATATATATTCCAGTTTAAAGGGTGGTTTTATTTAAGCCTATTTAATGTTGTGGCGTATTTATTAAGAACATACTTTGTTTTTGCACTGAAAAACTGTATATAAAAACCTCATACATAGGCTGCTTGGAACAGCTCTCGATGAGGAACCAGATCCGACACAACACCTGGGCTGTGTGATACTGACCCAGGCATGTTCACAGCATGCACGGAGTTGAGCGCTCCTCCTCCCCTCTCCCTCCACTCTGTAGTGGAGAGGAGGGGGGCCTGGCCAGCAGCTGTGTGTGCGCCTGTCACAGGGGTCTGATTTATAATCCCCAGACAGACACAGAGGAGCTGACTGGCCATAAAGTGTGCACGCTGCTGATACAAATCGCAGCGCGCACACAGCTTTCCCCAAGCAGACAAAGCCTTGTAAAAGGTTTCATGTCCGACAGATGGAGGACCCAGCAGGTCTGCCAGAAGGGGAGGCTATGTATACAAACCCGGGTGCCAGGACAGCATTTCTTGTCTCCATGGTGACCCTGGCGCCCGGGTTTGTCGACCCCTGCGCTAAACACATACTCAAAAAAACCTTTCGATCCAATAACCTGCCGAAAAAACGCTGAATGCATCCGATGATCTGCCCAACAGGGGTAATTAAAAAAAACAAAACCAACAAACACACTGCAAGTTTTAAAAAGCATTTAAAACAAACAAAAAACTACTGCATGAAAAGGACTGGAAATTATATATAATATATGAATAACAATAAAAAAGGTCTGTTACGGGATAAAGGAAAAAATAAATTATATATATATATTAAGAGACTTCCTGCTGCAAATACAAAAATAATAAAACGGTTGAATACATATTTAAGAAAAATAGGATTTTTTTTACACTGCAACCTATGGGAGTCGCCGGATTAAACCTGTCGAATGAAACCACCGAAAATCAGAGCATTTCACTGACATTTCTCTGCTGTTCGGTGTCTGAATAGAATAACCATTGCTACTCTATGGGGGATTTCACTGCCGCCGACCAGGCACCGTATTTCACTGGCAATTTTCCAATTCCCTGCTTTTTGAATAGCTGAATGGCCTCGAAATTCACTGTATGGTGCAATTCGGTGGCCAAAGTGACGCTTTGAATAATCCCTAAAATGTTTTTAGAATGTGAAGAACAGCAATACCTGTCCCTAAATTAAATTAAGCTAAAAATACGTTTATGGACTATGCAAAAACACATGACAAGGCTTTTAAATCAAGGTTTCCAGAAAGCAATTTGGTTAACCCCATAGTGACCAGGTGATTTTACTCCCATGTTGGAAGTGAACAGCACCGGAACTGCAATCAATTATGGTGCTTTATGTATAGACACCATAGTAATAATATAAGGGTGTGAAATGACTCAGCAGTAAAGGAGTTAAAAACTGTAAAGTGCCCGTTCCCCCTAGAACACATCAGTTCTTTGTATTGAGCACAGACTGTAGGGGGGAGTCTGTGCCCATTCAGTATGGGGGCTGCTTTTACCTAGAGACCACCAGGAGCTAAACCCTGAAACATTAATCCCGGAACAACAAGCAAAAACCCAGACAGCCCGACCAAGAAAATTAGATCAGATATGCACTTTAACCCATTCCCTGCCAGAAAGCTCCATATCAGTGATTGTGGCCCTGCAGGGGGTGATTGTCCCACAGGGGCTTCTTATAGACTAAGCATGGCCTTATTCCCATGGCTGGGAGACATTTCATTGCTGAATTCACACACATCATTATACAGCGGATACAGCTTATAATCAGCAATATATGCATTTACTTACAAGAAGCCGCTCACTCCCAGCACCCTCAGCCTGGATCTCCTCTCTGGATTCACCAGGCGGATCTGCTGCCTCACAGGACTCAGGACACAATGGACAAAGGGGATGGAGCTACAGAGGGTAAAGGAGTTAGATGTATTAAGATAACAACAAAGCCACAAAATGTGAAAACAAAGCAAAAGCTACACTAACAAGAGGCAAACTCAACACAGGAGCGCGCACTGATGACATCACATCTCACGTGACTGGCTGCAGGGCTCACGTGACTGGCTGCAGGGCTCACGTGACTGGCTGCAGGGCTCACGTGACTGGCTGCAGGGCTCACGTGACTGGCTGCAGGGCTCACGTGACTGGCTGCAGGGCTCACGTGACTGGCTGCAGGGCTCACGTGACTGGCTGCAGGGCTCACGTGACTGGCTGCAGGGCTCACGTGACTGGCTGCAGGGCTCACGTGATGCTGTGGGAGGGGAATGGCAGACACTGACCTGTGAGGTGTCTGGATCCAGCACTGAGGGTAGAGGATTCAAGGGGGTCTGGCTGCAGAGTGGAGCTGCACTCTGGACAGGAAACATGTGACCTTCACTCCATGTGACCTCCACTCAAAGGATTTTTTTCTTTGAAATCAACTTTAATGTAACAAACAATAAACAATAATTCTAAACACTGGTTTCTGCTTCATTTTCATCTACAGTGGAAAAGGAGTGGGTCCTAGTGGCGCAATCTCTCTTGAGGATGGTTGATATACAGTCTTAAATACAACAGTTAAAATATAAACCTAAGAAATAGAAGGGTACAGCGTTGCCACTATTCCAAAAAAGTGCACGGTCGAAACGACCACTAAAGTGCTGCCGTGGATGGTCTAGTGAGGAAGGCATTGTCTAATGCCGAAACGCGTATCCCCTATTTTGTAATTATCCCTCCTACTTTATTTATTTTACCATGTTCTTACAAGAATGATTAAACTTCTTTTTATTTACCTTCATTTAAAGACTCGTCTTTAAGCATTATATGCCCTATATGCTCCGTTTCCTTTCTCCTATACCATATATATAAGATAGGAGAACTGCCTGCAGACGAAAGCGGTGAAGGTACCCACCGAACAAGCAGTACCATACACTTACAAGTTGAGCCTGGAACCTAAGGCTCCACCATCGGTGAGTTTGTTTAACTTTCACCTACCTCATTTTTTGGCTACAAGCTACGCTATGAAGATCTCTCTCTCTTTCTGTACCTGAGACGATCGACTTTAAGGTCGGCAGAGGCTACCCCTAAGAAAACCTTAAAGAAGGGCAGAGGCTACCCTCAATTAGGCCCAAGGCACTCCACACCAGAGCCGGTCAACGAGGCTCTTAAAAGTGTAAGTGTTCCCTTGTCTATGGGCACTTGACTCTATACCAGACCATATTGCACTATTTTTTCCTCTCTCTCTCTTCCCCTTCTCTCTCCAATTTATTGGGAATCGGGAGTCTATATAGGACTTAGGTGAGGACATCGCATCAGGACTCATATGTACATCTTTGAACTGCCCATGTGGAGACCCAATTAGACTACCGTATCTCCAACATAGAACACATGGCCGGTTGGACTTTTGTATAAATTTCTGTTTTCACCAGTGACTTGGAAAATAGGACTTGATTGTAACAGTCCATTCAAGGACTATCAACTGCACTTACATGCATTTGCACTTTATGTGATTTCGATTGTATTTGCACCTTATATGGTCCTTTTCTGACTATATCAGTACTTCTATTGTTATTTCACTTGCACTTATTGCTCTATTGCACAGTGGCACCAGTGCACATAGACCATCCATGGCAGCACTTTAGTGGTCGTTTCGACCGTGCACTTTTTTGGAATAGTGGCAACGCTGTACCCTTCTATTTCTTAGGTTTATATTTTAACTGTTGTATTTAAGACTGTATATCAACCATCCTCAAGAGAGATTGCGCCACTAGGACCCACTCCTTTTCCACTGTACCTTTCACACATTTCTGTCAAGGTTTTGTGTTCATATCCCAGTTGGCTGCATAACACTAATACTCCCACCCATTAACACTAGCGCCTCCACTGTAACTCCCTCCTCATCATTTTCATCTACCTCTGCCTTAATTATTATTATTATAACATTGCTGTTTACTAGATAGGCACATTAACCAAGTGAGCCACAGCACCGATTCAGAGGCCCATCCACAAACCTGCTTATGGGTGGTCTGTCGGTTGTGGAGACCGACCAATGAGGGTGAGCCTCCTGTGACATAGACAGCTCAGCAGCTGGTGATGCCGTCAGTCATGCATTCCGACATGGTTATAGGATCTCGACAGAACACCTGCGGGGAATTCAAGATATATGGCGTGCCGGCTGTCCGGCCACTATCAGAATGAGAGGGAGCCGGACGGTCATCCAGCCAACCCCCACTGATTAGGTTACAGGAAGATTGAACTAGTGTCCAGAGAGGAGTGACAGGAGTGCTGACACTGTTATCATTTGAAGAATTGCTGTGGCAGGAGGAAGCTGTCCCTTGGCGTCTCTCGATGGCATTTTGAATAATACAATGGAAGGAGGGAGAGGCTTTGCACTTCAGCATGGAGAGGAAATCCGCTTGTAGCACAAGGTATGGCAGCAAAGGCTCAGTGCAAGCAGCGCAAACAGGAAGCACTTGTCGGTGTAAACGCACGTGTGGGGATATAATTGTGTGGTTGTGCAGAGCTAATAAAGGGACCAATTGTGGGAAAGCGTCACTGATTTACTCTAAGGGTGTTGCCTTTACCACCTAACAACCCAAATAGTGTCACCAAACCGTATACAATACAGAGTGTAGCGCACCCAGTGTTCCCAATGATACGGTTAAACACAATAATTCCCGTATGTCACAGGATCAGGGTCTCTGGTACATTAACCTCAAAAAGAAAGAGAATTCACAGATCTGAAGAGGCTTGTGGTGCCCCCCTCAGACCGGCGCCAAGTCTGCCCCCCCCCACTATGCCACTGACGCTTGGTACCAGGCACAAGTTGTGTTGAAACGTCTCATCGCAGACAGACGCTGTCCACATGAAGAGCGGCATTTGGAAGGAGAACCTCCCAGCTCAGAGTGGGGGCGATCAGGCTTTAGGCTAATAACAGATGAACGCAGTCTGAGCGCACTGTGTGTGTGTGCACAACGGACAGACGTACTGACGGAAAATACTGTAGACACCACACGGTCCGTTTTTGTTGACGGATGTAGAAAAAAAGAAGAAAAAAAGGGAATTATGGGAAACAAAATTAATATGAAAAATGATACAAATTTGAAAAGGATACGAAAAGCCATAGTGTGCGTCAAGGTGCTGGACGTCGCAAACGCGTTGTGTTGCGTTCCCCTCCGGCGGCAGCGATACTCACCCGTCCAAAGGTCCAGTCACGCGGCTGTGATACGTTCACGTGGCCGCCGGGCGCTTCTCTGACGCTGCCTCTCGGCTGGAGGCAGCATCACAGATGTGCCCGGCGGGTAAAAGTGATCGCATCACAGCCACACGACAGACCTTCGGACGGATGAGTATCGCTGCCGCCGGAAGGGAACGCTGACCACATGCTTTTCATGCACGCGGCCAGCTGTCCCAGCGTTCGGTCTGGGAGAGCTGGGGGCAATCTCCATGTGAGCTGGAGGATATATATATATATATATATATATATATCGCATGAGCTGGGGGCATTTTTATATGAGGTCTGTTCTTATTGAAAAGCGGTCACATGACATAAAATAAAAGTATTGGTACTCGGTATCGATGAGTACTTGAAAAAAGTATCGGTACTCCGTCTTAAAAAAGTGGTATTGGTATGGATTTTCTTCAACATATGGCACTGGTTCTTCTTGATTTCCTGAAGACATTTCAGGACTTTTTCTGTACTCCTGGAGGGGGGGGGGGATACAATATTTTACTCTGTCACCAAACAAATGCAGCCATGTCAAACCTCTTTATGCTGGCATGGGTTGCCAGAGATTTCTTTACGATTAAAACTAAACGGGCTCTATTACAGTCCTAACGCAGACGTTAACGCTCAAATGCGTGAGCATTAACGTTTGCCGCGGTATTAACCGCATATTACAATCCAAACAGTTTAAAAAAACAGTTTGCGTTTGGGACCTTGCGCTGCGCGAGGTTAGTGTACTTTGCGCTCCCTATACTTAACATGGGGAGCGCAAAGTGTTAATCAGCGCAGTCCCAGCACTGATTAACGCCTGGCTCTGGTTAGCGCAAAGTTAATCAGAGCCAGGACTTGGTGTTAACGGATTCCGCTTCTGCAGAATCCGTTAACACCAGCCTTAAAAAATACAAAAGTGGTCATATACTCACCTCCTGTCCAGCGCCGAGGACCGCAGCTCTGACCGCCTCCTCCGGCCGGCGAGAGCAGGGAAAGACTGGGGGAAATAGTCCCCCCAGTCTCTCCCTGCATATCCCTATGCCGACCGGCCGGACCTCGCGAGGCGAGATACGACTGATCACGTGACCGGCAGAGAAGAACTCAATGGAGTCCTATGGACTCCAGAGAGTGGATGCTCGCGGCTGTGCTAAGCGCTGCCGCGAGCAGCCCGGCTTTTACCGCCCGCAAACAATGCAGGAAGCATATTTTGGCCTGCATTGTGATCTGGCGTTAAAACGCGGGCGCAAGGGGGAAAACTGCGGGCGCAGTTTTTCCTCCCTTGCGCCTGCGTTTTAACGCACAGATCGTAATAGGGCCCAACATTTCTTCAAGTCAGAGCCCCCCCCATGCTAAATGTACAAATAGTCTTGCAGACATATAGAAATTAGGTCTTAACCTCCAGAAGGGGAATTTTATGTCTAGAGAGGTTGCTCTGATTTAGCAGACACTATAAATAAAGTTGGATTGAAGAAAAAAAAAAAATCAGGATATTTTTAAGGTGCAATAACCCACGATCTGACAATCCGTATTCAGTGGCGACTCTTAGGGGGGGCGCAGAAGATACCGCAGTCAAAACTGGGGGGGGGCACTAATAATTTTCACAACTAAATCATATCACTGAATAAAACTAAGGTCCTATCACCTGGTGTGAGCAAAAACACCATCACTAAAGGAAAACAAATTTGGCGCGAGTCGCTAAAACCTAGTGCCTGATGAACTACTAACAGATCACCTTGTCTGCAGTAGTCCATGAACAAGGTCGTTTGGCGCATGCTAGGAAAACTCTAAGACCCGTGCTGAGACCCAGCGCTAATCCGGTTGTGTACAGGATAGAATTTTTTTTTCCAGTGCAGAGTGCCGGGCCATACCTATCCCCCGCCCTCACAAGCTTGAATATGAACACATCCAGTGAATAACCTCACACCCCTGCATTATTAAATTCCTCCAAGGTGGCCGTATTATCCATGTTTTGATGCACACATATATTAAGGCTGATGGGCATTGCATGATAAATGCCCCCCAACAGCATGTAGAATCATTACACTGCATTTAAGAGATCCAAAAGGAAGGCCAGGTGAGCCACATTAACTTCCCTGCTGCAGCATATAAATAATGTACATGTGTGACACTTACTGATGGATAACAGCCAAATCAACTTCAGCTTTATGTAACTAACAGTGGCGTAGCGTGGGTTGTCAGCGCCCGGGGCCAGCCAAAAATTGTGCGCCCCCCCAACCTGTGGACACATTATCGATATTGCCCCAGCCAGCTCACACATGGATATTGCCCCAGCTCACACATGGATATTGCCCCCAGCTCACACATGGATATTGCCCCCAGCTCACACATGGATATTGCCCCCAGCTCACACATGGATATTGCCCCCAGCTCACACATGGATATTGCCCCCAGCTCACACATGGATATTGCCCCCAGCTCACACATGGATATTGCCCCCAGCTCACACATGGATATTGCCCCCAGCTCACACATGGATATTGCCCCCAGCTCACACATGGATATTGCCCCCAGCTCACACATGGATATTGCCCCCAGCTCACACATGGATATTGCCCCAGCCAGCTCTCACATGAATATTGCCCCAGCTCTCACCTGGATATTGCCCCAGCGGCAGCCAGCTCATACATGGATATTGCCCCAGCTCCGGATCCAGCAAGGGTTGGGGCCCAGATGCCGGGCAGCAGGGTGCATGCCCGGTGCTGAACAGCGTGTGAGTCCGTGTTGAAGGGGAGGCGGCTGGGTGCGTGCGCAGGTCACGTGGTCCGGCCAGTCAGGTGGTACAGAGACTCAGTACCACCTGATTAGCACCTGGTGGCGCCCGAGGGCCCGGCGGGTCAGTCCGGGCCTCAACTTTTAGGGGCGCAAATTTCTTTGCACGCCATTGGTAACTAAGTATCCAGATAGTGCAAGGGGGTAAACCAAATTTATGTCAGATCGGTGATGGTGGAGCTCAAGAGCTCCTTACTAGCATACCTCGGTACAGAATGCACCTGTAAACATGTAACATAGTAACTATATAAAGAATGCACCTGTAAACATGTAACGCAGTGACTATATACAGAATGCACCTGTAAACATGTAACGCAGTGACTATATACAGAATGCACCTGTAAACATGTAACGCAGTGACTATATACAGAATGCACCTGTAAACATGTAACGCAGTGACTATATACAGAATGCGCCTGTAAACATGTAACATAGTGACTATATACAGAATGCGCCTGTAAACATGTAACATAGTGAGTATATACAGAATGCGCCTGTAAACATGTAACATAGTGACTATATACAGAATGCACCTGTAAACATGTAACATAGTGACTATATACAGAATGCACCTGTAAACATGTAACATAGTGACTATATACAGAATGCACCTGTAAACATGTAACATAGTGACTATATACAGAATGCACCTGTAAACATGTAACATAGTGACTATATACAGAATGCTAATTCATATTGCGATTTTTTTTAATGAATATTGCGATTGCGATTTTATTTGCGATTTAGGCAATTGTTTTTGCTTTTTCAAACATACTACATACAGTCTAAATGTATTCAGCTCATGGATACTGCCCCAGCTCACCTCTTTGCGCCGCGTGTTCGGCTCCCTGTGAGCTTCCGCAGCATGGAGCTTGGGCGCTCGCCTGGAGGAACCACGTAACGAGCCGCGAGAACGCGGCTCTACACGTGGTTCCCCCTGCGAGCGCCCAAAGCTCCATGCTGCCGGAAGCTCACAGGGAGCCGAACACGTTAATTTCCGCAGCCCTAAAATGAATAGATAAAATCGCAGCCTTATGCGATTTAGAAACTGCATGTGCTTATATCGCAATTGTTTTGCGATTAATTGCACAGCCCTAATACACACACGATACGTCTATACAGTCCCTTTATATACACACACAACAGGATACATCTATACAGTCCCTTAATATACACACACACACAGGATACATCTATACAGTCCCTTTATATACACACACACACAGGATACATCTATACAGTCCCTTTATATACACACACACACCACAGGATACATCTATACAGTCCCTTTATATACACACACACACAGGATACATCTATAGAAACATAGAAAAATGTCGGCAGATAAGAACCTTTCGGCCCATCTAGTCTGCCCAATTACATGGATACTTAACCTGGATTTATCTTTTGTTTAGGATAGCCTTATGCCTATCCCATGCTTGCTTAAATTCAATTACTGTTTTGGCCTCTACCACTTCTACTGGAAGACTGTTCCATGTATCCACCACCCTCTCAGTAAAATAATGCTTCCTGATGTTACTTTTAAACCTTTGCCCCTCTAATCTAAGACTATGTCCTCCTTGTTTTGCTACTTTGTTTCCTTTTAAATATACTCCCTCCTCTACCTTGTGGATTCCCTTTACGTATTTAAATGTTTCTATCATATCTCCTCTGTCTCGTCTTTTTTCCAAGCTGTACATGTTAAGATCATTAAGCCTTTCCTGGTAACTTTTCTCCTTCAAGCCGTACACCATTTTAGTAGCCCTTCTCTGAACTCTCTCTAAGAGGTCTATATCCTTCTGGAGATACGGTCTCCAGTACTGCACACAGTACTCCAAGTGAGGTCTCACCAGTGCTCTGTACAGTGGCATGAGCACTTCCCTTTTCCTACTGCTAATACCTCTCCCTACACAACCAAGCATTCTGCTAGCATTTCCTGCTGCTCTATTACATTGACTACTTACCCTTAGATCCTCTGAAATAATGACCCCTAAATCCCTTTCCTCAGATGTTGAGGTTAGGACTGTATCAAATATTCTATATTCAGCCCTTGGGTTTTTACGTCCCAGGTGCATTATCTTGCACTTATCCACATTAAAACTCAATTGCCACAACTCCGACCATTTTTTTAGTTTACCTAAATCATTTGTCATTTGGCTGATCCCTCCAGGAACGTCAACCCTGTTGCAAATCTTTGTGTCATCAGCAAAAAGACATACTTTTCCATTAATACCTTCTGCAATATCACTAATAAAAATATTAAAGAGAATGGGTCCAAGTACTGACCCCTGAGGTACCCCACTGGTAACAAGACCTTGTGCCGAATAAACTCCATTTACCACAACCCTCTGTTGTCTGTCACTCAGCCACTGCCTAATCCAGTCAACAATATTGGAATCTAAACTCAAAGATTGCAATTTATTGATAAGCCTTCTATGCGGAACAGTATCAAAAGCCTTACTGAAATCTAAATAAGCAATGTCTACTGCACCACCTGTGTCTATTATTTTTGTTACCCAATCAAAAAAATCAATAAGATTAGTTTGGCATGATCTCCCTGAGGTAAACCCATGTTGTTTCTGATCCTGTAATCTATGTGTTTTTAGATGTTCAACAATCCTTTCCTTTAACATGGTTTCCATTAATTTCCCCACTACTGACGTAAGACTAACTGGCCTATAGTTCCCCGATTCCTCCCTACTACCCTTCTTGTAAATGGGCACAACATTTGCTAATTTCCAGTCTTCTGGGACGACTCCCGTTAACAAGGATTGGTTAAATAAATCTGTTAACGGTTTTGCTATTACATCACTGAGCTCTTTTAATAATTTAGGGTGGATCCCATCAGGCCCCATTGACTTATTTGTCTTTACTTTAGACAGCTGCTGTAGAACCTCCTCCTCTGTAAACTGATATGTAAATGTCTCTTTAGTGTTCTCTCCTAACTGAGGTCCCTTTCCTTCCTTTTCTTCTGCAAAGACTGAACAAAAATATTCATTGAGGCAGTCAGCGAGACTTTTATCCTCTTCTACATACCTTCCTTCCTTTGTTTTTAATCTAACTAATCCGTGTTTTACTTTTCTTTTCTCGTTTATGTATCTAAAAAATGTTTTGTCCCCCTTTTTTACTGACTGAGCTATTTTCTCTTCTGCATGTGCTTTGGAAGCTCTTATAAATTGCTTTGCCTCTTTCTGCCTAATCTTATAGGTTTGCCTATCTTCTTCACTCTGAGTTGTTTTATAATTATTGAATGCTGTCTTTTTGTTCTTCACTATTTTGGCCACTTCTGCAGAGTACCACAGTGGTTTCTTCCCTTTTTTTTTTTGCTAACAAGCCGAATGCAATTTCCTGTGGCCTTCAATAATGCTTCCTTTAAATAATCCCATTTCTCCTGGACTCCCTTTAAACTCCTCCAGTCTGATAATGACTCCTTCACACAAAATCTCATTTTAGAAAAATCAGTTTTTTTAAAGTCTAAAACTTTCGTTCTTGTGTGTGTGCGGCTCCATCCCTGTTGTTATATTAAACCATACTGACTGGTGATCACTAGATCCCAAATTTTCACCTACAACAACGTCCGATACCAAACCTCCATTTGTGAGTATTAAATCCAATATGGCCTCTTTACGGGTCGGCTCCTCAACTACTTGTGTTAGAGATAATCCCAGTAGGGAGTTTAGAATATTTGTACTCCTGGTGCACCCAGCTGTTTTGGTTTTCCAGTTCACATATACAGTCCCTTTATATACACACACACACAGGATACATCTATACAGTCCCTTTATATACACACACACACACACAGGATACATCTATACAGTCCCTTTATATACACACACACACACACAGGATACATCTATACAGTCCCTTTATATTACACACACACACACAGGATACATCTATACAGTCCCTTTATATACACACACACACAGGATACATCTATACAGTCCCTTTATATACACACACAGGATACATCTATACAGTCCCTTTATATACACACACAGGATACATCTATACAGTCCCTTTATATACACACAGGATACATCTATACAGTCCCTTTTAATAACACACACAGGATACATCTATACAGTCCCTTTATATACACACACAGGATACATCTATACAGTCCCTTTATATACACACACAGGATACATCTATACAGTCCCTTTATATACACACACAGGATACATCTATACAGTCCCTTTATATACACACACAGGATACATCTATACAGTCCCTTTATATACACACACAGGATACATCTATACAGTCCCTTTATATACACACACAGGATACATCTATACAGTCCCTTTATATACACACACAGGATACATCTATACAGTCCCTTTATATACACACACAGGATACATCTATACAGTCCCTTTATATACACACACAGGATACATCTATACAGTCCCTTTATATACACACACAGGATACATCTATACAGTCCCTTTATATACACACACAGGATACATCTATACAGTCCCTTTATATACACACACAGGATACATCTATACAGTCCCTTTATATACACACACAGGATACATCTATACAGTCCCTTTATATACACACACAGGATACATCTATACAGTCCCTTTATATACACACACAGGATACATCTATACAGTCCCTTTATATACACACACAGGATACATCTATACAGTCCCTTTATATACACACACAGGATACATCTATACAGTCCCTTTATATACACACACAGGATACATCTATACAGTCCCTTTATATACACACACACAGGATACATCTATACAGTCCCTTTATATACACACACACAGGATACATCTATACAGTCCCTTTATATACACACACAGGATACATCTATACAGTCCCTTTATATACACACACAGGATACATCTATACAGTCCCTTTATATACACACACACACACACGGGATACATCTATACAGTCCCTTTATAAATACACACACACACACGGGATACATCTATACAGTCCCTTTATATACACACACACACGGGATACATCTATACAGTCCCTTTATATACACACACACACACGGGATACATCTATACAGTCCCTTTATATATACACACACACACACACGGGATACATCTATACAGTCCCTTTATATACACACAGGATACAAAACGGTTGAATATATATTTAAGAAAACAAGGATTTTTTTTTACATTGAAACCTATGGGATTTTCCTAATTAAACCTGCGTATTGAAAGCACCAAAAATCAGGGCATTTCACTGACATTTCTCTGCTGTTCGGTGTCTGAATAGATTATCCATTGCTTCTCTAAGAGGGATTTCACTGCCGTCGAACAGGCACCGTATTTCACTGGCAATTTGCCAATATTTAGTGAAATCCCAGCTTTTTGAATAGCTGAATGGCCTCGAGATTCACTGCACGGTGCAACTCGGTGCCAAATCGACTCTTTGAATAACCCCTAAAATGTTTTTAGAATGTGAAGAACAACAATACCTGTCCCGAAATGAAATCAAGCTAAAAACACGTTTATGGCCTATGCCAAAACACATGAAAAGGCTTTTTTAAATCAAGGTTTCCAGAAAGCAATTTGGTTAACCCCATAGTGACCAGACGATTTTACTCCAATCTTGGATGTCAGCCAAGCCTCCGGGTCACCCCCCACCCACTGATGATGTCAGCCAGTTAACCCCCTAGCTGCCAAGTGGAGCTAGGGAGAGTCCTTTTGACCCCAGAATCTCACAATGCGTGACAGCTAGAGGGTCATGTTTGGTATCATCGACTTTCCAATAAGACCAAACATGACCAGGATTGGTGTAAAAAAAAGTTTTTTTTTAATTTTTGTCTGGGGGTATAAAGAAAGACTTCCCTTTTCGTCAGTTCAGTGGAATTCACAGAGGCCAATTCAGCGCTTGTCGCTAATGTGCATTAACTGCTTTGGCGACTCCATTTTCCACAGAATACGGTGAACATTCAATTAATAGGGAATTCACCGGAAAAGAAAGGAATCAAAGTGAAAAGCATCGAAACTGAAACCAATTACGGTGCTTTATGAAAAGACCCCATAGTAATAATATAGGGGTGTGTGAAATGGCTCAGCAGTGAAGGGGTTAAAATGTAAAGTGCCCGTTCCCCCAGAGAACACAACAGTGCTTTGTATTCAGGTGACCCCCTCCCCCCACTAGCAGCCTGGAGGGGGGGGGGGTCTGCGCTCATTCAGTGTGGGGGCTGCTTTTACCTAGAGACCACCAGGAGCTAAACATTAACCCTTGGGTCACCAAGCAAAAACCCAGACAGCCCGTCCAAGGAAATAAGAACAGATAGCAACTATGCACATTAACCCATTCCCTGCCAGAAAGCTCCATATCAGTGATTGTGGCCCTCCAGGGGGTGATTGTCCCACAGGGGCTTCTTATAGACTAAGCATGGCCTTATTCCCATGGCTGGGAGACATTTCATTGCTGAATTCACACACATCATTATACAGCGGATACAGCTTATAATCAGCAATATATGCATTTACTTACAAGAAGCCGCTCACTCCCAGCACCCTCAGCCTGGATCTCCTCTCTGGATTCACCAGCTGGATCTGCCGCCTCACAGGGCTCAGGACACAAAGGACAAAGGGGATGGAGCTACAGGGGTTAAAGGAGAGGCAGGAGTTACATGTATTAAGAAAACAATAAAAACACAAAATGTGTAAATGAAATAAATGTGAAAATAAAGTGAAGCTGCACTGACACAAACCAAACTCAACAAAGAGGGCTGGGCGCGCTCTGATGACATCAGAGCTCATGTGACTGGCTGCAGGGCTCACGTGGTGCTGGGGGAGGGGAATGGCGGACAATGAGCTGTCTCTATCTTGAGGGTAGAGGAGAATCCAAGGAGGTCTGGCTGCAGAGTGGAACTCCACTCTGGACAGGAAACATGTGACCTCCACTCAAAGGATTTTTTTTCATTTGAAATCAACTTTAATGTAACTAACACCAATAAACATAATAATTCCGAGCACTGGTTTCCGCTTGATTTTCATCTACCTCTGCCTTAATTATTATTATTATATAGTATTATATGGTGAATAATAGCAGCATCATAATATTATTAACAAAGCCTTTGTTTTATTTACTAATATCAATTATATTATGATAATGCGGCTATTAATCACCATATATTACTATAATAATAATTATGGCAGAGGTAGATGCGTAAAAAAAAAACAGGTCCTGCTGAGATTTAAATGCAGGACTGTTAAGATTTTAATTTCCTGTATAAAATATAAATATTTTGTCTTGAAAAGCCTGTTCTGATAAAATGGGCTGTGAAATTCCCCCCCCTCCATTTTGTTAGTGTCAATTCTGCATAGACAGTTGTTCCTTCTGTAGGATAATGGCACGTGGCCGATTTCCTGTTATGTTCAGTGCAGGAAAATGTGAGGAGAAGCGGGAAGATAGGAAAAAGATTTTTCGTAGACCATATAAGGTAATAAGTGCTTGTTAAACCGTGTTGGTTAAACTTTGACGTGGAAATGTATCTGTATGCTGATTGGCTAGAAGTTCTTTGAAATCTAATAAACTGGTCTGTCTAACAAAAGATACCCAGACATGACCTGAAGCTACATTGCGTGTGGCTGATTTTGGTGTCTCTCACCATGACGTAGAGCAGCGTGGCGCAGCATGGCGCAGCATCTTACTTCATCTTTGATATATGGGAAGAAAACGGTCTATTGAAATTTCATATATGGTAATTATATTAGGGAATTTGTTTTTGTTTGCTTAAGGTTATAATTTAACAAGGACCAGCTATTTACTAGATAGGCACATTAGCCAAGTGAGCCACAGCACTGATTCAGAGGCCCATTGTAAGGGCAGAGGCTATGACCCCTGTGTAGTGTTGTGCGTATGGAACCCAATGGCAAGCCGAAGAAGGAGACCAGGAGATGTATATGAGCAGTTGAGTATTTACTGAGATGAAACAAAAGATAAGTCTAGAACAAAAGACTAACGCCAAAGGTCTCCTTGGCAAGAATAAAGTCCAGAACAGGGAATTGTGAGTAAGGGTCTTCGGATTTAAATGGGGCACAACGTAAGTCCAGAACAAAGGATTGCAGAAGAGGCTAACGTGAGCTGTGGTCTTTAAGACGAACCGGGGTAGAGGAGATGGAGCTGGTATCGTGGACGTGGAAGCAAGCCTGGAGACAGAGCTGGTACCGTGGAAGCAAGCCTGGAGATGGGGCTGGTACCGTGGACGTGGAAGCAAGCCTGGAGATGGAGCTGGTACCGTGGATGTGGAAGCAAGCCTGGAGATGGAGCTGGTACCGTGGATGTGGAAGCAAGCCTGGAGATGGAACTGGTACCGTGGATGTGGAAGCAAGCCTGGAGATGGAACTGGTACCGTGCACGTGGAAAGAAGCCTGGGGATGGAGCTGGTACCGTGGAGGCGGAAGCAAGCCTGGAGATGGAGCTGGTACCGTGGATGTGGAAGCAAGCCTGGAGGTGGAACTGGTACCGTGGACGTGGAAGTAAGTCTGGAGATGGAGCTGGTAGCGTGGACGTGGAAGCAAGCCTGGAGGTGGAACTGGTACTGTGGACGGGGAAGCAAGCCTGGAGGTGGAACTGGTAAAGTGGACGTGGAAGCAAGTCTGGAGACGGAGGATCTGGAACTCAGGATTCACTTGGAACAGGAACGAAGAGGGAACACTGGATAACTGAAGTGGTGAACCACAGTATAACCTGGTTAATGAACTGGGAAAGGCGGCAGGTTTAAATAGGGTTCAGAGGATCATAAGAACACCGTTCACCTGGGACTCGTAGGAGGAGCTGGGATACCTGAGTACTTGATAGGTTAATTGGTGGCATACGAGGATCTCCAGCGCAGGTGTAATGCAGTACCTTTACTTGACCAGCGGAGGGCGCTGTCAAGTACCAAGGTCTTCGTGCTTTAAGGAGATGGGCGATCGCGCATGCGCGCTTTGTTTCTCCTCAGTTGGATCCCGAAGGCGGCGTGGGACGCATCCTGGGTCTCCTCCTCCGAGCTGTGGACCGGAACCAGGGAGCGACGCACCACGAGGGACCTCGGGTGAGTATGCAGAGTGTCCCAACATGGCGGCCGCGGTTGGACCGCGGCGCGGGGCATGACACCCATCCACAAACCTGCTTATGGGTGGTCTGTCAGTTATGGAATCCCACCAATGAGGGTGAGCCTCCTGTGATATAGGCAGCTCAGCAGCTGGTGATGCCGTCGATCATGCATTCCAACATGGTTATAGGATCTCGACAGAACACCTGCAGGAATTCAAGATAGAGGCCGGACAGCTGGCACGCCCTATGTCAGAATGAGAGGGATCCAGACAGCCATCCAGCCACTATGTCAGAATGAGAGGGAGCTGGACGGTCATCCAGCCACTATGTCAGAATGAGAGGGAGCCGGATGGCCATCCGGCCACTATGTCAGAATGAGAGGGAGCCGGACAGCCATCCAGCCAACCCCCACTGATTATGTTACAGGAAGATTGAACTAGTGCCCAGAGAGGAGGGACAGAAGTGCTGACACTTGTATCATTTGAAGAATTGCTGTGGCAGGAGGAAGCTGTCCCTTGGCGTCTCTCGGTGGCATTTTGAACAATACAATGGAAGGAGGGAGAGGCTTTGCACTTCAGCATGGAGAGGAAATCCACTTGTAGCACAAGGTATGGCAGCAAAGGCTCAGTGCAAGCAGCGCAAACAGGAAGCACTTGTCGGTGTAAACGCACGTGGGGGGATACGATTGTGTGGTTGTGCAGAGCTAATAAAGAGACCAATTGTGGGAAAGCGTCACTGATTTACTCTAAGGGAGTTGCCTTTACCACCTAACAACCCAAATAGTGTCACCAAACAGTATACAATACAGAGTGTAGCGCACCCAGTGTTCCCAATGATACGGTTAAACACAATAATTACTGTATGTCACAGGATCAGTGTCTCTGGTACATTAACCTCAATAAGAAAGAGAATTCACAGATCATATTATAACATACAGTCAGGTCCAGAAATATTGAGACATCGACAAAATTGTAACAGCTTTGGCTCTATACACCACCACAATGGAGTTGGAATGAAACAAACACAATGTGCTTTAACTGCAGACTGTCAGCTTTAATTTGAGGGTATGTACATCCAACTCAGGTGAACGGTGTAGGACTTACAGCAGTTTGCAGATGTGCCTCCCACTTGTTAAGGGACCAAAAGTAATGGGACAGAATAATAATCATAAATCAAACTTTCCCTTCTTAATACTTGGTTGCAAATCCTTTGCAGTCAATCACAGCCTGAAGTCTGGAACGCATAGACATCACCAGACGCTGGGTTTCATCCCTGGTGATGCTCTGCCAGGCCTCTACTTCAACTGTCTTCAGTTCCTGCTTGTTCTTGGGCCATTTTCCCTTCAGTTTTGTCTTCAGCAAGTGAAATGCATGCTCAATGGGATACAGGTCAGGTGATTGACTTGGCCATTGCATAACATTCCACTTCTGTCCCTTCAAAAACTCCTTGGTTGCTTTTGCAGTATGCTTTGGGTCATTGTCCATCTGCACTGTGAAGCGCCGTCCAATGAGTTCTGCAGCATTTGGCTGAATGTGAGCAGATAATATTGCCCGAAACACTTCAGAATTCATCCTGCTGCTTTTGTCAGCAGTCACATCATCAATAAATACAAGAGAACCAGTTCCATTGGCAGCCCTACATGCCCACGCCATGACACTACCACCACCATGCTTCACTGATGAGGTGGTATGCTTAGAATCATGAGCAGTTCCTTTCCTTCTCCATACTCTTCTCTTCCCATCACTCTGGTACAAGTTGATCTTGATCTTGGTTGTTTGGCAAACTCTAATCTGGCCTTCCTGTTTTTGAGGCTCACCAATGGTTTACATCTTGTGGTGAACCCTCTGTATTCACTCAGGTGAAGTCTTCTCTTGATTGTTGACTTTGACACACATACACCTACCTCCTGCAGAGTGTTCTTGATGTGGCCAACTGTTGTGAAGGGTGTTTTCTTCACCAGGGAATTCTTTCGTCATCCACCACAGTTGGTTTCCGTGGTCTCCCGGGTCTTTTGGTGTTGCTGAGCTCACCGGTGCGTTCCTTCTTTTTGAGAATGTTCCAAACGGTTGTTTTGGCCACACCTAATGTTCTTGCTATCTTTGAGTTGGTTTTGTTTCTTCAGCCTAATGATGGCTTGCTTCACTGATAGTGACAGCTCTTTGGATCTCATCTTGAGAGTTGACAGCAACAGATTCCAAATGCAAATAGCACACTTGAAATGAACTCTGGGCCTTTTATCTGCACATTGTAATTGGGGTAATGAGGGAATATCACACACCTGGCCATGGAACAGCTGAGAAGCCAATTGTCCCATTACCTTTGGTCCCCTTAACAAGTGGGAGGCACATCTGCAAACTGTTGTAAGTCCTACACTGTTCACCTGAGTTGGATGTACATACCTTCAAATTAAAGCTGACAGTCTGCAGTTAAAGCACATTGTGTTTTGTTTCATTCCAACTCCATTGTGGTGGTGTATAGAGCCAAAGATGTTAGAATTGTGTAGATGTCCCAATATTTCTGGACCTGACTGATATATATATATATATATATATGTAAATTTATTCCAGGTAGCACTCTATATGTGACGCCTCTGGGTTATTTCTCGGCCACCCAACAGCCCCGGGGATCTCCCAGATTTTTATAGGTCCTAGATATGAGACAAACAGCATACATAGTGCAGAGCAGAATATTCAACACTCCCTAATCCAAGAAATGGAACTGCTCACATGGTTTAGGACCAGGCCCAGGTCCTAGCATGGCTCAACCAGAGGTTGTTTAATCAGGCACAACTTTAAAAAAACGCACAGTGATCCAGGACGACAATAGATGGAGTTAACAATTCTTATTTATTAAAATGCATCAAACAAGCCAAAACGCATTTCGCCCTTGGGATAAATACACCGGTGGACTGGCCTCCTCAGTTGGCATCACAGACTCACTGGTCTCCGCCACTTAAAAACCTATTTGGGATTATTGCCCTCCAATCAGAATTGCTCAAAACGGCGGTAACAATAGCTGCCTATAGGATGCGTCCTTTCTTTTTCCCACCTCCAATGAGAATATTCCTCAACTCACAAGCTACACACTCATTTGTTCATCAATCAACACCATCTTCCGAAAGAGACCTGCCCCTCTCTCAGCAAATCCAAAAGTCCACCAGACGCAGTCATATCTCCCACTTCCCTATCGCCGGCGCTGACTTATGATGATAACGCTGCGAGCATGAGGGAAATGCTGGCCAAATGCTTTTAATACATTCGGACAGCTTCCACAGCCCCTCGGATACCGGCCAGGGCTGGCTTCCGGCTATCGGGGCATTTGCATGAGTACAAGTGATGGTATCGGCTCCGATACTAGTATCAGTATCGGTGCATCCCTAATGAATATCACGTTTCTTGGTTTTAACCATTGAAGGTTCAGCATTTCTCTCCCATGCGTTGTCTAGTAACCGTCAAGGCGCGAACAGATGAATCAGAGCTGAATCGAGAGAATGGCGGACGTTGAAGATGCGCAGCTACAACAGGGAGAGGAGAAAGCAACTTTTACACATGTGGAATATGGATTGCTTCTCATTTCAGGCATCTCTCAAAAAACTGTTTTTTTGAAAATCAGGTTTAATTCTAGGCATGTGCCTACTTTGCCCAATAGTCAATCTGGGCCTGTGACTACTGTGGAAAATGCAACCTTCACCTTCGCTTGGTACCGGGCACAAGTTGTGTCGAAACATTTCATCGCAGACAGACGCTGTCCATATGAGGAGGCGCATCTGCAAGGAGAACCTCCCAGCTCAGAGTGGGGGCTCAGGAGTTACAGGTCATAGGAAATGATTGATCTTGTTTTGTGTGGGCTACCAATCAGAATGAAGCTGGATTTTATTTCCTAAAATAGTAAAAAAAAACACACGCATATCATCTTTATTACACGTAGAAAAACGTAGGAAATTTGTAGCAGTGACAACGTTTCCTGATAAATATGACATAAATACATTAAAACAGCTCTCTCTGATATCATTTTTATTACAAGGCAAATATAAAAATAAATTGCTACAGAGATGTGTATAATTCCCAGATTAAACGAGGTCGAACATTTAAAGGGCCACTACCCCAAAAAATTAAATGTCCTTATTGTGTTTATTTGATGTTGCTGATATCTTACATGTGCTTTGTTTTCTTTTATGTTTAGTTATAAAATATTTTCCTCTATATGTGTCACTGGCGCATCCATTGTGTGATATATTGTGTCTTGTAAACTGCCTCCCCACCCATATCTGTCCATCACTTGCTCCTCACTGTGTAGCTTTGGCCATAGAATGGAGTGACTGGGTCAGTCATCAACTCACATCATTGTATAGTGTGGGATGTATTCAAAGGACATCACCAAACGGAAGATTAGAAGTCTTTTAAGCTCCCTGTTTTATCTCATTCAGCTGCCAGCTCTTATCTCAGTTAGCCTGGAGAACAGAAACCCCTGCCGCTTTTATCTAAACATTCCCTCCTCCACCTCATTAACTGTTAAAGGGACATGCATGCTTTGCTAGTGTGCTTTGAGTCAGGGTCATTCAGGAGACATAGAAAGTAAACATGATATTTTTTCATATTTACCGGCTTTTCTTTCTTAGCGTTTTCCACGCCCACCTCAAGGTGTATACCTAAGAATAGATAAAGAAAAACGCACTGAGCATGTGCGTCTGAGTAGCTCCACCTCCCTCCTGCACTGTGAGCTGAGGGGAGGGCGGGGCTGAACTTTCACCCCCAGCTACTGCAGAGACAGGGAAGGAAAAATTCCATACACACAGGCAGAAAAAGAGACAGCAGAGGGACGACAAAGAAATGCACAGGGGGCGTGGCTGGCTCCGCATGGAAGCAGACGTGTCCTGGTGGAGCTCCATATGTCTTTCCTGATAACAGCGATTTTTCACCGGAGTTTCAACTTGGAAAACCCACTACCGAGGTTCCTGCGGGGCTGGCCACTGCGTGGATTGCTCTGGGGCCCATTTATGTCTCCCCCCCCCCGGAGCTCAGCTGAGTTATTCCCTGTGTTCCCACGGCGGCCCTGAGTAGCTGTCGCCATTTTGCGGCCTACCCTTCTGCTCCCATCTGAATAGCCTGTCGCATCTCCAGCTTCTCTCGGTGTGCCGAATGACCATTTGTCTAGGGCTGCGAGGATGGAGGGCCCCCATCTTCATGCTATGTTGGAGACCCCCTTGATGAAGAGGGTAGAGGAATGTGCAATATGGCGCGGACGGGAGTGCCCCTCTACCCCGGTGAGCAGAATGGAGCCAGTGTTTACTGCCATAGAGAACTGCCTGAGGCAGTTACCGGAGGAGGAGGGAGACCCGCTCACACGCGGATCGTGGTGCCGGCTGATGGCCGCAATGGGAACTGGACGGGAGGCTGTGGATTCGGAGGTTGAGGAGGAAAGGGCTGCGGTACCTGTTGGGCGAGCGACTGGCGCAGATCCTGCTGCGGAGGACGAGACGAGCTGACCCGGGACAACCGACTCCTGAGCCGGGCGCGTGCTGCCAAACATCAGGAGAGACCCCTGAAACGAGAGAAAAACTCATGCTGCTGTCCCCCGTTGCGGCACCGCCTGCGGCCTTCTCCCATGATGCTGGAGGAAGGTGTCTCACTGCAGCTGGAGACCTGATTGCTTGGAGCCTGAAGATGGTGGACTTCTCCCACGTGAGTGCGGGGATGCCTCCACTTGCCACTAATGTGCTGACCCCCACTCTGCTTGCGGCCCTGATCCGTGATCCTGGTGATGGGTGTGACCAGCCAGGCCTGTTTTATTCTGCCATGCCTCAGTCTGTTGCCTGGCCGGGCCTGTTCGGCTTCTCCCTGCATGCGCTGCCAATGTTGCCTTTCAGAGACACTGGCTGAGAGTATACCTGCGGACTCCCCCGTATGATATCTACACTGGCTGATGACCCCCTCGCTTACGTTCTGGACGTTTTACTGCTATATTGCGGAGTTTCCCCTTTTTATTTTTTGTTATGGAGACTTTTATCGAGATGCGGGCTGAGACAGCCTATATGTGTGTTTTTTGTTTTTTTTTCTCAGCTGACTTATTTTTCTACTTTGACGACGCTTGTTTGGAACTCTGTTTGCCCACGTGCTGAGACTTTCTATATCTTACTTTTATTTACCGATGAGTCCCTCCAATTGGGGATGATTTTATGTGACCTTTTTCTGTGGATTTGATTTTTACTTTCATATTTTCTTCTGCAGACACTCATTGAGGACTCACTGTTTCCCCTATACCCCTGCTGTGTATATTAGCTTTGAACCCCCCTCCCCATGTTGATTCTTATTTTACATTCACGACTCTTTGCTCCCTTTTGAAGCACGACATGCCAGTGAGGGTGTTCCCTTCCTCTCCCCCTTCCCCCCCCTCCCTTTTTTTTGACAATTATCAAGATGCCCGAGGTGTCCAACTATGGCACCTACCATGGCCCTGGCTGTCATACTTGCCCCTCGGGCTCCTGGGCCCTGTGACAATATCCTTCCACGGCCTCCTTCAGGAGTGAGCTGGGAAAGTCACGGTTCTGGCCTCTGCCGTTCCCCCGCACCCTCTTCCCAACACCCTTTCCCCCCCCCCTTTTTCTTTCCTCTCTCTTCCCCCTCGCACCATTGCTGGCGTGTGGCAGGTGTAGTATGCTACCCCTTTCCCTCATTTGTTGTTTGTTTATTGTTTTTCATATGATGCTACTACGCAGAATGTTGCGGATGGTTGTTTATTTTACTTGGATTATTGTACCGCTGACATACCTTCAAAAATAAAAAATTTGAAAAAAAAAGGAAAAGAAAAGCACAGAAACAGCAAAAAAGGTAAATAGAGGAAGAAGGCAAGATAAAGCAGAGAGAGCACAAGAAAAGGTGCAGTGAGAGAGAGCGCTCGCACAAGAGACAGCACAAAGAGTGTGAGAATAAGTGACTGTGTGAGTTTTATAAATACCTGTGATTGTATGAACTAACACAATGTCACGGGGACCCAGGGGATGCGGCGCCTGGCAGCAGCTTCCTCGCTGCTCGCTGGCCAGGCGCCGAATGTAAGCGCTTCCGGGCCCGCTCACGTGGGACGCCAAGGGGCGGGGCCTGGCGCTGTGACGCGGACCCGCCGGGTTTAAAACCCAGTCTCTCCCATACACCGGTGCCCTGACGTGGTATTCACCTCCCGCAGAGCTCTTGTGTGATTTTGGCTATCTCCTGTGTTTATCCTGTGTATGACCCTTGGCATTGGCAAACGAACCCTCCTGTGTATGACCCTTGGCATTGGCAAACGAACCCTCCTGTGTATGACCCTTGGCATTGGCAAACGAACCCTCCTGTGTATGACCCTTGGCATTGGCAAACGAACCCTCCTGTGTATGACCCTTGGCGTTGGCAAACGAACCCTCCTGTGTATGACTCCTGGCATTGGCATTTACTCTGCTCTAGGTTCTGCCCTTAACGTTGGTACCGAGGTCAGTCTATGTGGCATCCTAAGCACACATCAGACTACCTCTGCTATTACTAAAGTCCTAGGGAGGACTTGTGATCTGGTCTGTACCCCTGTCTGGTATTTCCCTTTCTTTGTCTGTTACCTGTTTCGTTGCCTTTATAGCTTTGCCGACCATTCAAGGATCGGAAGAGTAGAAAGGGAGCTGCATAAAAAGATTTATATCTTATTAGTCAGAAAGATTCGTGACAATACTCTATTCCATACCTCTGTCTGGTGTTACCCCTTGTTTATATATTGTCTGGTTATTTGTCTGTTTAGTATCGCCGACCATTCAAGGATCGGAAGGTAGAGAGAGAGCGGTCTGCGTAAAGGGACCACACTTTTGGTAATCAGGGGGATCCGTGACATTACGTCAGGGCCAATGGATCCCGCAGACCTCTCTAACCAGCTGGCACGTATCGCAGCCAGACAAGAGGAACAGGACTATAGGATGGACCAGATTTCTCTCGCTCTGCAAACCCTGCTAAATCGGTCCAATACAGGTACCACAAACCCTCCAGATCCAGTGTTACCTAGGGTCAGTCCGGTCTCCCCTGAAGGACATAGGCTTAGTATGAAGGCACCCCTACGCTATGATGGTACACCAAGCCTATGTCGGGGGTTTTTGACTCAACTCGAGATTCTGTTTGAGAACAATCCAGGTTCTTGTATGTCTGATAAAGCCAAAGTAGGATATCTGATTAATCATTTAACAGAAAAAGCTTTATTGTGGGCTACGCCGTTGTGGGAAAATAAGAAACCCATCATTTATGACTATGAGGATTTTTCCTCTGAGTTAAAACGTACCTTTGATCCCTCTAGAAGGGCTACCAATGCGGGTAGGTCCTTGTTTCATATCAAACAAGGTAATAAGAGGGTTGCCGATTATGCCATAGAGTTTAAGACTTTGGTTTCTGAAGTACTTTGGCCGAACGACGTTTTAACCTTAGCCTTTACCGAAGGCTTGAACGAGGCTTTTATGTTTGAACTGGCTCCCTTAAAATTACCAGAAAGTCTGGACCACCTGATAGATTTCTGTATAGCCATGGACGATCAAATCAGGGAAAGGAGACACACCAGAGATAGACCCAGAAGGGTCTTGCCTCCTTTACCCTCGTTACCCAGACACCCCAGTACATCAGGTGGTCCGGAGAATGAAAAAACTGATTTACCGGTCGTTGAACCCATGCAAATAGGGAGGACAGGTATTTCAGAAGCAGAAAAAGCTCACAGAAAAGAAAAGGGGCTCTGCTTTTATTGTGCAGGGGCAGATCACTTCCGCCTTCGATGTCCTCAGAGACCCAGGGTTGGCAGGGTTGAACATAGCAGAGTGGGATTCAGAACAGGAGACACCCAGGTTGTCGGTTCTTTATGTGCCTCCTTTGTGGATAATGAAAAGAAAAAATCCAGGATTCTGTTACCGGTCTCCCTAACCTGGGAGGGGGTTCACCTCAAGACTGAGGCGTTTTTGGACTCTGGGGCCTCAGGCAATTTTATGGATAAGAATTTTGCTGCCAAAAACCTCATACCACTGGTTCTCAGGGAAAGGCCTCTAAGGGTGGAGGCCATAGATGGTAACCCCTGGCATGTCCTCATATCACTCACGATACAGTCGATGTGTGTATGAGAATAGGAGTTTTGCACCAGGAGACTATAAGATTTCAAATCATTGAATCACCCTCATGTCCTGTCGTCCTTGGGTTTCCATGGCTAACAGAGCACAACCCAGTAGTCGATTGGGTCCAGAGAGACATAAAATGTTGGGGTCAGAGTTGTCAGTCTAAGTGCCTAGGCACAGTTAATGTGATTGGTAGCCTCAATATTGCCACAGCCCCTCCTTTGTCCACAGAGGTCCCTGAATGTTACCTGGCATTAAAGGAGGTGTTCTCTAAAGCCAGGACTGAGGTTCTACCACCACATCGTCCATATGACTGTGCCATTGACTTGCTCCCCGGTACGATGCCTCCTAGGGGTCACGTATACCCTTTGTCGCAAAGGGAGAACGACGTTATGGAGGAATATATAAGGGAGAATCTGGAACGAGGATTCATTAGACGGTCCTCCTCTCCAGCAGGAGCAGGTTTCTTTTTTGTCTCCAAGAAAGAGGGAGACCTGCGACCTTGCATCGACTATAGGGGTTTAAATAGGATCACTATAAGAAATGCATATCCCATACCCCTCATAACAGAATTGTTTGACCGATTAAAAGGGGCTCGTATCTATACTAAGCTTGATTTACGCGGAGCGTACAACCTGGTCAGGGTTAAGAAGGGAGACGAATGGAAGACGGCTTTTAATACACGTAGCGGGCATTACGAATACCTGGTGATGCCTTTTGGGTTGTGTAATGCGCCAGCCGTCTTTCAGGACCTTATAAATGACACTCTAAGGGAATTCCTGCAAGAATTCGTCATAGTATATCTGGATGATATCCTGATATACTCTCCTGATGTGGACACTCATCATGTCCACGTCAAACAAGTGTTGAAAAAACTATTGAAGGCTGGATTGTACTGTAAGCTAGAAAAATGTCTATTCGACATAGTAACTGTGCAATTCCTTGGTTATATAATAACTCCTGGGGGGTTTCAAATGGATCCTAAGAAGCTCTCAGCTATTCTTGACTGGCCTTTACCCCAAGGACTTAAAGCCATTCAGAGGTTTCTGGGGTTCACGAACTATTACAGAAGGTTCATTAAAGATTTTTCGGCCTTGGTGGCCCCCCTCACGGCTATGACAAAGAAAGGGGTGGGAAATCAGAAATGGACTCCTCAAGCCACTCAAGCCTTTGAGACACTAAAGCAAGCCTTTACTACTGCCCCTGTTCTCCGGCATCCAGATCCGGCTCTGCCTTTCCAATTAGAAGTTGACGCCTCCGAACTAGGTCTTGGTGCAGTCTTGTCCCAAAGGGAGGCTCCTGACAAACCCTTGCATCCATGCGGCTTCTATTCTCGAAAGTTGTCCCCGGCAGAGAAGAACTATGACATTGGAAATAGAGAATTGTTAGCAGTCATCGCAGCCTTGGCCGAATGGAGATACTTATTAGAAGGGTCTAAGGACCCCATTGTTATCATAACCGACCATAAGAATCTCACGTACATTGGAGATGCCAAACGTTTAAACTCCAGACAAGCGAGATGGTCATTGTTTCTTTCAAGTTTTAATTACGTACTTACCTATAGACCTGGGTCCAGAAACATTAAAGCAGACGCATTGTCGAGACAGTATGAGTCTTATGAACATAATATCCAAGATCAGCATCCCATTGTACCCCAGGAGAGGATTATAGCCGCTACCACGATTAGTGTTTCGTCTCCTCTAATGAAAAGGTTGCAGACCGTCCAGGGTGCAGCTCCTGGGGGAAAACCTCCTGCGAAACTCTTTGTACCTGAGAACGAAAGAGAAGAGGTACTCAACATCTACCATGACAATAAAACTTCCGGGCATATGGGTATCACCAAGACTGTGTCTAGTATCAGTAAACTCCTCTGGTGGCCCACGTTGCGCCGAGATGTCAAAGATTACATTGCCGTGTGCGAAGTGTGCACAAGGCAGAAAAGTCCCAAAACAGCACCCATTGGCTTGCTCCAGCCTTTGCCGATCCCCGAACGACCCTGGTCACATGTAGCCATGGATTTTATAGTAGAGCTACCTGAGTCAAGAGGGAATACAGTGATACTTACGATCATAGATCGATTTTCCAAGATGGGTCACTATGTTCCTCTTCAGAAACTACCTTCGGCAGCTGAACTGGTGCCCATATTCATTGCCAATGTAGTCCGCATTCACGGTGTCCCTCGGGAGATAGTCTCTGATAGGGGGACCCAATTCATCTCCGGATTCTGGAGAGGGTTTTGTAAGAACGTGGGAATAGACCTCTCTTTCTCTTCGGCCTATCACCCCCAGACCAATGGAGCAGCAGAACGAGCAAACCAAAACGTAGAGAAATATCTCAGGTGCTTCATCTCAGAACAACAGGATAACTGGTCAGATCTGCTACCATGGGCAGAATATGCTATTAACAGCGCAGTGAGTGAATCCACAGGTCATTCTCCTTTCTTCACTGTTTATGGCTTTGATCCTCCCGTGCTCCCCGCCACGTTTCCTGATACCACGATTCCTGCTTTAGATAAACAACTGGCATCATTGAAAGAGACTTGGGGGAAAGTGAGACGGGC
Source organism: Leptobrachium leishanense (assembly GCA_009667805.1). Classification (NCBI taxonomy): domain Eukaryota; kingdom Metazoa; phylum Chordata; class Amphibia; order Anura; family Megophryidae; genus Leptobrachium; species Leptobrachium leishanense. Next base: position 281,909 of record RXON01003481.1, read on the forward strand.
ACTGGAGGAAAGTAGTGCCATCCAGAAAACTAAGGCCGACAGACACAGGAGGCAGGCACCCGTATATCAAGTTGGGGACAGGGTTTGGCTGTCTTCACGTAATATCAAGCTCTTAGTGCCTTCCATGAAGTTGGCTCCTAGGTATATCGGCCCATATAAGATTCTACGGCGACTCAACCCTGTCTCCTATGCTTTGGCGTTACCCTCCCATTTTAAAATACACAATGTGTTCCATGTAAACCTTCTGAAGCCGCTGTTATGTAACCGATACACCAAAGTCCATGCTCCACCGCCTCCTGTCTCTGTGGAGGGCGAGGAGGAATTCGAAGTTAAGGCCATTCTGGGTGCCAGGCTGTCTAGGGGGTCCTTGCAGTATTTGGTCGATTGGGTGGGGTACGGTCCAGAGGATCGTTCTTGGGTACCAGCTGCGGAAGTCCATGCTCCTAGGCTAGTGAAGGCCTTCTATTTGGCGCACCCCCGTGCCCCTGGGGGTCGTCCAGTGGCCGCCCCTGGAGGGGGGGGTTCTGTCACGGGGACCCAGGGGATGCGGCGCCTGGCAGCAGCTTCCTCGCTGCTCGCTGGCCAGGCGCCGAATGTAAGCGCTTCCGGGCCCGCTCACGTGGGACGCCAAGGGGCGGGGCCTGGCGCTGTGACGCGGACCCGCCGGGTTTAAAACCCAGTCTCTCCCATACACCGGTGCCCTGACGTGGTATTCACCTCCCGCAGAGCTCTTGTGTGATTTTGGCTATCTCCTGTGTTTATCCTGTGTATGACCCTTGGCATTGGCAAACGAACCCTCCTGTGTATGACCCTTGGCATTGGCAAACGAACCCTCCTGTGTATGACCCTTGGCATTGGCAAACGAACCCTCCTGTGTATGACCCTTGGCATTGGCAAACAACCCTCCTGTGTATGACCCTTGGCGTTGGCAAACGAACCCTCCTGTGTATGACTCCTGGCATTGGCATTTACTCTGCTCTAGGTTCTGCCCTTAACGTTGGTACCGAGGTCAGTCTATGTGGCATCCTAAGCACACATCAGACTACCTCTGCTATTACTAAAGTCCTAGGGAGGACTTGTGATCTGGTCTGTACCCCTGTCTGGTATTTCCCTTTCTTTGTCTGTTACCTGTTTCGTTGCCTTTATAGCTTTGCCGACCATTCAAGGATCGGAAGAGTAGAAAGGGAGCTGCATAAAAAGATTTATATCTTATTAGTCAGAAAGATTCGTGACAATACTCTATTCCATACCTCTGTCTGGTGTTACCCCTTGTTTATATATTGTCTGGTTATTTGTCTGTTTAGTATCGCCGACCATTCAAGGATCGGAAGGGTAGAGAGCGGTCTGCGTAAAGGGACCACACTTTTGGTAATCAGGGGGATCCGTGACACACAAGCTGTGCAGCTCAGGACGTCAGACTGGGGAAGCCGAGGAACTGAATATTAGCATCTCTGCAACTGTGAAAGCAAAACAAACGCGCTCACCCGCTGACGCTCTTTCATCCAAAAAATTAGGCTTGTGCACCAATTTTTTTTTCGGTTCGATTCGGTTCGATTTTTCGGATTTTTAAACTTTTCGATTCGGCCCATTTCGACCGGTTTCGATTCGGTTCGGCACGTTTTTCGGGTACATTTTTTTTCGGAATTTCGACCATTTTTCGTATTTTCGTGTCACTGCTCGGTTTTTGTATAGACTTTTCGTAATTTCGGAAATTTTCGTTTTTCGGAATTGCACATTTTTCGGAATATCGACCATTTTTCGTATTTTTCGTGTCATTTTGCCCGTTTTTTGTATCGACTTTTTGTTTTTTCGAAAAAGTTTCGTTTTTCCGCAAATTTTCGTTTTTCCGAAAATTTTCGTTTTTCCGAAAATCTGTTCTCCTCGTTTGACACATTTCAAGTCCATTCGAAAAATCCGAAAATATTTTGTTTCGGCTCGGAAAACATTTCGGATCTGAAATTTTCGGATCTAAAATCTTTCGGAAATTCGGCCGCATCCGAAAACACGAATCGGGAAATTTCGTGAAAATTCCGAAATTCCGAAACCTGAAACGCACATCCCTACAAAAAATGGGACAGGAGGAGATGAGGACAGCATATGATCTGAGAGCTTTTACTCCTTTGGGTCTTAATGTGGACTTTGATCTGTTTAATTTTGTAACTTAAATTTTAATATAGGTTCCTGTGGCTCTGGTTTTAGACCATTCTCTTAATAGGCAATTGTGATTTTAATATTTTTTCATGTGTTCCAAGCTTTTATAATGTTAATTGTTATTGTAATAGCAGCATTATGTTGTAATGTTTATTGAGATACATCCCTGTGGTTGAGGTGGTATTGTGTGCTTTTTTATAATCATGTTGAAGTAATTTAAGACCTTCCATATGGAGCGGATTAAGGAGATCTTAACAAAATGTAAAGAGATGTGCCAAATTGGGACACTATAAAGATAGGACGATGATACAGTGACGTATGCTCTGATGAAGTCCCGAGGGCGGGACGAAACGCGTCATCACTACGTCACTTAACTACCGCGGATCCACCCCTTTTGAGTGACAATCTCGGTAGCAGGCCGGGAGCTCCGGATGGTTGTCGAAGGCTATATGGGACGCGGTTTTTTATCTGGCAGTGGGTGAGACCAATTTTAAAGCCCACCACCTTATTCTGTACGTATATGTATAGTGTCAGCAGGATATATAAATCTAATAAAGGGTATAACACTATTGAATTTTTCTCTTTGTTTGAGATATATACTCTTGGAGACGAATTGCTAAAGAAGTGGTCTTCGTCTAAAAAGGATTGGAGAAATACGAAAAATTTTCTTCCTTTTTCCTCAACAAGGATTGGAAGCTAATTGAACGGGCTCCTTTTTAACAAAGACAATAGAGGAATATATGTTTTTGTTCCTTCCTCCTTGTTGTGTACAAAGATTGTTGTAATACAGACATTTTATAAGACATTTATATGTTTTTTAGCGCAACACCACCATTTTTGGTTTTTTACGCCATACATTTTCTGAATTAAGTGGATATCAGGGTGGTGTTTGCTGCTCTTTGGTTTTGGGTGTTTCCCCAGTATTAACCCTATTTACTGTATTGAACAGTTTAAGCAAAAGACAAACGCAATGAAAACAACAAAGTTTTATTATAATTTTTCTTTTTATTAATTAATCAAGTGGCTGGATAGTAGCAGCAGCCGCATAAACATCAGGAACAGGAACTTTACCAGTCCAAAAATACAAAGCACATTATTTGGTTATCTATATGAACCAAAAACTAAATCTGTAAAACCTAGAAATGGTTTATATTAATCTTGAAATGTAGTTCTAGGCTTAGCAAATGCAAATCGATTCAATGTAGAGTTTTCTAAGGAAGAGAATTGCCTCTGCCAGATCCTCTTTCATAGAGGCTCTTAAGTCAGACTTTATTATTTTTAGGGCTGAAAATAATCTTTCGACACTGACTTGGGTGGGTGGCATTGCAGTAACTATTCTGGCCACATCACTAACGATCTCTGGATAAACAAGGACGGCTTCTTCAACAGTAAGTTTTGATGAGCGATCATACTTTTCAACTTCTTTTAGTGCTTTATAAAACTCCTGTGGGAATTTTTTTATTTGGACATTTACTGGTTCTGTAACGCTTGTGCGACGTCGCTTTCTTTTAGCAACTTCCGTTTTGTTTAAGAAGGAATCAAAGTCTAATTCTTCGTTTGAAGAAGATGATCCTGAGTTACCACTATTGCTTAACCTCCCTGGCGGTATTCCCGAGTGTGACTCGGGGTTAAATTTCACTACCACAAACGGTAACCCCGAGCCATACTCGGGCTGGATACATACTCACCTCCTCCTGGCTCCCTCGCTGTCCCCCGCAGTGTGATCGCAGCGAGCTGCTTCCTGGATGGCTCCCTGCGAGTCACATGATGCAGAGGGGCTGGACCGCAGCAAACTTCATTCATAAAATTCACTGAATACAAAATGTAATGTTTATGAACGGCCACTAGGTGGCAGTACAGGATAAGAAATAGACCATACATCGTCTCACTCTTGTTCTCAGACAGATTTCAGTGTTTTTTGTTGTATTTTATTGAATATCATTTATTTGCATTATTTTGGATAATTATTTTTGGGATAATAAATTATTATGTCGTGTTTCAAACTTTATCGGACTCAGTGTATATACTATTTTTTTTTAATTAATTAATTAATTTATTTATAAAGGATTTTACCAGTAAGGACTCTTGATTTCACGGATTTCAGTGCGTGATTCCTAATTATTACAGGCTAACTATGTACAAAAACACGTTTCCTTTAAAAAAAAATTGAGACGCTTTTAGACACAAAAGTTTGAAAAAATTAGACCGCCACGGAGGTTAAAAGAACTTCATCCTGTGGAAGTATTTCAGGTCTCTCTTTTCATTATTGAAGATGCAATGCCCTCAGCTAGTAACCCTCCATTTTTGTTCAGGCGATATAACAGGCTCTTCCATTCCAAGAGGAATTTACCCGGGGTTAGATCGTCACATTGCAACCTCTTGGTGACAGTGAAGGGGTGAAAAAGAAGGTTCTCCAGCGCTTTTGTTTGTGTCCACTGGCTTTCAGTTAATGCAAGATTTTCATTGTCCATTTCTTCTATGAAGTCTTTAAGTTCAAGCAAACGCTTCACCATTAAATAAGTGCTTCCCCAGCAAGTGGTTTGATCCAAAATGGCTCCTTTTGCTGCACGTCTTTTCAAAATTGCATCTGTTTTCGGGGCCCTGGCTGCAACAGTTACTTGCCGTAATTTGCCAATTAGTGTAGCTGCATGGAGATCTTTTAATCCATCTCTTACGGCAAGTTGCAGTGTATGAACAGCACATCGCATATGATGAATAGTAGCAAGCTTCAATGCTTCTTCAAGTTGTCTAAAAAAATGTCAGCATTCTCTTCAGTTTCTAAACTTTCTCCAACACTTGCAGAGCTGTCTTCCTCGAACTCTAATATTTGTTTGTTATTGTTACACTTACCTTCTTCATCTAAGGGAGTATATTTAAAAGGAAACAAGATAGCAAAACAAGAGGACATAGTCTTCGATTAGAGGGGCAAAGGTTTAAAAGTAACATCAGGAAGCATTATTTTACTGAGAGGGTGGTGGATACATGGAACAGTCTTCCAGTTGAAGTGGTAGAGGCCAAAACAGTAATTGAATTTAAGCAGGCATGGGATAGGCATAAGGCTATCCTAAACAAAAGATAAATCCAGGTAAAGTATCCATGTAATTGGGCAGACTAGATGGGCCGAAAGGTTCTTATCTGCCGACATTTTTCTATGTTTCTATCTGCGTTCATCTTCTCAATTGTGCTCAACATGTTAGAAGCGTTATCTGTCACAGCACATAAAATCTGTTCCTTTTTAATTTCAAAATCTTCTAGAACACCTTCCACTAACTTCTGAAGGTAATGACTGGTGTGATGTTCCTGAGTGTCCTTTAGGCTGGGGTCAGACCAGCGCACTTTTAACGTGCGTTCTGGCGCACATAATTACGGCCGCACTAGCAGCAGATGACGGGCAATGACGGCCAATATACGATGTACGGCCGCACAAAAGTCCGGCCGTGCAACGCAAGTGGAATTTGAACGCATTTTTTTGAGAACGCTGAACCGCTAGTACTGACGTACTGAGTGCGCAGCTGCGGCATAGCGGCGTGTGTGTGTGATTAGGAGATGTCAGACACTGCTAATGTCCGGCCAACATAACGTCCAGACGCAAAAAGAGTTTTATTGACGATCCGTACAAAATCACGCCTGAAAATGCGCGTCGTCTGACCGTTTTTGCGCATTCCGTGAAAAAATACGTCAATGCGTTCGGACGCACTTTTTCACGTTCGCGGGGAAAAATGCTTTCATCTGACCCTAGCCTTAATCCGAGGGTCCGTGATATTGTTTTGTTATTTTCATCCACAAATCTAACATTAATAGCGAAATACTTGACTCTGTGACGTGTGCATGCATCCATTTTAGGCTAGGGTCAGACTGAGGCAGTGCGAACGCGCGTGCAGCCGCACTTAATCACGGCCGTGCTAGCAGCAGATGCCGGGCAATGACGGCCAATATACGAAGTACGGCCACACAAAAGTGCGGCCGCGCAACGCAAGCGGCAAACAAACGCATTTTTCCGAGAACGTGAAACCACTAGTACTGACGTACAGAGTGCGCTGCGTCCGCTAGCGGCGTGTGTGCGTGATTAGGAGACGTCAGACGCTGCTAATGTCCGGCCAACATAACGTCCAGACGCAAAAAGTGTTTTATTGATGATCCGTACAAAATCACGCACGGAAATGCGCATAGTATGACCGCTATCGCGTACTCCGTGAAAAAATGCGTCTATTCGTTCGAACGCACTTTTTCACAGACAACGTAAAAATGCGTTCGTCTGACCCTAGTCCAAAGGAAGACAAAACGTCCTTTCAGACCTTTCTGTAGTTCTTCCTTTTTACATTTAACCTCCTCAATTATAAGTTTCCTTATACTTTCTCTTTCCAGAGAAACACCAACAGGGTTATCCAAAGAGATCCGAATTGCTTGAGAAAGGTAACCGAACAGTGAAAATCAGCGTTCGGTTACCTTTCTTGGCCATTCGGCTATTCAGAGAGCAGGCAATTCGCCAAATCCTGGCGAATTGCCTGAACATACGGTGCCTGTTCGAGGGCAGTGAAATCCCCATAGAGAAGCAATTCTTTGTCTATTCAGAGAACACAAACCAGCAGTGAAAGGTTCCCCTAATGCCCTGCCATTCGGTGGTTTAATTCAGCAAGTTAATTCAGGCGAATCCCATAGGCTTCAATGTTAAAAATATTCCCGTTTTAATTCAATATCTAATAAACCGTTCATTATAAAATTCTGCAGTAAAGAGTCTCTTTATTTATAAATTTTTTAGGATACTTTAAGCATTTTTCTTAAAAATTTTTTTTAACCCTTTCGCTGCTGAGGCATTTCCCGCCTCTGTGCTGAGCTAATTTTTACCGGTTTTGCTCATCATGTTTAAACGTGTTTTGAAGGCTTATTTTAGTATATGACCCAGACATATTATATATCGTTCTTTCCGTCAGACTCGGTAGATTCATAATATGTCATTATTATATGTATACGTTATGTCATGTCTGTATATTATAACAAAAAATGCAATAAAATATGAATTTTCAATAATTTACAACGTGTAAAGTGTATTTTTTTCACATTTTAACATGCGAGCAATTGCGGTTATATTTTGTATGGGGTGCGCTTGTTAAAAAAATTAGAGATGGGGTCTCGTTACATTTTTTTTGGGGGAAAATTACGCGATTTTTAACAAACGCACCGCATACAAAAATCGTTAGTGCAGCATCATTGTTCACATTATAATTGAAATGGGAACAATATTGCTGCATTAACAAACCAAAAAAAATAAAAAAAAAAATTGTCTATTTTTTTTTTTTAAATATTTTTTTAAAAAAAACTTTTTTTATAGTCAAGTTTGGTATTGTTGGAACGGCCATGCTCTGGCCGATCCAACAATATCAAACATTAACCCCTAACTGCCACGGATCAGGAGATAGGGGGTTCCAATGAACCCCCTATCTCCACCATTGGTGGCAGTTAGGGGTTAACTCCAGGACTGGCGTCATCGTGCTATGCACGATGACGCCAGTCCTCAGGGGGCATTCCCGGAAGCTTGGCCGACATCCAAGATGTCGGCCAGCTCCTGGAAAGGATCACGAACCGGCGCTTTTCGGCACCGATTCGTGATCCAGCCCCGATGGGGTTAATTCCAGGTATCATTAGGAAGGGCAGGCTGTGCCCTTCCAAACAGTGCCTGTATTAACCCCCGGCCGCCGCGATGACACCTAATTAGGTTGCCGGCGGTTCCGGGTGCTGGGCTGACATCCTCGATGTCAGCCCGCACCGGGGGGGGGGGGGGACAGCGATCGGCCGGAACCCAGCCGATTGCTGGCCCCAAAGGGAGGACGCGCTCAGCGCGTCCACCGCAAGGAACGTTACCTGCGGGTGGACGCGCTGAGCGCGTCCTCCGCAGCGAAGGGGTTAAAAGTCCGATTTTTTTTAAGTTTACTTATTTTTTCTGTAACAGCCCTCTTTATTATCATTCCCTGGACCTCCTGTGTAAATTTCAGACATTTTCACTCAGTAGTTTCTTTGCAAACAGCGTTTCATTTTCCCAGATTCATACAAACGGTTTTGCTAATTTAGTCACTGCCTCCTCTGCGGTCTCAGCTGCTTCGGCTGCCTGCGATCGGCTCCTGTTCGCTGCGTGTGATCGGCTCCTGTTCGCTGCGTGTGATCGGCTCCTGCTCGGGTTTTTCGAAGGTTAATCCAGATGTTTTTGAGGGTTTTCGGCGTGCATTCGCCGAGTTTTGCTGTTCGTTTTCGTCAGGTTTGCGGTAGCCTTTCCCTGCAATTCGGGGACCCTGTGCTGTTTGCTGAATACACCGCAGGGTCACCGAAATGGGATCGGCAAAAGGAACCGAAATGAAGAGAACGAAAAGTCACCGAAAATGCGGTGACTTTTCGAATCTCTTTGGATAACCCTGATAGATTTTTTGCCATTTCTCCATTTAGGCCTAAAAAGGCTGTCTGTGAAAAGAAGGATAGTGGTAAACTATTCAATAATGTGGGGCTTGAATTTTTCTGGTGTCATCCTTATGGTAACTTTGTCAGATAAGAAAATTCTTTATATTTGTGATTGTTCGCCAGTAGATTTCTGAACGTTTTTTGTCACAGAAGTAGATGCAATGTTTTCATTGCTAACACTTTGGGATGAAAACGCTGTAAGTGTCTTTTCAAATTTGATGCTCTTGTATTTTATCAGGCCCACTGAAACTGCTAATTTTTGCATCACATTGTTTTTCACCATCATCTTTTCTAATACATTGCCACACGTAATGTTTGTAGTCGGAGTTGGTGCATTGTTTGCCGACTCCAGGTACCAAAAATGTTCTCCGACTCCGACTCTTTGACTCCGACTCCACAGCACTGATTTTTTCCCCCTGCAATATAAAAAAAGATAGTATTGCCCCCCCCAACTCACATGGGTATAATTGCCCCCAGCTCACATGGATATATATTTGGATATTATATGATAAAATACGGACGCATCTTACCGTTTTTATCTCTTAGTATGCCTTTGCCGTTATATTATCTGATTGGTGTACTAATATGCAATTTTGTGCTTAATAAATTTTGTTATAAAAAAACAAACAAAAAAAAAAAAAAACATGTAAAAATTGAGTATTTCTAGTCTCGGGACAAAATTTTGAAACTATTTAAACGAGGTCTTTTTGGCAGTTGTAGATTTTGGGGATTCAATTACGAAAAAGTGTGTTTTTACCATTTTTTCATTATATTTCATATTATTTTTATAATAAATTATAGGATATGATGGAAATAATGGTATTTTTAGAAAGTCCATTTAATGGCGGAAAAAACTGTATTAGGCTAGGGTCAAACGAACGCATTATTCGCAGCGACCGTCAAAAAGTGCGTCCGAACGCATTGACATATTATTTCACGGAATGCGCAGAAACGGTCAGACGACGCTCATTTTTGTGCGTGATTTTTTACGGATCTTCAATAAAACTCTTTTTGCGTCTGGACGTGATGTTGGCCGGACATTAGCAGTGTCTGACATCTCCTAATCACGCACGCATGCCGCTAGCAGACGCAGCGCTGCTCAAAAAAATTCGTTCATTTTCCACTTGCGTTTCGCGCCCGGACTTTCGTGCGACCGTACTTCGTATATTGGTCGTTATTGCCCGTCATTTGCTGCTACTGCGGCCGTAATTAAGTGCGCCTAAACGCACGTTAAAAATGCGTTAGTCTGACCCCAGCCTAATATGTGTTGCATAAACGGGTAAGAGAAAAATTGGAACTAAACACGAACAGCGCAGGAACGTAAAAACAGCAGCGGGCACTAAAGGACGGCTTTGTGTAAAACCGCCCGGTCACTAAGGGGTTAAAGCAAGAAAATAAACCATTTTTTTACACATTTTTAAAACTTTTATTGATTTATTCTAGTTTGTCTATTGGTATAAAAGTGTTTAAATGTCAATTTAAAAACATTTATTTCTAGACATGCATAGCCCTTTAAATACTGTATAGGATAAAACACAGCCATAAAGTAAAACTCACCATAAGATTTTGATAAATGTTTCTGACATCAGTGAGTGATTTGGCGACCAAAGGGCATGATATTCAAATCCCGCCTTCCTGGTGATGTTTGTGTGCGCGACGGAAACTATTCTTCGTCACACAAGGATTTCGAAAAAAATGGGACAGGAAGATGGGGTGCACTTAACGCAGCCTGACCACTTCAAAATGCTGAATTGGTCAGGGTGTGTAAAGTGTCCCTTTAGAAAGAGCAGGGCCGGCGCTTACTATAAAAAGTGGCTGCCTAACAGCGGAAGATCAGGGCGGTGTGCCAAAAAATGTTGAATCCCCGGTCACTCTCTTTGACAGGGATCTGAATTTTCAAACTACCTGCCCAGCGCTGTGCCCTGCTGCTCCTCTGAGATGCAACCGGCGCCCGGTGCGCTGCATTACATCCACCATGTGTCCTAAATCAGACTTCCCCATGGTGCTGGAAGCTTACCCTCTCTCTCTCTCCTCTTGGTCCCATCCTCCTTGCTGGCCCACGGCCCCCTCTGATGACATCATGAGGAGGGCGTGCTATACAAAGTCTACAGTACCATCCTTCAAGGGAATCCCAATACAAAAGATGCAAAGGTCCTTTGGACCCCTGTATCTGCTGAACGGTGTAACGTAGGAGGTCGTTTTAGGTGTCGTTGGAAATCAAACATGACCAGTTAATCTGTAAATATATGATATAAAAATATAATGTGTAAACGTAACAATCCTTACTTTTTGTTTCCAAAGCTGCAGTATTGATCACTTTTCAGTAATAAAGGGAATAACGTTGCTGCACTAACTCGCCTTCTCGTTTCCCACAGCAGCAGCAAGTGTGGAGGGAATGGAGCAGTGTGCTAATCCGCTGCGGAGAGCGCAGGCGTCACTTTGGACTCCTGCATCACCATTCTGTACTCCCACAAGGTCAAATGAGGAGTCATTAGAAAGCATAGAGTCTGGCCTTTTCAATGATACTAAACATGACCATAAACAATATTAAAAAAATGAAAAGCTAAAAACAAATATATAGAGGGAGAAAAGTTTTTGTTTTTTTAATGCTGTGACATTGTCTATTTTTCACATATAAAATGAGTAATACCACTGCCATTGCTCACCTTCCCATTTCCCATGCCGGGAGCAAGTTCATTGTTTTATACAATGTCATAAAATGCAAATCGCAAAAATACTTGCAACAAAGATAATTGTTTTCAGTTATGGTTAAAAACGTAAAGGTTTTTTTTGGGGGGGGGTGGTGACAGGTAGGGATGGGCTGAACTCGCTCGAGTTCGGTTCGCCGTCGAACCCGAATAATATCCAAAGTTCGCGTGCGAACATAGTTCGAATCCAATGCAAGTCAATGGGACTCGAACGTTCGTTTTTTAAAAATGCCCTCCAAGAGGGCATATATGCTAGATATTTGCCATAAAAGGTGTATGGGGGTCCGGGTAGTGCCCTGGGGGACAGTAAACGAGGACAAAAAGGTTTAAAAAAAAGACGTTTTTAAAGGAACAGTGAGTTTTCCATGAAATAAGGGTTAAAAATAAAAAAACGGAAAATTCCTTCCAATATCGTGCCTAGGAGGTCCCCATTACCTGCCCGATAAGTGGCGGATTTTTCGGATGTATAGAAATATGTAAAAACCAAAAAATTACATTTCAAATAACGGTAAATGGTTTTCCTTTAATCTATCCAGAAACAACTGCTTGGGGCGGCAGCCTGTATGAAAAGGGGAGACCTTTTAGGACACCCAGAACAAGTTTAGGGATTTTTTTGGCTAAATTATTGTGAAACTTATGTAGGCTTTGGATGAAAGTAACAATAGGTGCTTTAAAATTGGGCCTTTAGAGTCGGCAACAGTGCCGTCACACAGTAACCCCTCTGAGGATATGAATCTGGTACAGGCGTCAGTGGCAGGGCACCCAAATATTGTGCCTTTGGTGGCAGGCCAGCAAGTGCTATCATACAGTAACCCCTCTGTGGTATTGTAGAAGAGTGCAGGGGTGGACCATGCGGTCCTATATTAAAAAGATATGAATCTGGTAAAGGCGTCAGTGCACCCAAATATTGCGCCTTTGGTGCCAGAAAGTGCCATCATACAGTAACCCCTCTGTGGTATTGTGGAAGAGTGCAGGGGTGGACTATGCGGTCCTATACTCCTCTGTTCGATCAGGCACCCAGGTGGAGTCAGTGACCTCATCATCGTCATCACCCCCTATCTCCTCTTCACTGGAGCCAACCTGGCAGTATGCTGCAGCTGCTGGGGCAACATGAGTGCCAGTTGTTTGTGTGTCACTGCTGGCACCCCCTCCCTCTAGGCAAATTTTACTCCCTTCCTCAACCTCAGAGTTTGAATCAGAGCACTGGAGTTGCTGCGCATCCTCATGCAGCATGTCACTGTCATTGTAGTCCAACAATTCAGCCGACTCCTCCGTGCATGGTGGGGAGGCTACAGCAGGAGTAGCTGTGGACATGGAGGCTGCATTAGATGCTTTGGCAGCTGAGGTGGACTGTGAACCACTACAAGCCTGGCTGGCAGAGGACTCGGATGGCCTGGTTAGCCAATCCACCGAATCCTCTGTATGTTGCTGCTGCATAATACAGCCAGCACCAGCTAGAAAGGACAAGCGTGCCCCTGCAGAGGATGCACCATGTCCACGACGACCAGGGGCACTGTCTTCCGACACAGAGGCTGCTTGCCCTCTTATCTGTGTCTGGGAGCATCAGCCTGTCCTTTTTGGTCTTTCTGACATGGTGAGTGATATATAGATTAAAGATATACAGAACTCTGATTCAACTCTGGTATAAAGATTGGAGATATGCAGAACTCTGCTATCACTCAGCGAGACACCCCAATAGCTGGCACTGAGAAGACACAGATTACAATTCCCAGAAATTTTATGGAAGTATGTGACACCCCCTGATATCTGACTATCAGTGACTGAGAAGACACACTTTCCACCACCAATTCCCAGATATCTGCAACAAGTGAGACCCCCCCAATAGCTGTCACTGGCAGTGAGAAGACACACTGACAGAACAATCTCCTCTCACTCCTGCAGAAAAACACGTGCTGGCTGGGCTGGGTTGAAGCCTTATGTAGTGTGCTGCGGGACTTAGCTCTGTGAGCCCATGATTGGGTAAAAGTTGCCCAATCAGGACTCTGAGCAGTGAATGGCATAGTCTTGCACCTGTCTTGTGGTCAGATCCGAGGCTCTAGCCAATTACAAGCTTCAGGGAAGTGGAAAACTGCATTGTGGTCCATAGTGGTGCATTGTGGGCAAACTCGAGACGAACACGCGGAAATGTTTGCAGTTCGCGAACTATCGAACATGCGATGTTGGATGCGAACTCTCGAACGCATTGAACCGAACGCCCATCCCTAGTGACAGGTTCTCCATTTATGATTTTTTTTCATAAAGACTAACCTATAGAATATATACCCACATTTGGTTGGATGATAAAATGTGGAAAAATGAATTACCACGCTGTAAACGACTGAAATCCGAATGGAAATTCACTCTTTGACATTTTTTGTTACATCATTCTGACGGGTCATGACATATACACACAGACATTTATTTAGAATCTCAGGAGCCTGATGGAAAAAAAAAAGGATATATAACTTGTCTGGGCTCTATAATAAAGCATGACTTCAAATCATGTTTAAACCTAATGAGAAAAAAATGGTGAAAATGAAGTCAGCACCCAGGGGTGAAATGGCTCAGCAGTGAAGGGGTTCATGCAGTGTTTTTGGTGAATAGAGATGGACCTGCAGTCTGACACATGGAAATACTAAACTTTCTCAGTAAAAGTAATATTTACATCTGTTCCTATTGACATTTCTTGTGTTTGTCCTCGCAAAACCAACGTTTGGTGTCTGTATGGTCCTTATAGACGTGCACTGATATTATGCATCTCTGTGAGGAGATTTTGATTGGCATGGATGAGTTGGGGGGCGACGGCAAAATGCACCTTAGCCTGTGTAGTCAAAAATCCTTGCACAAGCGAGAGAGACAGAGGCACAAAGGGGTGATACGGAGAGAGACACACACATAAGGGGGTACATGGGGAAAGATGCAAACATCATTTGTGTCCAAATGGTCCCTGGCTGCTTTTCAGGCAGAGGAATCCGTTCTGCTGCACAGAACAATATGGGGCAAATGGAACTGGAAGGAGGTGGTGCTCCAAGCAGTCTGACCACGTTAAATAGCTGAAGTGGTCTACTTTATTTATCTGGAGAACGGTTTTAATAGTAACGGCTACACTCCTCTGTGAGTCCTCTCATGGACTGTAACAGCGTACTTTGTTCGAAAACATTTCCTACATTGAGAACAGGTAAATGGCTTCTCTCCTTTATGAATTCTCTCATGTACAATAAACGCACTCTTTGTTCTAAAACATTTCTTACATTCAGAACATGCAAATGGCTTCTCTCCTGTATGAATTGTCTCATGTACGGTAAGTGCATCCTTTGTTCTAAAACATTGCTCACATTCAGAACATGCAAAAGGTCTCTCTCCTGTATGAACTCTCTCATGTACAGTAAGCACACTCTTTCTTCTAAAATATTTCCCACATTCAAAGCATGCAAAAGGCCTCTCTCCTGTATGAATTCTCTCATGTACAGTAAGCTTACCCTTTGTTCTAAAACATTTCTCACATTCAGAACATGCAAAAGGCCTCTCTCCTGTGTGCATTCTCTGATGTATAGTAAGATCCCGCTTTCGATTCAAACCCTTCCCACATTCAGAGCAAGTAAATGGCTTCTCTCCTGTGTGAATTCTCTGATGTATAGTAAGATCCTGCTTTGTATTCAAACCCTTCCCACATTCAGAGCAAGTAAACGGTTTCTCTCCGGTATGAATTCTCACATGTTGAATACGCCGACCCTTTGTTTTAAAACATTTCTCACATTCAGAACATGCAAATGGTTTTTCTACAGTATGAATTCTCTCATGTTGAATACACTCACTCTTTGTTTTAAAACCTTTCTCACATTTAGAACATGCAAACGGCTTCTCTCCAGTATGAATTCTCACATGTACAGTAAGCTTACTCTTACTTCTAAAACATTTCTCACATTCAGAACATGCAAATGGCTTCTCTCCAGTATGAATTCTCTCATGCACAGCAAGGTCACTCTTTTTTCTATAACATTGCTCACATTCAGAACATGCAAACGGCTTCTCTCCTACCTGAACTATCTTGTGTCTACCAAGATTTGCATTTGTGCTTAAACATTTCTCTATTTCAGGGCATAAAAATGTCCCAGATGACAGTCCTGGATTCTCTGGTTCTTTTGGATTCTCTGAGGAGTGCAAAGCTTCATCTTTGATCATTATTTCTTCTTGCTTTACTGACAGAGGCTCCATGAGGTTTTCTTCAACATATGGCATCGGTTCTTTCTTAATTTCTGAAGACATTTCAGGACTTTTTCTGTACTCCTGGGGGGAGGGGATACAATATTTTACTCAGTCACCAAACAAATGCAGCCATGTCAAGACTCTCTTTATGCTGGCATGGGTTGCCAGAGATTTCTTTAAAAAATATTTAGTTTTAATCCTAAAGTCAGAGCCCGCCCCCCCTCACGCTAAATGTACTAATTTTCTTGCCACTGTATATGCCTGCAAGACTAAGTATGTGAACCCTTTGGGATTACGTGGAGTTTTGCATGAATTGGTCATAAAATGTGCTCTGATCTTCATCTAAGTCACAACAATTTGAAAAACAGTCTGCTTAAAATAATACAACACAAACATTATATGTTTTCATGTGTTTATTGAACAGAACATGTAAACATTCACAGTGCAGGGTGGAAAAAGTATGTGAACCTTTGGACTTAATAACTGGCTGACCCTCCTTTGGCAGCAATAACCTCAACCAAACGTTTCCTGTAGTTGCAGATCAGACCTGCACAACGATCTGGAGTAATTTTGGACCACTCCTCTTCACAAAACTGTTTCAGTGTAGCAATATTCTTGGGATGTCTGGTGTGAATCGCTCTCTTAAGGTCATGCCACAGCATTTCAATCGGGAGGAGGTCAGGACTCTGACTGGGCCACTCCAGAAGGCGTATTTTGTTTTGTTGAAGCCATTCTTTTGTTGAATTACTTTTATGCTTTGGGTCATTGTACGGTTGCATCACCCATCCTCTGCGGAGCTTCAGTTGGCGGACAGATGGTCTTTCGTTTTCCTGCAAAATGTCTTGATAAAGTCTGGAATTCATTTTTCCATCAATGACAACAATCCGTCCAGGCCCTGAGGCAGCAAAGCAGCCCCAAACCATGACGCTCCCTCTGCCATGTCTTACAGTGGGGATGAGGTTTTGATGTTGGTGTGCTGTGCCTTTTTTTCTCCACACATAGTGTTGTGTGTTTTTTCCAAACAACTCAATTTTGGTTTCATCTGTCCACAGAATATTTTGCCAGTAGTGCTGTGGAACATCCAGGTGCTCTTTTGCAAACGTCAAACGTGCTGCAATATTCTTTTTGGACAGCAATGGCTTCCTCCGTGGTGTCCTCCCATGTACACCATTCTTGTTTAAGGTTTTCCTTATTGTAGATGTGTCAACAAAAATGTTAGCATGTGCCAGAGATTTCTGTAAGTCTTTAGCTGACACTCTAGGATTCTTCTTTACCTCATTAAGCATTCTGCGCTGTGCTCTTGCAGTCATCTTTACAGGACGACCACGCTTAGGGAGAGTAGCAACAGTGCTGAACTTTCTCCATAGGTAGACAGTCTGTCTTACCGTGGACACATGAACATCAAGGCTTTTGGAGATACTTTTGTAACCCTTTCCAGCTTCATGCAAGTCAACAATTCTTGATCGTAGGTCTTCTGAGAGCTCTTTTCTGCGAGGCATGGTTCACATCAGGCAGTGCTTCTTGAAAACAGTAAACCCAAAACTGGTGTGTGTTTTTAAAGGGCAGGACAGCTTTCAGCAACACATCCAATAATATCACTGATTGGACTCAAGGTTGGCTCACTCCTGGCTCCAATTAGCTCTTGGAGAAGTCATTAGGCTAGCGGTTCATACTTTTTCCACCCTGCACTGTGAATGTTTACATGTTATGTTCAATAAACACATGAAAACATATAATGTTTGTGTTGTATTATTTTAACAGACTGTTTTTTAAATTGTTGTGATTTAGATGAAGATCAGAGCACATTTTATGACCAATTCATGCAAAACTCCACGTAATCCCAAAAGGGTTCACATACTTTTTCTTGCCACTGTAGAAATGAGATTTTAACCCACAGTAGGGGAATTTTCTGTCTAGAGAGGTTGCTCTGATTTAGCAGACACTATAAAGTTTGATTGAAAAAGAAAAAAAAAAATCAGGATATATTTAATATGCAATAACCCACGATCTGACAATCCGTATCTATCAACCCCTTCACTGCTGAGCCATTTCACGTCTGTGTGCTGAGCTCATTTTTACTGCTTTTCCTCATCATGTTTAAATGCGATTTGAAGCCACATTTTATTATATGACCCAGACGTATTATAGATCGTTCTTTCCGGACAACTCCACAAAGAATATCTCATTATTATATGTATACGTCATGTCCTGCCTGTAGGTAATAACAAAAAATGCAATAAAATAAAAAAATTTAATCATCTACAGCGTGTAAAGTGTTTTTTTCACATTTTAGGCTAGGGTCAGACTAACGCATTTTTACGTTGTCTGTGAAAAAGTGCGTTCGAACGAATAGACGCATTTTTTCACTGAGTACGCGATAGCGGTCATACTATGCGCATTTTCGTCCGTGATTTTGTACGGATCATCAATAAAACACTTTTTGTGTCTGGACGTTATGTTGGCCGGACATTAGCAGCGTCTGACGTCTCCCAATCACGCACACACGCCGCTAGCGGACGCAGCGCACTCTGTACGTCAGTACTAGTGGTTTCACGTTCTCGAAAAAATGCGTTTGTTTGCCGCTTGCGTTGCGCGGCCGCACTTTTGTGCGGCCGTACTTCGTATATTGGCCGTCATTGCCCGGCATCTGCTGCTAGCACGGCCGTGATTAAGTGCGGCTGCACGCGCGTTCGCACTGCCTCAGTCTGACCCTAGCCTTATTATACGAGTTTTTGCGTTTATATTTTCTATGGGTTGCGCTTGTAAAAAAAAACAAACAAAAAAACCAGTGGGGACTTGTTACATTTTTTGGGGGAATTACGTGATTTGTAGCAAGCGCACCCTATAGAAAACAATCATTATTGCAGCATCATTGTTCACATTATAACTGAAATGGGAACAATATTGCTGCATTAATAAAAAGCACAAAAAGAAAAAAAAAGTTTATTTATTTTTGTTCTCTACTTTAAACATGGTCAGGTTTGGTATCATTCAAAAGGCCATATTCAACATGAGCCCTCTAGCTGCCACCGTTCGGGAAATATGGGGGTTCAAAGGAACCCCCTATCTCCATCAGGGGATTTCCTTAGGAAAGCACTGGGCAGCTAGGGGTTCCTCGGCTGACATCATCGCACCATGCGCGACGACATCCGGTAGCAAGGGGGTCCCAGAGGTGGAGCTGCCATCTAAGATAGCGGCCCCCACTGGAGTTAGACCGCAATCCGGCACTTGAGCAGTTAAAAACAGGCAGACACTGCCCTACAAAGCGATGCCTGGTTTTTTTTGTAGACCCTCACTCCCAATCAGGAGGGAGAGGGATTCAAAAGGATCCCCCCTCCCTTTCAGGCGATATCTCGGCATAGCCGGGGGGGGTTGCCTGAAAATGACATCATCACACATGGGTATAAATTTGACGTCTGTCTTCCAGGAAGTCAGAACGCGGCAGGGACCCCAGACACAGGCGAATATCTCTCAGGGGGTTCCTGCAAGCGGAGGATGTGTGGGGAACGTCCCCCGCATATAGCAGGGGTCAATGAGGACGTTCCCCACACATCCTCCGCAGGGAAAGGGTTAAATGTAAATCAGATAACGCTGCACAATGTACCTTTTTTGGTTATCAATGATAAATTCCACAGGAACAAAAGACTTTTCTATCAACAGGAGCAAATGAATGTGTCTTTAAATCTGCAAAATAGAAAACAAGTGTAGTGCTCACTCCCGGAGGAGCCGCTGAAAATGAACCACGGGTCAGTCTCCCCGCACTAGGGAATAAATATACTCCAACACCGTTGTGGATTTTTATCATTTAAATAGTTTACTAAATTAGTAGGCAGACGTTGAAACACGGTATTCACAGATATTATGACAGTATATTCGCATCGCGGTAAAACGCGTAGCAGAAAAGACCCGAAACACGAGGCTTCGTATTTCGGAAGATAAAATATTCGCAACCGAACAGAAAAGAAATGCAATTGCCTGATAGCTCGGTCGAAAAGGGACACGTAGCGAAACCCCGAAAATACAATCTCTTCGTATTACGGTAAACGCGCAGCGGAAAAGAGAAAAATATAATTCGGAACGTATCTTTAACCCCTGTTCCGATTCGTAACAGAATGAGTCCTGCACAGGTTAAGTCCCGGAATGTAAAATGTGTGTATGTGTGTGTGGTACCCGGGTACTGTTCAACTGGCCAGTGAATTTACTCAAGGAATGTCTTCGACTAGTCAAGTTGGGGCCCTGTGGACTTTAAAGAGAAAACAGCAGCGCGTTCTTTACAAACGGCCTTGGAGGCCTCTCACCCATCCACCGGTTGCTTTAGGCTCCGCTGACCCAGGACGTCTCTCCGCTCGAATTTGACTGGGGATACTAGCGGCTGGATCCGTTGTCTGACTTCCCGTAGCTTGTCCACGACTTTTCCCAGCTCACCGCCTGCTCTCTGTACCCGATCAACTCGCGGTGACTCCTTACTCGAGGTCTTCGGTTGGTTCAATCTGCAGCAACTCTGGAACTTGGAGGGCTCCTTCTCCTTAAGGTGAATGACCCGGTAAAAGAACTGACAGGCCTCACTTGCGCTCTGGCCTAGGCCCTCTCGCGATGTATCACACTGCGTCCGCTCTCTCTCGTTCCCTGGCGCGCTCTGGCGCGTTCTCCACGAGGTTTGGGATGTAAGTCCGCTGGGTCCCACCCACTTCCTGTCCTTTTGCAAAGCACGCCGGGAAATGTAGTCCCAATGTCCAGTGTCTCTAATTGCGATCGTCTCCATCTTGTGGCCAAAAATAGGTACTGCCGGCAGCAAGATTTTAACACAGCGCTACACAAGAAAACACACAGGGTTACACACAAGCTCTTCTCATTTCAGCCCATTTCCACTCACTTCAATTCCATTTCACCAAAAATATGGTGCATTCACGATTCCATTTTGCTGAAAATTGACTCGCCGAAGCAGTTACCATCAGGGATCGGCGAGGTGTCCGCTCATGGACACTGGTGTCTGTGAGGGGCCCTTGCACTTTCTGCCGCTGGCACCCGCAATGATTCCGAGACTAGGATGGAGGAGCAGGAGAATTCAGTTCCTCCGGACTCCTCCATGACCCGGACGTGTGACGTGAGTGACGCAGCGTGCCATGGTTTGCATGGTTGGGGCTGGCCGCATGCACCTGTAACGTCACGTCACTCGTTGGCTGCTGTGGCGGGAAGGAGCAAGATGATGAGGTGAGCCGCGACCACGACACACAGCATCCATTCCAATCCCTAAACGGAATCCCGATGCGATAGTCTGTTTTCATGAAAACGTTGCACCGACTGAGTGCCCCCTGCATGGCTCGTCCGCACAGTCACACGAGGTCGGTAACACATCCTCACTGGCTAAATTCAAAACAAATTAATTTGTATATAATGGGGCTACACTTCTACATATATACACACATACATATAAAACCCAAACAGTACCGCACTAACATTTACAGTATGAAAAATTTATTTTATATCTAGTCAGGAGGCTTCATATTTTGCATTCGCTTTTCTTTACTAAATCACAGCAGCAAAGAGAGTTTTACATAGCAACAGTAGTAACCAATAAACAAATAGCATTCCAACAAGAGAGCAGTAAGTCCCTCCCACGGCCTCTTTTCTTTGCTGCTGACCTCCAGGTGAGACGTTTTCAAAACAGCTCCTGGTTGTCAGGCCTAGTTTACTTGTATTTTCAATTTAGACTTTAATTGTATGTTTATTGATATAATTTTTCTCTGTTCTGTGTATTTGAACGGTTTTATTCCTAGGTTCGTCCCTGCTGTATGGGCACTCTCCCGCCTGCAGGTTGCACTTTGCTTTGCTTGTGGTCTCCCGGCGGACCGAGGGCTCTTGTCCTCTGGCCGTCGGGTGACTATCGGTGTGGTTCCCTGATTTTATGCGTTTATTTTTTGGTGTTTTCCCTCGTTTTTCCCTTTGCACGGCGCCCGCGGCACACTTCTCTCCTCAGAGTAGCGTGGTGTACCTACCGCGCTTGCGCACTCTGGCAGCCATTTTGGCCTGACAGATGGCAGTAAAATTATGCAGTTTTTATGAACGGCCTCCGCTTCACTGCAGGACCCTTCTGCGGACTAGGGTGAGCCCCGATAAATTATCATATACCTTTATCTTCCTCTCAGCGGCATTTTTATAAATCTGCCCCGCAAAACATTGGGTGAGCCCCGATAAGCCCCCCATAAAATTTCACACGCATTTGGTTGATATATATTTAGAACCTCAACGGATGAGCCCGTAATCCCTGATTTTTATCATGGTTCCTCCTCAACTCCCCATTAATCAGGAGGCGCTTAAGGCCTGGCTCCTTACGGCCATTTCTGAAACTTTGCCCATAGCCCGGGCAGCCTTGCCCCCACTTCCCCAGCCAGATCCTCCAGTACTTTCTAGGGCCCAGTCCCGGCTCATTCTGTGGACTCCCAGTCCGATCAATCTGAAGCTGCCGCGCCATCGCATAAAAGACCTGGAAGGGTCAATTTGAATCCGCGGGCAAGGGTAAGGGCGCTGCTAAAAAATCCTCCCGCACTTCTGCCAATCATGAAGGAGATGACATTTGTGACCTGGATGATTACCAGGCGGATTATCCAGAGGAAGGAAGGAGCAGAGACCGCCGGTGACCCGCCGGCTACTCCTAGCTCAACGGGTGAGCCCCGTTCCGATGCCATGGCTATCATGGCTTTTCATCTCGATCTGTTCGCTTCCCGCTTGAACTATCAGACGCAGGCCTACTTCAGTTGGCTTCCGGACCCACAGGTGACAGCGGTGGATGCTTTCCTCCAGCCATGGCCGCTTTCCTCCAGCCATGGCCACCGTCGGGAGTCTACGCTTTTCCACCATTCCCGATGATCACACGCACGATCCAGGAAGTCCGCAGACGGAGGATTCAGATTCTCCTAATCACACCCCTGTGGCACGCTCAGTCCTGGTTTCCACTGACGCTGGAACTTTCTTGCCTTCACCCGCTTCTGCTACCGTCCTTCCAATCAATTCTGCTAGATCCTCAAGGCAGGCCGCACCCATTGGTCTTGGAGGGCAAACTTCCCTTGGTGGCGTGGATGATTTCCGGGGACCCTGCATGCTGCCAAGTCAGAAGCAGCTCACTCCTAATTATGGGACTCCTGGGCTCCTGGCACGCGAAAGAGCTACCGTTACGCCTGGAGAACTTGGTGTAGTTGGTGTGTGCAACAACAGGCTGATCCCGCTACAGCCCATCTACCTCTAATTCTTAATTTTTTAGCGGACCTTTCCACTTCCGGCAAATCATACCGTACCGTTAATCTATTCCGCTCGCCCATCTCGGCAGCTCACATTCCCCTGGGTGGCGTTCCTGTGGGTCGGGACCCTTCCGTGTGTCGTCTCCTCCGAAGCATTCGGCTCGCTCGCCTGCCGGTCCCCAAGTATGCTCATTCCTGGGATGTTGCGCTGATGCTCGAGTTCCTGCGTAGCTGGCCAGATAATGATTCGCTGTCCCTCCGTCAGCTCTCGGCAAAACTAACAGTCCTTTTATGTTTGGTGTCCTTTCGACGCGTCTCAGATGTTAGGGCCTTCGATGCGCACGCTGTGGCTTTCTCCCCTGAGGGCATCGTCTTCGCACTTACCAGGCGCACTAAAACACTATCTCATGAGATTTTCTACCCTTACTTTCCCACCGATCCTCTCGTGTGTCGCTCGTTGTGTCACTACTTACCTCTCCCACTTCTGCCCTTTGCGCGCCTCTCCGACCGGCCAACTTTTGGTGTCTTATGTTTCTACTTACAAACCTGTATCCTCACTAGACATGTGCACAGCACAAAATTTCGTTTTGAACTAATGGATTAGTCTTAAAATGCAATTTATTTAGTTGCTAAATTTTATTATTATTATTATTCTTTATTTATAAAGCGCCAGCATATTCCGCAGCGCTGTACAATAAGCACAGTATAGACAGGGTTACAATACATTGAACAACATTTGACAAACAGTACAGGAGGAGATGAGGCCCTATTCCCGTCCCGTGAACTCACAATCTGGAGGGTTGGGGTTGGAAACAGGAGGAGAGGACTGTAAGGTGAGAGTGATTGATGGTTGCGTCAGTGAGTTGGGTGGTAGGCTTCCCTAAATAGGAATGTTTTAAGGGAGCGTTTGAAGGAAGAGAAGCTAGGGGAAAGTCTGACAGTACGAGGGAGAGCGTTCCAGAGAGTGGGGGCTGCGCGTGAGAAATCCTGCAGTCTATCATGGGAAGAGGTGATGCGGGGAGAAGCTAGGCGCAGGTCACTGTTTGACCTTAGGGAGCGGGCTGGGGTGTATTTGGTGATTAGTGAGGACAGGTAGTGGGGCGCTGAGTTAGTGAGGGTTTTGTAGGTAAGGATAAGGATTTTGAACTTAATTCTGCAGTGGATGGGGAGCCAGTGAAGGGACTCGCAGAAGGGATCGGCAGAGACAGAGCGGCGGGTGAGGTGGATTAGCCTGGCGGAGGCGTTCAGGATGGATTGTAGGGGGGAGAGGCGGGACAGAGGGAGGCCAGATAAGAGATTATTGCAATAGTCGAGTCGGGAGATTACCAGGGCATGTATGAGTTGTTTTGTGGTGACAGCGGTAAGAAATGTCCGAATTCTGGAAATATTACGCAGTTGGTATCGGCAGGAGGAGGAAAGAGACTGGATGTGGGGGATGAAGGAAAGAGCAGAGTCAAGTGTAACTCCAAGACAGCGAACTTGGTTTGATGGGGAGATGTTGATACCCTCCACCGTGATAGAGAAGTCAGGAGGTGGGGAGGCATTGGAGGGAGTAATAAGTAGGAGTTCAGTCTTTGACATGTTGATCTTTAGGTGGTGGGAGGCCATCCAGGAGGAGATGCCAGATAAACAGTCACTGACTTTTGAAAGGACAGGAGGAGAGAGATCAGGGGTAGAGAGGTAGATCTGAGTGTCATCAGCGTAGAGGTCAGTGCTCGAGTCGAGTGGGAACGCGCAGGAACGGCGTTCCCGCACTTCTCCCATAGTGGGAACGCTGCGGGAACACAGCGTTCCCGCTGTGGCCCGAGCCCGAACGCCGCGTGCTTCCTGTTACAACGGCCGGTGACAGGAGGTGGAGCCGCTCGCCTGGCTGTTTCATAGATCCCAGGCGCCAGGCGAGCTCGCAGCGGCTGCTGCTTCCTGTCAGCGACCGCTGAAGCAGGAAGCACGCGGCGGCGGCAATGTGCGGCAGGAGCAGGAGCAAGCAGCAGGAGCAGCAAAGGTGAGCTGGGCTGGCTGGGGGCAGTATCCATGAGACCTGGGGGGGGCAATATCCATGAGACCTGGGGGGGCAATATCCATGAGACCTGGGGGGGGCAATATCCATGAGACCTGGGGGGGGCAATATCCATGAGACCTGGGGGGGCAATATCCATGAGACCTGGGGGGGCAATATCCATGAGACCTGGGGGGGCATATCCATGAGACCTGGGGGGGCAATATCCATGAGACCTGGGGGGGGCATATCCATGAGACCTGGGGGGGCATATCCATGAGAGCTGGGGCATATCCATGAGACCTGGGGGCAGTATCCATGAGGGATGGGGGGGGCAATATCCATGAGAGCTGGGGGGCAATATCCATGAGAGCTGGGGGGCAATGTCCATGAGAGCTGGGGGGGCAATGTCCATGAGAGCTGGGGGGGCAATGTCCAAGAGACCTGGGGGGCAATATCCATGAGACCTGGGGGCAATATCCATGAGACCTGGGGGGCATATCCATGAGACCTGGGGGGGCAATATCCATGAGACCTAGGGGGGGCATATCCATGAGAGCTGGGGCATATCCATGAGACCTGGGGGCAGTATCCATGAGGGATGGGGGGGGCAATATCCATGAGAGCTGGGGGGCAATATCCATGAGAGCTGGGGGGGGCAATGTCCATGAGACCTGGGGGGCAATATCCATGAGACCTGGGGGCATTATCCATGAGACTTGGGGGGGCAATATCCATGAGACCTGGGGCATATATCCATGAGACCTGGGGGGCAATATCCATGAGACCTGGGGGGCAAAATCCATGAGACCTGGGGGGGGCATATCCATGAGACCTGGGGGGCATATCCATGAGACCTGGGGCATATCCATGAGACCTGGGGGCAGTATCCATGAGGGAGGGGGGGCAATATCCATGAGAGCTGGGGGGCAATATCCATGAGAGCTGGGGGGCAATATCCATGAGAGATGGGGGGGGGCAATATCCCATGAGACCTGGGGGGCAATATCCATGAGACCTGGGGTGGCAATATCCATGAGACCTCGGGGGGGCATATCCATGAGACCTGGGGGGGGCAATATCCATGAGACCTGGGGCATATCCATGAGACCTGGGGGGGCAATATCCATGAGACCTGGGGGGGCAATATCCATGAGACCGGGGGGGGCAATATCCATGAGACCGGGGGGGCAATATCCATGAGACGGGGGGGGGGGGCAATATCCATGAGACCTGGGGGGGGGCATATCCATGAGACCTGGGGGGGGCAATATCCATGAGAGCTGGGGCATATCCATGAGACCTGGGGGCAGTATCCATGAGGGATGGGGGGCAATATCCATGAGAGCTGGGGGGCAATATCCATGGAGCTGGGGGGGCAATATCCATGAGAGAGCTGGGGGGGCAATATCCATGAGACCTGGGGGCAGTATCCATGAGACCTGGGGACAGTATCCATGAGACCTGGGGACAGTATCCATGAGACCTGGGGGCAGTATCCATGAGACCTGGGGCATATCCATGAGACCTGGGGGGGCAATATCCATGAGACCTGGGGCATACCCATGAGACCTGGGGGGGCAATATCAATGAGACCTGGGGCATACCCATGAGACCTGGGGGGGCAATATCCATGAGACCGGGGCATATCCATGAGACCTGGGGGGGCAATATCCATGAGACCTGGGGCATATCCATGAGAACTGGTGGGGGGCAATATCCATGAGACCTGGGGGGCAATATCCATGAGACCTGGGGGGGGCAATATCCATGAGACCTGGGGGGGGCAATATCCATGAGACCTGAGACCTGGGCAATATCCAAGAGACCTGGGGGCAGTATCCATGAGACCTGGGGGCAGTATCCATGAGACCTGGGGGGCAATATCCATGAGACCTGGGGCATATCCATGAGACCTGGGGGGGCAATATCCATGAGACCTGGGGCCTGGGGGGGCAATATCCATGAGACCTGGGGGGGGCAATATCCATGAGACCGGGGGGGGGGCAATATCCATGAGACCTGACCCTGGGGCAATATCCAAGAGACCTGGGGCAGTATCCATGAGACCTGGGGGCAGTATCCATGAGACCTGGGGGGGCAATATCCATGAGACCTGGGGCATATCCATGAGACCTGGGGGGGGCAATATCCATGAGACCTGGGGGGGCAATATCCATGAGACCTGGGGGGGGGCAATATCCATGAGACCTGGGGGGGGCAATATCCAAGAGACCTGGGGCAATATCCAAGAGACCTGGGGGGGCATATCCATGAGACCTGGGGGGCATATCCATGAGACCTGGGGGGGCATATCCATGAGACCTGGGGGGGCATATCCATGAGACCTGGGGCAGTATCCATGAGACCTGGGGGGGCAATATCCATGAGACCTGGGGGGCAATATCCATGAGAGCTGGGGAGGCAATATCCATGAGACCTGGGGGGCAATATCCATGAGACCTGGGGGGGGGCAATATCCATGAGACCGGGGGGGGCAATATCCATGAGACCTGGGGGGCATATCCATGAGACCTGGGGCATATATCCATGAGACCTGGGGGGGGCAATATCCATGAGAGCTGGGGGGGGGGGCAATATCCATGAGACCTGGGGGCAATATCCATGAGACCTGGGGGGGGCAATATCCATGAGACCTGGGGGGGCAATATCCATGAGACCTGGGGGGGGCAATATCCATGAGACCTGGGGGGGCATATCCATGAGACCTGGGCATATCCATGAGACCTGGGGGGCAATATCCATGAGAGCTGGGGGGGCAATATCCATGAGACCTGGGGGGGGCAATATCCATGAGACCTGGGGGGGCAATCCATGAGACCTGGGGGGGGGGCATATCCATGAGACCTGGGGGGGGCAATATCCATGAGAGGCTGGGGCATATCCATGAGAGCTGGGGCATATCCATGAGACCTGGGGGCAGTATCCATGAGGGATGGGGGGGGGGGCAATATCCATGAGAGCTGGGGGGCAATAACCATGAGAGCTGGGGGGGCATATCCATGAGACCTGGGGGGGGGCAATATCCATGAGACCTGGGGGCAATATCCATGAGACCTGGGGGGGGCAATATCCATGAGACCTGGGGGGGCAATATCCATGAGACCTGGGACATATATCCAAGAGACCTGGGGCAGTATCCATGAGACCTGGGGGCAGTATCCATGAGACCTGGGGGCATATCCATGAGACCTGGGGGGACAGTATCCATGAGACCTGGGACAGTATCCATGAGACCTGGGGCAGTATCCATGAGACCTGGGGACAGTATCCATGAGACCTGGGGCATATCCATGAGACCTGGGGCAGTATCCATGAGACCTGGGGCATATCCATGAGACCTGGGGGGGGCAATATCCAAGAGACCTGGGGCATGTATCCAAGAGACCTGGGGCAGTATCCATGAGACCTGGGACAGTATCCATGAGACCTGGGACAGTATCCATGAGACCTGGGGCAGTATCCATGAGACCTGGGGCATATCCATGAGACCTGGGGGGGGCAATATCCATGAGACCTGGGGGGGGCAATATCCATGAGACCTGGGGCAATATCCAAGAGACCTGGGGACAGTATCCATGAGACCTGGGGGCAGTATCCATGAGACCTGGGGGGGCAATATCCATGAGACCTGGGGGGGGCAATATCCATGAGACCTGGGGGGCAATATCCATGAGACCTGGGGCATATCCATGAGACCTGGGGGCAGTATCCATGAGGGATGGGGGGGGGCAATATCCATGAGAGCTGGGGGCAATATCCATGAGACCTGGGGGGGCAATATCCATGAGAGCTGGGGGGGGCAATATCCATGAGACCTGGGGGGGGCAATATCCATGAGACCTGGGGGGGGCAATATCCATGAGACCTGGGGGGGCAATATCCAGAGACCTGGGGCATATATCCAAGAGACCTGGGGACAGTATCCATGAGACCTGGGGGCAGTATCCATGAGACCTGGGGCATATCCATGAGACCTGGGGGGGGCAATATCCAAGAGACCTGGGGCAGTATCCATGAGACCTGGGGACAGTATCCATGAGACCTGGGGACAGTATCCATGAGACCTGGGGGACAGTATCCATGAGACCTGGGGGCAGTATCCATGAGACCTGGGGACAGTATCCATGAGACCTGGGGCAGTATCCATGAGACCTGGGGGCAGTATCCATGAGACCTGGGGCAATATCCATGAGACCTGGGGGCAATATCCATGAGACCTGGAGGGGGGGCAATATCCATGAGACCTGGGGGGGGGCAATATCCATGAGACCTGGGGGAATATCCATGAGACCTGGGGGGGCAATATCCATGAGACCTGGGGGGGCAATATCCATGAGACCTGGGGGGGGGCATATCCATGAGACCTGGAGGGGGGGCAATATGCATGAGCCTGGGGGGGGGGCAATATCCATGAGGGATGGGGGGGCAATATCCATGAGAGCTGGGGGCAATATCCATGAGAGCTGGGGGCAATATCCATGAGAGCTGGGGGGCAATATCCATGAGAGCTGGGGGCAATATCCATGAGAGCTGGGGGGGGCAATATCCATGAGACCTGGGGGGCAATATCCATGAGAGCTGGGGGCAATATCCAAGAGACCTGGGGGCATATCCATGAGACCTGGGGCAGTATCCATGAGACCTGGGGGGCATATCCATGAGACCTGGGGCATATCCATGAGACCTGGGGGGGGCAATATCCATGAGACCTGGGGGGGCAATATCCATGAGACCTGGGGGGGCAATATCCATGAGACCTGGGGGGGGCAATATCCATGAGACCTGAGACCTGGGGCAATATCCAAGAGACCTGGGGGCAGTATCCATGAGACCTGGGGGCAGTATCCATGAGACCTGGGGGGGGCAATATCCATGAGACCTGGGGCATATCCATGAGACCTGGGGGGGGGGCAATATCCATGAGACCTGGGGGGGCAATATCCATGAGACCTGGGGGGGGCAATATCCATGAGACCTGGGGGGGCAATATCCAAGAGACCTTGGGGCAATATCCAAGAGACCTGGGGGGGCATATCCATGAGACCTGGGGGGGCATATCCATGAGACCTGGGGGGGCATATCCATGAGACCTGGGGGGGGCATATCCATGAGACCTGGGGCAGTATCCATGAGACCTGGGGGGCAATATCCATGAGACCTGGGGGGCAATATCCATGAGAGCTGGGGAGGCAATATCCATGAGACCTGGGGGGCAATATCCATGAGACCTGGGGGGGGCAATATCCATGAGACCGGGGGGGGCAATATCCATGAGACCGGGGGCATATCCATGAGACCTGGGGCATATCCATGAGACCTGGGGGGGGCAATATCCATGAGAGCTGGGGGGGGGGGCAATATCCATGAGACCTGGGGGGCAATATCCATGAGACCTGGGGGGCAATATCCATGAGACCTGGGGGCATTAGGGGGGGGCAATATCCATGAGACCTGGGGGGGCAATATCCATGAGACCTGGGGGGGCATATCCATGAGACCTGGGGCATATCCATGAGACCTGGGGGGCAATATCCATGAGACCTGGGGGGGCAATATCCATGAGACCTGGGGGGCAATATCCATGAGACCTGGGGGGCAATATCCATGAGACCTGGGGGGGGCATATCCATGAGACCTGGGGGGGCCGGGGCAATATCCATGAGAGCTGGGGCATATCCATGAGAGCTGGGGGCATATCCATGAGACCTGGGGCAGTATCCATGAGGAGGGGGGGGGGCAATATCCATGAGAGCTGGGGGCAATAACCATGAGAGCTGGGGGGGGGCAATATCCATGAGACCTGGGGGGGCAATATCCATGAGACCTGGGGGGCAATATCCATGAGACCTGGGGGGGGCAATATCCATGAGACCTGGGGGGGGCAATATCCATGAGACCTGGGACATATATCCAAGAGACCTGGGGGCAGTATCCATGAGACCTGGGGGCAGTATCCATGAGACCTGGGGGCAGTATCCATGAGACCTGGGGACAGTATCCATGAGACCTGGGGACAGTATCCATGAGACCTGGGGACAGTATCCATGAGACCTGGGGACAGTATCCATGAGACCTGGGGGCAGTATCCATGAGACCTGGGGGCAGTATCCATGAGACCTGGGGCATATCCATGAGACCTGGGGGGGGCAATATCCAAGAGACCTGGGGCATGTATCCAAGAGACCTGGGGGCAGTATCCATGAGACCTGGGGACAGTATCCATGAGACCTGGGGACAGTATCCATGAGACCTGGGGGCAGTATCCATGAGACCTGGGGCATATCCATGAGACCTGGGGGGGGGCAATATCCATGAGACCTGGGGGGGGGCAATATCCATGAGACCTGGGGCAATATCCAAGAGACCTGGGGACAGTATCCATGAGACCTGGGGCAAGTATCCATGAGACCTGGGGGGCAATATCCATGAGACCTGGGGGGGGCATATCCATGAGACCTGGGGGCAATATCCATGAGACCTGGGGCATATCCATGAGACCTGGGGGCAGTATCCATGAGGGATGGGGGGGGCAATATCCATGAGAGCTGGGGGGCAATATCCATGAGACCTGGGGGGGGCAATATCCATGAGAGCTGGGGGGGGGCAATATCCATGAGACCTGGGGGGGGGCAATATCCATGAGACCTGGGGGGGGGCAATATCCATGAGACCTGGGGGGCAATATCCAAGAGACCTGGGGCATATATCCAAGAGACCTGGGACAGTATCCATGAGACCTGGGGGCAGTATCCATGAGACCTGGGGCATATCCATGAGACCTGGGGGGGCAATATCCAAGAGACCTGGGGGCAGTATCCATGAGACCTGGGGACAGTATCCATGAGACCTGGGGACAGTATCCATGAGACCTGGGGACAGTATCCATGAGACCTGGGGGCAGTATCCATGAGACCTGGGACAGTATCCATGAGACCTGGGGCAGTATCCATGAGACCTGGGGGCAGTATCCATGAGACCTGGGGGGCAATATCCATGAGACCTGGGGGGGCAATATCCATGAGACCTGGAGGGGGGGCAATATCCATGAGACCTGGGGGGGGCAATATCCATGAGACCTGGGGGCAATATCCATGAGACCTGGGGGGCAATATCCATGAGACCTGGGGGGCAATATCCATGAGACCTGGGGGGGGGGCATATCCATGAGACCTGAGGGGGGCAATATGCATGAGACCTGGGGGGGGGCAATATCCATGAGGATGGGGGCAATATCCATGAGAGCTGGGGGCAATATCCATGAGAGCTGGGGGGCAATATCCATGAGAGCTGGGGGGCAATATCCATGAGAGCTGGGGGGGGCAATATCCATGAGAGCTGGGGGGGGCAATATCCATGAGACCTGGGGGGCAATATCCATGAGACCTGGGGCAATATCCATGAGACCTGGGGGGCAATATCCATGAGACCTGGGGGGGGCAATATCCAAGAGACCTGGGGGGGGCAATATCCAAGAGACCTGGGGCATATATCCAAGAGACCTGGGGCATATATCCAAGAGACCTGGGGCAGTATCCATGAGACCTGGGGGCAAGTATCCATGAGACCTGGGGGCAGTATCCATGAGACCTGGGGCAGTATCCATGAGACCTGGGGGCAGTATCCATGAGACCTGGGGGCAGTATCCATGAGACCTGGGGGCAGTATCCATGAGACCTGGGGCAGTATCCATGAGACCTGGGGCTATTCCATGAGACCTGGGGGGGGGCAATATCCATGAGACCTGGGGCATATCCATGAGACCTGGGGGGGCAATATCCATGAGACCTGGGGCATATCCATGAGACCTGGGGCAATATCCATGAGACCTGGGGGCATACCCATGAGACCTGGGGGGCAATATCCATGAGACCTGGGGGGGCAATATCCATGAGACCTGGGGGGGCAATATCCATGAGACCTGGGGGGCAATATCCATGAGACCTGGGGGGCAATATCCATGAGACCTGGGGGGGCATATCCATGAGACCTGGGGGGGGCAATATCCATGAGACCTGGGGGGGCAATATCCATGAGACCTGGGGGGGGGCAATATCCAAGAGACCTGGGGCATATATCCAAGAGACCTGGGGGCAGTATCCATGAGACCTGGGGCAGTATCCATGAGACCTGGGGCAGTATCCATGAGACCTGGGGGCAGTATCCATGAGACCTGGGGGCAGTATCCATGAGACCTGGGGGCAGTATCCATGAGACCTGGGGGGGCAATATCCATGAGAGCTGGGGCATATCCATGAGACCTGGGGGCAGTATCCATGAGACCTGAGGGCAATATCCATGAGACCTGGGGGGGCAATATCCATGATACCTGGGGGGCAATATCCATGAGACCTGGGGGGCAATATCCATGAGACCTGGGGGGGCAATATCCATGAGACCTGGGGGGGCAATATCCATGAGACCTGGGGGGGCAATATCCATGAGACCTGGGGGGCAATATCCAAGAGACCTGGGGCATATATCCAAGAGACCTGGGGGCAATATCCATGAGACCTGGGGGCAGTATCCATGAGACCTGGGGGCAATATCCATGAGACCTGGGGGCATATCCATGAGACCTGGGGGCATTATCCATGAGAGCTGGGGGGGCATTATCCATGAGAGCTGGGGCAATATATACCCATATGAGCTGGGGCAATTATATCCATGTGAACTGGGGAAAATATATCCATATAACCAGTGCTGTGTAGATTATTCTTGGGGTTCAGTGCTGTGTATGTTATTCTGGGGGCTCAGTGCTGTGTATGTTATTCTGGGGGTTCAGTGTTGTGTATATTATTCTGGGGGTTCAGTGTTGTGTATATTATTCTGGGGGCTCAGTGCTGGGTATATTATTCTGGGGGCTCAGTGCTGGGTATATTATTCTGGGGGTTCAGCGCTGTGTATAGTATTCTGGGGGCTCAGCGCTGTGTATATTATTCTGGGGGCTCAGCGCTGTGTATATTATTCTGGGGGCTCAGCGCTGTGTATATTATTCTGGGGGTCTGTGCCTGGATAGATATATATATATATATATATATATAATGCGTTAGTCCAGTTGCGACAATCACGAGTATACCTGTACGTAGTGATACCTTTCACTGATCAGTATAGTTTCCAGTTTACACTCTTGAAAGCTTGTCTTTTAAATGTAAAGTTAACCCAATAAAAATGGTATCACCGGCACGCACTGCTATACTCGTGAGATATATATATATATATATATATATTTTCTTCAGGTAATAGGGGTTGTGGAATTCGTGGGTGAGTTCCCTCACTTTTTTTCCCAGGACTTGACCCCTGGTAGAGGTGGTAATTAAAGCCAAAGCTGTTAATGATTTTGCCCAGGGAGGAGGTGTAGATGGAAAAGAGCAGAGGACCAAGGACAGAGCCTTGAGGTACACCAACAGATAGAGGCAATGAGGAGGAGGAGATACCAGCAAAGGACACACAGAAGGACCTGTTGGATAAATAGGAGTCAACCCAAGCAAGTGCAGCGTCACCGAGACCCAGAGAGTTGAGGGTCTGTAGAAGGAGGGGGTGGTCAACAGTGTCAAAAGCAGCCGAGAGGTCGAGCAGGATGAGAATAGAATAGTGGCCGTGTTTTTTAGCAGTTAGGAGGTCGTTGGTGACTTTGGTGAGGGCAGTTTCAGTTGAGTGTAGGGGACGGAAGCCAGATTGCAGGGGGTCAAGTAGGGAATTGGAGGACAGGAAGAGGGAGAGGCGGTTGAAGACTAGTTTTTCTAAGAGCTTTGATGTGAAGGGAAGCAGGGATACAGGGCGGTAGTTGGATGTAGAGTTGGGATCTAGGGATGGTTTCTTTAGTAAAGGGGTAACTAGCGCGTGTTTGAAGGCGGATGGAAAGGAGCCAGTGGAGAGAGATAGGTTGAAGATGTGTGAGAGCAGTGGTGAGGGAGGAGGAGAGGACAATATGCCCCCCAGCTCATGGATATGCCCCCACAGCTCACTCATGGATATGCCCCCACAGCTCACTCATGGATATGCCCCCACAGCTCACTCATGGATATGCCCCCACAGCTCACTCATGGATATGCCCCCACAGCTCACACATGGATATGCCCCCACAGCTCACACATGGATATGCCCCCACAGCTCACACATGGATATGCCCCCACAGCTCACACATGGATATGCCCCCACAGCTCACACATGGATATGCCCCCACAGCTCACACATGGGTATGCCCCCACAGCTCACACATGGGTATGCCCCCACAGCTCACACATGGGTATGCCCCCACAGCTCACACATGGATATGCCCCCACAGCTCACACATGGGTATGCCCCCACAGCTCACACATGGTATGCCCCCACAGCTCACACATGGGTATGCCCCCACAGCTCACACATGGGTATGCCCCCCAGCTCACACATGGGTATGCCCCCCAGCTCACGGATCCCCCCCCCCGATACTTACCTTCCTGGGCGCCGCCGAGAATGTCTCCGCGCGCGCTCGTTGGAAGGAACCCAGCCTCGACCACGTGGGACCATGTGATCACGGCTGGGGTCCTTCCAACGAGCACACGCGCGGAAACTTTCCCGGCGTCGCTCAGGAAGGTAAGTATCATCGCGGAGAGTGAGCTGCAGGGCCTGTCTAAATGCTTTATCGGCATTCGGACAGGCCCTGCAGCTGCTCACTGTGTTTATACTTACCTTCCTGAGCGACGCTGGAAAAGTTTCTGTGCGCGCGCTCGTTGGAAGGACCCCAGGCGCGATCACATGGTCCCACGTGGTCGCGGCTGGGGTCCTTCCAACGAGTGCGCGGAGACATTCTCAGCGGCGCCCAGGAAGGTAAGTATTGTGTGAGCAGCTCCAGGGGCGGCTGTCCGAATGCCGATAGAGCATTCGGACAGCCGCCGCAGCCCCTCGGATGCCGGCAAGACGGCTCAATGTTCCCATTTTAATTTTTTTTAACAAGCGCACCCCATAAAATCTATAACTGCAAAGGTTCGGATGATAAAACACATTACACGCTGTAGATGACTGGAAACTCTAATTTTATTGCATTTTTGTTATAATATTCAGGCAGAGCATGACGTATACATATAATAATGATATATTAGGAATCTGCAGCGTTTTCCGGAAAGAACGATATATAATATGTGTGGGTTGTATAAAAATAAACGTGACTTCAAATCGAGTTTAAACGTCACGAGCAAAAGCGGTAAAAATGAGCTCAGCAGTGAAGAGGTTAAAAGGGGTTATTCAGTGCGCACTGACATTTCAGTGCTCTCTAACACGGCGCACTTCGGCACCCTTAATTCACTGAATCACCGCAGGGTCCCCAAATCGTGGCACCGACTGCTGTCAATAAGCCAGTCCGACGTGGGACTCCGCATAGAAGTGAATGTAAAAGGACCATAACGTACATAGTACGTCCTTGGTGTGTAAGTGGAATTTTCCCAATGATGTACTATGCACATCAGTGGTCCCTAAGGGGTTAAACATGATGAGCACAAAACAGTCATAATGAGCTCAGCGCACAGAGGTGAAACGGTTCAGCAGTGAAGGAGTTAATTGTCTTTTTCTAAGGCAGTGACATTGTCCACTTCTCACAAATAAAATGAAGAATGCCATTGCTCCCCTTCTCAGTTACTGCGCCAGGAGCAAGTACAGTGTTGTAAACCTAGTCATATGATTTATGAAACGCACTAACCCAAAACACAAAAGAAAAAAAATTAGGGTTGCACCGATACCGATACTAGTATCGATATCGGTGCCGATACCGGGTACTGCAGGAGTACTTGGTACTCGTGCAGTACCCCCGATATTTTTTTCCGATACCGGAAGCCAGCATTGAGCCGGCTTGCCGGTATCCGAGGGGCTGCGGCGGCTGTCCGAATGCTCTATCGGCATTCGGACAGCCGCCCCTGGAGCTGCTCACCTTTGTTTAATACTTACCTTCCTTCAGCGCCGCCGGGAATGTCTCCGCGCGCGCGCTCGTTGGAAGGACCCCAGCCGCGATCACATGGTCCCACGTGGTCGCGGCTGGGGACCTTCCAACGAGCGCGCGCGCGGAGACATTCCCGGCGGCGCTGAAGGAAGGTAAGTATGAGCGGAGCAGGGGGGCATTATCCAGGAGCAGGGGGGCAAATCCATGAGCAGGGGGGCATATCCATGAGCTGGGGGGCATATCCATGAGCTGGGGGGCAAATCCATGAGCAGGGGGGCAAATCCATGAGCAGGGGGGCAAATCCATGAGCTGGGGGGCATATCCATGAGCAGGGGGGCAAATCCATGAGCAGGGGGCATATCCATGAGCTGGGGGGCATATCCATGAGCAGGGGGCATATCCATGAGCAGGGGGGCAAATCCATGAGCAGGGGGGCAAATCCATGAGCTGGGGGGCAAATCCATGAGCTGGGGGGCATATCCATGAGCTGGGGGGCATATCCATGAGCTGGGGGGCATATCCATGAGCTGGGGGGCATATCCATGAGCAGGGGGCATATCCATGAGCAGGGGGGCAAATCCATGAGCTGGGGGGCATATCCATGAGCTGGGGGGCATATCCATGAGCTGGGGGGCATATCCATGAGCAGGGGGGCATGTCCATGAGCAGGGGGGCAATCCATGAGCAGGGGGGGCATATCCATGAGCAGGGGGGCAAATCCATGAGCAGGGGGCATATCCATGAGCAGGGGGCATATCCATGAGCAGGGGGGCATATCCATGAGCTGGGGGGCAAATCCATGAGCTGGGGGGCATATCCATGAGCAAGGGGGGCTTATCCATGAGCAAGGGGGGCTTATCCATGAGCAGGGGGGCATATCCATGAGCAGGGGGGGCATATCCATGAGCAGGGGGGCAAATCCATGAGCAGGGGGGCATAACCATGAGCTGGGGGGCATATCCATGAGCTGGGGGGCATATCCATGAGCAAGGGGGGCTTATCCATGAGCAGGGGGGGCATATCCATGAGCAGGGGGGGCATATCCATGAGCAGGGGGGCAATTATCCATGAGCTGGGGTCAGGATATCCATGAGCTGGGGTCAGGATATCCATGAGCAGGGGGGCATATCCATGAGACCTGGGGGCTTTATAGGAGGTCTGTTCTTATTGGAAAGCGTCACATGACATAAAATAAAAGTATCGGTAATTGGTATCGGTGAGTACTTGAACAAAAGTATCTGTACTCGTACTCGGTCTTAAAAAAGCGGTATCGGTGCATCCCTAAAAAAAATATTACATTTTAGTTAAAATTGTGTATTTTCTTAATAAAACGCTGTGGGGGGAGTCTGTGCTCATTCAGTATGGGGGCTGCTTTTACCTAGAGACCACCAGGAGCTAAACCCTGAAACATTAACCCTCGGGTCACCAAGCAAAAACCCAGACAGTCCGTCCAAGAAAATTAGAACATATAGCAACTATACACTTTAACCCATTCCCTGCCAGAAAGCTCCATATCAGTGATTGTGGCCCTGCAGGGGGTGATTGTCCCACAGGGGCTTCTTATAGACTAAGCATGGCCTTATTCCCATGGCTGGGAGACATTTCATTGCTGAATTCACACACATCATTATACAGCGGATACAGCTTATAATCAGCAATATATGCATTTACTTACAAGAAGCCGCTCACTCCCAGGACCCTCAGCCTGGATCTCCTCTCTGGATTCACCAGCTGGATCTGCCGCCTCACAGGGCTCAGGACACAAAGGACAAAGGGGATGGAGCTACAGGGGTTAAAGGGGATGGCGCTACAGGGGTTAAAGGAGAGGCAGGAGTTAAATGTATTAGGAAAACAATAAAAACACAAAATGTGAAAATAAAGTAAAAGCTGCACTGACACAAACCAAACTCAACAGAGGGGATGGGCGCACTCTGATGACATCACAGCTCATGTGACTGGCTGCAGGGCTCAGAGGCTTGTTCAATACCTCAGCCGCTGCAAGTGCTAGGTTAGCAACTTGCATTGAACGCCGTTCAACCGCTCAGCGCTCAGCAGTGCTAACCTAGCACTTGCAGCGACCCGAGGAGATGCTTCGTGTGACGTATTAAAGATGGCCGCCGCATGAAGCCAGTAACAATGCCCTACAGCAAGATGGCCGCCGCCTCTAAGCAAGTAATAATTCCCTACAGCAATGTTAATTTTGAGGTTTTTTTTCACCAAAGCACAAAATATTTATTTATTATTTCCCCCTGCACATAGACATATATTACAGTTCAATTTATATATTGTTTCAGAAGTAAACATAACGTTTATTCATTAAAAACTATCATTTGTGGTGTGTGCGTACAAAACGGAATTGTGCTGACTGCTTCTCTTTATTATTTTTTGTCCGAGTGATCTGAAAAACAATCTGAATTTTTCATTAAGAAATTGTCGGCCATTTTGGATTCAAAATTCGCATCCAAAGCGTTCAACGACACTGCTGCAGCAAACTGAATTGCTGCGCTGCAGCAATTCAGCAGCTGCTGAGGTATTGAACAGGCCTCGGGTGGTGCTGGGGGAGGGGAATGGCGGACACTGAGCTGTGAGCTGCCGAGAAGGGTCTGGCTGCAGAGTGGAGCTCCACTCTGGACAGGAAACATGTGACCTCCGCTCACCCATGTGACCTCCACTCAAAGGTTTTTTTTTCTTTGAATTCAACTTTAATGTAACGAACAACAATAAACGCAATAATTCTGAGCACTGGTTTCTGCTTGATTTTCATAATTAAGGGTAAACACACTGATTCATTCCATTAGGACAGGTCCTGTTAGGGTAGAGTAAAGTATAGAAATGATTATTGGAAGTTATGAGGGGACCCTGCTCCAGAGTTTACAATCTAAGAGGAGAGGGGACCCTGCTCCAGAGCTTACAATCTAAGAGGAGAGGGGACCCTGCTCCAGAGCTTACAATCTAAGAGGAGAGGGGACCCTGCTCCAGAGCTTACAATCTAAGAGGAGAGGGGACCCTGCTCCAGAGTTTACAATCTAAGAGGAGAGGAGACCCTGCTCCAGAGCTTACAATCTAAGAGGAGAGAGGACCCTGCTCCAGAGTTTACAATCTAAGAGGAGAGAGGACCCTGCTCCAGAGCTTACAATCTAAGAGGAGAGGGGACCCTGCTCCAGAGCTTACAATCTAAGAGGAGAGGGGACCCTGCTCCAGAGTTTACAATCTAAGAGGAGAGGGGACCCTGCTCCAGAGCTTACAATCTAAGAGGAGAGAGGACCCTGCTCCAGAGCTTACAATCTGTGTTGTGGGAAGGTGTGTTACACATGGGTGCCACCAACGATAACGGGAATGTGTTATCTGGCTAAATTGATCCCAATTCATAGAGTAAGGGGAGAAGACACTAATACAGACACAGAACTCCACCCTAGGTACCCACTGGTGTTTGAAAGACAGAAGAGAGAGATGTTTAGAAAGGTGGATCGGATATGGTCATGGCTGCCGGCGTGGACTGGATGGAGACGAGAATTGATGGTAAGACTGAACAGTTATGCCAGTTTGATGGATGAAATTTTGAATAAGACCAGTATGGACATTCAGTTGTTGAATCTGGAAGTGCGTGAGATACGAAAGATGCAGATGATATATGATATGGCACTGGAACAGATCAGTGCGGCTTTGAATGGATTGTGTGAAATGACAATGCACTATGAATGTTGCACCTTCATCAGGAACACTACACACGATGTCCCGGACTATTACCAGGTGATCCAGGATCACCAAGAGAAGGTAGCACAGTTGCAGAACACAGCAAGGAGAATCGCTGCTGAAGGCTGGAATCCGCTCTGTGGGTCCGGAGCAATCGGAGAGTGGTTTGGATCCATCCTGAGATTTATCTCACAGATTGGATCCATGATTCTGATGATAGTGGTGATCCTGGTCGTAGGGATACTGACGTACCGCATAGGGCTATGTTTATGGCCACTATGCAAGAGAGCACTGACACTCACACAGACACAAAAGATACCACTGATAATTCTACAGGACATGTTCCCAGCAAAAATAGGTCCCCTAAGGTATGAGGAACTCAAGAATAATGCTAGTGGGGTGTGATGGCTACAAGCATCAGGAAGAGATCCCGAGGCTTGAGCCAAGGGGGGAATGAAGTGGAATCAGGCTGGAAGATGGTTGCCATTATGAGCCAGGCGGCCATCTTGTTCAGAATATTGGTTCACTTGAAACTAACTAGGTAGATTTAGAATGAAGCTTACATAGAATCTTAGGAATTTGTTGTACTAACAGAGAAGCAATTAAAATAAGGGAAGATCCGGCCTGCTCTTGGCACAGAGAGACAGGATGACAAATGGATACATGAAGGTCACTAAGGCCTGCAGAGAGACAAAGAGAGCGTAGAAACCAGACCATGTCTTATCTGAAATAAACAAGCACAGCCACAAGGGAGGTGGGCACGGCCCGGATTGAGTGCGGCAGCAAATCACAAACTGTCAGACTAACATGAAGTTTGCCAATTTACGGTCAATGTATGGAATGCCTTTGTACTAACAATGGGAGGTATTAACCCACGTGGGGTGGAATAAAGTGTCACCGGGAGGTGGGCTAATTAGGATGTACCTAATTATGTATTCGGGGTATAAAACCCCTCGCCGGGGTGAGAACGGGGCTCACTCTTTGCGATTTAATCCTGTGTGAGCATTGTGTGACGACACTAATAAAGTTTGTCTTTCCTGAAGAGACTCGTGTTCAGACAATCCTTGTTTGTGTCCGGTCCGGCTCCGTCTCGAGTGAACCTAGCTGATTCCGGTTACATTTCTTGGGGGCTCGTGAGCCAGGATACGGGCCCTTGCCGGCACAACAACGGATGCTGAACACTGTAGCGGTTGACTGCAGGTGCGAGTGATCCCGCTGGTTGGGCGTCCGTTGAAGGTGAGCTGACATCTGCAGGCGCCAAGCAGGATTTCCTGTTCAGTGGACCTTGTCTCGTCCCAAACGGACCCCTTGTCCGGGAAGCTGGGACACCACAGAGTCTGAGGAAACAGCGAGCAGCGCGGCGATAGGTAAAATGTCTTCTATGTTTGTATGTGTATCAGAGATACCGGTATAAAGGGAAAACGTCCGACAAAATGTCGGATAAGGAGACCCGCGGCCACGGTCTCGTTGGCATACCGAACCCGC
This sequence comes from Leptobrachium leishanense, assembly GCA_009667805.1. Lineage (NCBI taxonomy): Eukaryota > Metazoa > Chordata > Amphibia > Anura > Megophryidae > Leptobrachium > Leptobrachium leishanense. Next base: position 323,765 of record RXON01003481.1, read on the forward strand.
CGCATATAGCACGGACAAGCAAAGGAGCCAGAGTGGCTAGCGCGTGTCTGGACCCGGGGGATCAGATGCCAACCAAAGGGTAGTTCTGTAAGAGAGGGAGAGAGTAGCCACGTGGAGTTGCATAGTCATAGTTAGTGTTTGTAAACAGAGCTTCTGCACGTGGACCAGGAAAGGAGGAGGGATTTCTGTGACTGGGCTGAGAGCCCTGAGTCAGTGCTAGTGTGTACGTCATGTAGTGAAGGGGGCCAATTGAGGTCAGCGGTAGCTGCAGAGATAGAGGTGCCAGGTGGGTAGATTATCCATAGGCAAATTGGAATTGCAGAGGGGAGTATAGTTATAGAATGGGGTGCACATAGTCACAAACAGAAAAGAGTAGGATTCAATAGACGGGGTATAAGGAGCCAAAAGGAGGGACGGTGTGCCCTCGGCTAGTAGAGAGAGTAGAATTGTTTATGTTTTGTTTTGTGCTGAAAGTATCTGGTACAGTACGTGCTGTGAGTGATTTGAGTGCTGTGAGTGATTGAGCGCCTACTCGCATTGCGAGAAAGCAAACTTGAGAGTGGACTCCCAAGGTACGTTTCCGGCTCAGGCGACTGCAGTCCGGCTACTGACGGAAGAAGCAGGTCCCAAACACATATGAATTGTTGACCGAAGTACCAGACAGTAGATTCTAAGTGTTCTTGCTAAAAAGTGATATTTGCATTGTGAAAAGGTTACTGTTTTTTTTAAAGAGTAACAATGGGTAACGGGCCATCCAAACCCAGTAAGGTAAAAAAGGGTGAGACGCCCTTAGGGTATATGGTGCGGAATTTTGAAGCGCTATATGCAACGCATGAGTTAACTAAGGAGAAACTAACATTAATGTGTACAATTGTGTGGCCACTGTTAGTTCCAGAATGGCCAGAGCAGGGGTCAATGGACCCGGAGCTAATACAGAGAGTGCATTCCCAAGTCACCGGGACATGCGGACATGCTGAGCAGTACCCGTATATAGATATATGGAGATACTGTGTAAAAGATAAAAGTCATTTTAAAATGATGGCGGGACAAAATAAGAAACAGGTACCCCCAAATAATGAAGATAAAGGGAAACCGGTGTTGATAGAACAATCGGAGGAGATTGATTCTTTGCCCCCGCCCTATCCATCATGTTATGGGGCAGCCAGAGAAGCTTTGAGGGCCGTGGTTGCGCGGGCGGAGAGGGGGGAGCAGGCAGCTGCCCGGCCAGCTCCCTTCGCTCCGCCACACGGTATTGTGGAAGAAGACCAGGGGGCAGCGGGTGGAGGGGACAGAGAGGTCCCACCAGGAAAAATTGAGATGCCCGATGGGAGCGTATATAAATTAGTATCCCAGGAGGATAACGATGATGAGAGTGAAGATGAGAAACCAGGGGCCACCACTCGCGCAGCGAATAATATATATAAACCCCGGGAACCATATCAGCACAATCCCAATACAAGTAAGATGCAAATGCCCCTACGGGAAGTGCCAGGCCCTTTACTGGAAAATGGAGCACCTGGTCCAGTGCAATACACATATGTCCCATTCACGACAACGGATCTCTTTAATTGGAAAACACACACACCACTGTATTCCACTAATCCCGCAGCAGTAGCCAGCATGATAGAGTCAGTTATGCTTACACATAACCCCACATGGGCAGATTGTCAGCAACTAATGTTGACAATGTTTACTACTGAGGAAAGAGCCCGGATAAATAGTAGCGCGCGGAAGATTCTACTCACCCAAGCCGTAGTAGATGCTAAGCCCCAGCCAGAAGCGTGGGCAGAGGAGCATTACCCCAAAACAGATCCCAAATGGCCATACAATACCGCTGCAGGTATTGCTCATTTACAGGCGTACCGGACAGCGGTGATAATGGGTGTTAAAGCGGGAGGGAAAAAGCCCACAAACATGGGGAAGATAGCAGATGTTGTACAAGAGCCTAAAGAATCCGCGTCTAAAGCGCGTTTTTAGAAAGATTGCTGGATGCGTACAGGATGTATAGTCCTATTGACCCTGAGGCAGCGGAGAACCAGAGGTTAATTAATTCTTCATTTGTGGGTCAGTCACAGAGGGACATACGGAATAAAATACAGAGATTAGATGGGTTTTTGGGTAAAGGGATTAGCGAATTAGTTGAAATCGCTAATAAAGTGTTTCATAAACGGGATCTAGATGAGATAAAGAGACAAAGAGGACACACAGGTGTGGTCGGTTATATGGGAAATGGTGAGGACGAGGTGGCCCGGACAGAGGGAGAGCAAGGGATAGGGGGGCTCAAGGAAGAGGTAGGGGAGCCCCTAGGGAACCCCTGGGACCCAACCAGTGCGCCTGGTGCTGGGGTGAAGGTCACTGGAAAAATGATTGTCCTGCATTTTTGGCTAAATTCGGGGAACAAGGGGAGGCTGGGGAGTTGGGAGGATAAGCCTCTAATGGTCAGGTAACGAACGGCCGATATGAGAGGAACGAGGGTTCCGGTGCAGGGTTCGTGGGTTTGGCGGAAACATCATTTGAAGGGCAGGGTACATATTGACAAGGACCTGGGCCCATCCCGCTCGGTAATCACGAGCCCACGGTCACTATGAGAGTGGGAAATAAAGATGAAATTTTTATGGTTGACACCGGTGCCGAATATTCTGTTGTAACACAGCAAATTGCTCCCCCAGTGGGAAATGAGGTCGATATTATGGGAGCAATGGGGGTGTCTGCTAAGTACCCCTTCCTTGCTTCTCGAAAATGTAGTGTGGGTGGGCATAATGTTGAACATGAATTTTTGTATATGCCCGAATGTCCCATCCAGCTCCTGGGGCGGGATATCCTTTGCAAATTGCAAGCCCAAATTACGTTCCTTCCCGGGGGGACACGCTCAATTAGACCTGCCTGAGAGTGGCAGCTCTGCTCGGCAATACAACCCAGCCAGCCAGCACCCCCAATCCGTAAAAATTGCAGTGATTATGCCAAGAGAGGATGAATGGCGTACAGCACCAACCCCGCCGGCAAGCCCGGACCCGCACACACTACTCCTCGAAATTCCTGGGTTGTGGGCGGAGGAAAATCCACCCGGACTAGCTGTAAATATTCCCCCAGTGTACGTCGATTTAAAACCTGGTGCAACGCCTGTGGCTTTAAGACAATATCATATCCCACAAGAAGCCAAGCAGAATATCCAGACACATTTACATAGACTTAAAGACCACGGCATATTGAAATTCTGCGTATCACCGTGGAACACACCCCTGTTGTCAGTACTGAAAGAGGGCACACAAGAGTACCGCCCGGTCCAAGATTTACGGGCTGTCAACGAAGCCACAGTAACCCTACACCCCGTGGTTCCCAATCCATACAATTTGCTGGCATTAATTCCCGGAGATACAAAATATTACACGGTGCTTGATTTAAAAGACGCTTTCTTTTGCATCCGTCTGGCTCCAGCAAGCCAGCCTCTTTTTGCATTTCAGTGGGAGGAATCGACCATGGGAGCGCGCCATCAAATGACCTGGACACGCCTTCCTCAAGGTTTCAAAAACTCACCCACGATCTTCGGATGCGCGCTCAGCCAAGACCTCCTCTCCTTCAACGCTCAGCCAGACAAAGTTGTCTTGTTACAATATGTGGATGATTTATTACTGGCTTCTCCCACAGAAAAAGACTGTTTATCTGCCACAAAAGCCCTGCTACATCTACTATGCCAAGCAGGATACAGAGTGTCAAGAAAGAAAGCACAAATATGCAAACAAAGTGTAAAGTACTTAGGTTTCCAATTAACAGGTACCAAGCATGCATTGGGGGCAGAAAGAAAAGAAGCAGTATGCCGAATACCCCAACCAAAGACCAGAAGACAAGTCTGTGAGTTTCTGGGAGCTGCAGGCTTCTGCCGCCTGTGGATCCCCAACTTCGCAGATATTGCTAAGCCCCTTCATCAAGCCACAAAGGGGGAGAACAGGACCCCTTCCTGGGAGAAGAACAAACAGCAGCTTCCTAAAATTAAAGACTCTATTAATGGAAGCTCCTGCACTGGGACTGCCAGATCACAGCAAGCCCTTCCAGCTGTACGTGCATGAACACAATCAAACAGCAACCGGAGTGCTGATCCAAAGTTTTGGCTCATGGCTAAGGCCTGTGGCCTATCTCTCCAAGCAACTCGACCCTGTGGCTTGTGGCCTACCCCCGTGTCTGAAAGCCGTGGCAGCCACCGCAATGCTGATAGCAGAAGCAGACAAGCTGACCCTTGGACAGGTTCTTCATGTCAAGGTGCCCCATGCTGTCAAGGCCCTGCTGGATGTGAAAGGAAGCTACTGGTTTAGCAACAGCCGGATGACAAAGTACCAAGCCATGATGTGTGAGAATCCACAAGTTCATCTGGACCTCATCGCTACCTTGAACCCTGCTACTTTACTGCCTGACTGCGAAGAGGATCCAGATCATGAATGCCTCCAAGTCATGGAAGAAGTGTTTAGTAGCAGGCCAGATCTGAAAGAAGTACCCCTAGACAAATACGATCTACAGCTAATCACCGATGGTAGCAGCTACATGGATGATGGGAAGAAAGTCTCCGGCTATGCAGTAGTCTCAGCAGAAGAAATTATCGAAGCAAATCCACTACCAGGCCATACATCTGCACAACTGGCTGAAATAACAGCCCTAACCAGGGCTCTAGAAATCTCCAAAGGCAAAAGAGTAAATATCTATACTGATTCCAAGTACGCCTTCATGACAGTCCATGCACATGGTGCACTCTACAAAGAAAGAGGCCTACTTACTTCCTCAGGACAACAAATCAAGTATGCAGCTGAAATCGCGGCCCTCCTAGAAGCTGTATGGAAACCAAGCGCTGTCAGTATCATGCACTGTCGTGGCCAGCAAAAGGGTCATGATGAAATCCCAAAAGGCAACAGGCGCGCTGACCAGGCCGCAAAAGCAGCTGCAAAACCACTGCTAACAATTGATCAATCCAAAGTCCTGCTCTGCAAACAAGAGCCTCAACCTCCCATGCCAAACTACGAATTCTACATGAATTGGAGAAGATTTGAACCCAAAGGCGAGTTCATTGAAATAATATTGCACAAATGGCAAGATGATTACGAACTATTAGAACTTAATCATGATTATATCCAATGGCTTTTCCCAACTCAGTCTCAAGGCCGAAATTTCTATTCCACTCCTCTGAATCCGCAGGAGACACGCCTAATGATTGACACCTCAGAAGTTCAGCAAAGATTATGCAGAGCCTACAAAATGATGCTGAAATTCTTCGGCATAAAAGTAATGGGGGAGTGTGAAGAAGACCCAAAAGTAACCGAAGTTGAACGAGCTGAAAATTTCGCCGAACGTTACGAAAATTTGACAACCAACCCTCATAATAATATACGGATTACACGAATACTGCTAAGTCTGAGAGATTTGGGAGCAGAAGAGTACCAGGCCCCGTTGGTGAGGTTCTTCCTCAAGGAGATCCTTATCAAAAATAAGCTGCCAAGAATGAAGAAAAGTGCAATGAACTTTTTCATACCAGCAGTAAGAGATACACAAGACCGACAAGATCTGCTGTTCTTCGCATGGCGATACTATTTCCCAAAAGAAGAATTTGTCTGGGGAAACCATGGAGAATTGGCACGATACAAAGCAAAACCAGTGGTGGCTGCACTCCTACCGGCGCCACTGAGTGAATGGACACCCGTATATTCAGAGAAAGAAAAGAAATGGCTGTCAGGAGAACAAGGCGAATATGGAGAAGACGGGTGGTTCCAGCTGAAGAATGGACAAATAGTCCTCCCAGCAACATTGGCTCCTGAAATTGTAAGAACACTCCACGCAAGTACCCATGGAGGGAGAGAAATGATGGAGCAGCAACTAGAGCCACATTTCTACGTACCAGGACTGTCAGTAGTCTGCAAAGCAATAGCCCAGCAGTGCGTGACATGTGCCAAAAACAACCAAGAACAGGCCCATCTCAACCTCCAGGAAGCAGCCAATCGGGCTATCCCAATGGCATCGTTACAAATAGACTTCACAGTGCTGCCGCCCTGCAAAGGATACAAATATCTACTGGTAATGGTGTGCACTCTGACAGGATGGGTGGAAGCTTTCCCAACAAGAACTGAAAAGACTGTGGAAGTAGTGAAGAGTCTGATGAAAGAAATAATACCACGTTATGGATTGCTCTTGAGATAGGGTCGGACAATGGCCCTGCATTCATACAGAACTGTTTACAACAGCTTGCCCGCTGTTGGGCATCACCTGGAAGCTACATACTGCCTACAGGCCCCAAAGCTCGGGAAAAGTCGAGAGAATGAACCGTACCCTAAAGACTTTAATGTCCAAGTTGTGCCAAGAGACGTCGCTAGGCTGGTTGGATGTGCTGCCGATAGTCCTCTTGCACATTAGGTGCAGGCCAACCCCCCAATTGAAGCTAAGTCCGTATGAACTCATGTTCGGACGGCCTACCCCTCTGATTACTGGACTAAGGGGGGACCTTTGGGCATTGGGAGAAACTAAATTAAATGATCAGGTTGTATTGTTAGGTAAATCAATGCAGAAACTGAATACTTGGGTGGGAGATAATATACCTCACTTTTTGTATCCCCCACTCCACAAGTATTTTCCAGGTGATTCAGTATGGGTGAAAGAGTGGAAAAATGACCCACTAGGCCCAAAGTGGAGAGGTCCTTACCTTGTCCTGTTATCAACCCCTACAGCAGTAAAGGTTGCCGAGGTGGTCCCGTGGATACATCACTCCAGACTGAAAGCAGCTGCAGCCAGTCCTGAACCAGCATGGAAGGTCGTCGCCAACAAGACCAATCCGCTGAGGCTAAAGCTGACAAAGACCACAGCCGTGAGCATCTAAATGATCCAACTGAAAACACCCAAATGATTCCACAAGTGGGTGTCTTGATGGACACAAGTCCTGACCATCCACCAACGGGGGATACCCCAAGGGTGCTTTTTAGGGGCCCGGCCCCCACCCTTGATCATCCGGAAATGTCTTTTATTTTTGAAATTCCAGTGGGGAGGGATTGGGTTTATGTGATGGTGAAAAGAATTGCCCAAGGGATTTTGACATTTGGGGCATTTGTGGTATTGATTTTGTACCTTGCAAACTTGATTTATGGACTCTCGCATGGAGCATGCCCCAGGTGCCCAAGCACCGCCAAGAAAGTGGATATCTCCCATATCTGGAATGGTATGCACCCGGTAATGGAGAATCGTACTATGTGGAGACAAAAACGGGAGGCGACATCTGAGATTTTGCCAAGAGGACATTTACTTGTGCAATTCAAATATGATTATGCTAAGAAGTCTGGGCAAACCGCATGCTGGGTGTGTAGTAGGTTGCACCCAGAGACAATCCACATCCCATTTGCTTCTGTTCCAATGAATCTGAGTATGTTTGCGTCAGGAAATGTCACAATACATGATGCACCCAGGGAAAAAACAGAATCATTTAGCCCCGGGTACCCTATAATAGGGCCAGTATACCCACTGGAGTGGTGCTTCCAACTAGGACCAGATAGAGACACACATAATGAGGGTGGAGGGTGCTACTCAAGCAAGTTCAACTGGACATCATACATCTACACATTCAACACAAAGGAGCAGGCAAATTTTCTATACATACGATGTAGAAAACTCACGAGTGAGCAAGAGGCAGTGATTGCAAAGGTGACAAATGGAAGGCAGAGTGCACAGGATATGATGAAACGGCTGAGACAACTGATGATAGAAATAGCAAAGGGAACACTACATTTGTCACCATTTATATTGAGAGGGGGTACCAGGTGTGTTGTGGGAAGGTGTGTTACACATGGGTGCCACCAACGATAACGGGAATGTGTTATCTGGCTAAATTGATCCCAATTCAGAGAGTAAGGGGAGAAGACACTAATACAGACACAGAACTCCACCCTAGGTACCCACTGGTGTTTGAAAGACAGAAGAGAGAGATGTTTAGAAAGGTGGATCGGATATGGTCATGGCTGCCGGCGTGGACGAGAATTGATGGTAAGACTGAACAGTTATGCCAGTTTGATGGATGAAATTTTGAATAAGACCAGTATGGACATTCAGTTGTTGAATCTGGAAGTGCGTGAGATACGAAAGGTGCAGATGATACATGATATGGCACTGGAACAGATCAGTGCGGCTTTGAATGGATTGTGTGAAATGACAATGCACTATGAATGTTGCACCTTCATCAGGAACACTACACACGATGTCCCGGACTATTACCAGGTGATCCAGGATCACCAAGAGAAGGTAGCACAGTTGCAGAACACAGCAAGGAGAATCGCTGCTGAAGGCTGGAATCCGCTCCGTGGGTTCGGAGCAATCGGAGAGTGGTTTGGATCCATCCTGAGATTTATCTCACAGATTGGATCCATGATTCTGATGATAGTGGTGATCCTGGTCGTAGGGATACTGACGTACCGCATAGGGCTATGTTTATGGCCACTATGCAAGAGAGCACTGACACTCACACAGACACAAAAGATACCACTGATAATTCCACAGGACATGTTCCCAGCAAAAATAGGTCCCCTAAAGTATGAGGAACTCAAGAATAATACTAGTGGGTGTGATGGCTACAAGCATCAGGAAGAGATCCTGAGGCTTGAGCCAAGGGGGAATGAAGTGGAATCAGGCTGGAAGATGGTTGCCATTATGAGCCAGGCGGCCATCTTGTTCAGAATATTGGTTCACTTGAAACTAACTAGGTAGATTTAGAATGAAGCTTACATAGAATCTTAGGAATTTGTTGTACTAACAGAGAAGCAATTAAAATAAGGGAAGATCCGGCCTGCTCTTGGCACAGAGAGACAGGATGACAAATGGATACATGAAGGTCACTAAGGCCTGCAGAGAGACAAAGAGAGCGTAGAAACCAGACCATGTCTTATCTGAAATAAACAAGCACAGCCACAAGGGAGGTGGGCACGGCCCAGTTTGAGTGCGGCAGCAAATCACAAACTGTCAGACTAACATGAAGTTTGCCAATTTACGGTCAATGTATGGAATGCCTTTGTACTAACAATGGGAGGTATTAACCCACGTGGGGTGGAATAAAGTGTTACCGGGAGGTAGGCTAATTGGGATGTACCTAATTATGTATTCGGGGTATAAAACCCCTCGCCGGGGTGAGAACGGGGCTCACTCTTTGCGATTTAATCCTGTGTGAGCATTGTGTGACGACACTAATAAAGTTTGCCTTTCCTGAAGAGACTCGTGTTCAGACAATCCTTGTTTGTGTCTGGTCCGGCTCCATCTCGAGTGAACCTAGCTGATTCCGGTTACAAGAGGAGAGAGGACCCTGCTCCAGAGCTTACAATCTAAGAGGAGAGGGGACCCTGCTCCAGAGTTTACAATCTAAGAGAAGAGGGGACCCTGCTCCAGAGCTTACAATCTATGAGGAGAGGGGTGACACACTAGGTGCACATAAATAGCAGAGTATGTGGGTATTGGAGTGTGTGAGGGCTGAATGGGAAGATGGAGCAAGAAATGTACAGCAGGGGAATCATGGAGTGAGCTAATAGGCTTCTCTAAAATAATGTGTTTTTAGAGACTCCATAAAGGACTGGAGAGTCTGATTTTGCGGGGGAGGGAGTAACATAGAAAAGGGGCAGCTTGGGAGAAGTCCTGAAGGTTGGAGTTGGGGGCGCAGGTACGTGAAGCTGATAGCAGGTACGTGAAGCTGAAGCTGATTGGCCAAGCGAAATGGTCGGGATGGGCCGATCTACTAAATCACAGACACAGATAGGGACAGGGCGCAGCTGTTAACCCCTTAAAGACGTGTAGGCCCTTAAGAGATCGATTTTGCCGGAGAGGCGTACAGGTACGCCTCACCGGCATGTCCCGCTGGCCTTGCAGCCGGCGCACGTCATTGGCTGTAGGGGGACAAGCCGAAACCTGTGCAGCCAATGACGTGGCTCATGCAGGCTGCGAGGAGGGGCCGAGGTGGCCCATTGAAGACAGCAGGACATACCTGTACGCCCTGCGTCTTCAAAGTCTGCCTGCTGCCAGGAAACATCCTGCGGCGGGAAAGTGTCGAAGCAGGGATCTCTCACTAAGGCTGCGGTCACACGAGTGCACTGAGTGCATCCCTGTGACCACACTTCCCTGTGTCCGTTGCAGCTCTGTGACAGCTCGATGGGGAGGACCACAGGGTGTAGTGCGCGCCACCACCAGACGTGATTTCAGCCTCCCTGTCAAAAACCTACGACGGACGCAGACGGGACTACAAAGTGCATTCCTGTATACACAAACCAGTGTTCAGCAGTATTGTGTCTAGGTTGTTTGTTACATTAAAGTTGATTTCAAAGAAAAAAAATCCTTTGTCATGGAAAAAAATCAGGTTTTTTCTGGAAAAATTGGAAATTTTCAGAAAAATTGGAAATATACAGTAGGTTTACAAATGAAAAGTAATTTTGTTTCACTTGAAATAAAAGTGCAGTTTATTTAGTGACTTGAATTTGTTTTTTATTATTTAATCTTTTGTTTCAAATGGAAAAACAAGCAAAGACTGTATATGATCATATGAGAAGAAGTAAGAACTATGAGAACAAGTAACCAGCCCTCTGATTTCTAACGAGCAACAATAAAAACAAGAAACCATTAACCTAAAAATATATATATTTCTATCTAATTTGCCCCTTAGCACCAATAGCAAAAGGAAGTAACGGCATTATTTGCGCCTGTAGGATCTGGATGCATCAATATTTAAGTTCCATGTTGAGGTTTAACTTTCGAGCGGTGCTTTAAAAAAATAGAGAAAAGGAAACAAAAGACACAACATATACAATACATGCAATTTAATCTCATTTTCTGATCGATCATCTTCTGTTTCCTCTTCCTCTCCTCCATATTTGTCATTCTTCTCGTTTCTAAAAACGTAAGGTTTGGACGGATTGAAACAAGCGTTTCTCCCCTTTCACAGGTCAGTTTGTTTCTTGATTTGGTTTGAGTATTAGTAAACATAGAGCAGATTCTTTCACAGCAGCAGCAGAAGATGCAGAATCTGCAGGGAGTGAGATGCAGGAGGTGTCAGAGGTCATGTTGTGCAGAGACCTTGCCTTGTTGCAAGAGGGATATGATTTGCAGAATCCCAGACTGGGATGGAGAGAACATTAACAGGGATCAAATAGGGACAAATTTAACCTCTTAACTGTCAGTTTCTGTCTTCTCAGGCCTTAATTATCATCAACTGTATCCCAACAAGCACTGTAGGAGGTACAAGATGGAGCTCCCAATCAAGCTAAGCTGAAGCCTTTTCTCTGTAGCACCCCTAGAGGCTGAAATGTAAATTTTTGTTGTCTGAGTATTGCATGGAGACGTGTTACTTGAATTGTATTCCAGGATTTGTATTGTAATGATTTAAGACTTTAAAGCCTCAGACGTCTTTCATTAAGGTCGTAATGTTATGATATGGTATTAAATCTATATTAGACGTATTATATATCATTGTAAAACAACATATCACACACTTTGTTTTTTTTTTATTTTTTCCCGGAAAAAAAAAAATGGCTTTGGAAAAAGACTGGTTTTCCCCAATTTTTCCATTTTTTTTTCTCTCCAGGCCTTCCCATCTCTAGTCCCTCATGCTGGTTATTGTATGGAAAGCTGTCTATTATTCGCATATTCTGTGTCATTGGAAACAGCAGAGCCCTTGTGAGTGTATAAGCATTATTGAAGGCCACAGGCAATTGCATTCGGCTTGTTAGCAAAAACAAAAAAGGGAAGAAACCACTGTGGTACTCTGCAGAAGTGGCCAAAATAGTGAAGAACAAAAAGACAGCATTCAATAATTATAGAAAAACTCAGGCAAACCTATAAGATTAGGCAGAAAGAGGCAAAGCAATTTATAAGAGCTTCCAAAGCACACGCAGAAGAGAAAATAGCTCAGTCAATAAAAAAGGGGGACAAAACATTTTTTAGATACATAAACGAGAAAAGAAAAGTAAAACAAGGATTAGTTAGATTAAAAACAGAGGAAGGAAGGTATGTAGAAGAGGATAAAAGTCTCGCTGACTGCCTCAATGAATATTTTTGTTCAGTCTTTGCAGAAGAAAAGGAAGGAAAGGGACCTCAGTTAGGAGGAAACACTAACGAGACATTTACATATCAGTTTACAGAGGAGGAGGTTCTACAGCAGCTGTCTAAAGTAAAGACAAATAAGTCAATGGGGCCTGATGGGATCCACCCTAAATTATTAAAAGAGCTCAGTGATGTAAAAGCAAAACCGTTAGCAAGGATTGGTTAAATAAATCTGTTAACGGGAGTCGTCCCAGAAGACTGGAAATTAGCAAATGTTGTGCCCATTTACAAGAAGGGTAGTAGGGAGGAATCGGGGAACTATAGGCCAGTTAGTCTTACGTCAGTAGTGGGGAAATTAATGGAAACCATGTTAAAGGAAAGGATTGTTGAACATCTAAAAACACATAGATTACAAGATCAGAAACAACATGGGTTTACCTCAGGGAGATCATGCCTAACTAATCTTATTGATTTTTTTGATTGGGTAACAAAAATAATAGACACAGGTGGTGCAGTAGACATTGCTTATTTAGATTTCAGTAAGGCTTTTGATACTATTCCGCATAGAAGGCTTATCAATAAATTGCAATCTTTGAGCTTGGATTCCAATATTGTTGAATGGATTAGGCAGTGGCTGAGTGACAGGCAACAGAGGGTTGTGATAAATGGAGTTTATTCGGCGCAAGGTCTTGTTACCAGTGGGGTACCTCAGGGGTCAGTACTTGGACCCATTCTCTTTAATATTTTTATTAGTGATATTGCAGAAGGTATTAATGGAAAAGTATGTCTTTTTGCTGATGACACAAAGATTTGCAACAGGGTTGACGTTCCTGGAGGGATCAGCCAAATGACAAATGATTTAGGTAAACTAAAAAAATGGTCGGAGCTGTGGCAATTGAGTTTTAATGCGCAAAATTAAGGCCTTGAAATCTCCCCCAAAAGGTAATAACCACCAGGTCTTTCAAGAAATTTATTCTGGAATCCTTCCTAAGTGATCTCAAACAGCTCCCCTGGTACAGGCTAAACCTAATCCCAGACCTAGACTGTGCAGTTGAATACTTTCAGTCTGAGCTCCTGCAAGTCTGGAATTCCCATGCCCCGCTGCGTAAAGTGCGAGTAAAAGGGACTCATCTCCCCTGGGTTACAGCTGATCTTACACTAATGTACCAGCTTAGAGATTCACGGTGGTCAAATTTCAAGAGTACTGGTTCCATGAACGATCACTACGAATACCGAAAATGCCGGAATGAATGCACAAAACAAACAAAAATGGCCAAAGCCCATTACTTCAATGAAAATCTAAATAACATATCAAACCCTAGAAACTTTTGGAGAACCATAAGTAACATACAAGCACCCCCAGTCCACTCCCAGCCAGCTGCTGTCAAAGTAAACAACCAAACCCTGCAACACTCCCTAGATGTAGCAAATGCCTTTAATGATTATTTTGTTGGATGTGCCACCACTTTGATTGCCAAGCTAGGAAATGACATGCAATCAGAAAGGCCTCATGCAGGTCAGGCCCCCCCAACTGTGCAAAGTCCCTGTATCAGACAGGAATTCAGTTTTAGACCAGTGCCTGTCAGTGTCGTTACTAAACTTCTCCGTAAGCAAAAAATGAAATACCAGTCTGGACCTGATCAAATACCAGCAATGCTGCTGAAAATCAGTGCGCCAGCAATTGCAAATCCTGTCGCAACCCTAATAAATGAGTCACTGGCGACTGGATACATACCCAAGCTCTGGAAGACTGCAAAAGTGGTACCTATCCATAAAAGTGGAGACAGTACTTTGGTATCCAACTACCGTCCGATATCGTTGCTCCATGTAATGTCAAAAGTCTTGGAAAAATGTGTCTACACACAATTACGTGATTATTATCAATATTGGAACTACTTAACCCCGGATCAATCAGGCTTTCGTCCAAATCACTCAACTACAACCGCCCTTTTAAAAGTCTGCAATGATATCCAGGCTGGGATGGAACAAGGAAACCTAACTGGAGCCATCTTCCTTGATTTTGCCAAGGCCTTTGACACGGTAGACCATGGCATCTTGTTAGAAAAACTTAAAAACTCTGGCATTGGTGATCGCACGCTAACCTGGTTTCAATCATATGTATCCGACCGATCACAATATGTGTCAATTTCTGGCAGCTCCTCCCTCCCGCTCCCAGTCACTTGCGGTGTACCCCAAGGATCAATACTAGGCCCCCTGCTATTCACAATATTCATAAATGATCTGCCCAACGTCTGCAAAGCCTCAACTGTACATATGTACGCAGACGACACTGTAATCTATACCAGGAAACCAAATCTCCCGCAGCTGGAGGCCGTGCTGCAAGAACAATTCACAGAGGTAGAAAAGTGGATCAAAAACAACAAACTTTTTTTAAATACTGACAAAACTGTAACGATGCTCTTTGGAACAGCACCTAAACTACACAAATTGCAAAATCCCCATCTATCTGTTGGGACAAAATCAAATGGCATGCTGACCACAGTCATTTCTCTCAAATATCTAGGTATGTGGTTGGACCCTAATCTATCCTTTGGCCCCCACATCGAAAAACTCTCATCTAAACTTTACCCCAAACTAGGTGCCCTGTACAGAAACAAATCATGCCTGAGTCCCGCGGTAAGAAAGCAGATTGTACAGCAAATGCTTATGCCGGCTATTGATTACGGAGATGTAGTGTATGCAGCCGCCACGCAAACACACCTTCATAAACTTACTACATTGTATAACTCATTCTGCCGCTTTGCGCTACAATGTAACTACATGACCCACCATTGTGACATGTTAAAAGAGCTAAACTGGCCATCGCTGGAATCCAGACGCACCCTTCACCTTTCCAGCCTGGTGTTTAAGAGCATCTCTGGGAAGCTGCCACCCTACCTGAATAGACTGCTTCCCCCAGCAGCTCCCTCATCCTATAACCTCCGATCCAGGACCAGCACCTTACTTGCAATACCACAATACAAAAAGACAGTGGCTAGGTCCTCATTTTCCTACAGAGCACCACAATTATGGAATAACCTCCCAGACACCATCAAATCTTCCCCCAGTCTTAAGTCACTCAAAAGCTCCTTACTAACATACCTCAATACAGAATGCACCTGTAAACATGTAACCTAGTGACTATATTTCCTACATATTTTTCTGTTAATCTGTATATTTTTTTTTTTTTTTAATATCTTGCATTGTATTTCTGTAACTGTAACACTTCTGTAACACTCTTGAACCCAGGACATACTTGAAAACGAGAGAAATCTCAATGTATCCTTCCTGGTAAAATCCTTTATAAATAAATAAATAAATGTGGATAAGTGCAAGATAATGCACCTGGGACGTAAAAACCCAAGGGCTGAATATAGAATATTTGATACAGTCCTAACCTCAACATCTGAGGAAAGGGATTTAGGGGTTATTATTGCAGAGGATCTAAGGGTAAGTAGTCAATGTAATAGAGCAGCAGGAAATGCTGGCAGAATGCTTGGTTGTGTAGGGAGAGGTATTAGCAGTAGGAAAAGGGAAGTGCTGATGCCACTGTACAGAGCACTGGTGAGACCTCACTTGGAGTACTGTGTGCAGTACTGAAGACCGTATCTCCAGAAGGATATAGACATCTTAGAGAGAGTTCAGAGAAGGGCTACTAAAATGGTGTACGGCTTGAAGGAGAAAAGTTACCAGGAAAGGCTTAATGATCTTAACATGTACAGCTTGGAAAAAAGACGAGACAGAGGAGATATGATAGAAACATTTAAATACGTAAAGGGAATCCACAAGGTAGAGGAAGGGAGTATATTTAAAAGGAAACAAAGTAACAAAACAAGAGGACATAGTCTTAGATTAGAGGGGCAAAGGTTTAAAAGTAACATCAGGAAGCATTATTTTACCGAGAGGGTGGTGGATACATGGAACAGCCTTCCAGTTGAAGTGGTTGAGGCCAAAACAGTAATTGAATTTAAGCAAGCATGGGATAGGCATAAGGCTATCCTAAACAAAAGATAAATCCAGGTTAAGTATCCATGTAATTGGGCAGACTAGATGGGCCGAAAGGTTCTTATCTGCCGACATTTTACTATGTTTCTATAGGATGGAGATGCTGATCTTTCTGTCGTTGCTTCCCCTTTATATGATCAGTGTATAATTACACGCCGCGTCATCTACTCCACTCTCGCTCCTGACATATGAAATGATTAGTCAGGGCAGATAAATACATGGTTTATTCCAGTGTCTGTAGCTCTGAGCCCTGATCATGCAGGGGTTAAAATCAATACAAAGTGACTGAGTCATGTGTGATGAAATCACTCCTGATGTATAACACATGGTCATATGTAATCACATGATCTGGGTTCATAGTCTGACGACCAGTCACTCGTAGGACGACACATCCAGTGTCACCCCATCCCTGACCAGACGCAAAACTAAGAGCCAGGGACATCTATGGGGTCTACGATTCTAAGGTTTGAGGGGGGGCAAAGGTGGATTTTTCTTATCGTTATGTTTTGTAAGTCACAATGTGAGAGGGGGGGAGATAAAGATAAAAAGTGAGAAGGGGGGGGGGTGGAGCTGAGCGACATGGTAGATGGTCACGTTTTGCTGTGCTCCGTATGCAGACTTTGCTTTTTGCTGACAACCACCAGCCCCGTTGACCTTTGCAGTCACTTGGGCGAGTTGGATGACTTGGGGCCCGACTGACGGGTTCCCTCCATTCTTGAAGTACTCTGTGTTGTATTGCCGGCCTAGTCGGAGCGGCCATTGTGTGAGCCCTGAGTAATGCTGACTTTGCTTGATTGGCAGCTGCACAGCACACTTGAGTGCCTTACCGACCCCGGCGGTTCCCATTGGGTGATGGGGAGCTCCTGTCCCCCGGCCTCTGGGTTTCGAGCTCGAATGTAGAGCACTCCGGCCTCTTCCATGGGACTCCGCCTCCCACTCCCTGCATTGCATCCACCAGGTGTCCAAAGTCAGCCTTCCCCGCGGTGCTGGAATAATTATATATATATATATATTCCCCCCCACAGCCCCTCTGATGACATTATAAGGGCATGCCAAACAACGTCTACAGTACTGCCCGTCAAGGGAATTCCAATACAAAAGATGCAGAGGTCCTTTGGACCCCTGCATCTCTTGAACTGTGCAACATAGGACGTCATTTTAGGTGTCGTTGGAAATCAAATATGACCAGGTATATATATATATATATATATATATACATACATATATATATATATGTATATATATATATATATATATATAAATGATATAAAAAAATTTAACAATCCCTTTTTTCTAGACCTGCAGTATTGTTCACTTTTCAATATTAAAGTGCATAACGTTGCTGCACTAACTCACCTTCTTGTTTCCCACAGCAGCAGCAAGTGTGGAGGGAATGGAGCAATGCGTTAATCCGCTGCAGAGAGCGCAGGGGACACATTGGACTCCTGCATCACCATTTTGTACAAGGTCAAATGAGGTGTCATTATAAAGCATAGAATCTGGCCTTTCCAATGATACCAAACATGACAATATATAATATTAAAAATTGAAAAGCTAAAAACAAAAATATAGAGGGGCGAAAAGTTTTTTTTTTAAATGCTGTGACATTGTCCATTTTTCACATATAAAATGACTAATACCACTGCCATTGCTCACCTTTCCATTTCCCATGCCGGGAGCAAGTTCATTGTTTTATACAATGTCATAAAATGCAATGCTCCAAAATACTTGCAACAAAAGATAATTTTTTCCAGTTTTGGTTAAAAATGTAGGTTGTTATTTTTTTGGGGAGAGGGTGACAGGATCTCCATTTATGATATTTTTTTCATAAAGACTAACCCATAGAATATATACCCACAAATAGTTGGATGATAAAATGTGGAAAAATAAATTTACACGCTGCAAAAGATTGAAATCTGAATGGAAATTCGCACTTTTGACATTTTTTGTTTGGAGTCTGATGAAAAAAAAAGATATATAACTTGTCTGGGCTCTACAATAAAACATGACGTTTAAACCTGAGGAGCAAAAAAATTGTGAAAATGAGCTCAGCACCCAGGGGTGAAATGGCTCAGCAGTGAAGGGGTTCATGCAGTGTTTTCGGTGAATAGAGCTTGAAAAATATGGAGCAAACGGGACTGGAAGGAGGTGGTGCTCCACGCAGTCTGACCCCATTAAGATGCTGAAGTGGTCTACTTTATTTATCTGGAGAACTGTTTAAAATGGAACAGCTACACTCTGTGACTCCTCTCATGGACTGTAAGAGAGTGCCTTCTTCTAAAACATTTCCCACATTCGGAACAAGCAAACGGCTTCTCTCCTGTATGTATTCGCTCATGTGCAGTAAGATCCCACTTTGTTTTAAAACCCTTCCCACATTCAGAACATGCAAATGGCTTCTCTCCAGTATGGATTCTCCAATGTACAGTAAGAAGACTTGCACGCTTAAAACATTTGCCACATTCAGAACATGCAAATGGATTTTCTCCTGTATGAATTCTCACATGTCGAATATGCTCACCCTTTGTTTTAAAACATTTCTCACATTCAGGACATGCAAATGGCTTCTCTCCTGTATGAATTCTCTCATGTTCGGTAAGATTACCCTTCCTTCTAAAACATTTCCCACACTCAGAACATGGAAATGGCTTTTCACCCTTATGCATTTTCTCATGTAAAGTAAGATGACTTTGCTGCTTAAAACATTTCCCACATTCAGAACAAGCAAATAGCCTCTCTCCTGTATGAATTCTCTCATGTACAGTAAGAGCCCGCTTTGTTTTAAAACACTTCCCACATTCAGAACAAGCAGACGGCTTCTCTCCTGTATGAATTCTCTCATGTACAGTAAGATCACTCTTTGTTCTAAAACATTTCTCACATTCAGAACATGCATACGGCTTCTCTCCTGTATGAACTCTCTCGTGTACAGTAAGCTCCCACTTTGATTTAAAACACTTCCCACATTCAGAACATGCAAATGGCTTCTCTCCAGTATGAATTCTCTCATGTACAGTAAGCTCACCCTTTCCTCTAAAACATTTCTCACATTCAGAACATGCAAATGGCTTCTCTCCTGTATGAACTATCTTGTGTTTACCAAGATTTGCATTTGTGCTTAAACATTTCTCGCTTTCAGGGCACAGAAATGTCCCAGATGACAGTCCTTTTGGATCCTCTGAGGAGTGCCAATCTTCATCTTTGATCATTATTTCTTCTTGCTTTACTGATAGAGGCTCCATGATGTCTTCTTCAACATATGGCATTGGTTCTTTCTTAATTCCTGAAGACATTTCAGAACCTTTTCTGTACTCCTGGGGGGGAGGGGGTACAATAATTTACTCTGGTCACCAAACAAATGCAGCCATGTCAAACCTCTTTATGCTGGCATGGGTTGCCAGAGATTTCTTTAGGATTAAAACGAAACATTTCTTGAAGCCATTTCTTGAACCCCATGCTAAATGTACAAATAGTCTTGCAGACATATAGAAATGAGATTTTAACCTCCAAAAGGGGAATTTTCTGTCTAGCGAGGTTACTCTGATTTAGCAGACACTACAGAATAAAGTTGGACTGAAGAAAAATCAGGATATATTTAATGTGCAATAACCCACGATCTGATAATCCGTATCTATTAAAATGTAAATCAGATAACGCTGCACAATGTACCTTTTCTGGTTATCAATGATAAATTCCACAGGAACAAAATGCTTTTCTATCAACCGGAGCAAATGAATGTGTCTTTAAATCTGCAAAATATAGAACAAGAAAACACACAGAGGGTTACACACAGGGGCTTTTCATTTCAGCCCATTTCGCCAAAAATATGGTGCATTCACAATTCCATTTTGCTGAAAATTAACTCGCCGAAGCAGTTATCAGGGATCGGTGAGGGGTCCACTCATGGACACAGATGTCTGTGAGGGGCCCTTGCACGGTCTGCCGCTGGCACCCGCAAGGATTCCGAGACTAGGATGAAGGAGCAGGAGAATTCAGTTCCTCCGCACTCCACCTTGACCCTGACGTGTCACGTGAGTGATGCAGGACTATATACAGAATACGCAAACATGTAACACAGTGTCTATATACAGAATGCGCCTGTAAACATGTAACATAGTGTCTATATACAGAATGCGCCTGTAAACATGTAATATAGTGACTATATACAGAATACGCAAACATGTAACACAGTGACTACATACAGAATGCACCTGTAAACATGTAACATAGTGCCTATATACAGAATGCGCCTGTAAACATGTAACATAGTGCCTATATACAGAATGCACCTGTAAACATGTAACATAGTGCCTATATACAGAATGCATCTGTAAACATGTAACACAGTGACTATATACAGAATGCGCCTGTAAACATGTAACATAGTGAGTATATACAGAATGCGCCTGTAAACATGTAACATAGTGCCTATATACAGAATGCATCTGTAAACATGTAACACAGTGACTATATACAGAATGCGCCTGTAAACATGTAATATAGTGAGTATATACAGAATGCACCTGTAAACATGTAACACAGTGACTATATACAGAATGCGCCTGTAAACATGTAACATAGTGACTATATACAGAATGCACCTGTACACATATAACAGTGACTATATTGCCTACATATTTATTTTCTGTATATTTGTCTTTTGTTTTTAATATCTTGCATTTTATTACTTTGTATTTCTGTAACATTTCAAATGTTCTTGAATCCAGGACATACTGAAAACGAGAGAAATCTCAGTGTATCCTTCCTGCTAAAATACGTTGCAAATAAATAGTTTTTGTTCATTGTAACATGTGTGTGTTTTGTATTTAATAAATTTATTTCTGTATTTGTACATCTAACCCAGTTGATTTGTTTGGATCTTTGTCCAAGTGAGTTTCCTATTCCCCGGTTTTCAGCTACATATATAGTCCCTTTATATACACACACAGGATACATATACACAGCTTCTTCCTCTATATAAAAACACACAGGGCACATGTTACATAGGCTGGAAAAAAGACATGCGTCCATCGGGTTCAGCCTCTCACACATCACCTGCTGCTGTTGATCCAAAAGAAGGCAAAAAACCCAGTCTGAAGCGCTCGCCAATATGCAACACACTGGGAAAAGATTCCTTCTTGACCCCAGAATGGCGTCAGATTTCTCCTTGGATCAAGAAGCTTTTACCCACATATTAAATATTATAACCCTTAATATTCTGTGTCTGCAGGAATTCATCCAGTCGTTTTTTTAAAAGTCTGTACAGACTCAGACCCAACCACCTCAACAGGCAGAGAATTCCACAGCTTTACTGTTCTCACTGTAAAATAACCCTTCCTATGCTTTAGGCTGAATTTCCTTTCGTCCAGTGTAAATGGGTGAACTTGTGTCCTGTGTATAGACCTGTTAATGAATAGGTTTCCAGACAATGGTTTATAATGGCCCCGTATATATTTATATAAGGTTGATCAGATCCCCTCTAAGGCGCCGTTTCTCTAAACTAAACAGGTTTAAGCTTGTTAGTCTTTCCTCATAACTTAACCTTCCATCCCCCTTATTAATTTAGTCGCCCGTTTCTGCACTTTTTCTAGAACTATAATATCCTTACTTAAGACAGGTGCCCAAAATCGCACAACAAATTCAAGGTGCGGCCTGACCATTGATTTATACAGAGGCAAAATTATGTTTTCATCCCGAGAGTGAACTCCCCTTTTAATGCATGCATTGCCAATACCTTGCTGGCCTTGGCAGCTGCTGTTTGATATTCGGCATTGTTACTTAGTTTGAAGTCTATGATTATTCCCAAATCCTTCTCCTGCTTGGATTTCCCTAACTCCGTACCATTTAGGGTATAAATTGCTTGTGTGTTCTTCACTCCAAAGTGCATAACTTTGCATTTATCTACAATACATTTCATCTGCCATTTAAGTGCCCAGTCCCCCAATCTATCTAAATGCCTCTGCAGCGAAGTAACATCCTGCTCACATTGTATTACTTTTCCTAGTTTTGTGTCATCTGCAAACACTGATACATGACTTTCAATGCCTAGCTCAAGGTCATTTATAAATAAATTGAATAGAATTAGTCCTATAACAGACCCCTGAGGGACACCACTTACCACTGATGTCCATCTTGAAAATGTACCATTTATGACCACTCTCTGTACCCTATCTTTTAGCCAGTTTTCTATCCAAGAACAAGTATTTTCATCTAGTCCAATATTTCTTAATTTAAATAGTAACCTTTTGTGTGGAACTGTGTCGAAAGCTTTGGCAAAATCTAAGTAAATCACATCCACTGCGACCCCCTGATCTATACGTCTACTTACTTCCTCATAGAACGTAATTAGGTTAGTCTGACATGATCTGTGTTTCATGAAACCATGCTGATTTTTGCCAATAACATTATACCTCCCAATAAATTCCTGAATATTATCCCTTAGTAACCCCTCAAATACTTTCCCAGCCACAGATGTTAAGCTCACAGGTCTAGAATTCCCAGGCACAAATTTTAAACCTTTCTTAAATATTAGGGACCACGTCAGCTTTTCTCCAATCCTCTGGTACTATTCCTGAAAGAAAAGAATCTTGAAAGATTAAGCACATAGGTTTACATATTTCAACACATAGCTCCCGCAGTCAGTGGCGTAGCGTGGGTTGTCAGCGCCCGGGGCAAAGCAAGAATTGTGCGCCCCCCCCCAACCTGTGGACACGGTAACACACCATGATTCCCTTCCACCAGTAGAATATTGACCCCCTTTACCCCACAAGCACATGTATTGTATATTAACAAAATACTGATATTATAAAAAATTTAAACACACATGCCCCCCCACGCTCTGCCACTGCTACCAGTCACCCTGTCCCAGTATACCCTAGCATAGTTCCACTCTCACACTATACCCAGTCACTCTCAGTACCCCCACTTTCTCCCAATATCCCCAGTCCCTCTCTCTCCATGTACCCCAGTCACTCTCTCCCAGTACCCCCAGTCCCTCTCTCTCCATGTACCCCAGTCACTCTCTCCCAGTACCCCCACTTTATCCCAATACCCCAGCCACTCTCTAAGTACCCCAGTCAATCCCTCCCAGTCACTCTCAGTACCCCTACTTTTTCTCAGGACCCCTAGTCTCTCTCTCCAAGTACCCCAGTTACTCTCTATCTCTCCCAGTACCCCCAGTCACTCCCTCCCAGTACCCCCCAGTCATCTCCCCAGTACCCCCAGTCATTCATTCTCCCAGTACCCCCAATCACGCTCTCTCTTTTTCTCCAAGTACCCCCACTTTCTCCCAGTAGCCCGCAATCACTCACTCCCTCCCTGTACCCCCAGTCACTCACTCTCCCAGAACCCCAGTCGCTCCTTCCCAGTACCCCCAGTCACTCACTCTCTCCCAGTACCCCAGTCACTCTCTCTCTTTTTCTCTCCCAGTACCCCCACTTTCTCCCAGTACTCCCAGTACCCCCAGTCACTCCCTCCCTCCCTGTACTCCCCAGTCACTCTCTTCCAGTACCCGCAGTCGCTCCCTCCCAGTACCCCAGTCACTCTCTCTCTCCCAGTCACTCTCTGCCAGTATCCCCAGTCAGTAACCCCTTAATGTGTAATGGTCATGCTGCCCGAACCTCCAGTCATCCTCTCCCTGTACCCGCAGTACCCCCTCACTGTGTGGTGGTCATGCTGCTCTGGAGTCACACAGTGTCGTTTACCTGTGTTGAGTTGTTAGTGGCCCGGGGGGGGGAGCTGTCCAGGGGGCTTAGTGGAGACCGGATTTTATATGTACTGCAGGGAAGGCGCCTCCCTCCCTCCTTCCTGTTCAGCGGCTGCAGGGCTGCCAGCGGCGGGGGGGGCTGGAAAGGGGCTTCAAGAGGGGCTGACAAGCGTGGTATAGGGTGTTCCTTTGAATAAAGCTGCGCAGCTTCATGTGACTCATGTCATCGTTAAGGAGGAGTCAGGACAGGACCAGAATTTTCTGTCCTAGTCCTCCCTTCTGCACACTAGGTCACCGCCGGTGTGGCAAAACTGGTGGACACCTTGCTGTTCCCTGCTGGAAAATATTAGTGGTTCAAATTTCTTTTTAAATTTTGCGCCCCCTAAGAAAATTGCGCCCGGGGCGACCGCCCCCGAGGCCCCCCCCCACGCTACGCCACTGCCCGCAGTACTCACGGGTGAATTCCATCTGGCCCTGGGGCTTTATTCACATTGTTTAATTGCTGAAAAGCCTTGTCCGGAGTCAACCAGTCACTTTTTATTAGTAAGTTTTTATCAATGAATTGCATGTCTCCTGTTATAGGTTTCTCTTTGATAAATAATGAAGAAAAATAATCATTCAAAATGTCTGCCTTCTCTTGATCTTCAGTTAACAATACCTCTGACTCAGATTTTAGTGAACCTACATTTTCACTCTTGGGTTTTTTAGAATTTATGTACCTAAAGAATCTTTTAGGGTTGGTCTTGCTTTCTTTGGCTCTTTTTCATTTTCTAGTTTAGCCCATCTAATCGTTTTTTTACATGCTTTATTGGCTGCCCTATATGCTTTATAAGATGCCTCAGATTTATCAGATTCAAAAGCTTTAAATGCCTTCCTTTTAGTTTTCATTTCCTTGGTTACCTTCCTACTAAGCCACATTGGTTTCAGTCTGTTTTTAATACAGTATTTATTAACCAGTGGAATATATTGTTACGTGTACTTTTCTAGTGTTAGTTTAAAGATATTCCACATATCCTCAGTGTTTTTCCCATTAAAGAGTTTCTGCCAGTCAAGGACATTGAGAGCTTCTTTTATTTTAATAAAGTTGGCCTTTTTAAAATTATATGTTTTAGCATGCCCCTTATGAATGTGTTTTTTTTTAGTTTATTTCAAAAGACACCATATTATGGTCACTGTTTCCCAACAGTTCCCTTACATGAATATTTGAGAAAAGATCCACATTATTTGTTATAACCAGATCCAGACAGTTATCCTCTCTAGTTGGTGTTTCTACCAGTTGTGTCATGAAGGTATCATTTAAAAAGGTTCAGAAACCGGATTCCTTTCGCTGAATTACTAGTCCCACTATCCCAATTAATGTCCGGCTAATGAAAATCTCCAATAATTAAAGTGCTACCATGATGTGCAGCCTTCCTAAGTTGTTCTTCCTCATCATTATCTATATTAGGTGGTTTATAACATATGCCAAACAATAGTTGACTTCCCTGTTTAGTCCCCAAAGAAATATTTACCCATAAGGATTCCATATTATTATACTTTATATAGTTACATAGTTACATAGTTATATAGGCTGAAAAAAGACATGCGTCCATCGGGTTCAGCCTCTCCCACATAACCTAGCATATTCCGCAGCGCTGAACAATGGGCACAATATAGACAGGGTTACAATACACGGGGACTGAACAACATTTGATAAACCAGTACAGGAGGAAACGAGGGCCCTACATTTCCCTCATCGCCTACCAGGTGTGTAATATTTGGCTTTAAATCCTGATTTACATACAAACATACTCCACCCCCTTTCTTAGGTTTCCTATCCCTTCTAAACAATGCATAACCATATAAGTTTACATCCCAGTCATGCGTTTCATCCCACCATGTTTCTGTTATTTCTATTATGTCATATTGCTTAGTGAATGCTATTGCCTCTAGTACCCCCAACTTGTTATTGAGGCTCCTTGCATTAGCAAGCATACATTTAATATTGTCTCTACCCAGCCATGCCGAATGCGACTTTACATTGCATGCCTCCACTGTTCTGACATTAGTCTGAGCTGAAACCCTTCCGCTATCTGCTCTGTCTCCATTTTGTAAGATACTGTATCCCTCCCCCCTTCCACTAGTTTAAAGTCTCCTCCAACCTTTTAACCATCCTCTCCCCTAGCACAGCAGACCCTCTTCCATTCAGGTGCATTCCATCACGACTATACAGATTGTACCCCAGTGCAAAATGAGCCCAGTGCTCTAAAAACCCAAATCCCTCCTTCCTGCACCAAGCTTTAAGCCACGCATTGATCTCCCTGATCTCCCGCTGCCTTTCCACTGTAGCGCGTGGCACAGGTAGTATCTCAGAAAATACTACACAGTCTTTGTTGGTGTTTATATATATATATATATATATATATATACATACATACATACAAACCAGAAAGCGCGCACACCAAATATATATATATATATGTATATATATACACAAACAGGGTACACATACACATCATTTCTCTCTCTATAACACACTATATACACACAGCTTCACTCACTCTATATAACACAACAGATATACACACACACGCACACACACACACATCTACAAAATCAGCAGAGTATAGCAGTGCATAGAGATACCTTTCTTATTGGACTAACGTTACATTTAAAAGACAAGCATTCGAGAGTGTAACCTCTCTTCTTCAGATCTGAAGCTATACACATACCCATATATTCTAATTTTCTGTATAACACACAGGGTATATATACCCTCAGCCCTCGCTTCCGGTGTCGGGGGCAACTGCACAAATACCAAGTACTCGTGCAGATCCTGGTAATGGCACCGGTGCAGATACTAGTATCCCTAATTCTAATAGAATAAAATAGGGCCAGGCAGGCTCCCCTGTTAATAAACCCCAGGGGCCATGTCCTGGCGAAAAAAATGAGGGAACTCAAAGAATTCCACTACCCCCATTACCAAAAAAAAAAAAGAAGCACGCACAAAGTGCATGCTACGGTCTCACAGACAAAAAAAAAAGACAATGTGCATGTGCACCTTGCCTTGGCAACGTCGCACTGACAATTATCACTGACGTGTCAGTGTGACATTGCTTGTGCATTTTGTGGTGTGGCGCGCATATGTAGTGTGTTGTTTTGTCAGTGAACAGCCAATTTCACGCCAGCAGAAGGGATGTACACGCACTGCTAGTGACGAAGGACTCGCTCAGTTACAACTTGATCAAATGATGGAACACTGGTAATAGTGAGTTGCAATGGGTTAATAGCTCCCACAACCATTGCTCTTTTATGGCTCTATTAGCAGCTGAGCTGGATAATTTTCTTTATGACGTTTTCCAATAAATAATTTTGCTGAAAGCCTGTCCAGTTCATGTTAATATTGAAATGTATGGCCAGACACCCCATTTACCCACTGCACACCCTGACCACACAGACCTTAGATATATATATACAGTTGTGTTCAAAATTATTCAACCCCCCAATGCTGTAAAGGGTTTTAGGGAATTTAGTGTACATTTGTAATTGTATTCAGAATGAAATCCTACAAGGACTTTTTAAAGAACCATATGCAACTAAAATGACATCAATTGGTTTTGTAATACAGTAGTAAATGTTTCTTTTGTGAATTCTTCATTGACACAATTATTCAACCCCTTAAAGACTACCACTCTGAAGAACAGAGGTTCATTCAAGTGTTTTCAATCAGGTATTGAAAACACCTGTGGATGTCACGGAGCAGCAATAAAGCATAATAAGCACCAATTAGGCAGCTTTAAAATGACTGTGATACTCAGCTCCTTCTAGACATTTACTGGTGTGGTTACAAACATGGTGAAGTCAAGAGAATGGTCCAGGAAGACAAGAGAAGAGGTGATTACTCTTCACAGGAAGGGCAATGGCTATAAGAAGATTGCAAAGATGTTAAACATACCAAGAGAGACCATAGGAAGCATCATTCGCAAATTCAAGGCAAAGGGCACTGTTGAAACGCTACCTGGTCGTGGCAGAAAGAAGATGCTGACTTCGACTGCTGTGCGCTACCTGAAGCGTAGAGTGGAGAAAAGTCCCCGTGTGACTGCTGAGGAACTGAGAAAAGATTTGTCAGATGTGGGTACTGAAGTTTCAGCTCAGACAATACGGCGCACACTGCGTAATGAAGGCCTCCATGCCAGAACTCCCAGGCGCACCCCCATGCTGTCTCCAAAGAATAAGCAGAGTCGACTGCAGTATGCCAAAAGTCATGTGGACAAACCACAGAAGTTTTGGGATAGTGTTCTGTGGACTGATGAAACAAAATTAGAACTGTTTGGGCCCATGGATCAACGCTATGTTTGGAGGAGGAAAAACAAGGCCTATGAAGAAAAGAACACCTTGCCTACTGTGAAGCATGGCGGTGGGTCAATCAGGCTTTGGGGCTGTTTTGCTTCTGCAGGTACAGGGAAGCTTCAGCGTGTGCAAGGTACCATGAATTCTCTTCAGTACCAGGAGATATTGGATGACAATGTGATGCAGTCCGTCACAAACCTGAGGCTTGGGAGACGTTGGACCTTTCAACAGGACAATGATCCCAAGCATACCTCCAAGTCCACTAGAGCATGGTTGCAGATTAAAGGCTGGAACATTTTGGAGTGGCCATCGCAGTCACCTGACTTAAATCCGATTGAGAACCTCTGGTGGGACTTAAAGAAAGCAGTTGCAGTGCGCAAGCCTAAAAATGTGACTGAACTGGAGGCTTTTGCCCATGACGAATGGGCGAAGATGCCCGTAGATCGCTGCAAGACACTTGTGTCAAGTTATGCTTCACGTTTAAAAGCTGTTAGTACAACATCCTTTTACAGTTATAAGTACTAAGATTGAATGTCACTTGGGGGTTGAATAAAACTGATAATGATGTGAGCACAGAAAAGACATTTGTGGTTATTTCATTATAAATGTTATGTTATATTTGTCTGACCTACACGTGCCTCTTTGATTTAATTGTAAGCAAGATGACTGCATGATCAAAATCAATGTCAAACTGGCCAAAACACTCAATTTCAGTGGGGGTTGAATAATTTTGAACACAACTGTATATATATATATATATAATCACACACACCCGAGAATCATGTATAATCCAGCGCAGGCCCCCAGAATTCTATATACCCAGCGCAGGCCCCCAGAATTCTAAATAACCAGCGCAGGCCCCCAGAATTCTAAATAACCAGCGCAGGCCCCCAGAATTCTAAATAACCAGCGCAGGCCCCCAGAATTCTAAATAACCAGCGCAGGCCCCCAGAATTATATATGCCCAGCGCAGGCCCCCCAGAATTCTATATACCCAGCGCAGGTCCCCAGAATTCTATATAACCAGCGCAGGCCCCCAGAATTCTATATAACCAGCGCAGGCCTCCAGAATTCTATATAACCAGCGCAGACCCCAGAAGTCTATATACCCAGCGCAGACCCCAGAACTATACTTACCATATCCAGACAGACCTCCCGCATGTTCCTCCGAGCTCCAGTTTGCTCCTGCACGAGGCCGTCAGCTTCTTCTGATCTGAAGGCTGTGACGCGCTCTCGCGAGATCTCGGCTGTAAGCCGCGTCACAGCCTTCACAGAGCTGAGGACGGCGGCCGTGCAAGGGAGCAAGCAGGCAGCACTCGGGGGAACACGCGGCCAGTCGAGGGGGCTGCTAGCAAAATGCTGCTAATACCTTCCACTAGCAGCCCCAGCGATAAACTAAATCAGCCATAGCGGGAACATGCATTCCTAAAGGACTCCAGCCCTGGTTAACCCACTCTGTCTATCACAAGTAACCAGTTCCTGCTCAACCCACTACAAGCAGCCTGAGGGGGAGGGGGGGGGGTCTGTGGTCATTCAGTATGGGGGCTGCTTTTGCCTAGAGACCACCAGAAGCAAAACCACGAAACATTAACCCCCGGGTCACCAAGCAAAAACCCAGGCAGCGCATCCTAGAAAATTATAAAAGATAGCAACTATGCACTTTAACCCATTCCCTGCCAGAAAGCTCCATCTCAGTGATTGTGGCCCTGCAGGGGGTGATTGTCCCACAGGGGCTTCTTATAGACTAAGCATGGCCTTATTCCCATGGCTGGGAGACATTTCATTGCTGAATTCACACACATCATTATACAGCGGATACAGCTTATAATCAGCAATATATGCATTTACTTACAAGAAGCCGCTCACTCCCAGGACCCTCAGCCTGGATCTCCTCTCTGGATTCACCAGCTGGATCTGCCGCCTCACAGGGCTCAGGACACAAAGGACAAAGGGGATGGAGCTACAGGGGTTAAAGGAGAGGCAGGAGTTACAGGGGTTAAAGGGGATGGAGCTACAGGGGTTAAAGGAGAGGCAGGAGTTACATGTATTAAGAAAACAATAAAAACACAAAATGTGAAAATAAAGTAAAAGCTGCACTGACAGGAAGAAAACAACACAGGCGCACCCTGATGACATCACAGCTCATGTGACTGGCTGGGGGAGGGGAATGGCGGACACTAAGCTCTGAGCTGCCTGGATCCAGCCCTCTCCGGATAGGGATAATCCACTGCAGACATCATAAACACACAAGGTAATCTCCTGCATCACGTGAGCCCTGCAGCCAATCACATGAGCTGTGCTGTGTGTGAGAAGCTGAGGATGTGCCGGTGTTGTGTCGGCCCTGGCCCCTTACTACGGGCTCCATGAGGCTGCTCACACCCCCATGTGACTGGAGAGGACACACACAGGAGTAGCACAGACAGGGCTGGTGTCCTGGGAGAGGAGGCTCAGGTATGTGCGGGCGCCATGTCCCTCATGCTGGTTATTGCATGGAATGCTGTCTATTATTCGCATATTCTGTGTCATTGGAAACAGCAGAGCCTTTGTGAGTGTATAGGATGGAGATGCTGATCTTTCTGTCGTTGCTTCCCCTTTATATGATCAGTGTATAATTACACGCCGCGTCATCTCCTCCACTCTCGCTCCTGTCATATGAAATGATTAGTCAGGGCAGATAAATACATGGTTTATTCCAGTGTCTGTAGCTCTGATCATGCAGGGGTTAGAATCGGCACAAAGTGACTGAGTCATGTGTGATGAAATCAAGTGTATAACACAGGGTCGCATGAAGTCACATGATCTGGGTTCATAGTCTGACGACCAGTCACTCGTAGGACGACACATCCAGTGTCACCCCATCCCTGACCAGACGCAAAACTAAGAGCCAGGGACATCTATGGGGTCTACGATTGTAAGGTTTGAGAGGGGGGGGATTTATTTCTTATCGTTATGTTTTGTAAGTCACAATGTGAGAGGGGGGAGATAAGAGGGAGCAGAGCTGAGAAACATGGTGGATGGTCACGTTTTGCTGTGCTCCATATGCAGACTTTGCTTTTCGCCGGCCCCGTTGACCTTTGCGGTCACTTGGGTGAGTTGGATGACTTGGGGCCTGACTGTGACGGGTTCCTGCCGCTCTCAAACGTCCTTTGGGTCGTATTGCCGGCCTGCTCCTGTCCCGCGGTCTAGTCGGAGCAGACATTGTGAGCCTTGAGTAACGCTGTGTTTACTTGATTGGCCGCTGCACCGCACACTTGAGTGCCTTACCGACCCCGGCGGTTCCCATTGGGCGATGTGGAGCTCCTGTCCCCCGGCCTCTGGGTGTCGAGCTCGGATGTGGAGCGCTCCGGCCTGTTCCATGGGACTCGGCCTCCCACTCCCAATTTTCCAGGCCGCAATCTCAGGCATTGGCGACTGCCTGCAATTTCTGTCGGGGACTCCTGAGGAGTGCCTGCTGGCTGTGTCGTGGGGTGCCAGATGGTGCACGAGGGTTTGAGCCGGCTGGAGGAGGCACTGCGGCGGTGGTGCCAGAGGAGCGCATGTCCTGTCACTACATCAGATTGGGTGTCAGGGCTTCGGCTTACTGACAATGAGGGAAAGTGATCGGAGGGGCCCGTGTGCCTGGGGAATGTGCTGCCCCTTGAGGTTGTACCTGTGGCCCTGATGGAGGTGGTTGGGACGCGGCGTGGCTCGGCCTCTCTGCTGGCTCCGGGACTCTCTGGCAGCTGCTGGCTGGCCCTCAAGGAGTGTGACGTCTGCTCTGCCTTTCCCTATGCTGTGGTCCTATTGTGTGCCCTGTCCCATGGATGGCTCTACTCCCCGTTGTGGAGGTGTACCTGTGTGGTCCGCATCTTGCTCTGCGGGGCGTACCTTACAGCCCCCTGTGCTACTGCTGCCATTTCTAGACACAGGTTGAAGTGACCCCCCCCCCCATTCTTTTTCTTCATTAACAGGATCTACTTGTTTTCATTTATTTTATTTTTTTTTTGTTCCCCTACCTCTTTTGATGAACTCCTATTCTTGTGACGGACCTTTTTTGATCCCTCCCCCTTTTTTTGTGCATTATGGGACTGTCTCAGCGTGCACCATTGTGGCAGCTACCATGGCTCTGCCTGCCATGTCTGGCCCTCGAAAGCCCTGGCCTCGTGACTGTAAACTTCCATGGCCTCCTACAGTCCTTCGGATTCCAGGGAGTGAGCCAGGATCGTCACGTATCTGGCCCCTGCCAGCCAAAATCTTTTTTTTCTCTTTTTCCCTTGTGCTATTGTGGCATCTATTGAGGAGGTTTATGCCTTTTTGTTATTTCTATTTGATAATACCTTTTTTCCTCCCTCCCTGCTTGCTGACATGCTTTCAAAATAAAAATTGTAAATTAAAAAAAAACTGAGCAGAATATTCCTGTATAATTTCAGACACGTTGCGCTTCGTCTAATTGTTCCTCCACAAGATCCGGGCGTCCAGGTAACCTGTGATAATGAATCCAGACACAGCCAGGGATCCACTGAGCCAGAGGATCCTGGATCTAACTCTGGAGATGATCTTTCTGCTGACTGGAGAGGTAAGAGATTCCATGAGATCGCCATATTCCTGCTGATATTAAATCCCCCTGGAGCTGTGTGACCCAGGAGACATTTCAAAGGCAGATCAGTAGTAGATTCATGTTAATGCATGTCATGTGTAAATAAAGGTTCCAGCACACCATACAGCCAGGGGTGGATCCAGAC
The DNA here is from genome assembly GCA_009667805.1 of Leptobrachium leishanense. Taxonomy (NCBI): domain Eukaryota; kingdom Metazoa; phylum Chordata; class Amphibia; order Anura; family Megophryidae; genus Leptobrachium; species Leptobrachium leishanense. The sequence continues at coordinate 356,552 of RXON01003481.1, forward strand.
ACAGGTTTTGGGGGGGGGGGGCATTCTACCAGTTTTGGCCAAGAGCTGGTGTTGGGTTCGCAGTGACAGGCATATATATTGGCCCCCAGCTCACCTGGATATATTGGCCCCCAGCTCACACATGGATATATTGACCCACAGCTCACACATGGATATATTGCCCCCAGCTCACACATGAATATATTGCCCCCAGCTCACACATGGATATATTGCCCCCCAGCTCACACATGGATATATTGCCCCCCAGCTCACACATGGATATATTGCCCCCAGCTCACACATGGATATATTGCCCCCCAGCTCACACATGGATATATTGCCCCCCAGCTCACACATGGATATATTGCCCCCCAGCTCACACATGGATATATTGCCCCCCAGCTCACACATGGATATATTGCCCCCCAGCTCACACGTGGATATATTGCCCCCCAGCTCACACGTGGATATATTGCCCCCCCAGCTCACACGTGGATATATTGCCCCCCAGCTCACACGTGGATATATTGCCCCCAGCTCACACGTGGATATATTGCCCCCCAGCTCACACGTGGATATATTGCCCCCAGCTCACACGTGGATATATTGCCCCCCAGCTCACACGTGGATATATTGCCCCCCAGCTCACACGTGGATATATTGCCCCCCAGCTCACACGTGGATATATTGCCCCCCAGCTCACACGTGGATATATTGCCCCCCAGCTCACACGTGGATATATTGCCCCCCAGCTCACACGTGGATATATTGCCCCCAGCTCACACGTGGATATATTGCCCCCAGCTCACACGTGGATATATTGCCCCCAGCTCACACATGGATATATATATATATATATATATATATATATATGCCTCCAGCTCACACATGGATATATTGCCCCTCCAGCTCCCACGTGGATATGTTGCCCCTCCAGCTCCCACGTGGATATGTTGCCCCTCCAGCTCCCACGTGGATATGTTGCCAGCTCCCACGTGGATATGTTGCCCCCTCCAGCTCCCACGTGGATATGTTGCCCCCCCAGCTCACACGTGGATATATTGCCCCCAGCTCACACGTGGATATATTGCCCCCAGCTCACACGTGGATATATTGCCCCCCAGCTCACACGTGGATATATTGCCCCCAGCTCACACGTGGATATATTGCCCCCAGCTCACACGTGGATATATTGCCCCCAGCTCACACGTGGATATATTGCCCCCAGCTCACACGTGGATATATTGCCCCCAGCTCACACATGGATATATATATATATATATATATATTGCCTCCAGCTCACACATGGATATATTGCCCCTCCAGCTCCCACGTGGATATGTTGCCCCTCCAGCTCCCACGTGGATATGTTGCCCCCTCCAGCTCCCACGTGGATATGTTGCCCCCCCAGCTCACACGTGGATATGTTGCCCCCCCAGCTCACACGTGGATATGTTGCCCCCCCAGCTCACACGTGGATATGTTGCCCCCCCCAGCTCACACATGGATATATTGCCCCCCAGCTCACACGTGGATATGTTGCCCCCCCAGGTCACACGTGGATATGTTGCCCCCCCAGCTCACACGTGGATATGTTGCCCCCCCCAGCTCACACGTGGATATGTTGCCCCCCCAGCTCACACGTGGATATGTTGCCCCCCCCAGCTCACACGTGGATATGTTGCCCCCCCCAGCTCACACGTGGATATGTTGCCCCCCCCAGCTCACACGTGGATATGTTGCCCCCCCCAGCTCACACGTGGATATGTTGCCCCCCCCAGCTCACGCGTGGATATGTTGCCCCCCCAGCTCACGCGTGGATATGTTGCCCCCCCACCTCTCACCTGCTCCTCTGCTGCCAGGCCTCAGGCTGTGCCGGCATTCTTCTCCTCCCTACGAGGCGAGCGGCTGCTGGCATGCAGCTTGGCCTCTCGCCGGGCGGGAACCACCTGACCAGCGGAGATGCATTCTCACGAGATTGCGTGCTGGTCAGGTGGTTCCCATCCCAGGTGAGCGACCAAGCTGCATGCCAGCCAGCCTATCGCCTCGTAGGGAGGAGAAGAATGCCGGCGGCAGCAATTTTCTCGGGGGGGGGGGGCAATTGCCCATTGCCCCCCCCCTCTGGATCCGCCCCTGCATACAGCACACTATGGAGATAACACACTGATACATACACAAAAGCATGGGGGGCCAGGAGGGCGACCTGTTTTAGACCTCTCTATATTGGGCTCACTCTCAATGTTTAGGGTCATAGGGTGGTGAAGATCCATGAGATGGTCAGTGACAGCAGCCGTCACCAAATATCAGAAGGACACGGCTGGAGCCAAAGCTTCAATACGAAGCCTCCACCTCACTCAGGAATCCATGAGCAAAACCATGAGAAGATCCTGGAGCTGAGCAATCAGATCATCCGTCTGCTGACTGGAGAGGTGAGGCGGCTGGGAATGGGACATTATACGCTAACACCAAGGCATGTGTCTGGATGGTGACTGTGTCATTGTGTGTCTCAGGTTCCTATACGCTGTGAGGATGTCACTGTCTATCTCTCCATGGAGGAGTGGGAGTATGTGGAGCGACACAAGGAGCTCTATGAGGACGTCATGATGGAGGATCACCAGCCTGTTATTACACGGGGTAAGAGATGCTTTAATTCTCATAATGTTTGTGTCCAATCCCAGAGCAACGTGTCCCAATAATCCCCTGAAATGTTGGCTGTGCCGTGTAATAGACGTGTTCCTGAATGAACGTCTCACGTGTTAATGTGATTTCCCTCCAATAGATCAATCTGTATCGGGTGAATTTCACGCTCCGGTTTCTTTATGGGATATTGGATGTGAAAATGGAAGTGAAATTCTAAGCAATAATGTGGAAAAGGATCTGAACAAGACGAGAAAAGGACGAGCTGAATCTGCAACATCCACAGAGCGAGAATCTCTGGCGTCTGAAGAAAGACACGTCCCAGAGAAAGAGATTTATCCAATCACAGAACCCACAGAATATTCACCCCCTGATATTAAGGAGGAACCGGCCTCATGTGACGAAGAAAATCTCACAGACTGCGACCTGTATGAACCCCCAGAACATACACAGAATGAATATCTACGTATTGTTATTAAGGAGGAACCACCCACATATGGAGAAGGAAATCTCACAGACAGCGACCTGTATGAAACCCCAGAACATACACAGACAGAATGGTCACCTGATAATAATGGAGAATATTTACAATCCAATCCAAACTCAGCAGAAATAAACCATAGCGAGTCCTTAATAGAATCCAGAAAGCCAGATCACATGATATATTATACAGATCCCCTTACTCACAATTCCGTTTATAAAGGACATTCAGCGTCTTCTTCTGAAATGGGGAAAGTCTCATCTTCTGAATCTAATCCTGTGATACAGGAACCAAATTGCAGAGAAGAAGCATTTTCTATGATGTTCTCTGGAGAGAATTCCTCTGCTGAATCAGACCTGAAACACCAACACGCATGCCCTGAATTTGTGAAAGATTCTGTAGACCGTATTAATGTTAAAGAGCATCAGGAGATCCATACAGGGAAAAAACCATTTAAATGTCCTGAATGTGGGAAAGGTTTCTCTTGGATCTCTCATCTTGCAAGACATAAAAGTATTCACACAGGAGAAAAACCATTTAAATGCCCTGAATGTGGGAAAGGTTTCTCTTTGATCTCTCATCTTGCAAGACATAAACGTATTCACACAGAAAAACCATTTGAATGTCCTGAATGTGGGAAAGGTTTCTCTTGGATCTCTCATCTTGCAAGACATAAAGGTATTCACACAGGAGAAAAACCATTTAAATGCCCTGAATGTGGGAAATGTTTCTCTCGGGCCGCTCATCTCGCCTCACACAGAATGATTCATACAGGAGAAAAACTTTTTAAATGCACTGAATGTGGGAAAGGTTTCCCTTGGGCCTCTCATCTTGCAAGACATAAAATTGTTCACACAGGAGAAAAATCCTTTAAATGTCCTGAATGTGATAAATGTTTTAACCATACCTCAGATCTCACAAGACATAGAAGGATTCACGAAGGAGAAAAACCCTTTAAATGCCCTGAATGTGGGAAATGTTTTATTCATCCCTCAAGTCTTGCAAAACATAAAAGGATTCACTCCTCTAGTATAACCATTTAAATGCCATGGATTTTGGAAATGTTTTACTGCTCCCTCAACTCTTAAGACATACGCAGGGAAAAATACCCGGACACTGTCTCATTATTATGTGACGCACTTCAAGTCGACACACAGACCCCATCCTCTTTCAAAAGCAAACGGGAGTAAGACCACCACATCCCGCTGTCACGACCCTCGCTACCGGCACTGTAAAAAGGCCAAATAAGGGGGTGTGGCCGGACGCTGAGGTGAGAGACTGCAGAGTGCAGAAGACTAAAGAAATTGCCCAGGTCCGGGTACACGGCACACAGCCAAAACCCTTTTTGTACTTTTACCCCCTCTCACATCGGCCTCAAAGAGTTTGCCTGCCAGTCAGCCCTTATTTGAGAGCTTTCCTGGCACCCAGACCTGATCTCTACCTGAGGTGCCTCTGCTCTCCGGTGGAGCCGGCGGCGATCTTTGGGCTTGTACAGCAGCCTTGCTTTCCTGCTGCCCTGCACCCTGCTATTCTTTCCCACCAAGATGGATGTGGGGGGGAGGGTTCCCTTTTCCCAGCTTTTTCAAGCACTCGAGTGACCGGCGCGGCTGAGACGAGTGGGGGATGGGAGCGGGTTGGTGTCCCCACGGGACCGGAGGCCATGATTGCAAGCTTGGATTTGTGCCTGGACGCACTGCTGGGGATACCGAGTGACCGCTGACAGGGGTTGACACATCACATGCTGGATGTGCTGTGGCTTGCTGGGATGCAAAGGTTCTGTACCGGGATGCAGAGGCCCCATGCAGGAGCACGTCTGGTGACACCTTAACTTTGGGTTTTGCACCTGGCTGCTTTGTAGTAGAGAGCGAGGATGCGCTGTCCCCCGAGAGTCATGGCCCCAGCCCTGCATTGCAGCTGAATCCCCGGCGTGTTTGGAGGAGCAGGTCTGGCTGTGTGCCATGTCCTAGACCTGGGCAATTTCCTCCTCAGTGGACTTTACTTTTGGTTTTCTAGGACTCTTGTGCAATTGTTGGGGCATCAGGATTTTTCCTATACCCCCCCCCCCATTTTTTTGTTTGTGTGGGACACAGGGTGTCAGAGAATGGTCCTAGCATTGTGTGCAGTTGGTGTGGGCCCAAGATGCAGCAAAGGGATAATTCAGACGAGGTAACAGGGTTTATGAAGTAAAACAGAATATAATACTAGAGAGGCGCTAGACAAAAGGAGAAACCAATAGTACATAGGAAGGCGACACGGAATAAATACAAATAACAGATGCCAGGCAATGGTACAAGTAAGGATTAAGCAGAAGAGCGGTCAGTAATACAAGCAGGAGGTCTGGGCAAGGCGGCAGGCAGAGTGGTCAAAAGTCCAGCAAAAGGGGGTCTGATACACGGGGATCCAATCTTGGGGGAGTCACAGGGAGCAAAGGAGGGTACCGGTAAGTTGAGTCAGGGTAATGTCCAGCTAATACAGCAAAGTCTGTGGGATTCAGGATATGTTCATGGAGCAGGTCTGCACAGTAACACGCTCAGAGACCTCAATGTGGAGGTGTAGCAGGGAGGGCGTAGCTCCCTTAAATGCAGGCCTCCTTAGCAGGATGGAGTTCACATGAGGTTGCAGGGCTTGAATTCAAATGAGTCAAAGTCCTGGATCCTGCATATCATGCAGGACGTGGAATATATTTGGGTTTCAAAGGGGGCACCAGGGGGTCAGGGCATCCAGGACCTGACATTACCCCCCTCAAAGGGCCAAACTCTGGACGGCCCAAGCTTGTAGGTAAGCCATATGAGAGTCCACAAAAGTCCCTTGCCCCGGGTAGGGATCACGATCATTCGGTGAGTGGTCAAAGGTGGAAGTGTTGGGCACCGATTTGGACAGAACCCCTTCTTTCGGAGCAATTTCTGGGCACTGGTGTCAAAAACAGAGGTCTGCGCACCTGACCACTGTCCCATTAGAACCATATATAAATCCAGGGGGCAAGGGTTCTATGACGAAGGTGCCTTCTAGGGTGGAGATAGTGGTGCTAATGCATGTGGTCCTCCGGCATGAGTGTCCTGACACCGGTTTATCCTTCCAGCTGTGAGGGATGGGAGTGGTAATTTTTGTAAAGCCCTCCTTGGTACAATGGTAGTACGGCTCTGCGGTGACATCACTGGGGTGGCACGGCTCTTCGGCAACATCACTGGGGTGGCAGAAGCGGCACGGCTCTGTGGCGATATTACTGGGGCGGCAGTAGTGGCACGGCTCTGCAGTGACATCACTGGGGCGGCACGGCTCTGCGGCGACCTCACTGGGGTGGCAGCAGCGGCACGGCTCTGCAGCGACATCACTGGGGCAACGGCTCTGCGGCGGCGTAGACCCTCAGGCAGCTCGGCTCTGCGGCGGCGTAGACCCTCAGGCAGCTCGGCTCTGCGGCGGCGTAGACCCTCAGGCAGCTCGGCTCTGCGGCGGCGTAGACCCTGAGGCAGCTCGGCTCTGCGGCGGCGTAGACCCTCAGGCAGCTCGGCTCTGCGGCGGCGTAGACCCTCAGGCAGCTCGGCTCTGCGGCGGCGTAGACCCTCAGGCAGCTCGGCTCTGCGGCGGCGTAGACCCTCAGGCAGCTCGGCTCTGCGGCGGCGTAGACCCTCAGGCAGCTCGGCTCTGCGGCGGCGTAGACCCTCGGGTGGCTCTGCGGCAGCGTAGACCCCCGGGCGGCTCGACACTGCTGCAACAGGAGCTCTTTAACAGGGGCCTGACGAGGTTTGGTCTCAACAGCGGCTTGGATAACTTGGATAGGAGTGGTAGGTGTAGACTTGGAAAAGGCAGGCATAGGTTCAAGTTGGTGCGTGGTGTCTCTTTACCTTTCTCCAAGGGTACCTGAGAGACTGGTTTAGGTGGGCACACTGAACAGGCTGAGATTTGGTGCAGGGAAAAACCACAGTAGAAGCAGAGGTTCTGTTTTCTCCCCGCCTGCTCTTCTGGGGTTAAGGGTCCTTTGGCTCCTTCCATAGGAACTGGAGTACGCACCTTAGTGAAGGTGCCCCATGGATTCTGCAGCATGAAAGCAAGTAAACAGTCCAGGTGCTACATAATTCTCCTAACAGCCTCGCCCAGGTTTTCCACCAGGGCTAGGATCACTGCGGGCTCACAGGTAACTGGCTTCCACATTCTGTCAGGGATCGTGCTTAGCATTGTGTGCAGGTGGGGTTGGTGTGGGCCCAAGATGCAGCGAAGGGATAATTCAGACAGATTACAGAGTAACAACAGGGTTTATTAAGTAAAACAGAATATAGTACTGGAGAGGCGTGAGACAACAGGAGAAACCAATAGTACATAGGAAGGGGACACTGAATAAATAATACAAATAACAGATATGCCAGGCAACGTTACAAGTAAGGATTAGGCTGAAAAGTGGTCAGTAAGCAAGAGGTCTGGGCAAGGCGGCCGTCAGAGTGGTCAAAAGTCCAGATAAAGGGGGTCTGATACACAGGGATCCAATCTTGGGAGGCCCAGGGAGCAAAGGAGGGTACCGGTAAATTGAGTATGGTAATATATATATATTACGCAAAAGTCCTGACTGACTCATCATTGCTCATCTGAAACCGTTTAACCTAGGAATGTGAAATTTTGAAGGTCTGCTGTTTTTTTATGATGTGGGCACCCACTAAGCAAGGATTTTTGGAAACTCCGCCCCTAAGGGGGTGAAAAAGGGGGTTTAATATTTTAAACCGGATACCTATAGCTCAAAATCCGATGTTACAGACGTGAAAATCGGTATTTAGATTCGTCTTGAAAAATAAAAAAACACGTATTTTACCATTTTCTGAAAATTCCATGGGGGGGGGGCGAAAATGGGGGGTTTAAATTATATATATACGCGAAAGTCCTGACTGATTGACTCAACACCCAGCTGAAACCGTTTGACTTAGGAACATGAAATTTTGAAGGTGCACTGTTTTTATGATGTAGGCACCCACTAAGGAAGGATTTTTGGAAACTCCGCCCCTAAGGGGGTTGAATATTTTAAACAGGATACCTATAGCTCAAAACCAGAAGATGCTACGGATGTGAAAATCTGTATTTAGATTCGTCTTGAAAAATAATAAAACACATATTTTACCCTTTTTAAAAAATTCGACTGGGGGGCGAAAAAAGGGGGTTGAATATTTTAAACAAGATACCTATATCTTAAAAACAAGATGTTACAGACGGGAAATTCTGTATTTAGATTCATCTTGACAAATAAAAAAACACGTATTTTACCATTTTCTGAAAATTCCTTGGGGGGGCAAAAAGGGGGGTTGAATAGTTTTATCATAAACGCGAAAGTCCTGACTGACTCCTCAACGCCCAGCTGAAACCGCTTATCCTAGGAATATGAAATTTTGAAGGTGCACTGTTTTTATGATGTGGGCACCCACTAAGGAAGGATTTTTGGAAACTCCGCCTCCTAAGGGGGTGAAAAAGAGGGTTGAATATTTTAAACATGGTACCTATAGCTCAAAAACAACAGAAGATGTTACAGATGTAGAAATCGGTATTTAGATTCTTCTTGAAAAATAAAAAAACACATTTGCCATTTTTCAAAAATTCAACTGGGGGGGTGAAAAAAGGGGGTTAAATATTTTAAACAGGATACCTGTATTTCCTGAAAATTGGTATTTAGATTTGTCTTGAAAAATAAAACAACACGTATTTTACCACATTCTGAAAATTCCTTGGGGGGGCAAAAACAGGGGTTGAATACCTTTTTATTTCAAAAACCAAAGATGTTACAGACCTGAAATTTGGTATTTACAACCTTCTTGAAAAATAAAAACAGGTGTTTTGCCATTTTCCAAAAATCCCAAGGGGGGATGGAAAAAAAGGGGGGCTGAATACTTTTAAACAGGATACCTATATCTCAAAAACAGAAGATGTTACATTATTATTATTATTCATAAAGCGCCAGCATATTCTGCAGCGCTGTACAATAAGCACAGTATAGACAGGGTTACAATACAATACATTGAACAACATTTGACAAACAGTACAGGAGGAGATGAGGGCCCTATTCCCGTAGGAACTCACAATCTAGGAGGGTTGGGGTTGGAAACAGGAGGAGAGGACTGTAAGGTGAGAGTGATTGATGGTACATACGTGAAAATTGCTAGTTAGGTGTTTTTTGTTTCTCAAGACGAATCTATTTTACCATTTTCCAAAGATCCAGTGGGGGGGGGGAAGGGGGATGAATACCTTTTATCACTATACCTATATTTCAAAAACCAAAGATGTTACAGGTGTGAAATTTGGCACTTACGTGTTTTTTTATTTTTCAAGAAGAATGTGTTTTACAATTTTCCAAAAATCCCAAGTGGGGGAGAAAGGGGGGTTCTACCAAAAAAAAAACAAGTTTCTTTTAAAAAACAATTTTATCAAATCCTAAAATCCACGCGAGCAAAGCCGCGGGCAAAAACTATTGTCCGGATAATACAGCAAAATCTGTGGGATTCAGGATATGTTCAGGAAGCAGGTCTGCACAGGAACACGCTCAGAGACTTCCATGTGAAAAAGTAGCAGGGAGGGCGTAGCTTCCTTAATTGTAGGCCTCCTTAGCAGGATGGAGTTCACATGAGGTTGCAGGGCTTGAAGTCAAATGTGTCAAGTCCTGTAACCTGCATATCTCATGCAGGACGTGGATATATTTGTGTTTCAAAGGGGTGGGTCAGGGCGTCCAGGACCTGACACGGCTGCCCTGGGCGAGCCACCAGAACTGCAACCATGGCTCTGGCTGTTTCTCTTGGCCCAAGTTCTTACGGCTTTGTGACCTCATCCATGACTCCCGGGCTTCCCTTGAGATGCCAGGGTGAGCCTGGAATGTCACCTCTCTTTGGGCAGTCCCTCGCCCTTCCCACACCCCTCCCCTTTCCACTATGATTTCCCCGATGTCCCCTTGCTCCACCAAATTCTTTGTGCAGACCGCCCGGTAAGTTTTATTGCCCCGGCTTCCCCTTATTTTTACAATCTGTGCTATTGAGACGACACACTTTGCAGTTTTCTTGTTTCTGTGTAATTTTCTTGTGTCCTTGCCCTGCGTGGCCGTTAAACTTTTCTGTCTGTCTTTCTGATGACATTATTTCAAAATAATAAAAAAAAAAGGCCAAATAAGGTGTCATTCCAGCTTCATGGACACTCCAGACTGGGTTCCCCCCCCCCCCCGTTCTATGTCCAGGAGTCCACACCAGGTGAATCCAATACTCAGGTGTGGGCCTGGGCCTCCTTTATAGTGGCACTCCACCTTCTGCATTGAATTCCCTCAGTTCTCTTCAGCTTGCGTGCTGTGCACACCTACCTGACCTGTCCAGAAGATCCTATGTTACCTCAACCATACCTTTTGCCAGCGTTTAACCATGTATGACCTTTTCCTTTTGGACTCTGACAATTCTCTAGCCTGCCGCCCGCCTCGACCCATGCTTGAACTTTGACCACGCCACTTGCATTACCCCTTTTGGAGACCTTGCCAGATTCCCCATATTGCCTGGATATTTGCCCATCGTGTTTTCTGGTCCTCAGCCCCCTGTCTTATTCCCAGTACGTGTCCTTGTGTTTCTTTCTGTTGCAGTCAGCTCTCTTCATGTCCTGCTCCTCTGTTTCTTGTTCCAGTATTCGGTTTATACTTGGTCCCATTCCTGTCCTGTCCAGCTGGTGCATCCTGTCTTGTGTTTAGTGCGTCATTCCCATTCCTGTCTCGCCCAGCCACCTGTTTTTATTACTTTATCCAGTGTTCCCCTTTGGTTTACTACTGCTGTGATTTCCCTGTATAATAAACCTTTTTACCGGTTATACCCCGAAATCTGCCTCACTCCACTCTGCCACTGCACTTGGGTTCAGCCCTGCAACCTTGGCACAACCCAGTCGTGACACACGCTGACCAAGGAGGACTGATGCAAAATATGCCTTGTAGCTCACAGCTGCTCCACAGAAGTGGCGTCATGGGGGTGCGGGCCGCACCAGGTGACACCCTCTTGGGGGTGACACCACCCAGGGCCAGCCTTTGGTGTGTGCTTGCTCCCAGCGCTATCTCCGTGAGGAGAGGTAAGTGCTGTGCAGAGGAGAAACCCCGCCCCCAGTTGGCACAAGCCCTGTCCCCTCCATGTGACGGCCGACGGCGGGGAGAGGAGGGGGAGCAGCCCTCCCATCATCATGGCTGCCCCCTGAGTCTGGGGAGAATCCCACACTGTTCCGCTCCTTCCTCAGACAGCACCATCACAAACATGTGGATGTGAGGAGGAGAGAAGCCATGCCCAGGAGCAACTACCCTGACACCCTACATATGCTGGATCTGGACAGAGGCAGGTAACGGGCTGCACTGGGAAGGGCAGAAGAGGGGGCTAGGGAAGGTGACTACACTGGGGGCTGGGAGGGTGATGGGGCTGGGGAGGGTGACAAAGGGAACACTGAGGGCTGGGGAGGGTGACAGAGGACACACTGTCTATCCGCCCATACATCCATCCCAGTCTGTCCCCACCATAAATCCCACTGTCTCTGTCCATTCATCCCACTGTCTGTCCATCCATTCCAGTCTGTCTGTCCATCCATCCACCCATGTTTCCAAGCCTGTCGGTCTATCCCTCCATCCCAGTCTGTCCATACATCCCTCTCTCCATCCATCCATTCTTAGCATGGTTTCCTGACTTGTAGGTCCAGAGTTTTTTGGGGTGATCCTTATGGAGCAGCAGCACAACCTGGGAACTGTCACATAGCTCTAGTCCCCCGGCTACTTCTGCCAAAGTAGCGCCAGGATTCACGCATGGGGGGACCGAGTGGTGAGCTGTAGAAGTCCAGCGGCTGTTGTAATGCACACGGGCAACATAACAGCCATGCTCCCCGCAGGAGGAGGCTGGGTGATGGGGATCCCTGCCTGGGTGAACATCCGGGGTAAGCTGTGGGGACGGATGAGCCCCTTCTCTCAGCCACCCTGGTGGTCTGTGCAGCAGCGACGGCTGAAGCGGGTGAGGGCTGACGACAAGACACCCCCCTCCTCTTACCAAAGACAGTATGGCCCTGCTGTGACAGACCTCCGCTTGTCTGCCTATCCTGCTCTCCAGACACCCCCTTGTTTCGGTCAGCCCGGCTACTATGTAGTCCTCAGTGGCTCGAGCACTGTGACCCACTTGTTCCTGCCTGCTGGGAGACCTGGGCTGGCTGGTAGGGATCTGTGTCGGTGTTGGGCCAAAGTTACAGCAGCTTCTGGGAATCTGCAGGCTTTCCGATATTTTTGCCGATTCGATGTTTGGCGCTGATTCGATCTTCCAGCTTGTAGACTCGATATTATGTCAGTCTTTCAGATGGCTGCTCAGTGCCTTCTGAGGGTGAGTGCAGTGGAATAACACCCCAGAAAAGCTGAAGGTATAACCAGAACAATCTACTTTATTATTCAAAGAGATCCGAATGGCTGCCGAAAGGGAACCGAACGCTGAAAATCAGCATTCGGTTACCTTTCTTGGCCATTCCGCTATCCAGAGAGCATGCAATTCGCCAAATCCTGGCGAATTGCCTGCACATACAGTGCCTGTTCGAGTGCCTGTTTTTTTTTTTTAAATTCCAATATTTTTTTTTTATTATTTTTTTCACTTTACTTACTTTTTCTGTTACAGCCCTTTTTATTATCCTTCATTGGACCTCATGTAAATTTCAGCCATTTTCGCTCAGTAGTTTCTTTGCAAGCAGCGTTTCACTTTTCAAAAATTCAAGCAAACTGTTTATTCTAATTTATTCACTGCATTCGTCTTCTGCGGTGTCGGCTTTTTCCGGCGGCTGCGCTGCGTGTGATCAGCTCCTGCTCGGGTTTTTCTGGCGTTTTTGGCAGGTTAATCCAGATGTTTTGCGGGTTTCGTGTGTGTTCGCCCTCATTTTGTGGCAAGTTTTCGGCAGGTTTGCGGGGACCTTTCCCTGCAATTCGGGGACCCTGTGGTGCTTGCTGAATACACTGCAGGGTTGCTGAAATGGGATTGCCAAATTGAAGAGAACGAAAAGACACCGAACGTACGGTGACTTTTCGATTCTCTTTGAATTACCCTGTGTTTTTACAGTAGTATTTATACAAAATACAGTGACACCGATTCATCTTCTCAGTCAACAGTTACGGGGTAAAGCACACAATTAGTAATCCGTTAACACACTATTTACATAATCCATTGTCCCAATGAATCAGATTGGGACAGTGTTTGCCCATAAATCTGACTCACAACTCACATGCATCAGATGAACAGGTAGACACAGCATTCTTGCATAATCACACTTCAACACAAACCTAATTGCATTATTTTGGTTCCACACAGAAATAAACTTTGACCCACTGTTGTGATTTAGTTTAATGAAAATAATAACGAAACTCAGGCCTGCACCTTCAAAACACATCTCACAAGTTCACATTCACATACAGTAATAAAAAACACATTTAAAGCCACACACCACATGATAAATGAAAATAAACTCTTTCCCAAGGCAATTGTCTGTTTCCTTTTGGGGTTTCCATCATGTGGATACAAGTCTGTAAAAATGAAGCGGGGAGTGCTATGTCTGTTCAATGACACCTGCGATCAGGCTTGGATGTCTGCCTGGCGATGCTACCGGCCCACTCACGAAAGGGCATTTGGAGTTGCCTGATGGCTGCTTTGTGGGCTTGTAGGTAGACTTGTGCACCGATTATTTTTTATTTATTTTTTTTAATTCGGTTCGTTCGGATCTTTTAAATTTTCGGCTCGTTTTTCGTATCGACTTTTTTTCGGAATATAGGCCATTTTGTGTTTTCAGGTCTGCTTGTTTTTCGGATCGACCTTTTTTTTTCGTGATTTTGGAAATTTTCGTGTTTTTCGGAACGTCTGTTCTCCTCGTTTTCAAAGTGTCTATTCGTTTTGACGTAAACTAATGGTTTATTGGTTTGGTTTTCGGATCCGATAATTCTGCCGATTCTATCTTTTTTTTTTTTTTTTTTATTAAATAAAGATCCTTTTTAAAAAATGAACAAAACAATTTAAAAAACGCAAAACTGACCCAACCCAAATGGTCTGACTTTTAAAACCTTTTGTTCTGGTTTTTATTTTTAAACGGAAAAAAGTTGACCAAAATTATCTGAAATGAAAAAAAAAACAGAACAAATAAAACGATTTAAAACACACACAAAAAGTAACCCTTTCACTGCTGAGGCATTTCACGCCTGTGTGCTTTGCTGCTGAGCTCATTTTTACCGGTTTCGCTCATCATGTTTAAATGCGTTTGGAAGCCTTATTTTATTATATGACCCAGACATGTTATATATCATTATTTCCGGCAGACTTGGCAGATTCATAATATGTTATTATTATATGTATACGTCCTGTCCTGTCTGTATATTTAACAAAAAATGCAATAAAATTAGAATTTTCAATAATTTACAAGGTGTAAAGTGTTTTTTTTTTCACATTTTAACATGCGCGCATTTGTGGTTATATTTTATGAGTTGCGCTTGAGATTTCTCCTGTTTTACAAGAAGGATACATTGAGATTTCTCTGGTTTTCTGTATGTCCTGGGTGGCGAGTATGTACTGTTAGGTGTCTTGCCCAAGGACACTTACTGGAGAGGTGCTCTTGCCGGGATCAAACCCATGTCTCCAGTCCACAGGCTCTCTCCACGCAGAGCAGGGATGTTACCGCTACTCCACCTAGCCAGTACTTAATTAATTTGTCCCCCAGCATACCAATTAATTATTATAAGCTGTTGCCTGGGTACTGTGCCACATGAGTGTAGTCGTGTGTTCATTTCTTTTGGGGGGGGGGGTAGGCGAGCGTTAGGTTGCATGCAGGGGAGGGGGGGTCCATACAGCAATATGAAATGGGGCCCTGTGATTTCTAGTTACTCCCCTGGTACACAGTGCCAAAAACACAAATCCAGCATTGTAATTTCATCTACTGTAGTATCTACATACATCAAATATAAGAATTTTCACGTATACGTAAAATCACAAAGAGCTATTGCAAAATGCATGCATGAGTCCCGAAAAAACGCAAAGCCTATACACATTGCATGAAAAAAGGACTAGATCAATCAACGTTTTTCTGTGCACATTAGCACATGCAAGCACATTATTATTATACCGGATTTATATAGGGCCAACAGTTTGCGCAGCGCTTTACAATATAACATGACACTTACGCTTGGCTATGACGCGCTGGATATGCCTCAACTGATACTCCTCCCGGGTCTTAAGGTCGGACCAGCACTTTCGGAGCTGGTCCTTTGACCGGTACTGGCAGAATTTTTTCAAAGAGGGTGGCACGGGCCTTGTCAAGTATGTGGTCCTTCCTCACATTAGTTTTCATCCTGTAAGGGCCCTTCTGGCAATCGTAATCGCACTTTTGATAAATGCGGATCAGCTCGACCATCTTGTCGAAAATCATATTACTGGCCCGCTTCTTTCTTCTGGGCGTGACTGCGGTATCTGGGTTCAGTGGGTTGGAAGGGGAGGATGAATCTCTTTTTTTCAGCCATGATGGGATGGATGGCAAGAAATTAAGTTTGGCCTGTGCTACAAATCGAAAATATCGGCAAGGATCCGTAATGTTTACGATAGGCCGTAATGACAGACATCAACGCGCATGCGCGACCCGCGGACGAACGAACGAACCGGATCAAAAACAAAATTTCAAAAATAAAGTTTAATCGTTAAGTCTATATGCTACATTTCAATCACTAAAAGTGTCCTCCCCATAGCCGTTTTCGATCGAGTTTATTTAAGACTTACATATGCGATTCATGCAGTGATGTAACAATCACCATAGCGACCCAGGCATCCGCTATCGGGCCCCAGGGCGGGTGCCCAGCCAGGACATCCCGCTGATGCAGTGTGGGCTGCCTGGGTCGCCATGGCATTTCAGGCTGCTGTTGGCGTCACTGTTGGCTATGAGGAGAAACACGCTGCTATTCACATGTACAGCGGCGCGTTACTCCTTACAGCCGCTGCTGAGTCGGTGACAAACAGCAGCGATGGAGGAGGCGCTTCGACCGCTTCCCAGTAGTGAAAAAAAAAACACTCTAAACGTTTTAAATTATTGAAAATTTAAATTTTATTGCATTTTTTGTTATAATATACAGACAGGACATGACGTATACATATAATAATGATCTATTATGAATCTGCCGAGTCTGCCGGAAAGAACGATATATATATAATATGTCTGGGTCATATAATAAAATAAGGCTTCAAAACGCGTTTAAACATGATGAGCAAAACCGGTAAAAATGAGCTCAGCACACAGACGGGAAATGCCTCAGCAGTGAAAGGGTTAATTATTTTTATTTTTTTTCGTTTTTCTTAAATCATTTTATTTGTTCTGTTTTTTTTTCCCTTTCAGATAATTTTGAACAACTTTTTTTCCGTTTTAAAAACCTTTCATTCTGGTTTTTATTTTTAAAATCAGACCATTTTGGTTTGTTTTGTTTTTTTTTAAATCGTTTTGTTCATTTTTGTTCCTTTCATACCATTTTAATCTGATTAAAGTTGTGCAATGCACATTCATAAGAAAAAAAAGGATATTTATTTAATAAAAAACCGATAGAATTATCGTATCGACAGAATTATCAGATCATTGGGAATGACACAAAATTACAGAATCAGCGATATAACCGAAAAATACGATGTCCGAAATTACCGAAATCAGGAATGGAGCCGAAATCACGAATGGAACGAAAATGAATTTCGATTTTACACATTTCTAGTCCATTCGAAAATTCCGAACAGTTTTCGTTTCGGCTCGGAAATTTGTTCGGATCTACCGTTTTTGGATCCGAAAATTTTCGGAAAATCGGTCGAATCCGAATGCACGAATCGGAAAATTTCGTGAAAATTCCAAAACGCACATCCCTACTTGTAGGGGAGCAGAGGATTCCTGTGGTGGACTTACCTGCTGACGCTGTGGATTGCTGTCTGGACGACGCAGGCGGTGGGGTATGCTGCGTTGACGATGGAGGCCAAAAAAAGCTGTTTAGCAGGCAGGCCCTTCGCCCCTGGGTGCTGCCTGGGGTCCCCGTGATGACGTGCAGGAGGCTGATGGGCTTTTTGCTGGAGCAGCGGTCGATAGGACGATGGCTGTTTTTCCTCCCTGGGGTCTCTGAACCAGTGGCGCTGTGCGGATCTGATGGGCTTTCTACCGGGAGGGTGCAATGTCAGCCCGCAGGGCGCTGTTGGAACTGTCCGGTTTGCTCCTTGAGGACAGGCCTGGATGGGCTGGGTCTTCAGGACTCCTCCAACGCTGGGCCCGGACTCCAGGTGCCACCGTTCAGGGACACTGGCTGCTGTTTTTTTCGCTGGTTACCAGATGAATCGGCTGCCCCGCCGCATTGTTGATGCCAGGCCTGCTACAATTAGTTTTTTGAGATGACCCTCCCCCATACCGCAATGCTGAGATTTATCCCTCTTTTTTTCCCCTCTTCTCCCCCTTCCCTATTTTTCCCCCACATGCAGGGTTTTTCTGATTTTTGAGGAGACCCCGCCACCTGGGGATATTTCCCCCTCCCACCCCCGATTTTTTTTTATTATTTTTTTCTGCGACACCCTGCGAACTCTTTTGACGCCTCACTGTATTTAGATGACTTTGCTTTGCATGATGTTTACACGATGCCATGTTTTGGCCCTGCGCGGCCATTTTTACTTTTATTAGTCCTGTTTTGATACTTTGAAATTCAAAAATAAAGAATTTAAAAAGAAAAAAACAACAACAAAAAAAAACAATCAATAAATAAACTGATACAATAAGAACAAAAATCTTTTATTTACTCTATAATTTTGTAATCCGAAACAAAACCATGGCCAAGGATTAAAAACGTAAAATTTCTTACTACTACCTTTAAAGAATAATCACCTCGCAGCAATATTATAGACTTAGGATGGTTAAGGAAACATATATTCATTAGTATAAGCCAGATGACTTGGGTTATGCAAGCTGCACTAAAAAATTCTCAATGATGACCACATTAAGCAGCTCTAACATTGGTTTATATAAACCATAATATTAATCACTTGTTTACAGTATGTGGGATTATTCGACCAATGGCTGCAGAGGGAAAATCAGGTCTAGGCTCAGCTTGAGACAGATTTCACTGCAATGACATGGTGGGAAAAATAAAACCACGAGGCCTTAGAACAAACACTAGAGCATAGAAGAAAAAAATCATAGATTTCTCTTCACAAAGAATATGTGTTGTTTTAGTAAAATGAAGCTAATATATATAAATATTTGATAAAAAACATAAAATGATATCATCGATCTATAGGACTTATCATTATGTAATCATTAGGAACACTGGCCAACACACATTTTTGTGCTTAAAATGTTAGACCCGTTTCTGGGTATATATGACCTGCTGATTCCAAAAATGGCACCAGTTTTCCCGTATCAGCTCTAGTTTTTGAGATACAGAACATACGCCATTTAACACTCTTCACTCTACTAAAGAAAAAAAAAAAAAAACAGGATATTTTAACCCTTTCGCTGCTGAGGCTTTTCCCGCCTCTGTGCTGAGGTCATTTTTACCGGTTTTGCTCATCATGTTTAAACGTGTTTTGAAGGCTTATTTTAGTATATGACCCAGACATATTATATATCGTTCTTTCCGTCAGACTCGTCAGATTAATAATATGTCATTATTATATGTATACGTCATGACCTGTCTGTTTATTATAACAAAAAATGCAATAAAATATGAATTTTCAATAATTTACAACGTGTAAAGTGTTTTTTTTTTCACATTTTAACATGCGAGCGTTTGCGGTTATATTTTGTATGGGGTGCGCTTGTTAAAAAAATTAGAGATGGGGTCTCGTTACATTTTTTTTTGGGGAAAATTACACGATTTTTAACAAACGCACCGCATACAAAAATCGTTAGTGCAGCATCATTGTTCACATTATAATTGAAATGGGAACAATATTGCTGCATTAACAAACCAAAAAAAAAAATTGTTTATTTTTTTTAGTTTTATTTTTCATTTTTTTACAAAATTTTTTCACAGTAGTGTTTGGTATCGTTGGAACGGCCATGCTCTGGCCGATCCAACAATACCAAACTTTAACCCCTAGCTGCCACGGATCGGGAGATAGGGGGTTCCAATGAACTCCCTATCTCCACCGTTGGTGGCAGCTAGGGGTTAACTCTAGGACTGGCGTCATCGTGCTATGGACGATGACGCCAGTCCTCAGGGGGAGTTCCCGGAGGCTTGGCCGACATCCACGATGTCAACCAGCTCCGGGAAAGGATCACGAACCGGCGCTATTCAGCGCCGATTCGTGATCCGGCACCCCAGGGGTTAATAACAGCCACCGTTTCGAAGGGCAGGCTGTGCCCTTCCAAGCGGTGTCTGTTTTAACCCCCTGCTCCGCGGCGATCGGGAGGGAGAGGGGTCCGAAGGACCTCCCCCCCCTCCCTTTCAGGCGCCTCCTCCGCACATGCGGGGGGGGGCGCCTGAATTAGGTGTCATCGCGTCGCCGCGATTACACCTAATGTCCCCGCCGGGCTCCCGAGTGCTGGGCTGACATCCAAGATGTCAGCCCGCACCGGGGGGGCGCAGCAATCCGCCGGAATCCGGCGGATTGCTGCCTCCTGTGCTCGGACGCGCTGAGCGCGTCCGTAGCACAGGAGAACCACTTGGCTGGACGCACTGAGCGCGTCCTTAGCAGCCAAGTGGTTAATGTAGTGTTTAAATTAATATATTTAACCCTTTCCCTGCAGGGGACGTGTGGGGAACGTCCTCATTGACTCCCGCTATGTGCTGTGGACGTTCCCCAAACGTCCTCCACTTGTGGGAGCCCCCAGAGAGATACTTGCCCCTCAGTCCAGGGTCCCGCGACGTTCTGACTTCCTGGAAGTCAGACGCCAAATTTATACCCATCCCGACGTAAATGACATCATCACGCCATGCGCGATGACGTCATTTTCAGGTGACCCCCCCCAGCAATGACGGGAGATCGCCTGAAAGGGAGGGAGGATCCTTTTGGATCCCTCTCCCAATCGGGAGGGTCTACAAAAAAAAAAACAGGCATCGCTTTAAAGGCCAGTGTCTACCCTTTAAAGCGATGACGGTTTTTAACCCCTTAATTGCCGTATTGCGATCCGGCATCATTCAATGCCAGATCGCGATCTAGCTTCGGTGGGGGCCGCCATCTTGGATGGTGGCTCCACCTCTGGGTCCCCCCCTTGCATGGCACGATGACGTCAGTTAGCCAGGGAACCCCTAGCTGCCCAGGGATTCCTAAGGTGGAGATAGGGGGTTCCATTTGAACCCCCATATCTCCCCAACTGTGGCAGTTAGAGGGGTCATGTTTGACCAGAGCATGGCCTTTCGAATGATACCAAACATTACCATGTTTAAAGTAAAGAAAAAATAAAATAAATAAAAACATGTTTTTTGTGTGTTTTTTATTAATGCAGCAATATTGTTCCCATTTCATTTATAATGTGAACAATGATGCTGCACTAATGATTTTTTTCTATGGAGTGTGTTTGCTAAAAAATCACAAAATTCCCTCCGAAAAAATGTAACGAGTCCCCATTTCTAATTTTTTTTAACAAGAGCACCCCATAGAAAATATAAGCGCAAAAACTCGTGTGATAAAATGTGAAAAAAAACACTTTAGACGCTGTAGATGATTAAAAATTCAAATTTTATTGCATTTTTTGTTATAATATACAGGCAGGACATGACGTGTACATACAGTATAATAATGATATATTATGAATCTGCCGAAAAGAACGATATATAATATGTCTGGGTTGTATAATAAAATGTGACTTCAAATCGCGTTTAAACATGATGAGCGAAACTGGTAAAAATGAGCTCAGCACACAGCGGTGAAAGGGTTAAAGATTAAAATTACACTACATGAAAATCTACTAACTTCATACAAAATGCACAAGTTTATGATATGAACTTTCCAGTCATTTGACACACAAGAAGCTCCTTTTGTAAGACTTCCGAGAGTGTGATCTGCCAAGATTCCAACAATATTCTGCCGTCATGTGTGCATCCCATCTTCCTTGGTATCTGGCTTCCATCGTTTTGATGTCTTGGTATAATCTTTCACCTTGTACTTCATTTAATTCACCAAGGTTTTCTACAAAGCGATCTAAGCGACTGTGCAGATAACGGACTTTAACACTCATGTTACAGCCAGGCCTGTTGAAATGAAAGAGCATATCTTCTACTAATTGTGTGTAGTCGTCTGCCTTCTTGTTGCCAAGAAAGTTATTCACAAGAACAAATGAAGTGTCAATTCATCCATATCATATAACCGTCATCCCAAAACCGGGTAAAGCCCACGCAGAGTGTGCGAACTATCGACCAATCTCCTTACTCAATTGCGATGTTAAACTATTGGCTAAGATTCTAACAGACCGTCTCAAACTACAACTCCCGCGCTTGTTATATCCCAATCAAGTTGGATTCGTGCCAGAGCACAAAGCTCGGGACAGCACTCAGAGCTCTGAACGTCGTCGCTACCTTGTCAACGCACGATGACCGCCTTCTCTTGCTCTCTACGGACTCATCGGGTCTCTGCTTATGCAGATGACTTGTTCTTTCTATCTAACCATGAGACTTCCCTGGAGGGTGTGCTACAGGAATTTCAGATTTACGGTCAATTAGCCGGTCTGAAAATATGGGGAAACCTGAAAGATATCTCTGACCCCTCGCGATGAGCGCAATCTGAAAGCCGCATTCCCCATTCATTGCTGCCCTGGTTAAATGAAATATCTAGGGGTGTGGCTCTTTTTTCTCTCTCTCTTCTTCCTCCCTTTTCTCTTTCCTCTTATTCTTTTCCCCTCTCATCACCCCTCTCATCATCTGACTAACTGGCAAGTCTCTGTCCCATGCTGTCCTGACATTATTGATAGTGTTTCGCTTCATTCTGTTTATGTCGCCAGGTACAGTACAGACTGATACATATAATATGGTCTTTCTGCTTGTGACCCGCTCTCTTTTCTCTATATATATATATATACACACACACTTGTATTAAATTGTATATACCTTTTCAAAAAATTCTAATTAAAAAGAAATAAAACAAAAAAACTTCATCCATATCTAAGAAAGTAGAGCTGATGTGGTCAACTTAAAAAAAAATCATTCAAAAAAATTCTATTGTCTGAAAGGATTTTACCAGGAAGGATACATTGAGATTTCTCTCGTTTTCAAGTATGTCCTGGGTGGCGAGAATGTACCGTTAGGTGTCTTGCCAAGGACACTTACTGGAGAGGTTGCTCGCTGGGATCAAACCCATGACTCCACAGACTCTCTCCACGATTGCCCCAAATAACCCCAGGGACAGGCCTAAAAACCAAGGCACCAAGAATTTGTTGTTTAATTGGGCTTGGTAATAAATTAATCTTTACTAAAAATTGGACCTGCCATCGAGCAATTGCCTGATGGACCTGAGGGCAGGTCTGCTGTGTATCTGTCTGGGTGGCTAATGTGGTATGTAGCAAGGCGTTTTGCACAGAAAAAGATGAAAGTATGTAAATGAAGTGGCTGGTTGGTTAGACAGTCCTGTGGGTGGGCCTACTGGTTGGCAGCGGCACACAAGATCTTGCAGCACTCGCTTTCCTGAGCTGCCCATGGAAGGGGTATGAGTGTGTGCAGCAGTGTGATTCTACAAATAAAATCCAGCAAAAAAAAGGAAAAGCACATATTGAGTCAACCCTCTATCTCCTAGTGTGTATAAATGTACAGATGTGTGTACATTCATGGATAAGTGTGTAAGTAGCACAGCGAGTGTGTGTGGGCTACTGTGCTTATAAATGCCAGAGCATAATTTTGGTCGCAGTCCAACCATGCTTTCCATATTCAGAGCACGAGTATGCTTCTATCCTGTGTGAGTTCTCTCAATAAAAATCTTCCAGGCAGGGGTGTTCCCATATTCTGAACAAAAACATACAAAAATCTTTGCTCCAATGTAGAGATGATTTTGCAGAAGTCCAGGTTTTACTGTAAAACATTGCTCACATTCAGAGCATATGAATAAATCCACTGCTGTTTGCACAGTCTGCTGTGTAACACTGGGACTTTGTGTCCAAACCCTTCCCACATTCATGACATCAAAATGCTTTTATGTCCATGTGATTCAATGGATGTATTTGAGTATGTAGCATCCTTTTCTTGAAAACATTTCCCACCTTCAGAACATGCAAACGGCTTATTTCCTGTATGAATTCTCTCATGTGTATTACAATTACTCTTTGTTCTAAAATATTTCCCACATTCAGAGCAAGTAAATGGCTTCTCTCCTGTATGAATTCTTTCATGTAGAGTAAGTTCATTCTTTGCTCTAAAACATTTCTCACATTCAGAACATGAAAATGGCTTCTCTCCTGTATGAATTCTTTCATGTAGAGTAAGGTCACCCTTTGTCCTAAAACATTTCTCACATTCGGAACATGCAAATGGCTTCTCTCCTGTATGAATTCTTTCATGTAGAGTAAGGTCACCCTTTGTTCTAAAACATTTCTCACATTCAGAACATGCAAATGGCTTCTCTCCTGTATGAGTTCTTTCATGTACAGTAAGTTCACCCTTTATTCTAAAACATTTCCCACATTCAGAACATGCAAATGACTTTTCTCCTTTATGAATTCTCTCATGTACAGTAAGTGCACTCTTTATTCTAAAACATTTCCCACATTCAGGACATGCAAATGGCTTCTCTCCTGTGTGATATGTTTCATGTAGAGTAAGTTCACCTTTTGTTCTAAAACATTTCCCACATTCAGAACAAGCAAACGGCTTCTCTCCTGTATGAATTCTTTTATGTTTAGTAAGTTCACTCTTTGTTCTAAAACATTTCTCACATTCAGAACAAGCAAACGGCTTCTCTCCTGTATGAATTCTTTCATGTAGAGTAAGGTCACCCTTTGTTCTAAAACATTTCCCACATTCAGAGCAAGTAAACGGCTTCTCTCCAGTATGAATTCTTTCATGTAGGGTAAGTCGAACCTTCATTCTAAAACATTTCCCACATTCAGAACATGCAAATGGCTTCTCTCCCGTATGAATTCTTTCATGTAGGGTAAGTTGAACCTTCATTCTAAAACATTTCCCACATTCAGAACATGCAAATGGCATCTCTCCCGTATGAATTCTTTCATGTACAGTAAGTGCACCCTTTGTTATGAAACATTTCTCACATTCAGAACAAGTAAACAGCTTCTCTCCTGTATGAATTCTTTCATGTAGAGTAAGGTCACTCTTTTTTGCAAAACACTTCTGACATTCAGAACATGCAAACAGCTTCTCTTCTGTATGAATTCTTTCATGTACAGTAAGCTTACCCTTTGTTCTGAAACATTTCTCACATTCAGAACATGCAAATGGCTTCTCTCCTGTATGAATTGTCTTATGTGTAGTAAGTTCACCCTTCGTTCTAAAACATCTCCCACATTCAGAACAAGCAAATGGCTTCTCTACCGTATGACTTCTTTCATGTACAGTAAGTGCACCCTTTGTTCTGAAACATTTTTTACATTCAGAACATGCAAACGGCTTTTCTCCTGTATGAATTCTCTCATGTACAGTAAGCTCACCCTTTGTTCTAACGCATTTCCCACAATCAGAACATACAAACTTCTTCTCTCCTGTGCAAGCTCTGTTTCGCGTACCAAGACTTGCACTCACAGTTAAACATTTCTCATTTTCAAGGTACTGAAATGTTTTGATTCCAATCTGAGCTGTGGGAATTTGTGGAAGCTCAGATCCACAACTGACAGAATTATAATTGTCAGAATAAACTAACATATCCTTGTGTACTTCAATTTTTTGGACAGTTCCATGTGAAAGGTCTGAATTGTCTGGTTCTTTTCGCTTATCTTTGGTATCTAGAGTTTCAGCTTCAACGTATGGTGGTGCGGTTTCGTCAAAATTAATTCCTGCAGACATTTTCACACTCTGCTGTACTCCTCCTAAAAAAAGACAATACTTTAGTCCATCACAAAATCAGTGCAACAATATACATCTAAAAAAGTATAATACAACCTGATCCAGGCCCATCGTTTGCATTAAATATAGAGAGCACATTCATCTTGTGTTTTGTTTGTATTTCTGTACCTACTGTAAAAATTCAATGTTCTTGAACCCAGGACATACTTGGAAATGAGAGAAATCTCAATGTATGCATCCTGGTAAAATACTTTATAAATAAATAAATCAATCTTATATATATAAAATATGAAGCATCGATCAGTTACTAACACCCAGTGGGCAGAGTTAGAACTCCTTTACTGGTAGGTGTGCCTGGGGTGTCTCCATGGTTAAAGGAGTTAAAATAGGAAATAAAGTGGGAGGAGAGAAGAGGAATTACCTAACCAACAAGACTGTACAATGGACCAAAAGTCTTCCACTGGGATTTATAGGAAGGAGATTTAATCCGAAGAACAAAGGATTGAAAGCTACAATGAAATGAGACCAACCTCTCTAAAGGGAATTCCTCATTGGTTAATAGATGGGAAATAAGGAAATTACATTATTTTACAATATTTGTAATATTCATTAATATTAGGCTTGTAAAATGTAGTCAAAATCAAGGAGCTTCTAATTTGTTGAAACGCTGCTCGCCAAGGAGGCTCATAAATGTTACCCCTTACACTATATAGGACATATCCTGAGAATTCCCTCTGTGGTGCATTAGATGCATCGCTTGCCTGGCGACCTGGTGTTTCTCCCTCTGATTGATGTGAAGGAAGTCGGGTCAGGAGACTACCGGAGGCATGTTTTGCTCTTTTTCTTTCCTTTGAACTTTTCAAGGGTTTGTAGGTCTTATACATCTGGCTGCCTTTCTCTAATGTTATGTGTGTGTGTGTAGGTTTTCAGAATGATTTAACATCTAGCTATTAGAGAGCAGGTGAAAAGTTACCCCCCCCCCCATACATAAAGATCTCATAAAAATACAATACAAGTTGCAGTGTGACGCTCCTTAACCTCCATGGCGGTCTGATTTTTAAAAAATTTATTGTCCAAAAGTGGTCTATTTTTATTTTTGGCCCCCTAGCGGTATCCTGAGTGTGTCTCGGGGTTAAATTCCTATGCTGGAAGCGGTAACCCGAGGAACACTCGGGATGCCGCTGAATACATCACCTGTCCCTGCGCTTCCTCAATGTCCCCCACAGTCTCCTCCGGCGATCACGACCTCATACTTCCTGGTTCCCTCCTCGCGAGAAGGAATCCAGGAAGTAAAGCGCTGCGATCATCGGAGGAGACTGCGGTGGTCAGCGAGGGAGTACAGAGACAGGTGATGAATGCAGCCCGAGAGTGAAATTTAACCTCGAGACACATTCGGGAACACCGTCAGGGGGTTAAAGGATCAATCTAGTAAAAATATCAGAATTCATGTCTAGACTGCAGATGTGAGTAGACCCATATCTCTGCATCTCAGGTGCTGGACCTGAATCCATAAGCGAAATCGAAGAAAACCGCACAATGATAAACAAAAAGTCATCCTCCAAGCGTGAAACTGCCAGCTTTGAACTGATAGAGGGACGACGACAAGAATCCAAGATGGGAGCAGCAACGAGCATACAGATAAAACTCACAACTATGGAACTATTATGCCCTTCCAAAGACTCAGACCTTCTGGAGCTAATTAAGGGCATGCCTTCCAGGGATATATTGCAGAAATGGTCTTAAAAATGGAGGACACATGCTACGACAACGTGGAGGCTATGGGGGCTAACCTCAAGTGCTTTGGCAATCGGGTACAGGACCTGGACTAGGTGAATGAACAGACTCAAGGCATAAATTGACCAACAACTACACACCCAAGGCAGGTTCATGAAGTGTATGTGTTTGCCAACTTGAGATAATGAGTCTGGAGACAGATAGTCTCATGGACGGCATTGATAACAAAGTAAGACGGAATAGACTAAATATTGGCAGCCTGAACAGACATAGGCCAGAAAATTTAATGTGGGGGGGCTAACCCGTCTTTATTAAATCACTTAATAAGTCTGTAATTATGTGTGATCTAACGTTAACACCACTTGATCAAAACTGATCTAACGTAAAGCTATGTGTTTGGTAAAATTTTTGATAAGGGGGGGGGCTGATGACGGGTTACCCCCTTACAATAACTGTTAATATTTCTTCTTCTATGTGTGATCTAACAAAGATCCAACCAACTGCATGAGATTTGTTAAAAAAAAATTGATGGGAGGGGTTAACCCGGCTGATATCTTCTTATAGACTAAGCATGGCCTTATTCCCATGGCTGGGAGACATTTCATTGCTGAATTCACACACATCATTATACAGCGGATACAGCTTATAATCAGCAATATATGCATTTACTTACAAGAAGCCGCTCACTCCCAGGACCCTCAGCCTGGATCTCCTCTCTGGATTCACCAGCTGGATCTGCCGCCTCACAGGGCTCAGGACACAAAGGACAAAGGGGATGGAGCTACAGGGGTTAAAGGAGAGGCAGGAGTTACACATAATCGCACATCAATACAAACAAGTGTGAAAAAGAAACATCACTAGCAGGAGAGAACAACGAGCAGGAAGAGAATAACCGCAGCACGTCCTGATTCAGTATGAGGTTTGGATTCCTCCCTCATCTCTCGAAGCCTGATTAGCATCTACTTCCTTGTTTGCGTTCCACACGCGTTCCAGGCCTCACTCTCATCTCAGGTTTCAGCAGAGCAGCTCCATTGTGTATAATGCAGGGACAGGGCACGGCCTGAGCCTCACTAAGGGATGGAGGAAGCAGCTCAGCCATGGACACAGCACACTGTGTGCTCATACAGAGGGGGGGGGGGGTAAAAAAAATAACGACAGGAATATCTCCATGTTTCATTTGTATGTATGGTCATTTGGTCTCTGGGATCCTGGTGGGCAGGGGTAATCCCAGAGAGTGACATCATCATGCGCGTGATGACTCCCGTGGCTGTCCCACAGCAAGGGCTGATGTCAGCCCCTGCTCAGTGACAGATCAGGATGGGTGCGCAACGTCCTGCCTGCCGGGGAGGGAATCTCCATGACGCTACACGCAAGTCCTGGATTGCAGGGGCAACAAGGCAAATCCGGTCTGGTACCCCCCCTATCTGGGCCCTCGAGCCCCAATGGGTCTGTCTGCTGGCCACAAATGGCCTGCGGGCCAGTACTTTGAGACCCCTGGTTTAAGGAGAAAGCAGACATAAGCTCGAGCTGCACACGCAGCATCAATCACTCTGACCAGGCGCTTGCGTACCTTGTATGCGAAAAGTACACAAGTTACGCAATTTGCGTATGTTTTATGAAAATTCCGTACACAATGTAAACAGCGTAATAAAATAAATAAAAGGGGGACAAGGGAGGGGTGATTTTTTTTACATAGTCTTTTTTGTTTACTTAAAAGGAACGCTATCATTTTTTATTCGATGAATCAATTAAAATTGAAAAAATAAAATAAAATTGGCCAAATAAATGATTACAGCAGTGTATATATCATCAATCGAGCAAGGGGAGTCTCACCCCAAGAACAAATCATACAGCAGGGCTGGCATATACACAATTCCAAACAGATGTTTAAATTGTCAAGGAAACAGGAACAGGAGGGGGAACAGCCGTGGGAAGCGGAAATTCTGAGAACAACCTGCACAAATATTTCACAAATTAGTTCACGAGAACAGAGTTTAGTCAACAGAAACCTTCTTCACGCTTTCAAGGGGCACAGGGGCAGACATGAGAGTTAGCGAGTAGGACAGACATGAAGCACATGGTCAGAGAGGAACAGACTGTATCAGACTCCTGGTCCCTGTGTACCTCTGTTATTAGCGCTCCCTCAGACGCCAGAGCAATGTTACCCAGGAATCCAGATACCACAAGGCTTGCTACAGATCCAGCACAGAAACAGCTAATTCAGTGTCTATAAAGAAGGGACGCGGTTGTAACGACGTATGAAGAAGGGACACAGCTGGCACGACGGATGAAAAGGGACGGAGCTGGCACGGCGGATGAAAAGAGATGCGATCGGCACGATGGATGAAAAGGGACGCGATCAGCACGATGGATGAAAAGGGATGCGATCAGCACGATGGATGAAAAGGGATGCGATCGGCACAACGGTTGTAGAAGGGACGCGAACGGCACGACGGATGTAGAAGGGACGCGATTGGCACGACGGATGTAGAAGGGACGCGAACGGCACGATGGATGAAAAAGGGACGAGGTCGGCACGACGGATGAAGGAGGGACGCGGTCGGCACGACGAATGAAGGAGGGACGCGGTCGGCACGACGAATGACAAGGGACGCGGTCGGCACGACGGATGATGAAGAAGGAACACGGTCGGCACGGCAGAAGGATGAAGGAGGGACCCGGTCGGCACAACGGATGACGAAGGGACGCGGTAGGCACGACGGATGACGAAGGGACGCGGTCGGCACGACGGATGACGAAGGGACGCGGTCGCACGACGGATGACGAAGGGACGCGGTCGGCACGACGGATGACGAAGGGACGCGGTCGGCACGACGGATGACGAAGGGACGCGGTCGGCACGACGGATGACGAAGGGACGCGGTCGGCACGACGGATGACGAAGGGACGCGGTCGGCACGACGGATGACGAAGGACGCGGTCGGCACGACGGATGACGAAGGGACGCGGTCGGCACGACGGATGACGAAGGGACGCGGTCGGCACGACGGATGACGAAGGGACGCGGTCGGCACGACGGATGACGAAGGGACGCGGTCGGCACGACGGATGACGAAGGGACGCGGTCGGCACGACGGATGACGAAGGGACGCGGTCGCACGACGGATGACGAAGGGACGCGGTCGGCACGACGGATGACGAAGGGACGCGGTCGGCACGACGGATGACGAAGGGACGCGGTCGGCACGACGGATGACGAAGGGACGCGGTCGGCACGACGGATGACGAAGGGACGCGGTCGGCACGACGGATGACGAAGGGACGCGGTCGGCACGACGGATGAAAAAGGGACGCGGTCGGCACGACGGATGAAAAAGGGACGCGGTCGGCACGACGGATGAAAAAGGGACACGGTCGGCACGACGAATGACAAGGGACGCGGTATGCACAACAGATGACAAGGGACGAGGTCGGCACAATAGATGACAATGGACGCGGTTCCAACGACAGATGAAGAAGGGACATCGATGGCTGCACGAAAAGTCCCAATATTTTTTGGGACTTTGATCAGTCCTTGCAACCGCGTCCGTGCTCTATATAGGAGTATACGGGGGAATTAGGGGATCCTGAGATATATATATATGTAAATTTAATAGGCTGTGTTAGTCCAGATGCCCAAATCATGAGTATAGCAGTACGTAGTGATACCTTTTTTATTGGACTAACGTTACATTTAAAAGACAAGCTGTCGAGAGGATTACTCTCTTCCTCAGGTCAGGAGTAAGCATCCAGACCTGAGGAAGAGAGTAATCCTCTCGAAAGCTTGTCTTTTAAATGTAATGTTAGTCCAATAAAAAAGGTATCACTACGTACTGCTATACTCTATATTCTTTGAATTGCTGTGATGTGCAAGTGGCGTCTGCAATGATAAAAAATTTATTATAGCGTGGAGGCTTTTTATCTCACTTTTTGTCCTCCACCATGACCCTTGTAAATATATATATAGCAACCAAAGAGTTTAGGCGCACACTGGGACTTAGATAAAATATAAAAATATTTATTGGGCAATCATTCTAAACAAAAAAAAATGAAGGAATTCCTTGATAAAGGCTCTGGGGGCCGAAACGTCGGTTTTTCTTTTTAGAATGATTGTCCAATAAATATTTTTATATTTTATTTAAGTCCCAGTGTGCGCCTAAACTCTTTGGTTTCTTTATATGCTATCGCATGGATGCACCTGGGCCACCCTAGTACTTCTTTTTGTACCTAGACTGAGTGCTACTTCCCCTTTTGAACACACATATATATATTTGATAGGCACAGGAGCTCTGGAATGCAATTCTTTGAATTGCTATGATGTGCGGGTGGCTTCTGCAATAATAAAACACACCTATTATAGTGTGGAGGCTTTTTATCTCACTTCTAGTCCTTCACCACAACCCTTATAGACACTTACTTACCTATGGTCCAAGCATCCACTGCAACTGGTCATGCCTGCCTCCTAGCTGATAAAGGTTCAACAAACCTGAAACAGCGCTGTCCTAGGAGTGGCTTTGACCAGTTGCATAAACCTTTTCTCTGCTAGAAAGCCATAGTGTGGCATGGCATTGATTTTAGGGATCTGTGTAATTACAGACCCAGGATGCATAAAAGCGAGACCGGGGTCATTTGCATATCCTACCCAGAGTACCTTGCTGCACATGGGGAGTGTGGCACAGGAGCTCTGGGATGCAATTCATTGAATTGCTGTGATGTGCAAGTGGCTTCTGCAATAATAAACACAATAAACTTTATATAAATATATATATATATATATATACGGGGAATTAGCAGATCCTGAGCTCTATATATGAGTATACGGGGAATTAGTGGATCCTGAGCTCTATATATGAGTATATGGGGAATTAGTGGATCCTGAGCTCTATATATGAGTATACGGGGAATTAGTGGATCCTGAGCTCTATATATGAGTATACGGGGAATGAGCGGATCCTGAGCTCTATATATGAGTATAGGGGGAATTAGCGGATCCTGAGCTCTATATATGAGTATACGGGGAATTAGAGGATCCTGAGCTCTATATATGAGTACACGGGGAATGAGCGGATCCTGAGCTCTATATATGAGTATACGGGGAATTAGCGGATCCTGAGCTCTATATAGGAGTATACGGGGAATTAGCGGATCCTGAGCTCTATATATGAGTATACGGGGAATTAGCGGATCCTGAGCTCTATATATGAGTATAGGGGGAATTAGCGGATCCTGAGCTCTATATATGAGTATACGGGGAATTAGAGGATCCTGAGCTCTATATATATGAGTATAAGGGGGAATTAGCGGATCCTGAGCTCTATATATGAGTATACGGGGAATTAGCGGATCCTGAGCTCTATATATGAGTATACGGGGAATTAGCGGATCCTGAGCTCTATATATGAGTATACGGGGAATTAGAGGATCCTGAGCTCTATATGTGAGTATACGGGGAATTAGCGGATCCTGAGCTCTATATATGAGTATACGGGGAATTAGTGGATCCTGAGCTCTATATATGAGTATACGGGGAATTAGCGGATCCTGAGCTCTATATATGAGTATACGGGGAATTAGTCAGATCCTGAGCTCTATATATGAGTATACGGGGAATTAGCGGATCCTGAGCTCTATATATGAGTATACGGGGAATTAGCGGATCCTGAGCTCTATATATGAGTATACGGGGAATTAGTCAGATCCTGAGCTCTATATATGAGTATACGGGGAATTAGCAGATCCTGAGCTCTATATATGAGTATATGGGGAATTAGCGGATCCTGAGCTCTATATATGAGTATACGGGGAATTAGCGGATCCTGAGCTCTATATATGAGTATACGGGGAATTAGCGGATCCTGAGCTCTATATATGAGAATACGGGGAATTAGCGGATCCTGAGCTCTATATATGAGTATACGGGGAATTAGCGGATCCTGAGCTCTATATATGAGTATACGGGGAATTAGCGGATCCTGAGCTCTATATATGAGTATACGGGGAATTAGCGGATCCTGAGCTCTATATATGAGTATACGGGGAATTAGTCAGATCCTGAGCTCTATATATGAGTATACGGGGAATTAGAGGATCCTGAGCTCTATATATGAGTATACGGGGAATTAGAGGATCCTGAGCTCTATATATGAGTATACAGGAATTAGCGGATCCTGAGCTCTATATATGAGTATACGGGGAATTAGTCAGATCCTGAGCTCTATATATGAGTATACGGGGAATTAGAGGATCCTGAGCTCTATATATGAGTATACGGGGAATGAGCGGATCCTGAGCTCTATATATGAGTATACGGGGAATTAGAGGATCCTGAGCTCTATATATGAGTATACGGGGAATTAGAGGATCCTGAGTTCTATATATGAGTATACAGGAATTAGCGGATCCTGAGCTCTATATATGAGTATACAGGAATTAGCGGATCCTGAGCTCTATATATGAGTATACGGGGAATTAGAGGATCCTGAGCTCTATATATGAGTATACGGGGAATGAGCGGATCCTGAGCTCTATATATGAGAATACGGGAATTAGAGGATCCTGAGCTCTATATATGAGAATACAGGGAATTAGAGGATCCTGAGCTCTATATATATATGAGTATACGGGAATTAGCGGGTTGATGATATATAAATATTTTTACAGAGGCCTAAACACAAATGACACAGCAGCTTTCCATGTGTCTGCTCTGTAGGAGCCATCTTTATGGAGTCTCCTAATACATTTCTTGCACAATATAAATCTAATCTTGCACTAATATTTGTATATTGAGACACACAATCCCAGCTCTGACCTGCAGCCTGGAACCTCCTTTTAGCTCTTTGTTACCGGATCGTAGTTTCAAGGATTCAGGCCTCTTCCTCTCCAGTGCAGGAAATTCTATGGTAGAGTTCAAAACACACGAGACAAACCTTTGTCTGTACAATGGGCACCATTGTCTCCTGTAATGGGCACGTAAGAACTGTGCGCTTAGAGACACTTTGCAGTGTGACACTTATCTCTTGTGGTTAGAGCACATAATGTGCAGAGCTGGGGGGAAGGAAAGGCGTCAGGGTCAGTTTATGGAGCTTCTGTCCTCAGTGTTTCCTCTTTTTCTCACTTGTTTGTATTGATGTGGGATTATATGTAACTCCTGCCTCTCCTTTAACCCCTGTAGCTCCATCCCCTTTGTCCTTTGTGTCCTGAGCCCTGTGAGGTGGCAGATCCAGCTGGTGAATCCAGAGAGGAGATCCAGGCTGAGGGTCCTGGGAGTGAGCGGCTTCTTGTAAGTAAATGCATATATTGCTGATTATAAGCTGTATCCGCTGTATAATGATGTGTGTGAATTCAGCAATGAAATGTCTCCCAGCCATGGGAATAAGGCCATGCTTAGTCTATAACAGGGATCCAGCAGCCTCGGCTCCCTGATGTTTTAAGAACTACATTTCCCATGTGGCTCTATCACCTATTAGCCTGACTGAGCCACATGGGAAATGTAGTTCCCAAGACATCAGGGAGCCAAGGTTGCTGACCCCAGGTCTATAAGAAGTCCCTGTGTGACTATCACCCCCTGCAGGGCCGGCTTTAACCCTTTCGCTGCTGAGGCTTTTCACACCTCTGTGCTGAGGTCATTTTTACCGGTTTCGCTCATCATGTTTAACCCTTTCGCTGCTGAGGCTTTTCCCGCCTCTGTGCTGAGGTCATTTTTACCGGTTTTGCTCATCATGTTTAAACGTGTTTTGAAGGCTTATTTTAGTATATGACCCAGACATATTATATATCCTTCTTTCCGTCAGACTCGGCAGATTCATAATATGTCATTATTATATGTATACGTTATGTCATGTCTGTATATTATAACAAAAAATGCAATAAAATATGTATTTTCAATAATTTACAGCGTGTAAAGTGTTTTTTTTTCACATTTTAACATGCGAGCAATTGCGGTTATATTTTGTATGGGGTGCGCTTGTTAAAAAAATTAGAGATGGGGTCTCGTTACTTTTTTTTTTGGGGAAAATTACGCGATTTGTAACAAACGCACCGCATACAAAAATCGTTAGTGCAGCATCATTGTTCACATTATAATTGAAATGGGAACAATATTGCTGCATTAACAAACCAAAAAAAAAGTTTTTTTTTTTTTTTTTTTATAATTTTTTTTTAAATATATTTTTATTTTTAATTTTTTTTTAAAAACTTTTTTCACATTCGAGTTTGGTATCGTTGGAACGGCCATGCTCTGGCCGATCCAACGATACCAAACTTTAACCCCTAGCTGCCACGGATCGTGAGATAGGGAGTTCCAATGAACTCCCTATCTCCACAGTTGGTGGCAGTTAGGGGTTAACTCTAGGACTGGCACGATGACGCCAGTCCTCAGGGGGAGTTCCCGGAGGCTTGGCCGACATCCAAGATGTTGGCCAGCTCCGGGAAAGGATCGCGAACCGGCGCTTTTCAGCGCCGATTCGCGATCCAGCTCCCCAGGGGTTAATGCCAGGCACCATTTGGAAGGGCAGGCTGTGCCCTTCCAAATGGTGCCTGGGTTAACCCCCGCAACGCCGCCGATCGGGAGGGAGAGAGGTCCGAAGGACCTCCCCCCCCTCCCTTTCAGGCGCCTCCTCCGCACATGCGAGGGGGGCGCCTGAATTAGGTGTCATCGCGCTGCCACGATGACACCTAATTTCAGCGGCTGCGGTTCCGGATGCTGGGCTGACATCGAGGATGTCAGCCCGCACCGGGGGGGCCAGCGATCGGCCGGAACCCGGCCGAACGCTGACCCCAAAGGGAGGATGCGCTCCCCCCCCCCCCAAAGAAAAACACACAAAACCTTTTTTATTAATGTAAACATATCTGATTGAGAAACAAGTCCTGAGCTGGATCTGTAACATTACGGACTTGACTGCTATATCATTTTAGCCTCTTAAGTGTCTGAATAACTTTCAGTAATAAAGTGCAGATTATCATTATTATGTTTACTATAAAAGAAATAGCTGTGCCGTCTGGTAATAACACAAATAAATAAAATGCAACAATTAACAGCAATAAGTAGCAATAAATAAACCATATTAAAAGGCTTAGCCCTTAGATTGCAGAATCCAAACTGATTAATCATTTTTTCGCGGCTTGATTTCATTGGCCGCTGTATTTGTGGAAGGGCCGGCCAGTTCACAAACACAGATTAAAGCATGTGCTTATTGATCAGTGAGTAATAATAGGTCCTGCTAATGGCCGCTTCCAGTTACAGAGGACCTGTGACCCTTCCTCCATCTGCCTATTATTACTCACTGATCCATAACGCAGGTGTTTGCTGGGATATAGGAAACCAGCATTATTATTATGGCTCACATTGAGCTACAGTTGTGTTGAAAATTATTCAACCCCCAATGCTGTAAAGGGTTTTAGGGAATTTAGTGTACATTTGTAATTGTATTCAGAATGAAATCCTACAAGGACTTTTTAAAGAACCATATGCAACTAAAATGACATCAATTGGTTTTGTAATACAGTAGTAAATGTTTCTTTTGTGAATTCTTCATTGACACAATTATTCAACCCCTTAAAGACTACCACTCTGAAGAACAGAGGTTCATTCAAGTGTTTTCAATCAGGTATTGAAAACACCTGTGGATGTCACGGAGCAGCAATAAAGCATAATAAGCACCAATTAGGCAGCTTTAAAATGACTGTGATGGACTTCCGGGAGGCGGGCCAAGCGAATGGCCGCTTTTACTTCGAGCTCCACAACGCTCCATCGAAAATCTTCTCCGCTGAGCGGACTGAAACCACCTGAACTGCTCTAAATACCATTGGGAGCACGAACGACCGTTGCTGCACCCTGACTTAAGTGCTATCCGGCTGGACCCGGACCCGCAGCAAATACAGCCCCGGAAGCGACAGGCCGCAACGAGGCCTCACGTCCCAGCCTGCCGCAGGCGGGACCCCAGGAACCACAAAACTCCCTTCTCCGGGGATTCTGGAACAACCAGATACCTCGGCCCTTGAAAAGGATCCTGACCGCATCCAGCCCACCCACAACGGTACCTAATCTGACCGGGGATCGCCAGTGGACCGCACGAGGGGCCGCCATCTTAAAAGTGCCGCACGGAGGTGCCAGAGACAACGGTGAGGTGAGGCCTGCAAGCACCGAGGGTGAGACTGCCCACGACTTATCGGGAGTGGAGGCACGAGAGGGCGTGGAGGCCGAACAGGGACGGAGGCTAGTTCCCTTGAGGAGCGGATAGAACGGACGAGAGGGAAGCGGCCGCCATTTTGCTGTGGCTGGGAGGGCTCACCCCAGCCCGGTCACGGAACTTCGCGGGTGTGGGGCACCGTTCCATCAGTGGCCGACCTTGACGGGGCCTGTCATCGCCCTATCTGGGAGCACCAACTGCGTGAGCATTCCTCACCCCAAGAGGGGCGCCGTCACTGATTCGGCCCGGGGGGAAGGGGCGCATCCACACCTGCACTGTCATACCAACGAAGGCCTGACAAGGCAACACTGCCTGCGGCCCACTTGGCCGGGGACACCCTTCCCGCCGCACGGCTACCCAACCTGACATCGGCGGACGCCACTGGAGACCATCGATCCAATTTTTGTACCCTGCAGCCCCCCCTTACCAACTCAAGGGAAAACCCCCAGTCTCCCGCTGCTAAATTTAATTTTTATGTCCCCCCCCGACGAGGGGGGCACACTCTCTCTGTATAATAATCTTTCCTCCACGATAAAATTTACCACTTGGACACCTTTCTCAGCTCATACAGAACTGTAGCACAATTTTTTAGTCTCCCCACTGGGGGAGGCGACACACTATCGCTCATAATTTTTCCACATTCAACCAGCTGGTAATTTTTATTAGTCCCAGGGACACCTGGGGCACCTTATCTTTCTGCAAATCCACCCCACTTTTTTATAAGATCTATCGATTGGGGGCGCCCTTTCCAGCTCATACCGAACTGTTGCAATTTTTCTTAGTCTCCCCATCGGGGGAGGCGACACACTGCCGCTCATAATTTTTTTTTTTTCACATTTGACCAGCTGGTAATTTTTATTGGTCCCAGGGACACCTGGGGCGCCTTATCTTTCTGCAAATTCATCCCACTTTCAAGCCTCGCCGCCCGCGGTGACCCACAACGCCTCCGCGGACAGAACTCCCCCAACACACCTTGAACACTGAGGGGCGATATGGACAAGTTTATAATGACTGGAAAAAGCGCAAAAAAATCCTCAAACAAAATGATCCCTAAATCAGCTCTGAAGCCCCGGTCGGGGCGGGATTCACCTTCCCCACGCTCTCGGGACTCGATGGATCTAGAGTCCGAGTTATCGACTTCGGACGTGGCTGACTCACACGTACTACGGACGGAACACCCCCCCCCCCCGAGTGTGGCGGACATTTCTGCAGCCCTCTCTCCACTGTTGGATGACAAACTAGGATGCCTCACGGCTACTATCGAGTCCGTTTTATCACAGCTGATGTCACAAGCTCATCGGCTAACAGAGGTGGAGGAAAGGGTGTCCACCCTGGAGGATACGGTCAACCCGCTACAAACCCAACTTGACCAACAAAATAGCATCATTCAAGGCCTGACAGATAAATTAGATGACCTGGAAAACAGGAGCCGCCGGAACAACCTACGTATTATTGGCCTACCGGAAACGGTGAAAGGCCAGGCCTTACATGAATGGGCGTCGGTCTGGTTACCCTCTCACCTAGGATACAACACCGAGTCCTGTCCAGTGGCAGTGGAGAGAGTGCACAGGTTGGGTCCGGACCTGAACCCATCTGCCGGGCGCCCGAGACCGGTGATAATGCGTTTCCTGAATTATACCGACAAAACCAAGATCCTCCAAGCCTATCATCGCCTACGAAACCTGGACTACCAAGGGGACACCCTGCGGTTATTTCAGGACTTTTCCGCCGCAGTATCATCTAAACGACAGGCATTTTCTTCAGTATGCTCCAAATTGGTAACCCAGAACGTCCGCTTTTCCCTCCTCTACCCGGTCCGAATCCGTGTGGTTTTTAATGGAACAACACATTATTTTGATACCCTACGGGAGGCCGAGACCGCTCTTCTTTGTGGAGAGGATACAATCGGAGGGGCTTCGCCACTGCCTCGGCGCTCCCCAGCTCGGGGGGGAGCCGAATCCATCCTAATCTGCATTACTTCCGTCATTGACTCTCAGTCAGGTTGATACAATGCAGATGCTCCCGTTCATGGTCTTTTTGCTAATGATTGGTCAAGTTTCACTTGACGAATGGCATGTCCCTGGTTTGATGTGCTGTTCGATAGTTTCTGTTTTTCAATGGTTAATGTTCTTAGTCTTAAGTATTAGTTTCAATATGTTATGGTTCCAAAACAAAAAAGTTCGAAATCTAGATTCAAGTCCGCAATTATGTTCCTTACCCCCTAAACTGGGAATTGTGGCTGCTGCTGGGACGGCCATGTTCCCCCATTACCATGAGGAATCCCCTCTAGCTGTATTAGGCACGCAGGGCCCGTTCCCGTCCTTAACCCCCGGTCCATGATAACCCCTCCACCGATTCATAAGGTCTCCTTTAAGGTGGTCTCGTGGAATGTGGAGGGATTGAACTCCCCAATAAAAAGAAAGAAGGTGCTCACCCACTTAACTAACCACGACCGGATATTGTCTTTCTCCAGGAGACCCACTGGTCTTCGGCAACTAACCTCCTCAGGGCACCCTGGATAGGCTACCAAACTTCAGCCCCATATGTAAACAAAAAAACGTGGCACTGCGATCTTGTTAAACAAGGCGCTTCCGCATGTAGTCCTAGAGGAACAAAATGATCCACAGGGCAGGTTTTCCATACTGTTGGTGTCCATCCAAGAAGCAAAATACTTGCTGGTAAATGTGTATGCCCCCCATCCTCCCCATCTACAGTTTTACTCTGACTTATATACACAAATGCTGCAACATACTTTTTGATCATTGTCTAGTGGGCAGAGATTTTAACGCAGTGTTAGACCAAACTCTGGACCGCTCTCGGCCTAGAAGGTCGCCAGACAACATGCAGTCCACGGCGGGACCTAAGTTCTTACTAGACCACATCGTACCGATAGACGCGTGGAGATTCTTTAATCTGGAGGGGAGGGATTACTCCTTTTATTCACACCCACACTATTCCTTTTCCCGCATTGATATGTTCCTCATGTCTCTCTCCCTGCAGTACACTTTACTTAACGCCTCAATTGGCATGATACATATCTCTGATCACGCGGTGGTTACATTAGAACTACGTTTAAGTTCCCCGCTCCCGCGGTCCCGCAACTGGCGTTTTCCTGCTTCACTATACAAGTCAGAGGGATTTAGGAATCATATGGAATTGTGCTGGCACAATTACGTGGATGACAATATAGAACACCTGGATGACACCAATTTGTTTTGGGAAGCAGCCAAGTCAGTAATGAGGGGTCATATAATAGAATATGTATCGCGCAAGCGAAAAGAGATCAATAAAAGGCTACTGGAGGCACATTCGATCCTAGTGGCCTCCTACAGGTCTTATTGCAAGCCACTGCCCAATCTGCGACAGAATACAAGGCCAGCAAGAAGGCATATGCTGAAATAGTTGAGGACAGGTCACAATATTTCTGGTTCCACCAAAAAAAAAAAAAATTTCGCTGGGGTAACAGACAAGGGAAATTATTGTCCAACCTTCTTCGACTGCAAACGCCAACATCCCCCTCAATCTCGAGGATCAAGACCCTTACCGGGGAGCTTCTAACAGATCCGTTAAAAATCAATGCTTATTTCAGGGATTATTTTGAAAGATTTTATAAGGCAGAACCGGACGTCTGGGAGTCCCAGGCTAATCTTTCTAGAGGCTAACCTACCGGAATTAGACCCAGAGGCTCGGGAACTGTTAAACGCCCCAATCACCCCAACGGAAATCCATGATGCCATTGCTCGCTTACAGCTTCATAAAACGCCGGGTCCAGACGGTTTTTCGGCGGAATTTTATAAAATTCTACAGGGTCAGGTAGTTCCGCATCTTGTTACGCTGTATAATTAATATTTTACAGGGCAAAGACCCCCACCAACCTTTAATACCTCAAGAATAGTTGTCCTTCCCAAGCCGAATAAAGATCCCATGCTAATCACGTCGTACCGTCCGATTTCTCTTTTGAACGTCGACCTGAAACTTTTGTCTGGTATTATGGCTTGCCGACTTCAGGCGCCCTTGAAGGACTTTATTTCCCTAGCGCAAACGGGTTTCCTAAAGGGACGTCACTCCGTTCAAAATATTAGACGCACTCTGGCGGCGATATGGGCTTCAAATGAGCGTCAGCCTTCGGCGGACCTTGTCCTTAGTTGCGATGCCGACAAAGCATTCGACCGAATATCTTGGGCCTACTTGCGTTGGTTTTTTAAATACCATTTTTTTGGCCGTTCAATCCGAAACGTGTTTGAGGCACTATATCGCTTCCCGGCGGCCACGGTGACGACTAATGGGCTTAACTCTAATCCCTTTTTACTGGAACGTGGCACGAGACAGGGGTGCCCTTTATCCCCTCTCTTCTTCAACCTAGCTATTGAACCGCTTATACGCATACTT
Organism: Leptobrachium leishanense; assembly: GCA_009667805.1. NCBI lineage: Eukaryota > Metazoa > Chordata > Amphibia > Anura > Megophryidae > Leptobrachium > Leptobrachium leishanense. The sequence goes on from RXON01003481.1 coordinate 397,878, forward strand.
CTAACTCGACCCGACGTCAAGGGCATAAGGGTGGGCGACCAGGAGGTGCGGGTAGTGGCGTTTGCAGACGATTTGCTCTTGTTCCTCTCTGACCCGAAAAGGGCGCTCCCAACGCTACTTGACTATTTGGAAAAATTTCATATAGCCTCAGGCTTTAAACTAAACTTCGAGAAAACATTGGCCATTCCTCTGGGTAGGAACTGCAAGACCACCTTAGCGGACCATCTGCCATTCAGTTGGAGCGAGGGAGGCACCTTTAAATACCTGGGATTACTGCTCCCAATTGATTTAGGGAGATTATACGAGGTAACAATCCCGCCGTTAGTGACCCAATTTAAAACTCTGCTTTCCTCTTGGACCAAACTTCCACTATCCTACATGGGGAGAATTAGCCTCATAAAAATGGTGGCGTTCCCACGCCTGTTATATCCGATCCAAATGCTACCCATACTCATCAAACAACGGGATATCTCGACCATCCATTCCCTATTTAATAAGTTTTATATGGGACGGAGGGAGAGCGCGTATAGCACTACACAAATTACAATTACCATACAGCCTGGGAGGCGTGAATTTGCCAGAGATAGGATCGTACAACCTGGCGGCCCAATACCGCTTAGTCGCTGACTGGCTAACAGACTCCTCCAGATTTACGGATTATAATCTAGATCAGGCAATGGCCTATCCGTTGTCAGTAGGGGCTCTCCTCCATCTGCCCCCGCTTCAATGCCGCCCACCCAAAGAGCGAACCCTCTTCTCACTGTAGGCCAAGTTGCGAGGTACAGGGCCAGGAAGCACCTGGGCCTGTCTTGGAGAACTTCGATTTATCAGCCTCTGCTTCGCAATCCGAGCTTCCAAGGCGGCTCCCCAGTCCCGGCCTTTAGGGCCCTAGCGCGTAAGGGCTTATCCCAAATTGGTCAAGTACTGAGACTACCTTCGCACACCCCGCTCTCATACGAAGCGTTATGCGACATACTAGCACCCACATCTCTGCATCCCATGTATTATTTACAACTCTCCACATTCATCTCACAGCAGTTAACTCCCTAGACAGCATAATGAAATTAGGCCCCTCAACAGCGGCATTCCGATAAATACTCCGTCCACACTTTGACTGGACAGTCGCCACCTCAGGAACAGCCTCTTGGTGTCTCCACCTCCCGCAACAGTCCCCCTTTTCGCTTATAGCGGCCACCACTAGATCACACAAGCAAATTCCATCGGCCCAGTATGGGGAAATGTTTTTCAAATTATTGCATGGGGCCTATGTGGCGCCAGCCAGATTGGCCCTTTATAATAACGCTAAATTCGGGACGCTGTCTTAAATGCTCACAAGATAGGGCGGATCTTTTTCATTGCCTGTGGTCCTGTCCCCGCATTCAACTTTTCTGGAACACCATTAAAAAATTCAGGTCCCGAATCCTAAAACTAGGAATGCCGACCTCTCCAGACTGGGCGTTGTTTAACATTCTCTCTGATCAGGAAACACGTCAATTGTCCAGGGCCCGGAAAACACTGCTAGGCATTATCGCAGCGTCCGCAAAGAAAGCTATTTTAGGCCAATGGATAGAGGTCAGCCCACCCTCGTTCTCGATGTTTTACTCCAGGTTCTACTCTCTTTAGTCATGATTGGGCGGAAGCGAGTCTCCATAAGGAAGACAAGGTGGGGGGATTTTTTGGGGTTTGGGGGCCTTTCATGCAACACCTATCAGAGGATAGCCTGGCCCGGATTAAAAAGGATTTCCAGTTTACTGAATGGTTTTTGGTAAATTCGCTCACAGATCCGCCTTTGCTGCCGACGTCATCCACAAGAGCACTAGATGATTATTTGAATGTCCCTCGGTCGTAAAAACTAAACTCGTCACGTTATGATGGGAGATGTCTATTGTGTTATTTAAGGGGTAATATTTGTTATTTCGATGCATGACAATGCCTTCACCATTGATATATGCTGTAATGCTTGAATCTCTAATAAACATATTTTTTTTTAAAAAAAAATTACTGATACTCAGCTCCTTCTAGACATTTACTGGTGTGGTTACAAACATGGTGAAGTCAAGAGAATGGTCCAGGAAGACAAGAGAAGAGGTGATTACTCTTCACAGTTAGGGCAATGGCTATAAGAAGATTGCAAAGATGTTAAACATACCAAGAGAGACCATAGGAAGCATCATTCGCAAATTCAAGGCAAAGGGCACTGTTGAAACGCTACCTGATCGTGGCAGAAAGAAGATGCTGACTTCGACTGCTGTGCGCTACCTGAAGCCCATGAGGAATGGGCGAAGATACCCGTAGATCGCTGCAAGACACTTGTGTCAAGCTATGCTTCACGTTTAAAAGCTGTTATAACTGTAAAAGGATGTTGTACTAAGATTGAATGTCACTTGGGGGTTGAATAAAACTGATAATGATGTGAGCACAGAAAAGACATTTGTGGTTATTTCATTATAAATGTTATGTTATATTTGTCTGACCTACACGTGCCTCTTTGATTGAATTGTAAGCAAGATGACTGATCAAAATCAATGTCAAACTGGCCAAAACACTCAATTTCAGTGGGGTTGAATAATTTTGAACACAACTGTATATAGAGAAAAAATGTCATCACGCCCATACTCACCAGAGGGGCTGCAACAGCCAGGAGTAACAGCCCAGTTCATGTATAAAACATAAGAGGAAAAAGGTGTCATCTGCGCTCGTTTCTATCAGGAGGTTTTAGTTTGTTTCAATGGCCATTGCAACGTAAGCTCACTCGCCCCTTCAAGGCACCTCTTTTTGTAGAGTGAGTACCTAACCAATGTACCAAAAGCCGCTCTATTGAGTAGCTCAATGCCCCTCATGCTGCTTATCAGCTTATTGAGCTATGTATTGGTAGCCAGGCCCCAGACCCCCAGTCAGTGCAGCTGCTCTGAATGTCAGGATTCGCTCACACTGCTGTGCTGTAGATTTCCAACGTGCATTTGACATCGGAAGCCATACTCGCGCTATGTAACATCACAATCGGCGACTCCTCGTGAGACATCTTTTTATGTGGCTGTCAGGGTGCGGGTTCTGGCGTTGCGAGGTCGAGCTCAATATGCAATGACAAAACAAGATAGGCAAGTATATGCGAGATAAAGGGGTATATATTTAGACAAGCATATAAAGCAATATGAAGGAGCTGAGTCAGTGGCGTAACTACAAGGGTCGCACTTGCAACTGGGCCCTGGCATTCCACCACTGGAAGGGGACCCAGGCAGTGGTGGAACCACTGGTAACCCTTTAAGGACCAATGGTCTTTAAAGTCAATGCATTTATGACTGAACAGTTCTGTCATTGGTCCTTAAGAGGTTAATTAGGCAGCAGAGGCCTTGTTATTTTTCCTCTGGCTATCCATCATGAGTCTGATACTACCTGGTGTCTCATTGCAGGTCTGGTGGTCACTTGCTTGTGATCGCTCAAGTGTTATGTGTCCCTATCGGTCTCTTGAAACAAAGTAGTTCTTCTGCACACTGTTTTCATAAAATAGTCACAAAAAGGGTGCTCATCTGCAAGAAGGTCTCACCAAGGTCCTATAAATGTGTAACTAAACCACAATAAATCAAGAGGGCACAACCATGAAATAATATATACCAAAAGTATAATAAAAAATATATTTAAATAAATACAAGAATATATAATGTCAGTAACGAGTAAAGTATCACAAATGTTACATATAGTTACAGTACACAATATGCAGCATATAGTAAGGCGGCCCCACAGGCTCAGCAAAAATAAACCACAAGAAAAGCCAAATAGCTGAACCATATGAAATATGCAATATTAGGGAAAGCACAGTGCGAAAAGCAGCCAAAACATAAAGTGGGTCAGTACAAACTCCTGAAAGCCAAGACAAGGCACCCCAACATTTCGGTGATCTATCGCCTAGTATTCCTATTATATATGCATATGCTATGGTAATAACATAATAGGGATACTAGACGATAGCTTATAGTATGATTGGGTTTGGAAACCAGCAATTTTTGGATAGTGCAGGAGACCTGTATACAGGTATTTTTGCAAAATATTTTTTGTAAAAATGCAAAAAACTCGCTGGGGGAGCCCTTCATGGATTCTTGCACCGGGGCCCTGAGGTTTCTAGTTACACCTCTGAGCTGAGTGAAACAGGAGAGCCAAGGAAGACAATGGATACTTAATAAACAAGAATAGGATACAAATAAAGAGATTGAGGAATGACAGGAAAATATGTAGACACTGGATACTCCGATAAATAGACAGAACCAGGGAACAAGGCTAACTAACTAATTTCCAGCATATACAATCCAAGCACATTCCCTGCACTCTGCTGCCCTTAAACAAGCATACAAACATACACAATCCAAGCACATTCTCTGCACTCTGCTGCCCCGGAACAAGCATACACAATCCAAGCACATCCCCTGCACTCTGCTGCCCCGGAACAAGCATACACAATCCAAGCACATCCCCTGCACTCTGCTGCCCCGGAACAAGCATACAAGGTACCACGGATTCAGAATGCCATCCAACGCTATCCTCCAGAACTCTCCATTCCTGCAACTGCATCTTATTTGTACATTTATTAATCTGTGGCTAATTACATGTCTATTAAAGTTCCCTCCATTTTACATTGTCTTCCCCTCCTGCTCCTCCCCCTGCACTGCAGATTCTTAAGGATACACTCACCAAATGTCCATTCCTTCTTCCAGCATACACAATCCAAGCACATTCTCTGCACTCTGCTGCCCCGGAACAAGCATACAAGGTACCACGGATTCAGAATGCCATCCAACACTATCCTCCAGACCTCTCCATTCCTGCAACTGCATCTTATTTATACATTTATTAACCTCTTAAGGACCAATGACAGAACTGTTCAGTCATACATGCACTGACTTTAAAGACCCTTGGTCCTTTAAAGGGTTAATCTGTGGCTGATTACATGTCTTTTAAAGTTCTTCCCCCTCCCTCTTCCCCTCCCCCGCGCCCTGTCCCTGCACTATATATAATGGAGCTGCTGTGCTGAAACCTGAGATGAGAGCGAAGCCTGAAACGCGTGTGGAACACAAACAAGGAAGTAGAGGATAATCAGGCTTGGAGGGATGAATCCAAACGTCGTCCTACTGAATCAGGAAGTGCTGCGGCTATTCTCTTCCTGCTCGTTGTTCTCTTGTGAGGTTTCCTCTTTTTCACGCTTGTTTGTATTGATGTGGGATTATATGTAACTCCTGCCTCTCCTTTAACCCCTGCAGCTCCATCCCCTTTGTCCTTTGTGTCCTGAGCCCTGTGAGGCGGCAGATCCAGCTGGTGAATCCAGAGAGGAGATCCAGGCTGAGGGTCCTGGGAGTGAGCGGCTTCTTGTAAGTAAATGCATATATTGCTGATTATAAGCTGTATCCGCTGTATAATGATGTGTGTGAATTCAGCAATTAAATGTCTCCCAGCCATGCTTTGTCACACCGAGGCTTCTTATAGACTATCACCCCTGCAGGGCCACAATCCCTGATATGGAGCTTTCTGGCAGGGAATGGGTTATTATGCCCTATTAGTAAGTAAAGTGTTAAATGTTTCAGAAAGAAGCTGAAACTTTGCCAGAGAAGAGGTTAAATGTCTGGCGTGCGATATAGCGCACTAGTGGGCCTCATTTAATTTTGACACATTGGAATCTATAGACTTGCTCAGGGGGTGTGCCCAGGCACACCCAAATGTTGGGTGAAGAGGTCCTCTTTCGTCTCCTATATTGACATTTTATATTTCCCTTTATCCTGTTCATGATAAATAGCATAAAATCAGACTGTATCTCTGTATTACAGACTTGTTATTTGTAATGAAAATATCTTCTAAACATAAGATTTCAATTAATAAATGTTCCCTGGGTGCACATTCTAGCTCAATGGGCTGCACACACTACTGTTGGGAATCCTGAACCTCTCACCCCTCTGAAACAAGGCGCCAAAGTAGACTTAAAAGGTTTTTCTCCGGCACCTGTTGGGGTCATTGACATTTGCATCGGCACCTACATGGAAGGGATTACTGCCCCTATCCATTTTTTTTCCTTTTTTCTGTGGCTGCCTGACACTACTGGAATTGAGGTGTAAGCTACCATCAGCATAATGACCAAACATGTCCTACTCTCAAGTTATTACACAAAGTCTATACCGCAACTAGAAACTGTATTCTTTTGCAGGAGTACAGCAAGAGTCTGAAAATGTCTGCAGGAATAATTTTTGAGGAATCCGTATCATATGTTGAAGAAGACCTCATGAAGCCTCGGTCAGTAAAGCAAAAAGAAATAATCAAAGCTGAAACTCTGGATTTCCAAGAAAATCACAAACCAACAGAGAATTCCGAGCTGTCACATGGGACTGTTCAAAAAAATTATCCTTATTCAGACATGTTGCTTCATTCTGATTTTACAAATTCTGTCTCTGGTGGGTCAGAACTTCCCCCCCCTCACAAAGCTCTTATTGAAACGAAAACATTTCAATGCCCTGAAAGTGAGAAATGTTTAAGCACAAATGCAAGTCTTGGTATACACAGAGTTCACATAAGAGAGAAGATGTTTGCATGTTCTGAATGTGAGAAATGTTTTAGAGCAAAGGGTCATCTTACTATACACGAGAGAATTCATACAGGAGAGAAGCCGTTTGCATGTTCTGAATGTGTGAGAAGTTTTAAAACAAAGGGGGAGCTTATAGTACATGAGAGATTTCATACAGGAGATAAGCCGTTTGCATGTTCTGTATGTGGGAAATGTTTTAGAACAAAGGGTGAGCTTACTCTACATGAAAGATATCACACAGGAGAAAAGCCATTTGCATGTTCTGAATGTGAGAAATGTTTTAGAACAAAGGGTGACCTTACTCTACATGAAAGATATCACACAGGAGAGAAGCCATTTGCATGTTCTGAATGTGGGAAATGTTTTAGAACAAATAATGCGCTTACTGTACATCAGACAATTCATACAGGAGAGAAGCCATTTGCATGTTCTGAATGTGGGAAATGTTTTAGAATAAAGGGTGAGCTTATTGCACATGAGAGAATTCATACAGGAGAGAAGCCTTACGCATGTTCTGAATGTGGGAAATGTTTTAGAATAAAGGGTGAGCTTACTGTACATGAGAGAATTCATACAGGAGAGAAGCCATTTGCATGTTCTGAATGTGAGAAATGTTTTAGAACAAAGTGTAAGCTTACTATACATGAGACCATTCATACAGGAGAGAAGGCGTTTGCATGTTCTGAATGTGGGAAATGTTTTAAAACAAAGATTGTGCTTACTGCGCATGAGAGAATTCATACAGGAGAGAAGCCATACACATGTTCTGAATGTGGTAAATGTTTTAGAACAAAGCGTGACCTTACTGTACATGAGAGAATTCATGCAGGAGCGAAGCAGTTTGCTTGCTCTGAATGTGGGAAATGTTTTAAAATAAAGCGTGACCTTACTGTACATGAGAGAGTTCATACAGGAGAGAAGCCATTTTCTTGCTCTGAATGTGGGAAATGTTTTAGAACAAAGAGTGCGCTTACTGTGCATAAGACCATTCATACAGGAGAGAAGCTGTTTTCATGTTCTGAATGTGAGAAATGTTTTAGAACAAAGGGTGATCTTATTCGACATGAGCGAATTCATACAGGAGAGAAGCCGTTTGCTTGTGCTGAATGTGAGAAATGTTATAGAACAACGGGTGACCTTCATAAACATGAGAGAATTCATACAGGAGAGAAGCCCTTTGCTTGTTCTCAATGTGTGAAATGTTTTAAATCAAAGGGTGACCTTAGTAAACATGAGAAAATTCATACAGGAGAGAAGCCGTTTGCTTGTGCTGAATGTGAGAAATGTTATAGAACAATGGGTGACCTTCGTAAACATGAGAAAATTCATACAGGAGAGAAGCCCTTTGCTTGTTCTGAATGTGTAAAATGTTTTAAATCAAAGGGTGACCTTAGTAAACATGAGAAAATTCATACAGGAGAGGAAGCCGTTTGCTTGTACTGAATGTGAATTTTTTTTAGAATAAAGGGTGATCTTATTCGACATGAACGAATTCATACAGGATAGAAGCCATTTGGATGTTCTGAATGTGAGAAATGTTTTAAAACACAGAGTAATCGTACTAAACATGAGAGAATTAATTCATCTATTCAACTACATTGATGCAACTCATTTTCATGGCATGAATGTGGGAAAGAGTTTGGCACAAAGTAGCAGAGTTACACACATGATCGTGCAACTAGAAGAGAATTTACTCATAACCACTATATGGATAAATATATCTGGAAACACGTCTTCTTTACTTGTGACGGTAGTCACTTTAGACTTGGTGTACATGGACCTAAAGATGCGTTTGAGAGGTGTGGGCTTTATTTGTGTTATTGTTTTCCAGCCCTCTCCTGTGTTGAAGACCACATGTACCTACAATTCTATGTGCAGAGTGTTTGTGTTTTCTGTGCTCCAACCCTTGATGTCTTTTCTATTATTATTTCCTTATGTGTTTGTTGTAGTATCATGTTGTATACATTGTGTTGTTTTCCTTATGTGCATCTGTAAGTAATGCATTCCTTTTTGTTTCACTTGATTCCATCCAATCCCCCAGGATCTGGCTTGAACCAGGTTTCTCTGCCCCTTTCCCCAGCCATTCAGTATGGAAACACTAGGGCGTGTTTTACCATTGTATTCCTCACATCCCCTTGTCTGTAATTGGAAATAAAGTAATTCCCAGGTTTGTTTTCACTCTGCAAGGAGCTCCGGCTATTGACTGGGTGGGTTTGGACAGAATCATTACTGCTTCAGGATACTGACAGCAAGGGGAGCTTGGTGCACATGGGTACGGGATCCCACATTACATTACTGAATTCAGGTGTTTTGAATCAGAGCCTTTGCCACAGGTTTATAAAATCAAGCACCCAGCACTGCAGTCTGCATTTACAAACATTTATGATTGAAATAGGTTGTTCTGAAGAGCTCAGTGAGTTCAAGCTTGTACTGTGATAAAAAAAATGCCACCTTTGTAATAAGTCAGTTTGTGAAACGTCATCCCTGCTAGACATTCCATATTCAACAGTAAGTGGTATTACTGGAAAGTGAGAGCTTTCAAGAACAGCAGGCTTGATTGGCTACAGGCTTGATTGAGAAATCTGCAGCAGTGCAGGCAGCAACTCTGAGGAGCGTGATGGGCAGTGAATGCAGGCATGTGTATAAACACAATGTGAACCTCACAGCAGAGCAGCAAGAAAATGTTACAGCCATTCTACAAGCCCTGGAAGCTTATTTCAAACCTATGTGTTTGGGTCCTGCCAACAAGAAGAGGGAGAATCTTTTGATAACTTTGTTACACGCCTGAGAGAAAAGGCAGCAACTTGTGAATATGGAGCTCTCAAAGATGAATTAATAAGAGACAAAATTGTTTTGGGCATAGCCAGTGAGAGTGCACGCAGGCGCCTCCTAAGAGAACATGACTTAACTCTAAACATAGCCATTGAAACGTGCCGTACAGCAGAGCTCACTGACAGACGTCTGAAAGTCATGGAACAGGACAGACAGGGGACCGACAGCATAAACATTGCAATGCAGCATCATAACATTAGCAAACCGCAAAAACGCCGCCTGATTAGCGCAAACGCTGCCAACCTTACTGCATGCAAATACTGTGGGACTGTGCATCAAAGAATTAAAGAGCGGTGTCCAGCTTATGGGAAGTCTTGTAGAAGAACAAACCATTTTGCTAATGTTTGTCTGTCAAGTAGACGACAGCCATCAATTGGAAAATTACACACCGTGGAGAACGCATCTGCATATGAGGAAGAGACAGACACCCCTGAAATTCTATACAGCAGTGAATTGATCGGCGCTGTGCAATCCAGAGGAAAGAAATGGTTTGTCACTTTACGTTTAAATAATAGACCCCAATCCTGTCAGCTCGATTCCGGAGCAACATGTGATGTTGTGTGTTTAAAAGACAAAATGATGTTAGCCCCGGACGCACATCTACTGCCAAGTGACACAAAACTAAAGCTATACTCTGGTGAGCTTATGAAATCTCTAGGACTCTTCAGGACTGAATGTGTCTTACGTGGACAGAGACACAAGCTAGAGTTTGAAATTGTGGAGGCCTGCCAAAAGCCACTGTTACATAGTTATATAGGCTGAAAAAAAGACATGCGTCCATCGGGTTCAGCCTCTCCCACGTAACCTACTGCTGTTGATCCAAAAGAAGGCAAAAAACCCAGTCTGAAATGCTTGCCAATATGCACCACACTGGGAAAAAATTCCTTCTTGACCCCAGAATGGCAGTCAGATTTTTCCTTGGATCAAGAAGCTTTTAGCCACATACTAAATATTATAATCCTTAATATTCTGTGACTGCAGGAAGTCATCCAGTCCTTTTTTAAAAGTCTGTACAGACTCTGACCCAACCACCTCAACAGGCAGAGAATTCCACAGCTTTATTGTTCTCACCGTAAAATAACCCTTCCTATGCTTTAAGCTAAATTTTCTTTCTTCCAGTCTAAATGGGTGACCTTGTGTCCTGTGTGTAGTCCTGTTAATGAATAGGTTATCAGACAATGGTTGATAATGGCCCCGTATATATTTATATAAGGTTATCAGATCCCCTCTAAGGCGCCGTTTCTCTAAACTAAACAGGTTTAAGCTTGTTAGTCTTTCCTCATAACTTAACCCTTCCATTCCCCTTATTAATTTAGTTGCCTGTCTCTGCACTTTTTCTAGCGCTATAATATCTTTTTTTATGACAGGTGCCCAAAATTGCACGGCATATTCAAGGTGCGGCCTGACCATTGATTTATACAGAGGCAAAATTATGTTTTCATCCCGAGAGTGAACTCCCCTTTTAATGCATTCCAATACTTTGCTGGCCTTGGCGGCTGCTGTTTGACATTGCACATTGTCTTAGATTAGAGGGGCAAAGGTTTAAAAGTAACATCAGGAAGCATTATTTTACGGAGAGGGTGGTGGATACATGGAACAGCCTTCCAGTAGAAGTGGTAGAGGCCAAAACAGTAATTGAATTTAAGCAAGCATGGGATAGGCATAAGGCTATCCTAAACAAAAGATAAATCCAGGTAAAGTATCCATGTAATTGGGCAGACTAGATGGGCCGAAAGGTTCTTATCTGCCGACATTTTTCTATGTTTCTATTGTTACTTAGTTTGAAGTCTATGATTATTTCCAAGTCCTTCTCCTGCTTGGAACTCCGTACCATTTAGGGTATAAATTACTTGTGTGTTCTTCACTCCAAAGTGCATAACTTTGCATTTATCTAGTTAAATTTCATCTGCCATTTAAGTGCCCAGTCCCCCAATCTATCTAAATCCCTCTGCAGTGAAGTAACATCCTGCTCATATTGTATTACTTTTCCTAGTTTTGTGTCATCTGCAAACACTGATACATGGCTTTCAATGCCTATCTCAAGGTCATTTATAAATAAATTGCATAGTATTGGTCCTATAACAGACCCCTGAGGGACACCGCTTAACACTGGTGTCCATCTTGAAAATGTACCATTTATGACCACTCTCTGTACCCTATCTTTTAGCCAGTTTTCTAACCAAGAACAAGTATTTTCATCTAGACCAATTTTTCTTAATTTAAATAGTAACCTTTTGTGTGGAAACTGTGTCGAAAGCTTTGGCAAAATCTAAGTAAATCACATCCACTGCGACCCCCTGATCTATACTTCTACTTACTTCCTCATAGAACGTAATTAGGTTAGTCTGACATGATCTGTGTTTCATGAAACCATGCTGATTTTTGCCAATTACATTATACCTCCCAATAAATTCCTGAATATTATCCCTTAGTAACCCCTCAAATACTTTCCCAGCCACAGATGTTAAGCTCACAGGTCTATAATTCCCAGGCACAAATTTTAAACCTTTCTTAAATATAGGGACCACGTCAGCTTTTCTCCATTCCTCTGGTACTATTCCTGAAAGAAAAGAATCTCGAAAGATTAAGAACAGAGGTTTACATATTTCAACACGTAGCTCTCTCAGTACTCGCGGGTGAATTCCATCTGGCCCTGGGGCTTTATTCACATTGTTTAATTTCTGCAAAACCTTGTCCTGAGTCAACCAGTCACTTTGTATTAGTAAGTTTTTATTAATGAATTTCATGTCTCCTGTTATAGGTTTCTCTTTGATAAATACTGAAGAAAAATAATCATTTAAAATTTCTGCCTTATCCTGATCTTCAGTTAACAATAACCCTGACTCAGATTTTAGTGAACCTACATTTTCACTCTTGGGTTTTTTAGAATTTATGTACCTAAAGAATCTTTTAGGGTTGATCTTGCTCTCTTTGGCTATTTCTTTTTCATTTTCTAGTTTAGCCCATCTAATCGCATTTTTACATGCTTTATTGGCTGCCCTATATGCTTTATAGGATGCCTCAGATTTATCAAATTTAAAAGCTTTAAATGCCTTCTTTTTATTTTTCATTTCCTTAGTTACCTTCCTACTAAGCCACATTGGTTTCGGTCTGTTTCTTTTATATTTATTATACTACTTTTCTAGTGTTAGTTTAAAGATATTCCACATATCCTCAGTGTTTTTCCCGTGAAAGAGTTTCTGCCAGTCAATGACATTGAGAGCTTCCTTTATTTTAATAAAGTTGGCCTTTTTAAAATTATATGTTTTAGCATGCCCCTTATGAATGTGTTCTTTTGAGTTTATTTCAAAAGTCACCATATTATGGTCACTATTTCCCAACTGTTCCTTTACATTAATATTTGAGAAAAGATCCACATTATTTGTTATAACCAGGTCCAGACAGAAACACCAACTAGAGAGGATAACTACCAGTTGTGTCATGAAGGTATCATTTAAAATGTTCAGAAACCGGATTCCTTTTGCTGAATTACTAGTCCCACTATCCCAATTAATGTCCGGGTAATTAAAATCTCCAATAATTAAAGTGCTACCATGAACCGCAGCCTTCCTAATTTGCTCTAACAGTTGTTCTTCCTCATCATTATCTATATTAGGTGGTTTATAGCATATGCCAACCAATAGTTGACTTCCCTGTTTATTCCCCAACGAAATATTTACCCATAAGGATTCCACATTTCCCTCATCGCTGTTATCAGGCTCAACCTGTGAGCGTCTAGGGCTGATACATTTCTCTGTCCCTGCAGTGCTCAACGTGATGGACAATCAATCCAAAGGGCCCTTGACAAAACAAAGGCTTATACAAGAATTTAGTGATGTGTTTACTGGGCCAATAGAATCCGTACCAAGGGAAGTTCATTTCGACCTTGATTTGAGTGTCCCTCCAGTCCAATGTGCACCAAGCAATGTGCCAGTGGCGTTAAAACAGGCAGTCAAGGCGCAGCTTGACCAATATGAGGCCGATGGACACCTACAGTCATGGCCGAAATTGTTGGCACCCCAGAAATTTTTCCAGAAAATCAAGTATTTCTCACAGAAAAGTATTACAGTAACACATGTTTTGCTATACACATGTTTATTCCCTTTGTGTGTATTGGAACAAAACAAAAAAGGGAGGAAAAAAAGCAAATTGGACATAATGTCACACAAAACTCCAAAAATGGGCTGGCCAAAATTCATGGCACCCTTTCAAAATTGTGGATAAATAAGATTGTTTCAAGCATGTGATGCTCCTGTAAACTCACCTGGGGCAAGTAACAGGTGTGGGCAATATAAAAATCACACCTGAAAGCAGATAAAAAGGAGAAGTTCACTTAGTCTTTGCATTGTGTGTCTGTGTGTGCCACACTAAGCATGGACAACAGAAAGAGGAGAAGAGAACTGTCTGAGGACTTGAGAACCAAAATTGTGGAAAAATATCAACAATCTCAAGGTTACAAGTCCATCTCCAGAGATCTAGATTTGCCTTTGTCCACAGTGCTCAACATTATCAAGAAGTTTGCAACCCATGGCACTGTAGCTAATCTCTCTGGGCGTGGTGGAAGAGAAAAATTGATGAAAGGTTGCAACGCAGGATAGTCCGGATGGTGGATAAGCAGCCCCAAACAAGTTCCAAAGAAATTCAAGCTGTCCTGCAGGCTCAGGGAGCATCAGTGTCAGTGCAAACTATCCGTCGACATTTAAATGAAATGAAATGCTATGGCAGGAGACCCAGGAGGACCGCACTGCTGATACAGAGACATAAGAAGGCAAGACTACAGTTTGCCAAAATGTACTTGAGTAAGCCAAAATCCTTCTGGGAAAACGTCTTGTGGACAAATGAGACCAAGATAGAGCTTTTTGGGAAAGCACATCATTCTACTGTTTACCGAAAACGGAATGAGGCCTACAAAGAAAAGAACACAGTGCCTACAGTGAAATATGGTGGAGGTTCAATGATGTTTTGGGGTTGTTTTTCTGCCTCTGGCACTGGGTGCCTTGAATGTGTGCAAGGCATCATGAAATCTGAGGATTACCAAAGCATTTTGGGTAGCACTGTAGAGCCCAGTGTCAGAAAGCAGGGGTTGCGTCCGAGATCTTGGGTCTTCCAGCAGGACAATGACCCCAAACATACGTCAAAAAGCACCCAGAAATGGATGGCAACAAAGCGCTGGAGAGTTCTGAAGTGGCCAGCAATGAGTCCAGATTTAAATCCCATTTAACACCTGTGGAGAGATCTTAAAATTGTTGTTGGGAAAAGACGCCCTTCCAATAAGAGAGACCTGGAGCAGTTTGCAAATGAAGAGTGGTCCAAAATTCCAGGTGAGAGGTGTAAGAAGCTTATTGATGGTTATAGGAAGCGACTGATTTCAGTTCTTTTTTCCAAAGGGTGTGCATCCAAATATTAAGTTAAGGGTGCCAAGAATTTTGTCCAGCCCATTTTTGGAGTTTTGGGTGACATTATGTCCAATTTGCTTTTTTTCCTCCCTTTTTTTGTTTGGTCCAATAAACACAGAGGGAATAAACATGTGTATAGCAAAATATGTTACTGCAATACTTTTCTGTGAGAAATACTTGATTTTCTGGAAAAATGTCTGGGGTGCTAACAATTTCGGCCATGACTGTAGCTCCAGTGACTGATCCAACTGACTGGATAAGTAACATGGTTATTGTAAAGAAGCCTGATAAGCTAAGAATATGCATAGATCCCAAATTCTTGAATCTGGCACGGAGGCGATCTCACTACATCATGCCAATGCTCGAGGATGTTTTGTACAAGCTGCCTAAAGCGCGTCTGTTCACGCTTGTTGATGCCTGGGATGCATTTTTACAGTGTAAACTGGATACTGCAAGTAGTTACATGACAACCTTCTGGACTCCTTGGGGCAGGAAAAGATGGCTCAAATTGCCTTTTGGAGTATCAGTTGCACCAGAGGTGTATCAACGTAAACAACCAGAACTATTGACTGGATTCAGTGGTGTTGAACCAATAGCTGATGACATCCTTGTGGTTGGCTGTGGGGACACAGATGAGGAAGCACAGCAAGATCATGATGGCAAACTTCTCGAACTGATGGATCGTTGTAGGCAGGTAAAATTAAGACTTGGCATAAAAAAGCTGCAATTCAAGGTCAAAGAGGTCCGCTTCCACGGACACATCCTATCCTGGGAGGGTTTGAAGGCTGACCCAGACAAACTCAGAGCCATACTGGATATGCCACAGCCGGAAAATGTGAAATCCCTGCAGCGCTTCATTGGGTTTGTTACCTACCTGGCAAAATTCCTACCTCACCTCTCAGAAGTCTGCAAGCCATTGAGGAGGTGTCTGGACAAGGATGCTGTCTGGCATTGGCTTCCTAAGCATGAGAATGCAGTGCAGGACATCAAACGTTTAGTCACAGATACACCTGTCCTGAAGTACTATGACGTTACTACTCCTGTAACTATTCAGTGATGCAAGCAAAACTGGACTCGGGTGTTGCCTATTGCAAGCTGGCCAGCCTATCGCTTTTGCTTCAAGAGCACTGACTCTTACTGAACAAAACTACGCTCAAATAGAAAAGGAATGTCTGAGTATAGTGTTTGGCTGCCAACGCTTTCACCACTACCTCTATGGCCGCGATGAGATCACGGCGGAAACTGACCATAAGCCTTTGATTTCTATTTTCAAGAAACCTCTTTTGTGTGCGCCCAAACGGCTACAGAGCATGTTGCTCACACTACAAAACTATTGCCTAAACAAGCCTGGCCCAGAAATGTATAGTAGTGACACTCTTAGCAGAGCTACAGCAGCTGGAGGTGCACCCGACTATGCACAACACACAGTTTGCAATGTTCAACAGGACATGGATGTCCTGTCACAGATTATTCATTCAGACTAGGGATGCACCGATACCACTTTTTTAAGACTGAGTACGAGTACCGATACTTTTCTTCAAGTACTCACCGATACGAGTACCGATACTTTTTTTATGTCATGTGACGCTTTCCAATAAGAACAGACCTCATATAAAAATGCCCCCAGCTCATGGATATGCCCCAGCTCATGGATACCTCCCCCCAGCTCATGGATTATGCCCCAGCACATGGATTGCCCCAGCTCATGGATTGCCCCAGCTCATGGATGCTGCCCCAGCTCATGGATTGCCCTAGCTCATGGATTGCGCCCCAGCTCATGGGATATGCCCCAGCTGATGGATTGCCCCAGCTCATGGATATGCCCCAGCTCATGGATTTGCCCCAGCACATGGATTTGCCCCAGCTCATGGGATATGCCCCAGCTCATGGATTTGCCCCAGCTCACGGGATATGCCCCAGCTCATGGATTTGCCCCAGCTCATGGATTGCCCCAGCTCATGGATTGCCCCAGCTCATGGATTCCTCCCCCCCCCCGCTCACCTGGAGCTCTCCGCGATACTTACCTTCCTGGGCGACGCCGGGAAAGTCTTTGTGCGTTGCGCTCGTAGGAAGGACCCCAGCCGCGACCACGTGGGACTATGTGATCGCGGCTGGGGTCCTTCCAACGAGCGCACACGGGGAACCTTTCCGGCGTCGCCCAGGAAGGTAAGTATCGCGGAGAGCTCCAGGTGCCTGTCCGAATGCTCTATCGGCATTCTGACAGGCCCTGCAGCTGCTCGTTCATACTTACCTTCCTGAGCGACACCAGGAAAGCTTCTGCGCGTGCGCTCGTTGGAAGGACCCCAGCCACGATCACATGGTCTCACGTGGTCGCGGCTGGGGTCCTTCCTACGAGCGCAACGCGCGAAGCCTTTCCCGGCGTCGCCCAGGAAGGTAAGTATCGCGGAGAGCAGCTGCACGGCCTGTCCGAATGCTGATAGAGCATTCGGACAACCGCCCCAGCCCCTCGGATGCCGGCAAGCCGGCTCAATGCCGGCTTCCGGTATCGGGAAAAATATCGGGGGGTACTGCATGAGTACCAAGTACTCATACCGGGTACTGCAGGAGTACCAAGTACTCCTGCAGTACCCGGTATCGGCACCGATACCGATACTAGTACTAGTATCGGTATCGGTGCAACCCTAATTCAGACTATTTGAACGTCACGGACCAACGATTGCTTCAGATAAAAAAGCACACTGAAACTGATGAGAGTTTGCAAGCTCTTAAATATGTTGTTCTGGATGGTTGGCCTGATTCCAAGGAGGAGGTGCCATTAACTGCGAGAGAATATTGGACCTTCAGAGATGAAATCGGCATTCAGGATGGCATACTATACAAGGGGCCGAGGGTTATCATTCCTAAATCTTTAAGATCAGAGATGCTGACACGTATTCATGCTAGTCACATTGGTGGAGAAGCATGCTATAGGCAATCACGAGATACCCTATACTGGCCCAACCTGCAGAATGAGATTAAAGACTTTGTTAGCCGTTGCTCGGCATGCAATGAATATGCACAGGCACAACAGAAAGAACCCATGATGTTGCATGTGCTGCCCACCCGGCCGTGGCAAATTGTAAGCATGGAATTATTTAATTATGCTGGGCAAGATTTTCTACTAATTGTTGATCACTATTCTGACTTTTGGGAGATTGAGCTACTTCCTGACCTGTCTGCTGATACTACAATCAGGCGTTGTAAAGTAGTTTACACGTTATGGCCAGCCGGATAGAGTACTCTCAGATAACGGACCTCAATTCGCATGTGAGCAATTCAGACGGTTCTCTGCAGATTGGGGATTTGAGCACGTTACCTCATCGCCTCGGCACCCGCAAGCGAATGGCAAAGCGGAATCGGCCGTCAAGATTGTGAAGAATATTTGTAAGAAGGCCAAGTATGATGGTACTGACCCGTGGAAAGCCATTCTACATTGGAGGAACACCCCATCTGAAGGCATGGACAGTAGTCCTGCACGGCGCTTAATGTCAAGGAGACTGAAAACTTCCTTGCCTGTGGCCAACAAATTACTTGAACCTTGTGTAGTTACAGGTGTCCTAGAGAAACTGCGGAGGAGGAAACAGATCGCCAAACTGTCTTATGATGTGTCTAAGGACTTACCTGAACTAAGCATTGGAGTGCCAATCCGTATGAAGCCGCTTCCTGGTGACAGGATTGGTCACTGGAGACTGGGTTCCTGTGTTCAGCGTGTTGCCCCTCGCTCATATCTTGTGGATGTAGACGGCAGTCTCTACCGCCGCAATCGGGTGGCCTTGCGAAGAGTGGAGCAACTCCCCGTACAAGCCTATGTGCCTCCTGCACGTGCTCCTCATGAGGTGCTCAATGCCCCTAGTCCTCCTGGACCACATCCGCAAAGCGGAGGGAATACTGCTGTCCTTTCAGAAGGATACATTGAGAATGACATAATACACATGTACCATCAAGTTCGTCTGTGCCGAACACCCCAGCAGGAGGGAGGGCGGCTCTGTATCAATGCCTACTGGAGCTGCACAACCTTCCCCAGGCAAAATCTCTGTGGCCTTGCGTAGCGGTCGAGTTTCAAGACCACCAGATAGACTCAATCTGTAGTGTACCTACCAGTCACACAGCATGCTATGTTTGTGACTGTTCTGGATCTGTTTTAGGTTAATTGTTTACTACGTTTGTATTGAATGTTAAAAAAGGGAGATGTTGTGTATTGATTATGCTTATACTTCCTGTTTCCTGTTCTGACCTGGAGGCAGTTCTATGATCCAACATGATTCCTCACACAAGCAGCTTGCAGTGTCTTAATTTCTATACATGAAACAGATGTAGAGCAGTAATAACACACAATCTGTATTTACATGTATGAGGGAGCACAGGAAAGAGCAGGAGCTGAGGACTGCACATCTGCTGCACAAGATGGCTGCTTGCACACTGAGCTGAACCAGAGTTACCTGAGCTTCCAGACTGAGCCAAACCAGGAAACCTGAGCTTCCAGACTGAGCTGATCCAGGAAGTTACCTCAGCTTCCAGACTGAGCCGAACCAGGAAGTTACCTGAGCTTCCAGACTGAGCCAAACCAGTAAATTACCTGAGCTTCCAGACAGTTGAACCACGAGTTACCTGAGCTTCCAGACTGAGCCGTACCAGGAAGCTACCTGAGCTTCCAGACAGTTGAACCAGTAAGTTACCTGAGCTTCCAGACTGAGCCAAACCAGGAAGTTACCTTAGCTTCCAGACTGAGCCAAACCAGGAAGTTACCTTAGCTTCCAGACTGAGCCGAATCAGGAAGTTCCCTGAGCTTCCAGACTGAGCCAAACCGGGAAGCCTGAGCTTCCAAACTGAGCCGAACAAGGAAGTTACCTGAGCTTGATACCAGTTGAACCAGCAAATTACCTGCGCTTCCAGACTGAGCCAAACCAGGAAACCTGAGCTTCCAGACTGAGCTGAATCAGGAAGTTTCCTGAGCTACCAGACTGAGCCAAACCAGGAAACCTGTGCTTCCAAACTGAGCCGAACCAGAAAGTTACCTGAGCTTCCAGACTGAGCCAAACCAGGAAACCTGAGCTTCCAGACAAGGAAGTTGTCATGAAATCCAAATAACAGAGCGAGCTGGGTTCAACAGGTGTTTATTTCAGTAGTTAACACAGGGGAGACACACGGCTTGCATCATCTCTCTGAGCGGTCTTCCTGGTACTACCCTTAGAGCCGCCCCTTCCTCTGATGTCACTGCTGGCTCTCAATATTATTATTATTATTATTATTTATAAAGCGCCAGCATATTCCGCAGCGCTGTACAATAAGCACAGTATAGACAGGGTTACAATACATTGAACAACATTTGACAAACAGTACAGGAGGAGATGAGGGCCCTATTCCCGTAGGAACTCACAATCTGGGAGGGTTGGGGTTGGAAACAGGAGGAGAGGACTGTAAGGTGAGAGTGATTGATGGTTGCGGCAGTGAGTTGGGTGGTAGGCTTCCCTAAATAGGAATGTTTTAAGGGAGCGTTTGAAGGAAGAGAAGTTAGGGGACAGTCTGACAGTACGAGGGAGAGCGTTCCAGAGAGTGGGGGCTGCGCGTGAGAAATCCTGCAGTCTATCATGGGAAGAGGTGATGCGGGGAGAAGCTAGGCGCAGGTCACTGTTTGACCTTAGGGAGCGGGCTGGGGTGTATTTGGGGATTAGTGAGGACAGGTAGTGGGGAGCTGAGTTAGTGAGGGTTTTGTACGTAAGGATAAGGATTTTGAACTTAATTCTGCAGTGGATGGGGAGCCAGTGAAGGGACTCGCAGAGGGGAGCGGCAGAGACAGAGTGGCGGGTGAGGTGAATTAGCCTGGCGGAGGCGTTCAGGATGGTTTGTAGGGGGGAGAGGCGGGACAGAGGGAGGCCAGATAAGAGATTATTGCAATAGTCGAGTCGGGAGATTACCAGGGCGTGTATGAGTTGTTTTGTGGTGACAGCAGTAAGAAATGGCCGAATTCTGGAAGTATTACGCAGTTGGTATCGGCAGGAGGAGGAAAGAGACTTGATGTGGGGGATGAAGGAAAGAGCAGAGTCAAGTGTAACTCCAAGACAGCGAACTTGGTTTGATGGGGAGATGGTGATACCCTCCACCGTGATAGAGAAGTCAGGAGGTGGGGAGGCATTGGAGGGAGGAATAAGTAGGAGTTCAGTCTTTGACATGTTGATCTTTGGTGGTGGGAGGCCATCCAGGAGGAGATGCCAGATAAACAGTCACACAGTGACTATGGGATTATTCTGCCCATTCTTCTAGTCACTGATCTAACTACAGCGCTAATCTCGGTATCGCACTGGAAGCTTCACAACTCTACCACTTGAAGTCATTTTGCAAGGACCCTCTCCAGATCCCTGTGAGAGTGGTTGCGACACCAAGTCAGGCAGTGATGTATTCTCGCCGGAATCCTGTTGCAGAGCGGGTGTACCTCTTCTTAAGACCGGAGATACCACCGGGTATGGTTGCAAATTCTCGGCACCTAGCTCCTCAGTAACCACCTGGAGGTGCCGTCTATTGCGGCAGGCAATAGTCCCTGCTTCTGTGCGGACCACATAGGATCTTGGCTCAGCAGCACACCCTACAACTATGGCCGGTGTCTTCCACCTCTTTTCGTCATCCAGTTTAACTCTGACACTCTGTCGCGGGTACAGTTCAGGCAGATGGAGCGCAGAGTGTCTCCTATCATAATAGTATCTGTAGTTCCGCTTCGCCTCTTCATCCCTCCTCCGAACATTCTCAGACAGCACAGGGGAGGAAGGCTGGAATGCACCCACCGAAGGCAGCGTGGTACGAATCTGTCTCCCCATCATCAACTGTGCAGGGCTACATCCCGTTGGCCTGAATAGGAGTCGCCCTATAAGCC
This sequence comes from Leptobrachium leishanense, assembly GCA_009667805.1. Lineage (NCBI taxonomy): Eukaryota > Metazoa > Chordata > Amphibia > Anura > Megophryidae > Leptobrachium > Leptobrachium leishanense. The sequence continues at coordinate 419,530 of RXON01003481.1, forward strand.
AGGAGGGCCAAATAAGGATCTGGTTGCCTCAAAACGAACTTTGCGGTCTGAACCGACCTCTCAGCCATCCCGTTGGCCTGTGGGTAATGTGGACTGGAAGTAGAATGAAGGAAATCGTAGTCCCCACTGAAGGACCTGAACTCCATAGAAGCGAACTGCATTCCATTGTTGCTCACCAGCTCAGCCGGTACCCCCCACCTGGCAAAAATGCTCTTTAGGCATGTGATGACAGCCACGCTGGTCGCCTCAACTAACGGTGCAATCTCAAAATACCTTGAGTAGTAGTCCACAACAACCAGATACGCACATAAATCTGCCGCAATCTTCTGCCAGGGGCCCGCATGCAGCGGGCTAGAAAGTAGAGGCTCTCTCCTCTGTGTAGGCCGACGTTCACGGCAAAAGGCACATCTTGATACATATTCTGCAATGTCTGTGCTGATTCCAGGTCACCACACCGCAGAGGCAGCTCTCTCTCTACATTTAGAAATTCCAAAGTGGCCATCGTGAATTCGACTCAACATCTCTCGCCGCATACTGGCTGGTATAACGATACGGTCTTGAAACAGCACCAAACCATCCAGTTCAGTAAGGTGCGCTCCCTCTGCCTGGAAAGCGCTCAACGGCATCCATACTGCCCGGCTCTCGGGTCAGCCATTCTTTATGTAGTTTATGACCTCTTGGAGATCAGTATCTAGATGTGTCTCTCTCTTTATCAGCTCCAATCTCCCTGAAGAGATGGACTTAGAAGCCAAAATCGAATCCACATACACCTTCACATCTGATTCTGTAGATGACTCTTCAGCTGCAGCCAGCGGGAGCCTGGAGAGTGCGTCTGCCACTATCAGTTGTTTCCCCGGCACGTGCACAACCCGAACATTGAATCTGAGCAGCCGCATCAGAAGTCTCTGGCATCTCAGAGGTGCCTTGTCAATTTCATAGGAGTTTATCAAAGGAACCAGCGGCTTGTGGTCAGTCTCCAAACTAACACCTTCCAAGCCCACCAGATATCGTTGAAAGCGCTCGCAGGCCCAAACTCCAGCCAGACACTCCTTTTCTATCTGAGCGTATTTTGTTTCTGCCGCAGTTAATGTACCAGAGCAGTAGGCAATGGGCTGCAGCTTGTCGTCATTCAGTTGCAGAAGGGCTGCTCCTAGCCCAGAACTGCTAGCGTCTGCACTAACCACAGTCTTTTTAGAAGGGTCATAGAACCCCAGCACCGGGGCGGACCCCAACAAGAACTTGACCAGTGTAAAGGCCTCCGCCTGTGGAGGTCCCCAGGTCCAAGCAACATCCTTCTTCAACAATTCTGTAATAGGATGCAACACTGAGGACAGTTCCGGCAGAAACTTGCCCACGTAGTTCACAAGGCCCAGTATTTGTCTCAGTTCATGAACATCGGAAGGGCTTTTCAATTGCTCAATAGCGAGAACTTTACTAGCATCTGGCTTAATACTGTCTCCGCTGATAATATGGCCAGAGTAGCACAGTTCTGTTTTCCCAAAGTGGCATTTATCTTTGTTCAGTTTCAATCCTGACTCTCTTACGGTCTGCAGTACATGCTGCAGTCGCTGATCATGCTCTTCTAAAGTGGACCCGTACACGAGGATGTCATCCATAACTACCACCGTGCCCTCATGGTCCCTAAGGAGGGAACTCCTTTCCCTTTGAAAGATCTCTGGTGCGGAAGATATCCCGAAGGGGAGTCTGCGGAAACAAAATCGACCTACCGGCGTAATGAAAGTAGTCAGTTTACGGCTCTCCGGGTCGAGGGGAGTCTGCCAGAAACCGCTGGAAGCATCAAGCGTGGAAAAGAATTTAGCCCCTGACAACTTCGGAGCTATGTCTTCCAATGTCGGCAGTACAAATCTCTCCCTCTTTACAGCCTCATTCAGGTGTTTCAAGTCCACACAAATACGAGCTTTCCTGTTCTTCTTAGCAACAGGCACAATAGGAGCACACCAGTCAGTAGCTTCAGTGATTTCCTCAATAACACCCATACTCTTCATCCTCAAAAGTTCGGCCTCAACCCGGGGCAAAAGTGGAAATGGAATCCTACGAGGCGCAGTGATACTGTACGGGATAGCATTCGCTTTTAACTCTATGCGGACCGGCTCACAATTCAGCAGCCCAAGTTCTCCAAACATGTCCTCCGTGATCTCATGCACTCGCGCAACAAGACCCAGGCTACAGGCTGCATTCCGGCTCAATAGGTTATTAACGCAGTTTCCTCTGATCACGTACACCCACAGGGTAAATTTCTTTCTTTTGTACTCACTGCTAGCAAGAAATCTCCCGGCACAATCGATGCGACCTCCAGGGCTGTGAACTTTTGTCGTAACCTTCTCAAGCTGCGGTCGTCGTGGCAGTTTCATGAACGTTGCAAAAGAAATAACCGTAATGTCCGCTCCCGTATCAATTTTAAAAGCAATCCTTGCACCCATCAATGAGAGTGTAACACGCCAATCTTCTTCTGAGCCGGACAGATTAATCACAGACCCTACAAAGGACACCTCTTGAGCCTCTTGGTCACTGTCCAGATGCAGCTCTTTAACAGACTCTGATTTGCAAACCACCTCAAAATGGCCGACTCTGTTACACTTTCTGCACCTCCTGTCTTTAGCAGGGCATAACATCTTCATTCCATGAGCGCGGTTACAGCGCGTGCAACGAGCCTGTAGCATCCCACCGCTTCTGACCCTGTCTGTCACCTGTGGTCTGCTGTCCACACTCTGTCACTTGCAGCTCTCCTGAACTGCTGCACCTCCTCCACCATGCTTTCAGATCTCATCTCTGCACTTTGCTTCTTTACTAGTTCACTTTGGCGCACTATCCATATAGCCTCATCCAGCGTCAACACAGACTCCAGCTGCAGCTTCAGCGAAACCTCTGAGTCTGCAATACCTATGACGATTCTGTCTCTGATCTGCTCCTCTTTCGCAGCACCAAACTCACAGAACTCCGCCAATTCATACAGGCTGCGCACAAATGAGTCCACTGATTCACTCACACGCTGGGCTCGCTTGTGGAAACAGGCTCTCTCCTGAATCAAATTTCTCCTGGGCACAAAATGGGCGCTGAGTTTATCCATGACTATCTCAAAGTCAAATTCCTCCCCCTCACGGAAAGTAAGCATATTGTACACAGGCTCCATCTTTCCCCATAGAATATAAAAGAGAGTTAACCTGTACTTCACCGCTCTCCTTATCCAGCTTAGAAGCAATCCTGAAGCGAGCAAACCTCTGCCTCCAGGTAGGCCATGCTGCAGGCTGAGAGAAATCAAAAGGCTCTGGTGGAGTGAACTTGGACATCTTCACAGATCAAAATGGATGCGTAGGTAAGAAATTCTGACACTATGTCATGAGATCCAAATAACACAGCGAGCTGGGTTCAACAGGTGTTTATTTCAGTAGTTAACACAGGGGAGACACACGGCTTGCATCATCTCTCTGAGCTGTCTTCCTGGTACTACCCTTAGAGTCGCCCCTTCCTCTGATGTCACTGCTGGCTCTCAACACAGAAGTTACCTGAGCTTCCAGACTGAGCCAAACCAGGAAACCTGAGTTTCCAGACTGAGCCGAACAAGGAAGTTACCTGAGCTTCCACACTGATCCAAACCAGGAAACATGAGCTTCCAGACTGAGCCGAACAAGGAAGTTACCTGAGCTTCCACACTGAGCCAAACCAGGAAACCTGAGCTTCCAAACTGAGCCGAACCAGAAAGTTACCTGAGCTTCCAGACAGTTGAACCAGGAAATTATCTTCGCTTCCAGACAGCTGAACCAGGAAGTTACCTGAGCTTCCAGACTCAGCCGAACCAGGAAGTTACCTGAGCTTCCAGACTGAGCCAAACCAGGAAACCAGAGCTTCCAGACTGTTGAGGAATATTTTAATATTTGTATATTTATAGTCTTATATCAAACCAATTTTTGTTACAATCTTCATGCTCTGAAATCTCTGGGTCAGATGAAAGTCACATGGAGATAATGGCCTGCTTCATTTCTTGTGAAGGCTCATTAATCTTAACTTTCAGTCAGTAGGGCCGGATATTTGAAAAAAGTTTAAACGACTACCACTTGTGACCTACTGACCTAAAGATTCTAGAGTTACTGGTTAAAATGTCTCCCTTGTTCCATAGATGACCAGTGCCAAGTTAAAACAGATGTTGGGAGGATATCAATACTTTGTTTAAACTGAGTGATGTATTTTGAACTAAGCTCTTTGTCTGAGACATTTGAAAGATGCTGCTTAAAGCTTGACCAATCATATGCATTAGAGGTTGTCTTACAGTGTGATGCAAATTTCTGTACTTAAGGAGTATACCATGTTTTCTTGCATTTAGAGTGAAAGAACTAAAAGACTCAAACCTGTTTGGTGTCTGTGGTTTTTTTGCTCTCCAGATATCTGTTGATTTCCAATCTGTAGTTTTATGTTTTATGTAAGAAATAAGTGAACTATTGGCCAATTGAGAAAAGGACAGGAGGGCTGACTGATACCGTATCCAGATATATACTAACAGCTTTGGTGTCATAGAAGTAACAATGTGCAATGTCAAACAGCAGCCGCCAAGGCCAGCAAGGTATTGGCATGCATTAAAAGGGGAGTTCACTCTCGGGATGAAAACATAATTTTGCCCCTGTATAAATCAATGGTCAGGCCGCACCTTGAATATGCCGTGCAATTTTGGGCACCTGTCTTAAAAAAAGATATTATAGCGCTAGAAAAAGTGCAGAGACGGGCAACTAAATTAATAAGGGGAATGGAAGGGTTAAGTTATGAGGAAAGACTAACAAGCTTAAACCTGTTTAGTTTAGAGAAACGGCGCCTTAGAGGGGATCCGATAACCTTATATAAATATATACGGGGCCATTATCAACCATTGTCTGATAACCTATTCATTAACAGGACTATACACAGGACACGAGGTCACCCATTTAGACTGGAAGAAAGAAAATTTAGCTTAAAGCATAGGAAGAGTTATTTTACGGTGAGAAGAATAAAGCTGTGGAATTCTCTGCCTGTTGAGGTGGTTGGGTCAGAGTCTGTACAGACTTTTAAAAACCGACTGGATGACTTCCTGCAGACACAGAATATTAAGGGTTATAATATTTAATATGTGGGTAAAAGCGTCTTGATCCTAGGAGAAATCTGACTGCCATTCTGGGGTCAAGAAGGAATTTTTTCCCAGTATGTTGCATATTGGCAAGCATTTCAGACTGGGTTTTTTGCCTTCTTTTGGATCAACAGCAGTAGGTTATGTGGGAGAGGCTGAACCCGATGGACGCATGTCTTTTTTCAGCCTATATAACTATATAAAAACTATGTAAAACTATGTAAGTGCAGCAATATCAAGCAAGGAAGGTAAGAACACTCCATGTTTTGTGTTATCTTCTTGCCTTTTTTTCTTTGATATTTCTAAAAGGGAATGTGAAATAAATTCCTGGCGCACCTTTATGTGAGACAAAAATTATTAAAGTACAATGTGTATAACACCAGTGTACATTCTAAATTAAAACAAATATGAACGCAACTGAATTTTTCAGACGTATATATATATATATATATATATATATATATATATTATTTTATTTTAATTTAAAGAAAACACTCCGGAAATAAAATTCAAAATAAGAGTTGAATACTTATATTTTGATGATGATGTTGTTTCTTCTTCCTCTCGTTAGTATAGCTTTTGAAGTGTAGCTTTCTTGGAAATGAAACGAGATGCTGTGTGCATTCCAGGAAGGGGAAGAGGTAGACCTGATGCCATCTGATAAAAAAATGATTTAAGCAACGGGACGAGATGCTACAAACCACAATACAAAAAGAAAGTGGCTCGATTCTCATTTTCCTACAAAGCACCACAATTATGGAATAACCTCCCAGACGCCATCAAATCTTCCCCCAGTTATAAGTTACTCGAGCTCCCTATTAACATACCTCAATGCAGAATGCACCTGTAAACATGTAACATAATGACTATTTTCTACATATTTATTTTCTGTTAATCTGTATATTTGTGTTTTTTTAATATCTTGCATTTTATTACTTTGTATATCTGTAACGACTGTAACATTGCAATGTTCTTGAACCCAGGACGAGATGCTAATAATGATTTTCAAAATTTATTCTTGTAAAAATAAATAAAATCAACATAAATAAACCATATGGTAAAATTCAATTATATTAAAAGAGTAACCACTAAATCGAGAGCCACTCAAAGCGCGCTTTCGCCTACCGGCTTCCTCAATAAAGTGTCCTCGAACAGTCTCTGATAAAAAGTATCAGTATTGATACTTTTTATCAGAGACTGTTCGAGGACACTTTATTGAGGAAGCCGGAAGGCGAAAGCGCGCTTTGAGTGGCTCTCGATTTAGTGGTTACTCTTTTAATATAATTGAATTTTACCATATGGTTTATTTATGTTGATTTTATTTATTTTTACAAGAATAAATTTTGAAAATCATTATTAGCATCTCGTCCTGGGTTCAAGAACATTGCAATGTTACAGTCGTTACAGATATACAAAGTAATAAAATGCAAGATATTAAAAAAACACAAATATACAGATTAACAGAAAATAAATATGTAGAAAATAGTCATTATGTTACATGTTTACAGGTGCATTCCTTATTGAGGTATGTTAATAGGGAGCTCGAGTAATTTATAACTGGGGGAAGATTTGATGGCGTCTGGGAGGTTATTCCATAATTGTGGTGCTTTGTAGGAAAATGAGGATCGAGCCACTTTCTTTTTGTATTGTGGTTTTGCAAGTAAGGTGCAGGCAGGGCCGGCGCTAACGTAAGGCGGCACAGGCGGCCGCCTTACTATCTGGCTTCCTGCCAGTTTGAGGGGGTGGAATTTTTGACCGGCCGCCGGTCGGGGATAGACTCGGCACAGCGCAGCACCACCTCACTCTGGCCCAGCGAGCGGAGGTGGCACCCTGCCGATGTCGTCATTGGTGGGGGCGGGCCGGGCACCACCATCTTGGTGGAGACCAATAGGGTCCGAGTCTGCCACTATCTTGGTCTCCACCAAGATGGCGGCGCCCGGGGGGTGGTTCTCCCTAGGCAAGCGGCCGCTGGAAGCATGCAGCTTGGCCGCTCGCCAGGGATGGGAACCACCTGGCAAGCGCGCGATCTCGCGAGAACGCGGCTGGTCAGGTGGTTCCCAGCGAGCGGCCAAGCTGCAGCATGCCAGCGGCCGCTCGCCTCTTGGAGAAAACGCCGGCGGAGCCAGCATAGGGGCAGGTGAGCTGCTGCCTGCGGGCAATATATACCCATATGTGACTGGGGGCAAATGTACCCATATGTGAGCTGAGGGCAAATATACCCATGTGTGAGTTCTGGGGGCATATATACCCATGTGTGAACTGGGGGCAAATATACCCATGTGTGAGGTGGGGAAAATATATCCATGTGAGCAATATATATGTATCTGGGCATGTTCTTGTCTGAGGTCGCTATATATAATCTGGACATGTTCTGGTCTGAGGTCTATATATATATATACAGTGGCAAGAAAATGTATGTGAACCCTTTCGGATTACGTGGAGTTTTGCATGAATTGGTCATAAAATGTGCTCTAATCTTCATCTAAGTCACAACAATTTGAAAAACACAGTCTGCTTAAAATAATACAACACAAACATTATATGTTTTCATGTTTTTATTGAACAGAACATGTAAACATTCACAGTGCAGGGTGGAAAAAGTATGTGAACTAGGGATGCACCGATACCACTTTTTTAAGACCGAGTACGAGTACCGATACTTTTGTTCAAGTACTCACCGATACCAATTACCGACACTTTTATTTTATGTCATGTGACGCTTTCCAAGAAGAACAGACCTTCTATAAAGCCCCCAGGTCTCATGGATATTGCCCCAGCTCATGGATATCCTGCCCCCCAGCTCATGGATAATTGCCCCCCAGCTCATGGATAATTGCCCCCCTGCTCATGGATAATGCCCCCCTGCTCATGGATAATGCCCCCCTGCTCATGGATGTGCCCCCCTGCTCATGGATAATGCCCCCCTGCTCATGGATGTGCCCCCCTGCTCATGGATGTGCCCCCCTGCTCATGGATAATGCCCCCCTGCTCATGGATAATTGCCCCCCCTGCTCATGGATATGCCCCCCTGCTCATGGATAATGCCCCCCTGCTCATGGATGTGCCCCCCTGCTCATGGATATGCCCCCCTGCTCATGGATAATGCCGCTCATGGATATGCCCCCTGCTCATGGATAATGCCCCCCTGCTCATGGATAATGCCCCCCTGCTCATGGATATGCCCCCCTGCTCATGGATGTGCCACCCTGCTCATGGATGTGCCCCCCTGCTCATGGATGTGCCCCCCTGCTCATGGATAATGCCCCCCTGCTCATGGATAATTGCCCCCCCTGCTCATGGATATGCCCCCCTGCTCATGGATAATGCCCCCCTGCTCATGGATATGCCCCCCCCCCGCTCATGGATATGCCCCCCGCTCATGGATATGCCCCCCTGCTCATGGATGTGCCCCCCTGCTCATGGATAATGCCCCCCTGCTCATGGATAATTGCCCCCCCTGCTCATGGATATGCCCCCTGCTCATGGATATGCCCCCTGCTCATGGATAATGCCGCTCATGGATATGCCCCCTTGCTCATGGATAATGCCCCCCTGCTCATGGATGTGCCCCCCACTCTCCGGTCACACTTACCTTCCTTCAGCGACGCCGGGAAAGTCTTCGCGCGCGCGCTCCTTGGAAGGACCCCAGCCGCGACCACGTGGGACCAGGTGATCGCGGCTGGGGTCCTTCCAACGAGCGCACGCGGGGAAACTTTCCCGGCGTCGCTGAAGGAAGGTAAGTATGAGCGGAGAGCAGCTGCAGGGCCTGTCTGAATGCTCTATCTGCATTCAGACAGGCCCTGCAGCTGCTCACTTTGTTTATACTTACCACCTTCCTTCAGCGACGCCGGGAAAGTTTCCGCGCGTGCGCTCGTTGGAAGGACCCCAGCCGCGATCACATGGTCATGGCTGGGGTCCTTCCAAGGAGCGCGCGAAGACTTTCCCGGCGGCGCTGAAGGAAGGTAAGTATAAACCAAGTTAGGAGAGGAGCTGCAGGGCCTGTCTGAATGCCGATAGAGCATTCGGACAGCCGCCGCAGCCCCTCGGATACCGGCAAGCCGGCTCAATGCCGGCTTCCGGTATCGGAAAAAAATATCGGGGGTACTGCACGAGTACCAAGTACTCCTGCAGTACCCGGTATTGGCACCGATATCGATACTAGTATCGGTATCGGTGCAACCCTAATGTGAACCTTTGGACTTAATAACTGGTTGACCCTCCTTTGGCAGCAATAACCTCAACCAAACGTTTCCTGTAGTTGCAGATCAGACCTGCACAACGATCTGGAGTAATTTTGGACCACTCCTCTTCACAAAACTGTTTTAGTGTAGCAATATTCTTGGGATGTCTGGTGTGAATCGCTCTCTTAAGGTCATGCCACAGCATTTCAATCGGGTTGAGGTCAGGACTCTGACTGGGCCACTCCAGAAGGCGTACTTTGTTTTGTTGAAGCCATTCTTTTGTTGAATTACTTGTATGCTTTGGGTCATTGTCCTGTTGCATCCCCCATCCTCTGCGGAGCTTCAGTTGGCGGACAGATGGTCTTATGTTTTCCTGCAAAATGTCTTGATAAACTCTGGAATTCATTTTTCCATCAATGACAACAATCCGTCCAGGCCCTGAGGCAGCAAAGCAGCCCCAAACCATGATGCTCCCTCCGCCATGTTTTACAGTGGGGATGAGGTTTTGATGTTGGTGTGCTGTGCCTTTTTATCTCCACACATACAGGGTTATTCAGAGAGCGTGAAAAGCAGGAGAATGACTGGAGAATGATTGGAGAATGAAAAATTCTAGGTCAAAATAGCCAAACCAGAAAAATTCTCCCTTTCATCTCACTTTCCAAATCGACTATTTTGACCTAGAATTTTTCATTCTCCAGTCATTCTCCTGCTTTTCACGCTCTCTGAATAACCCTGATAGTGTTGTGTGTTTTTTTCCAAACAACTCAATTTTGGTTTCATCTGTCCACAGAATATTTTGCCAGTAGTGCTGTGGAACATCCAGGTGCTCTTTTGCAAACTTCAAACGTGCTGCAATATTCTTTTTGGACAGCAATGGCTTCCTCCGTGGTGTCCTCCCATGTACTCCATTCTTGTTTAATGTTTTCCTTATTGTAGATGTGTCAACAAAAATGTTAGCATGTGCCAGAGATTTCTGTAAGTCTTTAGCTGACACTCTAGGATTCTTCTTTACCTCATTAAGCATTCTGCGCTGTGCTCTTGCAGTCATCTTTACAGGACGACCACGCCTAGGGAGAGTAGCAACAGTGCTGAACTTTATCCATTTGTAGACAGTCTGTCTTACTGTGGACATATGAACATCAAGGCTTTTGGAGATACTTTTGTAACCCTTTCCAGCTTCATGCAAGTCAACAATTCTTGATCGTAGGTCTTCTGAGAGCTCTTTTCTGCGAGGCATGGTTCACATCAGGCAGTGCTTCTTGAAACCAGTAAACCCAAAACTGGTGTGTTTTTAAAGTGCAGGACAGCTTTCAGCAACACATCCAATAATATCACACTGATTGGACTCAAGGTTGGCTCACTCCTGGCTCCAATTAGCTCTTGGAGAAGTCATTAGGCTAGGGGTTCACATACTTTTTCCACCCTGCACTGTGAATGTTTACATGTTAAGTTCAATAAACACATGAAAACATATAATGTTTGTGTTGTATTATTTTAAGCAGACTGTTTTTCAAATTGTTGTGACTTCGATGAAGATCAGAGCACATTTTATGACCAATTCATGCAAAACTCCACGTAATCCCAAAGGGTTCACATACTTTTTCTTGCCACTGTATGTATCTGAGTGGGTATGATATCGGTGAGTACCTGAAAAAAAGTATTGGTACTTGTACTCGGTCTTAAAGTGTTATCGGTGCAACACTAGAGTGTGTATATATGTATGTGTGTATATATAGCGATTATTATGGCACCTCTATCCTGATTGGCTTGACATGACACAGATGGGGGGGGCACCAAAACGCACCTTCGCCTGACAAGACAAAAATGCTTGCACCGGCCCTGGGTGCAGGTCCTGGACCAGAGGTTATAGGATAAGGGAACTGCTAGGGCAAGCAGTCTATTCAGGTAGGGTGGCAGCTTCCCAGAAAAGCTCTTAAACACCAGGGGCCCTATTACATTCTTCACGCAAACGTTAACGCGTGCACAAAAACGCATTAACCGAGGGGCAAAACCCTTTGCGCAGAAAGTCGTATTACAATCTCAGCGCAACAAATGTGTGCAGTCGTCTAACGCGGGTGGATCTGCGCAAACCCTTTGCGAGTGTACTGTACTGCGGGCGTCCTATACTTAACATTGTGAGCGCAAATGCATTTGCGCGCTGGTACGCAGATGGTATTACAATCTATGTGCCGTTTTTAACGCACAGCCTTTGCGCACATACTTTTAACAACTCCTAAAAGCTGGTGTTAATGGCAAATCTGAATACAGCAAAGTATAGTTACACATTCTACACATACCTAAACAATAAAATTGAGAAGTTGTGCGTGTTTTTATTATTGCAGCAGCATATATACACAGATTGATTTTGACAGGTGCAAAAACTTAACGGGAGGCAATTGTGGTTCTTAATTCTGATTGGCTGAATTGCTTGAAAAAACAGTCTGTACACTGATTTCTGCACGCAATGTTAATGCGCGTGCATTATTGCTCGTGCGTTTTACGCGCGTTGTTTTTTTGACGGATGAAAAAATTTGCGAGGATTGTAATACCCGCGTTGATTTACGCGAGTTAACGTTTAACGCTTCGCGCAAAAAATCATGCTGCGCAAGCGTTTTTACGTTAAGAATGTAATAGGGTCCCAGGTTGGAAAGGTGAAGGGTGAATTAGAGGATCCTGAGCTCTGTATATGAGTATACGGGGGTTTAGCGGATCCTGAGCTCTATATATGAGTATACGGGGAATTAGCAGATCCTGAGCTCTATATATGAGTTATAGGGGGAAATTAGCGGGATCCTGAGCTCTATATATGAGTTACGGGGAATTAGCAGTCCTGAGCTAATATGAGTATAGGGGAATTAGCAGATCCTGAGCTCTATATATGAGTATACAGGGAATTAGCAGATCCTGAGCTCTTTATATGAGTATACGGGGAATTAGCGGATCCTGAGCTCTATATATGAGTATACGGGGAATTAGCGGATCCTGAGATCTATATAGGAGTATACGGGGAATTAGCAGATCCTGAGCTCTATATATGAGTATACGGGGAATTAGCGGATCCTGAGATCTATATAGGAGTATACGGGGAATTAGCGGATCCTGAGCTCAATATAGGAGTATACAGGAATAGGCAGATCCTGAGCTCAATATATGAGTATACGGGAATTAGAGGATCCTGAGCTCTATATATGAGTATACGGGAATTAGAGGATCCTGAGCTCAATATATGAGTATACAGGAATAGGCGGATCCTGAGCTCTATATAGGAGTATACGAGGAATTAGCGGATCCTGAGCTCTATATATGAGTATAAGGGGAATTAGCGGATCCTGAGCTCTATATATGAGTATACGGGGAATTAGCGGATCCTGAGCTCTATATATGAGTATACGGGGAATTAGAGGATCCTGAGCTCTATATACGAGTATACGGGAATTAGCGGATCCTGAGCTCTATATATGAGTATACAGGAATTAGCGGATCCTGAGCTCTGTATATGAGTATACGGGAATTAGCGGATCCTGAGCTCTATATATACGAGTATACGGGAATTAGCGGATCCTGAGCTCTATATATGAGTATACAGGGAATTAGCGGGTCCTGAGCTCTATATATGAGTATACGGGGAATTAGCGGATCCTGAGCTCTATATATGAGTATACGGGGAATTAGAGGATCCTGAGCTCTATATATGAGTATACGGAGAATTAGCGGATCCTGAGCTCTATATATATGGAGTATACGGGGAATTAGCGGATCCTGAGCTCTATATATGAGAATACGGGGAATTAGCGGATCCTGAGCTCTATATATGAGTATACGGGGAATTAGCGGATCCTGAGCTCTATATATGAGTATACGGGAATTAGCGGATCCTGAGCTCTATATATGAGTATACGGGGAATTAGGGGATCCTGAGCTCTATATATGAGTATACGGGGAATTAGCGGATCCTGAGCTCTATATATGAGTATACGGGGAATTAGCGGATCCTGAGCTCTATATATGAGTATACGGGGAATTAGCGGATCCTGAGCTCTATATAGGAGTATACGGGGAATTAGAGGATCCTGAGCTCTATATATGAGTATACGGGGAATTAGCGGGTCCTGAGCTCTATATATGAGTATACGGGGATTAGAGGATCCTGAGCTCTATATGTGAGTATACGGGGAATTAGAGGATCCTGAGCTCTATATATGGAGTATACGGGGAATTAGCGGATCCTGAGCTCTATATATGAGTATACGGGGAATTAGGATCCTGAGCTCTATATATGAGTATACGGGGAATTAGCGGATCCTGAGCTCTATATATGAGTATACGGGGAATTAGCGGATCCTGAGCTCTATATAGGAGTATACGGGGAATTAGAGGATCCTGAGCTCTATATATGAGTATACGGGGAATTAGCGGGTCCTGAGCTCTATATATGAGTATACGGGGAATTAGAGGATCCTGAGCTCTATATGTGAGTATACGGGGAATTAGAGGATCCTGAGCTCTATATATGGAGTATACGGGGAATTAGCGGATCCTGAGCTCTATATATGAGTATACGGGGAATTAGAGGATCCTGAGCTCTATATATGAGAATACGGGGAATTAGCGGATCCTGAGCTCTATATATGAGTATACGGGGAATTAGCGGATCCTGAGCTCTATATATATATGAGTATACGGGAATTAGCGGGTTGATGATATATAAATATTTTTACAGAGGCCTAAACACAAATGACACAGCAGCTTTCCAAGTGTCTGCTCAGTAGGAGCCATCTTTATGGAGTCTCCTAATACATTTCTTGCACAATATAAATCTAATCTTGCACTAATATTTGTATATTGAGACACACAATCCCAGCTCTGACCTGCAGCCTGGATCCTCCTTTCAGTGTTTAGCTCTTTGTTACTGGATGGTGGTTTCAAGGATTGAGGCCTTTTCCTCTCCAGTGCAGGAAATTCTATGGTAGAGTTCAACATACACGAGACAAACCTTTGTCTGTACAATTGTCTCCTGTAATGGGCACATAAGAACTGTGCGTTTAGAGACACTTTGCAGTGTGGCATTTATCTCTTGTGGTTAGAGCACATGGCACAGCACATGCCATTCAATAACCATAATGTGCAGGCCTGGGGGGGAAGGAAAGGCCTCAGGCACAGTTTATGGAGCTTTTGCCCTCAGTGTTTCCTTTTTTTCACCCTTGTTTGTATTGATGTGGGATTATATGTAACTCCTGCATCTCCTTTAACCCCTGTAGGTCCAACCCTTTTGAGCCCTGTGAGGCGGCAGATCCAGCTGGTGAATCCAGAGAGGAGATCCAGGCTGAGGGTCCTGGGAGTGAGCGGCTTCTTGTAAGTAAATGCATATATTGCTGATTATAAGCTGTATCCGCTGTATAATGATGTGTGTGAATTCAGCAATGAAATGTCTCCCAGCCATGGGAATAAGGCCATGCTTAGTCTATAAGAAGCCCCTGTGGGACAATCACCCCCTGCAGGGCCGGCTTTAATATTGACTGAGCAAACATTTTATTGTCCCCCCCCCCCATGCAATTTTGCTCTCATCCCCAACATCCCCCCCCCCCAAAGAAAACACACAAAACCTTTTTTATTAATGTAAACATATCTGATTGAGAAACAAGTCCTGAGCTGGATCTGTAACATTACGGACTTGACAGCTATATCATTTTAGCCTCTTAAGTGTCTGAATAACTTTCAGTAATACAGTCAGGTTGAGAAATATTGGAACATCGACACAATTCTAACATCTTTGGCTCTATACACCACCACAATGGAGTTGGAATGAAACAAACACAATGTGCTTTAACTGTAGACTGTCAGCTTTAATTTGAGGGTATGTACATCCAACTCAGGTGAACGGTGTAGGACTTACAGCAGTTTGCAGATGTGCCTCCCACTTGTTAAGGGACCAAAGGTAATGGGACAATTGACTTCTCAGCTGTTCCATGTCCAAGTGTGTGATATTCCTTCATTACCCCAATTACAATGTGCAGATAAAAGGCCCAGAGTTCATTTCAAGTGTGCTATTTGCATTTGGAATCTGTTGCTGTCAACTCTCAAGATGAGATCCAAAGAGCTGTCACTATCAGTGAAGCAAGGCATCATTAGGCTGGAGAAACAAAACAAACCCATCAGAGAGATAGCAAGAACATTAGGCTTGGCCAAAACAACTGTTTGGAACATTCTCAAAAAGAAGGAACGCACCAGTGAGCTCAGCAACACCAAAAGACCCGGGAGACCACGGAAAACAACTGTGGTGGATGACCGAAGAATGCTTTCCCTGATGAAGAAAACACCCTTCACAACAGTTGGCCAGATCAAGAACACACTCCAGGAGCTAGGTGTATGTGTGTCAAAGTCAACAATCAAGAGAAGACTTCACCAGAGTGAATACAGAGGGTTCACCACAAGATGTAAACCATTGGTGAGCCTCAAAAACAGGAAGGCCAGATTAGAGTTTGTCAAACAACACCTAACAAAGCCTTCACAGTTCTGGAACAAGATCCTATGGACAGATGAGACCAAGATCAACTTGTACTAGAGTGATGAGAAGAGTATGGAGAAGGAAAGGAACTGCTCATGATCCTAAGTGTACCACCTCATCAGTGAAGCATGGTGGTGGTAGTGTCATGGCATTGGCATGTTGGCTGCCAATGGAACTGGTTCTCTTGTATTTATTGATGATGTGACTGCTGACAAAAGCAGCAGGATGAATTCTGAAGTGTTTCGGGCAATATTATCTGCTCACATTCAGCCAAATGCTGCAGAACTCATTGGACGGCGCTTCACAGTGCAGATGGACAATGACTCAAAGCATACTGCAAAAGCAACCAAAGTGTTTTTGAAGGGACAGAAGTGGAATGTTATGCAATGGCCAAGTCAATCACCTGACCTGAATCCCATTGAGCATGCATTTCACTTGCTGAAGACAAAACTGAAGGGAAAATGCCCCAAGAACAAGCAGGAACTGAAGACAGTTGCAGTAGAGGCCTGGCAGAGCATCACCAGGGATGAAACCCAGCGTCTGGTGATGTCTATGCGTTCCAGACTTCAGGATGTGATTGACTGCAAAGGATTTGCAACCAAATATTAAGAAGGGAAAGTTTGATTTATGATTATTATTCTGTCCCATTACCTTTGGTCCCTTAACAAGTGGGAGGCACATCTGCAAACTGCTGTAAGTCCTACACCGTTCACCTGAGTTGGATGTACATACCCTCAAATTAAAGCTGACAGTCTGCAGTTAAAGCACATTGTGTTTGTTTCATTCCAACTCCATTGTGGTGGTGTATAGAGCCAAAGATGTTAGAATTGTGTCGATGTCCCAATATTTCTGGACCTGACTGTAAAGTTCAGATTAACATTATTATGTTTAATATAAAAGAAATGGCTGTGCCGTCTGGTAATAACACAAAAATAAATAAAATGCAACAATTAACAGCAATACGTAGCAATAAATAAACCATATTATTCTGCCTCGCTAGCAAAGCTGTGAGACGTAGGTGCTTGAGACTAACTCTAAGTCTGTATTTGACCAGTACTCACACGATGAAAGTTCGGCAGACAGCTTCAACTCAGCAAAACTGACATGTAGAAAGATGAATCCAGTTGAAACCTTTATTGATCAGACTGACCATCTTGTTAGTGTACAGCTATGCAGGTGAAAAAGGCATTCGCTCTGTCAGCATAGAGCAAAGCTGGCTGCTAGGTGACCAGTAAATATTACCTCAGAAACTAGCCTGAGGAAAAAGAGGCGGTGCTAGCTGGACGCAGCAAGGCTATGGTGACCCAGCAGGAACAAATAGCTATTGAAATCATTACTGTAAGCAGTAAGGGGAGATTCAATACATAAGATTAAAATATACAAATAAAATCTAAATCATGGGGCATGACACTCCCCGTCTGAAATCTTTAGATTTCATAAATAAACTAACCCTAATAACATTAAATGTCCTCCTGGAAGCTCAATGCAGAGACCTGAAAAACAAACGTAAAGCATTCAATAGAACTTTACACTTTAGAACTAGTTACTAAGTCAACAGTCTTAAAGGTAGGCCATAGTTCCAGATGTGAAGAATAAACTTAAAAAGTTAACCCATCTTCGTGCTGGGGAAGCCGCTCCAGGCCAAAACTTCCACCAACACAATTGTAATCCAATTGGCTGTATGTGGAAAGGCTTCAGAAAAATGACACGCTTCCCCCTGTGGCGTCCATTGAGGATAATAAGTAGAGTTCCAGGAGTGATGGAGGAGCGCAGGTTGCGTTTGGCTGAAAAGCTTCTTGCCATGGCTTAACAGCTTCTTTGGAACATCTTCAGTGGAATAATAGTGAGGCATTTTATGCAGTTTGACTACACGTATGCCGCCATTCTTATCCCCACCGACTGTCTTTGACACGGTAGCTTTAGCCTTCTCTTTTTACTTCCTTTCAATCTTTATTTCTGGGGCTTTGTACTTGCACTTGTAGAGGGCTTTCCTGGCAGAACTAGGACATTTCCCGATTCCCGCGGACCAGCACTGGATTCCAGCCGGCATGGAGTCGGTTCATCCTCTTCACAGCCTCTGTCTTCTTCCTTAAGGTGCACCCCAAAGAGGCAAATCGAGCAGCTGCTTGCCGTGGATTGCTAGGTAGCTTTTCTCTAGGCGCACGAGAGGGCAAGGGTGCTACCCAGCTATTGGCATCATCGTGAGCGAATTCTTTATCCATTATCTTGAAGTTCCCTTTCTTCTCTTGCCAGTACCAGTTGTTGTCAACATTGGTAGAATTGAACACTGTGGCTCCAAGGGTGTTATCCCAGGACTGAAAGACATTTAATTTATCTTAGTCGTCATGTTGCCATTCGTTGCTGTTCAATTTCTCCTTCACTCTGTATTGGTATGGGCACGGTTCAAGATAGGTGTTGCAACCATTTGGTAAGATATGTGTTTTGTAGAAAGCAATCTTGGTAGGCACCTTCATTTCCTTTATACAAACATTGCCTATGATAACCCAACCTAGATCAAGGCGTTGAGCGAATGGAGCATCATGTGGACCATTAATTTGTTGCCATACCTTATGTACTCTTAGGATATCTCTGCCCAGGAGAATTATCATATTTGCATTCTTGTCGAGGGTTGGTATTTCGTTAGTTATAGCCTTCAGATGAGGTTGGTGTAGGGCAGCTTCCGGTGTAGGGATCTGTTGCTTGTTAGATGGGATCTGGTTGCACTCGAAGTGTGAGTAACGGTAATTCCAGATTGCCCCCAACAGAAGCTACTACGAATCCGCTGGCTCTTCTTCCAGAGACCTCTGTAAAGCCACTACATGTACCAAAAGTATAAGGGTAGGAATCTCCTTTTTAAGTTGAAAAGATCAAAGATTTCCGTTCTTGCAAGGGACCGATTGCTCTGATCGTCCAGCATGGCGTATAGTTTAGCAGACTTTCCTGGGTTATTCTTGTAATCTATGTTAACTAAGCATATTTTAGCACAAGACTTGTCGCAAAGATCTTCACCGCATACTGCTGTACAAGAAGAGGACACTATGGTAACTTCCTGATCTGTAGTCTCCCCGCCGTGCTCTGACACGGGAGGGGAGTCTGTTGACGTTGCAGGCATGTACGGAGATGGATGTAGCGCCTGCACGTGTTCCACACTATCCCATTCTATACACTTGATAGGAAATTTGCAGTCTTTGGCAAAGTGCTCATTAGAAGCACAACATCTGAAACATACACCATATATCCTTAGGAGCTCCTTGCGCTCTTGGAGTGGTTTCCTTCTAAAGCCGATGCACTTTTTGAGGGGATGTGGCTTCTTATGAATAGGACAAAGGCGGTTAGGATTCTCAATCTTTTCACCTTGCTTGCACTTGTCAGGAATTGAGGTAGGAGGGTTGAGGACCTTGGTCTTCTTCACTGATACTGGACCCCTGCTGCCTCTGTGATTAAAGTGCGAGCTGTCGGACATTTGAGGAAGGAAGCCTGAAGCGTGGAACTCGTTGTAGGAAAAACTGGGGTCATTCTTTGTTTCTGCAATGACTCTTATGAACTCACAAAAGTAGGAGAAAGGTGGAAAGGAGATTTGGTTCACTCTTTTATACTTTGCCCCAAGTGCAGTCCATTTTTCCTGGATATTGTATGGCAGCTTGCAAACTATTGGGTTTACCCCATGAGCAAAGTGTCTGTCTTGGCCAGCTGCAGCTCCCAGAGAAGGTCACGGAGTTCCAAGTATTTCTGATTGTCCTTACCAGAAATCTTTGGGAAACGGTGCAGGCGATTCAACAGAGCGTTCTCTATGGCTTCAGGGCTGCCGTAGCTTTGATCAAGTCTTTGCCAAGCATCGTCGAGGCCTGACATTGGATTATTGACGTGGACAGCTCTGAGTCTCTTGACACGTTCTGTAGACTGTGGACCAAGCCATCTGATCAGCAGGTCCAGTTCCTCAGCAGGAGTAATGCCAAGATCACTAATTGCAGTTCTGAAGGCACCCTTCCAGCTTCTGTAGTTTTCACATTGGTCATCGAAGTTCGAAAGGCTTGTCTTGGTGAGTTCACGGCGAGCCATGTATCTAGCAAACTTAGACATGTCTGTTTTCTCTGACTTTGGGCAGGGAAATAAAGTTTGAAAGGTGTTTGCAGTATTCTGGTTAAGTGACATAGGGTATTATGCGGTTACATCTGCATTTAGCCCTGGAGTCGGTTTAACGTCCATAGACTCAGGCAGGCATGGTTTTATAGCTGTATGGTTGCTAGGATTCTGATGAATTGCATCCGAGAGTCAATGCATTGGGATTGCTGTTGCACTAGGGCGTGTGAAGAAAGCTCAAGGTCATTAGCTAGTAGAGTATTGTACTGACCTTGGATGCAGGGTACTGCTACAGAGTCTTTTCCCTGTTTTGGAAGGTTGTCACAACTGTCAGGAATATTTGATATTATGAGAGGTTCACTGTTTTGCTTTAGTTCATAGTCTCTGGTGCGTTTAGTGGAATCTTCCTCATCCACGTTGCATAAACTGATGCTGTATCTTTCACTTCCCCCGGCAGCTTGCTCTAGGATTTTTAATGTTGCTACGGCTGTCGTGTGCTCACACTGTTTCTATAGGGCTTCTATTTAAGCTCTTTTGCGAAATTCTTCCATTTCGATAGCTGCTTTTTTTTGCTAGAGGCGTCCATTTCCATCTCTGCTTTCCTTTTTGCAAAGGCTGCCTGTATCTTCGTAGTCTCAGCTTTCGCCCGGGCTTGGATAAGCTGCAGACTAATTGATGAACTCTTTGAATATTGTGAGCACTTTGACCTTGATGACGTGCGCTATTTGAATGCTTGCTAGACGCTGAAATGTGAGAAGCAGTCTCTCAGAGCTGGGCAATTCTCTCTTCCGCCTTTAATCTGGCCTGATGTACTAAATTGTCTCTTTCTGCATTAAGACACTTTAATTCATCTATCTTCTCTAAATTAGAGACATAAATGTGACAGTGGACAAGATATTGAGCATGAACTGTAGAAAGCTGTCTTAAAACTTTTAGTGAAGATGCGTCACAAACCGGGTGTGTGATGGTGGAGACATAACTCATCACCTGTTCCCAAAGCCATCACATTTGCTGTGATTTCTCATAGTTTACTGAAACACTTATGGACATAATCTTCCACGTAGGTTTCCTGTTGCATTTGCTTCTGATTGGACTATTCTGACTATTCATTACTTCCACATCTGAAACAAGTTGACTTTCCTTGTGATGCTAACTGCTGTTAGTGACTTTTCACTATTGCTGTTAATGTCTTTGCTTACTGCTAGCAGTTGTCTTTTCACTAATGCTGTAGCAGTTAAAGCGTTTTTTCACTACTGCTGACAGTATTGCCTTTTTTCACTACTGCAGGCAGTAGTGCCTTTTCACTACTGGTTCAATGAAAGCTGCGTACTTCTGCTGCAAGTTGCTGTTAGACAGTATTGCCTTTTTCACTATTCTGCCTCACTAGCAAAGCTGTGAGGCGTAGGCGCTTGAGACTAACTCTAAGTCTATATGTGACCAGTACTCACACGATGAAAGTTCGGCAGACAGCGTCAACTCAGCAAAACTGACACGTAGAAAGATGAATCCAGTTGAAACCTTTATTGATCAGACTGACCATCTTGTTAGTGTACAGCTATGCAGGTGAAAAAGGCATTCGCTCTGTCAGCATAGAGCAAAGCTGGCTGCTAGGTTACCAGTAAATATTACCTTAGAAACTAGCCTGAGGGAAAATGGGCGGAGCTAGCTGGATGCAGCAAGGCTATGGTGACCCAGCAGGAACAAATACTGTCATGTCCAAAATTGTTGGCACCCCAGACATTTTTCCAGAAAATCAAGTATTTCTCACAGAAAAGTATTGCAGTAAGACATGTTTTGATATACAGAAAAAATGGCGTCGCGCCCATACTCACTTCTTTTCGGAGGGGCAGCAACTGCCAGGAGTAGCAGCCCAGTCAATGCATAAAACATAACAAGGAAAAAGAGTGTCATCTGCGCTCGTTTCTATGTGTTCCATGTACAACAAAAATGAGGTTTTTGTTTGTTTCAATGGCCATTGCAACGTAAGCCCACTCGCCACTTCAAGGCACCTCTTTAGAGTGGGTACCTAACAATTGTGACCAAAAGGCCGCTCTACTGAGCAGCTCCAAGCCCCTCCAGCTGCTTTTCAGCGAAGGAGAGGCAAAGATGGTGGCTTTTATTTATACACGCACAATAAAAGCCACCATCTTTGCCTCTCCTTCGCTGAAAAGCAGCTGGAGGGGCTTGGAGCTGCTCAGTAGATTGTTAGGTACCCACTCTAAAGAGGTGCCTTGAAGTGGCGAGTGGGCTTACGTTGCAATGGCCATTGAAACAAACAAAAACCTCATTTTTGTTGTACATGGAACACATAGAAACGAGCGCAGATGACACTCTTTTTCCTTGTTATGTTTTATGCATTGACTGGGCTGTTACTCCTGGCAGTTGCTGCCCCTCCGAAAATAAGTGAGTATGGGCGCGACGCCATTTTTTCTGTATTTATGTATATCATGCTTGTAACACCAGTCCGTCGTTCTGCAGCTGTTCCTCTTTCCATGTTTTTGTTTTTGATCCCAAATGGGAAGTGTTTGGTGCGTGTATAAATAAAAGCCACCATCTTTGCCTCTCCTTCGCTGAAAAGCAGCTGGAGGGGCTTGGAGCTGCTCAGTAGAGCGGCCTTTTGGTCACAATTGTTAGGTACCCACTCTAAAGAGGTGCCTTGAAGTGGCGAGTGGGCTTACGTTGCAATGGCCATTGAAACAAACAAAAACCTCATTTTTGTTGTACATGGAACACATAGAAACGAGCGCAGATGACACTCTTTTTCCATGTTTTGATATACACATGTTTATTCCCTTTGTGTGTATTGGAACAAAACAAAAAAGGGAGGAAAAAAAGCAAATTGGACATGTCACACAAAACTCCAAAAATGGGCTGGACAAAATTATTGGCACCCTTAACTTAATATTTGGTTGCACACCCTTTGGAAAAAAGAACTGAAATCAGTCGCTTCCTATAACCATCATTAAGCTTCTTACACCTCTCACCTGGAATTTTGGACCACTCTTTCTTTGCAAACTGCTCCAGGTCTCTCTTATTGGAAGGGCGCCTTTTCCCAACAGCAATTTTAAGATCTCTCCACAGGTGTTCAATGGGATTTAGATCTAGACTCATTGCTAGCCACTTCAGAACTCTCCAGCGCTTTGTTGTCATCCATTTCTGGGTGCTTTTTGACGTATGTTTGTGGTCATTGTCCTGCTGGAAGACCCAAGATCTCGGATGCAAACCCAGCTTTCTGACACTGGGCTCTACAGTGTGACCCAAAATCCTTTGGTAATCCTCAGATTTCATGATGCCTTGCACACATTCAAGGCACCCAGTGTCAGAGGCAGCAAAACAACCCCATAACATTATTGAACCTCCACCATATTTCACTGTAGGTACTGTGTTCTTTTCTTTGTAGGCCTCATTCCATTTTCGGTAAACAGTAGAATGATGTGCTTTCCCAAAAAGCTCTATCTCGGTCTCATCTGTCCACAAGATGTTTTCCCAGAAGGATTTTGGCTTACTCAAGTACATTTTGGCAAACTGTCGTCTTGCTTTTTTAGGTCTCTGTGTCAGCAGTGGGGTCCTCCTGGGTCTCCTACCATAGCGTTTAATTTCATTTACATGTCGACGGATAGTTCGCGCTGACACTGATGCTCCCTGAGCCTGCAGGACAGCTTGAATTTCTTTGGAACTTGTTTGGGGGCGCTTATCCACCATCCGGACTATCCTGCGTTGCAACCTTTCATAAATTTTTCTCTTCCGTCCACCCACAGAGAGATTAACTACAGTGCCATGGGTTGCAAACTTCTTGATAATGTTGCGCACTGTGGACAAAGGAAAATCTAGATCTCTGGAGATGGACTTGTAACCTTGAGATTGTTGATATTTTTCCACAATTTTGGTTCTCAAGTCCTCAGACAGTTCTCTTCACCTCTTTCTGTTGTCCATGCTTAGTGTGGCACACACAGACACACAATGCAAAGACTAAGTGAACTTCTCTCCTTTTTATCTGCTTTCAGGTGTGATTTTTATATTGCCCACACCTGTTACTTGCCCCAGGTGAGTTTACAGGAGCATCACATGCTTGAAACAATCTTATTTATCCACAATTTTGAAAGGGTGCCAATAATTTTGTCCAGACCATTTTTGGAGTTTTGTGTGACATTATGTCCAATTTGAATTTTTTCATCCCTTTTTTGTTTTGTTCCAATACACACAAAGGGAATAAACATGTGTATAGCAAAACATGTCTTACTGCAATACTTTTCTGTGAGAAATACTTGATTTTCTGGAAAAATGTCTGGGGTGCCAACAATTTTGGACATGACTGTAGCTATTGAAATCTTTACTGTAAGCAGTAAGGGCAGATTCAATACATAAGATTAAAATATACAAATAAAATCTAAATCATGGGGCAATACACATATTAAAATGCTTAACCCTTAGATTGCAGAATCCAAACTGATTAATCGTTTTTGGGCGGCTTGATTTCATTGGCCGCTGTATTTGTGGAAGGGCCGGCTAGTACACAAACACAGATTAAAGCATGTGCTTATGGATCAGTGAGCAATAATGGGTCCTGCTAATGGCAGCTTCCAGTTACAGAGGACCTTGTGACCCTTCCTCCATCTGCCTATTATTACTCACTGATCCATATCGCAGGTGTTTGCCGGGATATAGGAAACCAGCATTATTATTATTAATTCTAGCTCACATTGAGCTATGTATTGGTAGCCAGGCGCCAGACCCCCAGTCAGTGCAACTGCTCTGAATGTCAGGATTCGCTCGTACTGCTGTGCTGCAGGAGATTTCCAATGTGCATTTGACATCGGAAGCCGTCCTCGCGCTATGTAACATCCCAATCGGCGACTCCTCGTTAGACATCTTTATGTGGCTGTCAGGGTGCGGGTTCTGGGGTTGCGAGGTGAAGCCCAATATGTAGTGACAAAACAAGATAGGCAAGTATATGCGAGATAATGGGGTATATATTTAGACACAAGCATATAAAGCAATATGAAGGAGCTGAGTGAAACAGAGACAAGGAAGACAATGGATACTTAATAAACAAGAATAGGATACAACTAAAGAGATTGAGGAATGACAGGAAAATAAGTAGACACTGGCTACACAGATAAATAGACAGAAGGCTAACTAATAACAGGTACTGGATACACAGATAAGCAGAGCGACAGGACCAGGGAACAAGATTCAATAATAAGAGGCACTGGATTTATAGATAAACAGAAAGGCAGGAGCAAGGAAGAAGAGTCTTTAGCTCCTTCCCGACTGACGTACCATGTACGTCCTGCCCACGGGTCTCGCTTAGACCTGCGGATGTACATGGTACGTCAGCAGGCTCCTAACCTCCCTCCCGCCGATACTTACCTCCCTCGCCGGGCTCCCGCGGCATCTATGGCAGGCTTGATACCTGCCCCGCCGTTTCCATGGGGCCGGCAGGCACAATGACATCATCACGCTGCGGGATGATGTCATCAGCAGGTGCCCATCGACCCCCCCACAGTAAAATCCAGGAAGGGGAGGGGGCTCTTTTGGAGCCCTCTATCTCCCCAACCATTACACCTAGAGAGATGCTTTTTCACCGCTGGAAAGGGGAGAGTCTCCCCTTTCAGTAATGTATAGCATTAACTATTTCACTGCCAGATCACCATTCAAACCTGGAGATGGAGATGTCAGATATAGAAATGTGACAAACCTATGAGGTCCCCCTGCCTCCCCCACCCCTCAGTACTGGGCACATGCCCCCCCTTCCTGCTTTGGATACATTTGTATGGTTGGGGAGGAGATACCGAGTGGGTCGGAAGATATTATACCTGCCGAACCTGAGGACTTATTATGTGGCTGCTCAAATGACCCACATTGTGGCATTGTACACCCCATGGCTCCAGGGCATGGGTTGACTTTGTAAATTACATTGATGCTGTCCCAGACAGTTTGCGCCACTGGATGTGGATACAGTTAACACAGAGAGTCTTGGATCTCCGTGGCTCTCACCACCCATCACTCTTTGCAATTGTGGGATCAGGTTTCTGAGCGCTATGGCCTGATGGGCCGACCATCCCCACTCATCTCAGTGTTCAACAACAAGAGTTTTCCTCTGGGAATTTTCACCAAGAACTATGGATTTCTTCACCATTGCCAAGTGGATAGTGTTGATCAATGGTATGAGGATGGTGTATTGCTCCCTTTTTCCTCATTGATGGAACGTCCACACTGTCGCCAAGGGACTTTTTCCAGTTTAAGCAATACTGTAATTTTCTTCGGTCACGTGAGATACATACCGTGGCTATTGGGGCCCTCTCGTTCCTTAAAAGCTGCTACCCCAGTGGCCTTATATCTCACCTGGTTCCTCCACTTCATACGACTCAACTTCATCACCAACCAGACCGGCTCCCCTACATGGCTGCCTGGGATAGGGAATTGGGTCCCAATGATTATTGGTTGGATGAATGGGAGGCGACTCCTAAATCATCTATCAAGATATTAAGATGCTGTTGAGGTGGTACATTACCCCCAGGATTCCTGCATAAGGTTAACCTGTCTGATCCAGATTCCTGTTGGTGCAATTGTGGCATGAAGGGAACTCGTTGTCATATGTGGTGGTACTGTCCGGCGATTACCCCGATATGGCAATAAGCTCATTCGCTGGCGCTGACTGCAGGAAGTGCCCGTGGACTTTGACCCTTAGACTGATGTTGTTTTTCTGCCTCAGCCACACACCACCAGTCAAAATGGCTGGGCAAATTTGCAGCGGCAGTACGGAAGGCCTTGGCGGAGAGCTGATAGGCTCCCCGACATGCTACATGGAAGAGGGTTATGGTGCTTCTGGAGGACGTACATCAAATGGACGAATTGACTGCTAGAGTTTGTGATACCCAATTGGCATATCTTACGGTCTGGGTGGACTGGTTGGTGGAGAATAATTAAGGCAGTGGGTGGGAACGGTCGGTGGAGTGGAAGTGGGGCTTGTGCTGCTAGGGTCAGGTAGGAGACCCCCCCCCCCGATTTCCTTGTTCTTATCCTCTTTCTTGGTGGCTTTACAAAAAAATGTATACGTGACAATGACTGCCTGTCTGATTGTTGCGCACTCACGGTGCCTGCGAGCACACCTGCCACAGCTGACGGTTATTATTTATCTGCTTCCACTCAACTTTTTTTGCACTGTGCATTGATAAATAAAGATGACAATAGAAGGCGCTAAAGCAACACCGGTGGGAGCAGCAATGGAGGCAGTGTCAGAAGAGGAGAGCCAGGTTTCTGTGAGTGCTGGGAGATTAAAAGGGATGGAAAGAAACATGTCATGGATTGTTGTAAGCTTGGTACCAACTGAGCGAGCATTCCAGAGGGTGTAGGAGAAAGGGAATGATAGCTGTGGGTTAACAGAAATGAGATTATAGGTAAAGGAGACCTTGAGTTTTTCCTGCGGGAAGTTTGCGGCTTGTTAAAGGGCCAGGATTAGGATTGATGTCAATAGCATTGAGTAGTAATAGGAGTGTGAGTGAGACTGGGATTTATAGGAGTATGTGGAGTATGGTATATGAGAGGTTTCTGAGGAAATGAAACAAGAGGGAGGACAGCATAGGGTGAGAGAAAACGGTGAGATATGGACAGTGTGGGGGTTATTACCACAGTTACTATAGGAGATGCAGAGAGTCTACAAGAAGTGGAGATAGAAAAGCAAAATGACGCAGAGAAGATTGTGCAAGTGGGCAGTTAGTATGGGTTACCAGAGAGTAGCTTGATGTCAATAGATGTTTCAAGTTTGTAACTCCTCCTGCCACATGGATCCAGGGTCACTTAGAACCAGGGCCCTCATGGAGCCAAGGCTCAGGCGAGCCTTCAGTCTGGTGAGGATTTAGCCCAATGATCCACAAAGTGATGGCTCTCTTCTGCTGTGGCTGTGCTCCTGGACAATGGCCGTACAGGCCAATGCAGTGTGTTTACCTGAATGGGTAAAGCTCCACATACATTTCATTTTCTTCGCTGTTTATCTAACAATGATAGGACAAATACAATCGATCGTCAGCTTTTATTGCGTATTTTTATTAACCAAAATGTATTCTACCCATCACTGTGTGCATGTCCGCACTCTCTGTGTGACATCCTGATGTGTATGTATTATACCTGCATTATCACAGCGAGCCATTACCCGGAACCCAAATGACCAAACGTACGAATGACACATGGATATATTCCTATCGTTATTTTAACCCCTCTGTCTGAGCACACCGTGTGCTGTGTCCATGGCAGAGCTGCCTCCTCCATCCCTGTAGTGATGCTCAGGCTGCGACCTGTCCCTGCACTATACACAAAGGAGCTGCTCTGTTGAAACCTGAGATGAGAGCGAGGCCTGGAACACGTGTGAAACACAAACAAGGAAGTAGATGCTAATCAGGTTTAGAGGGATGAGGGAGGAATCCAAACCTCCTGATACTGAATCAGGACGTGCTGCGGTTATTCTCTTCCTGCTCGTTGTTCATTCATGTTAGTGATGTTTTCTCTTTTTCACACTTGCTTGTATTGATGTGGGATTATATGTTTCTCCTGTATCCCCTGTAGCTCCATCCCCTTTGTGTCCTGAGTCTTGTGAGGCTGCAGATCCAGCTGGTGAATCCAGAGAGGAGATCCAGGCTGAGGGTCCTGGGAGTGAGCGGCTTCTTGTAAGTAAATGCATATATTGCTGATCATAAGCTGTATCCGCTGTATAATGATGTGTGTGAATTCAGCAATGAAATGTCTCCCAGCCATGGGAATAAGGCCATGCTTAGTCTATAAGAAGCCCCTGTGGGACAATCACCCCCTGCAGGGCCACAATCCCTGATATGGAGCTTTCTGGCAGGGAATGGGTTATTTGTGCCCTATTAGTAAGTAAAGTGTTAAATGTTTCAGAAAGAAGCTGAATCTCTGCCAGAGAAGAGGTTAAATGTCTGGCGTGCGATATAGCGCACTAGTGGGCCTCATTTAATTTTGACACATTGGAATCTATAGGCTTGCTCAGGGGGTGTGCCCAGGCACACCCAAATGTTGGGTGAAGAGGTCTTCTTTCGTCTCCTAGATTGACATTTTATATTTCCCTTTATCCTGTTCATGATAAATAGCATAAAATCAGACTGTATCTCTGTACTACAGGCTTGTTATTTATAATGAAAATGGGCATTTTATGCAAATATCTTCTAAAAATAAGATTTCAGTTAATAAATGTTCCCTGGGTGCACATCCTAGCTCAATGGGCTGCACACACTAGTGTTGGAAACCCTGAACCTCTCATCCCTCTGAAACATGGCGCCAAAATAGACTTAAAAGGTTTTTCTCCGGCACCTGTTGGGGTCATTGACATTTGCATCGGCACCTACATGGAAGGGATTACTGCCCCATTTTTTTTT
Source organism: Leptobrachium leishanense (assembly GCA_009667805.1). NCBI lineage: Eukaryota > Metazoa > Chordata > Amphibia > Anura > Megophryidae > Leptobrachium > Leptobrachium leishanense. The sequence continues at coordinate 448,792 of RXON01003481.1, forward strand.
TTACTTTTTTCTGTGGCTGCCTTACAATACTGGAATTGAGAGTAGGGCATGTTTGGTCATTATGCTGATGGTAGCTTACCCCTCAAGTTATTACACAAAGTCTATATTGCAACTAGAAACTGTATTCTTTTGCAGGAGTACAGCAACAGTCTGAAAATGTCTGCAGGAATAATTTTTGAGGAATCCGTATCATATGTTGAAGAAAACCTCATGAAGCCTCGGTCAGTAAAGCAAAAAGAAATAATCAAAGATGAAACTCTGGATTTCCAAGAAAATCACAAACCAACAGAGAATTCCGAGCTGTCACATGGGACTGTTCAAAAAAATGATCCTTATTCAGACATGTTGGTTCATTCTGATTTTACAAATTCTGTCTCTGGTGGGTCAGAACTTCCCCACACTCAAAAAACTCCTATTGAAACAAAAACATTTCAATGCCCTGAAAGTGAGAAATGTTTAAGCACAAATGCAAGTCTCGGTATACACAGGAGAGTTCACATAGGAGAGAAGATGTTAGCATGTTCTGAATGTGAGAAATGTTTTAAAACCATGAGTCAGCTTATTGAACATGAGAGAATTCACACTGGACAAATGCCATTTGCATGTTCGGAATGTGGGAATTGTTTCAGAGCAAAGGGTAAGCTTACTGTACATGAGAGAATTCATACAGGAGAGAAGCCGTATGCTTGTTCTGAATGTGAGAAATGTTTTAGAATAAAGGGTCATCTTACAGTACACGAGAGAATTCATACAGGAGAGAAGCCATTTGCATGTTCTGAATGTGTGAGAAGTTTTAGAACAAAGTGGGAGCTTAAACTACATGAGAGAATTCATACAGGAGAGAAGCCATATGCATGTTCTGAATGTGGGAAATGTTTTAGAACAAATGATACGCTTACTATACATGAGACAGTTCATACAGGAGAGAAGCCGTTTGCATGTTCTGAATGTGGGAAATGTTTTAGAATAAAGGGTGAGCTTACTGCACATCAGAGAATTCATACAGGAGAGAAGCCATACGCATGTTCTGAATGTGGGAAATGTTTTAGAACAAAGCCTGATCTGAATATACATGAGAGAATTCATACAGGAGAGAAGCCGTTTGCATGTTCTGAATGTGGGAAATGTTTTAGAACAAAGTGTAAGCTTACTGTACATGAGAGAATTCATACAGGAGAGAAGCCGTTTGTATGTTCTGAATGTAAAAAATGTTTTAGAACAAATGGTGAGCTTACTGTACATGAGACAGTTCATACAGGAGAGAAGCCGTTTGCATGTTCTGAATGTGAGAAATGTTTTAAAACAAAGGTTGTGCTTACTGCACATGAGAGAATTCATACTGGGGAGAAGCCGTTTGCATGTCCTGAATGTGAGAAATGTTTTAGAACAAAGCGTGACCTTACTGTACATGAGAGAATTCATACAGGAGCGAAGCAGTTTGCTTGCTCTGAATGTGGGAAATGTTTTAGAACAAAGGATGCACTTACTGTACATGAGAGAATTCATACAGGAGAGAAGCCATTTGCTTGTTCTGAATGTGGGAACTGTTTAGAACAAATGGTGAGCTTACTGTACATGAGAGAATTCATACAGGAGAGAAGCTGTTTTCATGTTCTGAATGTGAGAAATGTTTTAGAACAAAGGGTGATCTTATTCGACATGAGCGAATTCATACAGGAGAGAAGCCGTTTGCTTGTGCTGAATGTGAGAAATGTTATAGAACAACGGGTGACCTTCGTAAACATGAGAAAATTCATACAGGCGAGAAGCCCTTTGCTTGTTCTGAATGTGTGAAATGTTTTAAATCAAAGGGTGACCTTAGTAAACATAAGAAAATTCATACAGGAGAGAAGCCGTTTGCTTGTACTGAATGTGAAAAATGTTTTAGAACAAAGGGTGATCTTATTCGACATGAGCGAATTCATACAGGAGAGAAGCCGTTTGGATGTTCTGAATGTGAGAAATGTTTTAAAACACAGAGTAATCGTACGAAACATGAGAGAATTCATTCATCTATTCAATTACATTAATACAAATGGAAATATAGTAATTCCCAGTTTTGTTTTCACTCTGCAAGGAGCTCTGGCTATTGACTGGGTGGGTTTGGTCAGAATCATTACTGCTTCAGGATACTGACAGCAAGGGGAGCTTTGTGCACATGGGTACGGGATCCCACGTTGACCTTCCCCTTGAGAGCAGGGGCTCTTTGGGTGGGCTTTTTGGTATATTTACCTACCTTACCTAGACACCGTTGTTGTCTACCTTCCCCAGTGACACTCATAAGCATTTTTCTGACTGGCTTAACATTTTATAACCTTTGCTGGCTGTACTGACCTATTGCCTGTCTGACTATGACTTTTGTCTGCAAATATTTCAGATTGGGCTTAGACATAAATTCCTTACAAAGACAAAGACTAATAAAATAATAATATAAATAAAAAACCTTGCTACATAAACACTCAAAAATCTTGTGAAAAGCCTTCCCAGAAGAGTGGACGCTGTTATAGCTGTAAAGGAGGGGGAGGGGTTTGCTTTGTACTTTAGATGCCAAGAATAAACACCAGTAGGATATAGGATAATTTATTCAAAAGATTAATGTGAGACCAGCAATCAGAATGCATCACTGTTGATTTGTAAGCAACATCATAGAGAGTCTAAGACGGGAGAGCGATGGACTCTGGCCAATACGTCTATTCCGCATTAAAACCCCAATTTGAATGGCTTGAGCCATTGAGTCTTTTTAAGCCGTACAGAAAGAATCAAGAAAAACTTGAGCAAATCTAGATACAAGAAACATTTAAAACATAGTGTGAATCCGCATAAAATGTTATGTTCAATTTAGGCCCCCCGAGAGTGACACTCACAGGATATTCAATATAATTAGGCACATCAATAATACGTTGTTACCCCACTCAGAATCGACTGGAGAATCTCTGGATTCGCCTGGTTAGTGGATATGATTCTCCAAAGCAACCCTCCCAGTATGATGAAGGGTTCAACCTTTACTTGGCAGATGGTATAATTACCGATTCAGCCGTTCGGTACCTGATCAGTGGAAGGATATAAACACGGTCTGGTTTATGCCGAAAATTTATTGAAAACAAAAATTGAAAGGTACAAAGACCCGTGAATCAACGCATTTCGTGGTATGACCACTTCCTCAGGAATCTAGATGTTCAATGTTCCTTCACCGATTTTATAGTCCTCTATTTGCGGTTTTATTAATTGATTAATCAGTCTTTTTTTCTCTCCGCCCGCTTCTAGAGAACTTGAATCCTTCTTACTCTCAAAAATCCTTCTTACTCTCAAAAGTCCAATCAACAGTCGCTATTTCGCGCATGCGTGCCAAACTCCGGTCGCCATCTTTGAAAATCCTAAATACCCGGCGATTCTCCATCTCCTTACTGGCGACATCCCATACATCGGAGCCCTAGCTTTAAATACATATGCGTATAAATACATATGACAAGACATACAAAGCAACTGGCATAAAAAATGACGTAAAATCTACAATAATTGGTTTCTGGACCGAAATACTGCTTAGTGCAAACACAAATACACTCTATGTATTTGTGTTTGCACTAATCAGTATTTTGGTCCAGAAACCAATTGACCTTAGTTGCTATTTCAGGTCTGTCCAGTTACTCCCTGGCTTGGGAGATCATATTACAGCCTTTCTTGTTCTGTTTCTAGAAATCTGTCCAAAAGAATCCTAAAGACGCTGTTCGAGGTGAGTGCCTTAGCGCACCGTTACATTAACTGAGTAAAAACATCTATGTTGTGCACCTTATCCCATGCAGGAAAATAATGGGACTTAAGTTTTAGATCAGTATGGACATATTTCTCATTTATCTGTTCTCCAGAACCCGTTAGTATAGTTGTTATATTTTGTCCCATATTCCTATTCAATGTCTGTTTCTGAAAGAATCTCTTAAGTGTTAATTTCCTCATAAATCTCTGTGCATCTAAGAATAATGAAAAATTATCTGATCTTCTAGTTGCCGCAAACGTTAACCCTTTATCAAGGACAGACAGACTTTTATGAGCAACAAAAAGATACTGTGTTGTAACTCTGTTTGTGAAGGTTTTTCACATTTTTTACTAGTTCCTGTTTTAAGCACTTTGGTGTTTTCCTCCTGTGTTTAACCCTTCACTGTATTATTGTTTAGTGATTGCATTTTTTAACGTGGTAAGCACTGTCTATCACTATGCAGTCCTTTTATAATCAATTAAGGGAAGAAAGATCTATTAGGAAAAAAGATCTTTTTTCCCAAACTAATGAATGTCCCACTGAAACACAAAAAATACACTCTATGTAAACAGATCTACAGACGTGATACTTGAACATAAATGTGATAGAAGAATAGCATGGACAAGATAGTCGTGATACTTGAAGCACACAAAAACAGAGGCAAGACTTTATTATTTATTTTCAACCATGCAGAGTGGGAACTACTTGAGTTATGCAGCCTGTAGGGCAGACCTTCAGTCAATGACTGGATTCTGTATATATTCAATTATACAGAGTGGGAACTCCCTGTGTTCAGTAGCCTGTAGGGCAGACCTTCAGTCAATGACTGGATTCTGTATATATTCAATTATACAGAGTGGGAACTCCCTGTGTTCAGTAGCCTGTAGGGCAGGCCTTCAGTCAATGACTGGATTCTGTGTAGTGGCACGGTATACACAGATTCTAGACAGACAACTAGACAGTCAATATATTATGCAAGAAGCAGGACAGGACTTCAAACATGAAACTGGGAACACCCAGATACTTGACAGACAATATATGCAGCAACAAAACAGGACATGACTTGAAACTTGACACTAGAAGCACACAGAACTGGATGCCTTGTGATTAGGACTCACAACCAGTTAAACGAACAACAGACATGAACCATAAGGCAAAACATAAACATGAACAAGAAATACTCAGGCAAAAGTACACATGGGACAAGCAAGAGAGTGGTCACTAGGGATAGCCGGGTCAAAATGTAATCCGGGTCCTCAAACAAAAACAGGTCAGCAACAGATCAGTCAGAATGAGATTAGCAAGAAAGCAGGCGATTGTAGGAACTAGACTCCACTCCAATTTACTCCACGACAGTCCAAGGAGCAGATCCTCTCCCACTGCTTTAAAAGCTGGCGGCTTCTTGCAATTATGCTAAGCCCCGCCCCCTCAGATGCCGTTTTGCCAGCTCTCCGTACTGGCAACAGGCTAGCCAGCGATGCCGCCGGGCACCCTGACCCCCCCAGGAAGTGCTGCGGGGGCCAAGGATGTTACTTAACCCCCGTCTACGGTCAGCCTCAGGACAACCCCCAGGCACAGAAGGATGGGCTACCTGAAGCTGGCGAACCAGACGAGGCGTATGGGTCCAACCGGCAGGCAACAGGTCGGGCTTCCCACAGTCAAAGACCACCTTGAGGTCACTGTACCCCATGGTTACCTGCGCTGATGAGGGAGGGACAGTGACCACGCAGCCAGACTGCGTGATTGTGGTCACACCGCCAGACTTGAGGATTGCAGTCACACCGTCAGACTTGAGGATTGCGGTCACACCGCCAGACTTGAGGATTGCAGTCACACCGTCAGACTTGAGGATTGCGGTCACACCGCCATACATGAGGTTTGCGGTCACACCGCTGGAAATGAGTAGTGCGGCCTCGTCGCAGGATACAGAGTCAACCAGATTGTGAGTCTCAGGTACCTCTTCAGGCCTGGTTACCCTAAGGAGGGTTCTCCTAGGCCCGGACAATATTGGAGGTCCAAACTCAGACTGGGACCCGGCCTCAGTGACCCTACTGTGGGACGTGGGCACAGCAAAATCACTGCTTGGCACAGACTCCGCGACCTTGCCGCCAGATTGCATGACTGGTCTCACCACTAAATTTTGTGAATGCGGCCTTGCTGCCAGAGTGCATGATTGTGGTTTCGGCGCCGGATTGCGTGAGCGCGGCCTCGCCGCCAGATTGCAGGAGCACGGCCTCGCCACCAGATTGCAGGAGCGCGGCCTCGCCACCAGATTGCAGGAGCGTGGCTTCACTGCCAGATTGCAGGAGAGCGGCCTCGCTGCCAGATAGCAGGAGCGCAGCCTTGCCGCCAGATTGTATACTTGCGGTTTCACCACTAAACCGCGTGATTGCGGCCTTGCCGCCAGAATGCATAAGCGCGGCCTCGCCGCCAGATTGAAGGATTATTCCTGCAGAATCAGAATCACCCTTGAAACATATGGGTGTTTTAAACTCACAGGGGCTACTTCAGCAGTAGTCACAGCATGAGAGGAAGCATTAATAAATAGGCTCAAGGCCTGATTAAATTGATCCATGCGGTGGACCTGCTTCTCTCGTTTTGCAAGCTGCTTGTCCCGTTTAGCAATGATCTCACCAAGCCTGGATATAACCATGATTAAATCTTTCGAATCCATATTATTTGGGACTGTCTTAATGTAACGGTGCGCTAAGGCACTCAACTCGAACAGCGTCTTTAGGATTCTTTTGGACAGATTTCTAGGCACAGAACAAGAAAGGCTGTAATATGATCTCCCAAGCCAGGGAGTAACTGGACAGACCTGAAATAGCAACTAAGCTCAATTGGTTTCTGGACCAAAATACTGCTTAGTGCAAACACAAATACAGTCTATGTAAACAGATCTACAGACATGATACTTGAACATAAACTTGATACTAGAATAGCATGGACAAGAAAGTCGTGATACTTGAAGCACACAAAAACAGAGGCAAGACTTTATTATTTATTTTCAACCATGCAGAGTGGGAACTACTTGAGTTATGCAGCCTGTAGGGCAGACCTTCAGTCAATGACTGGATTCTGTATATATTCAATTATACAGAGTGGGAACTCCCTGTGTTCAGTAGCCTGTAGGGCAGACCTTCAGTCAATGACTGGATTCTGTATGTATTCAATTATACAGAGTGGGGAACTCACTGTGTTCAGTAGCCTGTAGGGCAGGCCTTCAGTCAATGACTGGATTCTGTGTAGTGGCACGGTATACACAGATTCTAGACAGACTAGACAGTCAATATATTATGCAAGAAGCAGGACAGGACTTCAAACATGAAACTGGGAACACCCAGATACTTGACAGACAATATATACAGCAACAAAACAGGACATGACTTGAAACTTGACACTAGAAGCACACAGAACTGGATGCCTTGTGATTAGGACTCACAACCAGTTAAACGAACAACAGACATGAACCATAAGGCAAAACATAAACATGAACAAGAAATACTCAGGCAAAAGTACACATGGGACAAACAAGAGAGTGGTCACTAGGGATAGCTGGGTCAAAATGTAATCAGGGCCCTCGAACAAAAACAGGTCAGCAATAGATCAGTCAGAATGAGATTAGCAAGAAAGCAGGCGATGCAGGAACTAGACTCCACTCCAATTTACTCCACGACAGTCCAAGGAGCAGATCCTCTCCCATTGCTTTAAAGGCTGGTGGCGTCTTGCAATTATGCTAAGCCCCGCCCCCTCAGATGCCATTTTGCCAGCTCTCAGTACTGGCAACAGGCTAGCCAGCGTTGCCACTGGGCACCCTGACCCCCCCAGGAAGCGCTGCGGGGGCCAAGGATGTTATAGTTAATACTAAATGATTTAGAAAAAGAAGTGTCAATACCCTTTAAATCTAATCTAAACTTTTAAAGAAAGACAAACATGCGAAGCATTAAAGAAAAACTATGATCTTGTTATAAAACAAGCTGATAAGGGGGACAGTCATAATGAGTAGAGAGTTTTATTTAAAATAAGCCTATAGATTATTAGGGGATCTAGATACTTATAAATTTCTGAATAAGGATCCGACTAGAGTTAGAGGTATTACTTAAAAAAGGGAAGGAGAAAGGCATTATTCAAGAAAAAGAGTTCAATTTCCTATTGAATAAAAACAATAAAGTTGCCTTATTTTATTTCCTCCCTAAAATCCACAAGGATCTATTGAATCCTCCTGGAAGGCCCATAATTAGTGGTATACAACCCTAACTAGTAATCTATCACAGCACATTGATGTGTTTTTGCAACCACTTGTATAAAAGACCCCCTCCTATATTAAAGGAAAATCACCTGGCATGAAGATTTCTGTTTAGCAACAATTGACATAACCTCTTTGTACACAAGTTTTCCTCATTTGAAAGGTGTGGAGGCAATTAGAAACTGCCTGTTAGAAGAAGGGACCCTTTTGGGTGACCAAGTAGATTTTCTGATAGACTCAATTTTATTCATTTTGCAGCACAATTGTTTCTGGTTGGAGTCCAAATTTTATCTCCAGCTATGCGGAACAGCCATGGGGACGAGGTTCGCCCCAAACTATAATCGCCCCAAGCTAATTTATATATGCATAGATGGAAGCAAGAACGACTTTGGTCTTCTCAGGAGCTTGGGGCGAGCCTCATCCTATGGAAGAGGTTTATTGATGATGTTTTAATAATTTGGAGGGGCAGTTTGGAATCATTACATGAATTTATCAATTCATTAAATGAGAATTTTTTTAATTTGAAATTCACCTCGAATATAAATAAACAGACTATCGATTTCTTGGATTTGACTATGTTAAGGATAATAATCTAGAGACAAAAACATTTTTTAAACAGACCGATACTAATTCTGCTATTGATTATTCAAGTTCACATGCCAAAGGATGGCTAACTAGTATACCTAAAGGGCAATTAACGCGATAGAGAAGAAATTGCACAGATCCACAAATATTTAAGGAACAAGCAAAAGTGATTAAGAGGAAATTTATTAATAAAGGATATGATAAAGATAAAAAAATAAGATTTTAGAGAAATACTGGAGAAAGATAGAAATGAATTAATCAGAGAAAAGACAAAACCTGAAATAAATGAATTAGACAAATTTTAATTTGCTTTTTGTACTAGGTTTAATCCAAATGCTCATGCAATTAGAAAAGTTTTTAAAAAACACTGGCATAGTCAGATGAGGTCTTGAGAGATATTATTCCTAAATCCCCGGTGGTGATTTTTAAAAAAGCTGCCAATTTAAAAAATTCACTGGCACCCACTCTTTTGCCTAAACTGAAAAGAGAGAATACGACTGATTCTTTTTTTAAAAAACAGCCAAGTTTCCATAAGTGTGGAAACTGTAAGGCATTGTAAACATTTAAAAAATAAAAAGACGCTGGTTTTTACTTGCAGTAAAACTGGAGAAATTTTCCATATTTAAAGATTTTTTAAACTGCAAAAGTAAAGGAGTAATTTATCTTCTCAACTGTGCATGTGGGGCACAATACGTGGGTAGGACAAAAAGGGAATTAAAAGTACGTATCCTTGAACATCTGAACAATATATAAGAAAAAGATTGATCACAGCATTTCTAATCATTGTGTGAATTGCCCTATGTATAGAGAGGATAATCTTGTATGGATGGGGATTGAGCTGGTGTCCCCTGAATGGAGAGGAGGAGATTTTATAAAAGTTTTAGCTAAGAGAGAAAGTAGTTGGATCCATAAAATGAAAACCTGGCATTTTGGGGGGTTGAATTTGGAAATAGACATGGCCAACTGTCTTTAGTACATAGAATGTGTGTCACTTACTTTTTTCTATATCTCTTATATATTTTATTGATACAAAATTTTTTTTTATTCATTCATTTTTATATTATTGTGGATTTTACGGCATTTTTATGCCAGCTGCTTTGTATATGTATTTTAAGCTAGGTCTCCGATGTATGGGATGCCGCCAGTAAGATGGAGAATCGCCGTGTATTTAGGATTTTCAAAGATGGCGACTGGAGATCGCGCGCATGCGCGAAATAGCGACTGTTGATTGGACTTTTGAGAGTAAGAAGGATTCAAGTTCTCTAGAAGCGGGCGGAGAGAAAAAAATAAAAAAATTGATTAATCAATTAATAAAACCGCAAATAGAGAACTATAAAATCGGTGAAGGAACATTGAACATCTAGATTCCTGAGGAAGTGGTCATACCACGAAACGCGTCGAATCACGGGTCTTTGTACCTTTCAATTTTTGTTTTCAATAAATTTTCGGCATAAACTAGACAGTGTTTATATCCTTCCACTGATCAGGTACCGAACGGCTGAATCGGTAATTATACCATCTGCCAAGTAAAGGTTGAACCCTTCATCATACTGGGAGGGTTGCTTTGGAGATCCATATCCATTAACTCGGCGAATCCAGAGATCCTCCAGCCGATTCTGAGTGGGGTAACAACGTATTATTGATGTGCCTAATTATATTGAATATCCTGCGAGTGTCACTCTCGGGGGGCCTAAATTGAACATAACATTTTATGCGGATTCACGCTGTTTCAAATGTTTCTTGTATTTAGATTTGCTCAAGTTTTTCTTGATTATTTATGTCTTTCTTGAACGTCAAGCGGAGGAGACGTTTATTTGAGCAACAAAAAGATATGTATACTGTGTTGTAACTCTGTTTGTGAAAGGTTTTCACATTTTTTACTAGTACAGAAAGAATGTCTGTGGTCCATCACTGTCAATTACTGACATCTCTGATGTCCCGCCTCCCATATACACTTCCCAAAATTGGCCAGATTCCAGGTAATCCATATTAGGATTTGGATATGTGCCTTCAGCTAGTTGACATTTAAAATATGGAAATTCTCCGTCATCTGGTTTCATTTCTGCGCTCTGTGGTCTCATGACTTACAAAACCACTTCTAAAAATAGAGAAGATCAAGCGCCAACCACAGCCACTTCTGGTTTCACTCATGCTGAAGTTATGGTGGAAAATACAGGTCAGATGACGATATTATATAAAATGGAAGTCAGTCATTCAGTATCTATTTCTACAATGGATCCCCGTTGCACTATTGGTTCAGGGGACAATTCCAGTTACTTTTCCATTTTAAATACCCCCCCCCCCCCCGCACAGTCATACCAGATTGTACCTTTCTATGGTTGCTGGATCGATTACTCTTCATGGAAAGAAGCAAGGTTGAGTGAGGTAGATCAGCAATGTGAATGCTACAAGATCAGTATATCAGGATTTTTAAGCAGAGGTTAGTTTATAATTACTCATTAGAGTTAAGTATCATAGATTGATATGTTTAAGCTATAAATATATATATTTGCTATATTTTACTATTGTATAAAATAACCGAGATTGCTTTAAGTCCTTGTGGGTCCCGCTCCCCATTGCACTGTAGAGAATCCTGTCTCAAATTGAGCCTAGACATCATTATCTCTATGCAACTGTCACATCATATAATTCTACAAACTGTAAACCAGTAACATCATGATTTTTTTGCAATAAAACCTATAAAACCTATCATGTTATATGTTTGAGCAGCTTAAAGTGGTCATCACTGAAAATTTCCATGTAATTAATTCATAGAATACGTAAAGGTTATTGTAAATTCATTCCTTGGGCAGAAGTCATTTGTACCTGCCCAGATATAATAATAGAGGATGTAACAGCAACTGGGGTTTACTGGTCTCCCAATTGTGGACCAGACCCGAAGCTGCTACAGCATCTTTCTTTTCAGCCAAGCTGATCCGCAGCAGCTTCTCTTCTCACAACCCTCAGCCAAAACTTGAGGGAGTGCTGTATCTGTTAAGACAGCATGGGAACCGACAATGCCGTCAATAATGAGGCGCATATCTTCCTGTGTGTAGTTTCTCCCTTTACAAGCATTTTTAAATAGGCAATGGTGCCAGCTGGGGCTATCGTGGGTTTAGGGCAACGTTTGACTTCTCTGTCTATATCTTCAATTTCCATTGGTTTTTTTATCAATTTGTTTCCGATGGTTAGGAAAGGGTACTGTCTGACCTCTATCCCTAGTCTTTCTGGTTGTGTAGTTACTCTGCCAGTTGTTCTTTTCACTGTTTGTGTCTCACTCGTCATGCCCTTTGTGTCGTAATCATTGTCCTCTGTGTCTGCTCTTATGTCTATATTATCAAAAGTCAGCATCTTGTCGATAGAAGGGAGTTCTTGTCTTTCTGGTATGGTTGTTTTGGTTGTTGTCAGTTCGGGTTCGGACCAGTATGGGCAACCCGGGACAAGGGTATACAGTTGTTGCTTTGGACTAGGGACACAATAACTGGGACTGTGTGGCGTCTGACTACCTTTCGTGGTTGATTCCAGAAATTCCATTTTATGTGGACTTTTGTTTTCTAGTTTATGTGACCTTAGTGCATGTGTGGATGCCAGGATTTCTATATCTTCGGCGGTCAGTGAGGGATTTAGGGACCTTGGCAGTGGATACGGGGGTGGGGGGCTTGTTTCATAGGAGTTTTATAAATAGGGGCTTTAGGTAACATTCTTTTTATAGTCTGTTCGATTTTATGCTTGTTTGCTTGACGGGTGACATTCTCGGGTTTGTTAACTTTAGCAACATGTGATTTTAAAGTATCTATCTTTATTCCTTTGGGGAACCACCCTGGGGCAAATTGTAACCAATTTATTCCGCCTTGTTTTATATAATCTTTATCCCATTGTGGGTCTGGCGGGAAATAGGGCCAAGCGTCTGTGTCAAGAAGGCATAGACCTTTTATCATATCCATGTGGAATGTGTCATTCCCACCATTGCGTGGAAATGGACTACAACTCCCCATCACCTCGTTCCATCCCGCTAGGTCATCAATCCATGGGACCACATAGTATGATTCTGTGTCACTGACTCTACAAACATATTCTTTACAATTTTCTCCCACTAAAGGGACAGGGAATTTAGATGATGTTTTTCCCATAATTCGTTTCAACAGTGAATTCTCAATTCAGCAATACAATCAAATACAAACTTGATAATATAACAGTGACTGGAGTCAGTTCCTTACCACTCAGACCCCACCAAAAGATCACACAAACAAATATATAGACAGAGGAACGATAGTACAAATATACTCGATTCTCCTCTTCCTTGGCTATATTATTAGCACAATATTCCTAATATTGTCTATTCTGTCTAACACATACCAGGTTCGGATTATTTTCCCCACCTAAAACAAATGGGTATGGCTACCACCAAAGCGGACAATAAAGTACGCTGTCAGACAAGACAAACGGACATACTCACCACTCTTAGGCAGCCATCCCGGACCAGCCCCCAATTGTTAGGGGTAAATCTGCTTTTCCTCTAGATCCCTGATCTAGCCTGGTATTAGCTTCAGAAGAGAAAATATCAAGGTACGCTGCAGCGGAGAATAGCCCACGGATGAAGAAATGAAACACAGCAAGGTGGTCAGTGGGCTCTTCTGCCCCACCCAAGTTTTACTGAGGGTTATATAGATGGTTAGGACCCTTTTGCACAGTCATGCACAGCAATGTAAACATTACAGAACAGCTGAACATATACATATAAGGGCATAGTGTTCACCATGCAGAATATACGTTTAAAACTGGTGAAAAAACTGTTTGTAGTGGCTAGGTAAATATATCACAGATGCAAAATCTTTGGTTAGCCTTGTGGTTACGGTTTCACCATTAGCTTAGTCAGGGAACAAAGTGCAGTACATGGTATGTGACAAATCGTATGTGCCGACACAGCTCAATCTGTAGAAGCAAATGTTAACCCTTTCCTTCAGTATCTTTCTCTGTATCTCTCCCGAAACACCAGACACAGCTTAATGCAGCTTAACCCTTTCGCTGCTGAGGCTTTTCACACCTCTGTGCTGAGGTCATTTTTACCGGTTTTGCTCATCATGTTTAAACGTGTTTTGAAGGCTTATTTTAGTATATGACCCAGACATATTATATATCATTCTTTCCGTCAGACTCGGTAGATTCATAATATGTCATTATTATATGTATACGTCATGACCTGTCTGTATATTATAACAAAAAATGCAATAAAATATGTATTTTCAATAATTTACAATGTGTAAAGTGGTTTTTTTCACATTTTAACATGCGAGCAATTGCGGTTATATTTTGTATGGGGTGCGCTTGTTAAAAAAATTAGAGATGGGGTCTCGTTACATTTTTTTTGGGGGAAAATCACACGATTTTTAACAAATGCACCGCATACAAAAATCGTTAGTGCAGCATCATTGTTCACATTATAATTGAAATGGGAACAATATTGCTGCATTAACGAACCAAAAAAAAGAAAAAAAAAATGTTTATTTTTTTTTTTATAATTTTTTTTTAAATATATTTTTAATTTTTTTTTTTTTTTAAAACCTTTTTTCACTTTCGTGTTTGGTATCGTTGGAACGGCCATGCTCTGGCCGATCCAACCATACCAAACTTTAACCCCTAGCTGCCACGGATCGGGAGATAGGGAGTTCATTGGAACTCCCTATCTCCACCGTTGGTGGCAGTTAGGGGTTAACTCTAGGACTGGCGTCATCGTGCTATGCACAATGACGCCAGTCCTCAGGGGGAGTTCCCGGAGGCTTGGCCGACATCCAAGATGTCGGGCAGCTCCGGGAAAGGATCACGAACCGGCGCTTTTCAGCACCGATTCGCGATCGAGCTCCCCAGGGGTTAATGCCAGGCACCATTTGGAAGGGCAGGCTGTGCCCTTCCAAATGGTGCCTGGGTTAACCCCCGCAACGCCGCCGATCGGGAGGGAGAGAGGTCTGAAGGACCTCCCCCCTCCCTTTCAGGCGCCTCCTCCGCACATGCGGGGGGGCGCCTGAATTAGGTGTCATCGCGCCGCCGCGATGACACCTAATTTCATCGGCGGCTGTTCCGGATGCTGGGCTGACATCGAGGATGTCAGCCCGCACCGGGGGGGCCAGCGATCGGCCGGAACCCGGCCGAACGCTGGCCCCAAAGGGAGGACGCGCTCAGCGCGTCCTCCGCACAGCAGGAGCCATGCGGAGGACGCGCTGAGCGCGTCCTCCGCATGGAAGTGGTTAATCTTTAGGTTAGAATATCTTTAATGGAAATGAGAGCAGTTTTGTGGACAACAGAGGGGGGGTAACATGACACAATCAATCAAATACATTGTCTACATGAGGGGGAGTTGAATTCCTACAGAAGACGCAAACCTAATTAGTTGCACAATAGACGGGATTAACAAACAGAGCATCAGAGCAATCTAAGAACAAAATGATAGGAGAACAATATGTCTACATTGTATCACAAACACAAACTAACGCCTAAAATACAAACAGTTTCACGCTATATGTCTTTCTAACTCATTAACTGTTAGATGACCCTTATGCCCATTGTCCGTGAGAAATTTTTTTTGGGAGAAAGGATTTTACCAGGAAGGATACATTGAGATTTCTCTCTTTTTCAAGTATGTCCTGGGTGGCGAGTATGTACCGTTAGGTGTCTTGCCCAAGGACACTTACTGGAGAGGTGCTCTTGCTGGGATCAAACCCATATCTCCACAGGCTCTCTCCACGCAGAGCAGTGATGTTACCTCTACTCCACCCAGCCGGAATTGGCTTTGCCAGATTGATCCAGTATCTCTTGGCAGGAGGCCAGCATCCACACCTCTGCAACAGGCACAGAGGCCACGTAAAGTGTGGGCAAGGGTTCAAGGAGGGTGAGGGCACAAAGGTAGAGGGAGCTTCAGTAACAGAGGTTATCAAAAATATACTTGTAACAAATCTCCGTACTTCAACTGAGTCACATCTGTTAATGCCGCATCCTTGCTGGACCCCCATTCTCCCACCAGGAGTCTTTTGTGCTTTTCTCCAGCCATTTGCCGAAGCCTAAGGCCGGGTACAATGAAAGCACGGTGATGGCATTCCCCAGAAATGCGGCATTACGCAAATCTTTAGGTTAGAACAGTCAGCCAGCCACTCAGCCTTTGTTTTTTGATCCCATGGTGGATTTGTTTCTAGGAGGGTATAAATGAAATCCCACCAGTCTTCCTCATGACTGAAAAGCAGCAGGAGCATACAGTGGCAAGAAAAAGTATGTGAATCCTTTGGGATTACGTGGAGTTTTGCATGAATTGGTCATAAAATGTGCTCTGATCTTCATCTAAGTCACAACAATTTGAAAAACACAGTCTGCTTAAAATAATACAACACAAACATTATATGTTTTCATGTTTTTATTGAACAGAACATGTAAACATTCACAGTGCAGGGTGGAAAAAGTATGTGAACCTTTGGACTTAACTGGTTGACCCTCTTTTGGCAGCAATAACCTCAACCAAACGTTTCCTGTAGTTGCAGATCAGACCTGCACAACAATCTGGAGTAATTTTGGACCACTCCTCTTCACAAAACTGTTTCAGTGTAGCAATATTCTTGGGATGTGTGGTGTGAATCGCTCTCTTAAGGTCATGCCACAGCATTTCAAATGGGTTGAGGTCAGGACTCTGACTGGGCCACTCCAGAAGGCGTATTTTGTTTTGTTGAAGCCATTCTTTTGTTGAATTACTTGTATGCTTTGGGTCATTGTACTGTTGCATCAACCATCCTCTGCGGAGCTTCAGTTGGCGGACAGATGGTCTTACGTTTTCCTGCAAAATGTCTTGATAAACTCTGGAATTCATTTTTCCATCAATGACAACAATCCGTCCAGGCCCTGAGGCAGCAAAGCAGCCACAAACCATGATGCTCCCTCCGCCATGTTTTACAGTGGGGATGAGGTTTTGATGTTGGTGTGCTGTGCCTTTTTTTCTCCACACATAGTGCTGTGTGTTATTTCCAAACAACTCAATTTTGGTTTCATCTGTCCACAGAATATTTTGCCAGTAGTGCTGTGGAACATCCAGGTGCTCTTTTGCAAACTTCAAACATGCTGCAATATTCTTTTTGAACAGCAATGGCTTCCTCCGTGGTGTCCTCCCATGTACTCCATTCTTGTTTAATGTTTTCCTTATTGTAGATGTGTCAACAAAAATGATAGCATGTGCCAGAGATTTCTGTAAGTCTTTAGCTGACACTCTAGGATTCTTCTTTACCTCATTAAGCATTCTGCGCTGTGCTCTTGCAGTCATCTTTACAGGACGACGACGCCTAGGGAGAGTAGCAACAGTGCTGAACTTTCTCCATTTGTAGACAGTCTGTCTTACCGTGGACACATGAACATCAAGGCTTTTGGAGATACTTTTGTAACCCTTTCCAGCTTCATGCAAGTCAACAATTCTTGATTGTAGGTCTTCTGAGAGCTCTTTTCTGCGAGGCATGGTTCACATCAGGCAGTGCTTCTTGAAACCAGTAAACCCAAAACTGGTGTGTGTTTTTAAAGGGCAGGACCGCTTTCAGCAACACATCCAATAATATCACACTGATTGGACTCAAGGTTGGTTCAGTCCTGGCTCCAATTAGCTCTTGGAGAAGTCATTAGGCTAGGGGTTCACATACTTTTTCCACCCTGCACTGTGAATGTTTACATGTTCTGTTCAATAAAAACATGAAAACATATAATGTTTGTGTTGTATTATTTTAAGCAGACTGTGTTTTTCAAATTGTTGTGACTTAGATGAAGATCAGAGCACATTTTATGACCAATTCATGCAAAACTCCACGTAATCCCAGAGGGTTCACATACTTTTTCTTGCCACTGTATGTGGTTTGCTACAAAACAACCTGTGGTTTCATTGGTTAGGACTCACCTTCACTAGAGGTGCCTTGACGTTGGCAGATGAGCTTTCACTCCAATGGCCATTCGAGTAAACCAAAGGAATAAGTGCAGATGACACCTTTTTTTTGTTATGTTTTATACATCTTGCTGGGCTGGATACATCTGGTAGTTGCAGCCGCCCCAATTGGGAATAGGCATGACACCGCTCTTCCTGTACTAAATATACACTGTGCCAGGAGGGGCCTAGATGCCAATGGGAAATCCCTCCCTGGTGTAATGCTGCATCACCTCACGAATCCCTACCTGACTTCTTGGTGTCTGGGACATAATTAGACCAGGGATAGATAATTGAATTAACCCTGATCACCAAGGCGCATGGCGCAACATACCAACAAAACATATCAATAGGACAATAGCAGATTGTGAGGATAAACCAGGGATTCAGATTATACAGTATCCGATAAGGGGAAATATTTGCTACTCGAACGTTTAACAGATGTAAACATATTCTAGATAAGAGGAGTTGGAAAAGGCTAAAGAAACACAAACAGTAATCATATTAGCCATAGTAACATATAAGCATAGAAAATAACGATAATAACAACAGTATTAACACATAACACAAACACCCTGCAGATAGAATTGTAGGTACAGGGTCACTTCAACAAAATAGAGAGCAGAGAAATAATATAGAACATCAGGCCTGCACTTCCCAAATGCACCTCTAGGTCCATGTACCCCAAGTTCAAAGTGACGCCCATCACAATACTGATTATAAAAGATGGAAAAAGGATGGGGGTTAAAATACCTTGGAATATACATATGAAGATTCCGCTTATTATTGTCACCGGTATCTGCAGGGGCCAGGGGCTTAATTTTCTCACCAGATGCACCTTGCATACCTCCCCACTCTGCCAGTCCCTCCATTGGCGTCCTGTATGTTCCAGGATATAGTTTAAAATAGTGATGCTCACATTCAAATCGCTCAATAACTCAACTCCTCCCTACATGTCTTTGTTACTCCGCAAGCATGTCCCATCTAGACAACTCCGGTCATCAGTCTACACATGCACGGCCAACTCTCGCCTCCAAGACTTCTCAAGGGCAGCTACAGTCCTGTGGAATGACTTGCCACGCCCTATCAAATCCTTCAAAACCCATCTCTTCAAATTAGCATACCACATCACTGAATAACTCCTCCCTCTGCTCACCTACTCACACCTGATTGAAGCTGCTTCTATGGCCCCACCATTCCCGAACCACTGGCACTAATGATCCTGCTAGCTAGTAAAATTCCTTTTCTCTTCCTCAACCCAATCCCTCTAGACTGTAAGTGCCTATGAACAGGGCCCTCTACACCTCATGTTTCCATAATATGTCCATTTATCTTGTTCCCTTTGGTCATTATAATGCAACGCGAAAACTGTTGCGCTATATAAATGATGACAATAATAATAAAATAATAATAATATGCACCTTAATGGACACTTCTGTATCTATTGACTAACACTCGCAGATCTTTTTAATTGAGGATTTTGTGCACAGAGGCTCTTCTGATATTTTGGAAGCTATCACGAGATGCTTATGGGATATATATATATATATTTATATATAATTATCTATCTTCTGTGTGTCCTTATAATGTCATACCTGTTGTCAAATCAAATCAAATCAAGCTTTATTGGCAGGACCAAATACATTTTAGCATTGCCAAAGCATATGGGGGGGGGGTAGTGGGACATATATGGGGGGAATGGGCAAGTCCATGGACATTATCAGGGGTAAGGGATAATGTGAAGGGGGATAGGGGCGAGTCCGTGTTGGGGATTTATAAGTCGGGATCTCTCATGTTCCTCTCAGTCTGTGACATTCTGTGACGTATTGGGCAGATATTTTCACCGCCGGCTCCTCTTCTCCCAGTATGATGTGGAGTTTCCTCGTCTCTTCTATAGAGGTGAAGTCCGGGACGAGAGCGGAGAGTCTCTGGAAGTGGGTGTCCCTCAGTGCTGAGTACTTTGGGGACTGTAGGAGGAAGTGGACCTCATCTTCCAGGGCCCCCTGGTCACAATGCTAGCACAGTCTATTCTCCCTGGGCTTGTAGGTCTGTCTATGCCACCCTGATTTGATTTCCAGGCTGTGGGCGCTCAGTCTGTACCAGCTCAGGATCTGTCTGTCCTTGGGGTCTTGTAGTACCTCCAGGTATGGGGCCAGTTTGTATTCCCTCTGTAGGGATTGGTAAATGGTGAGTTTCTGAGAGTTTGCTATATCATGTCTCCATTCTCTGATATAGTTTTCCCTGGAGTCATTAATTAGGGCCTTTATTTGATATTTTTTTGGGTTGCATTCATGGGGGGTTTGGATGATCAGGGTGGATATGAGTTGTTGCAGCCCACATGGTTTGGGGTGGTCCTTGTTGGCCAGTAGGGCTTTATGGTGGTATGAGTTGAGGCTGCTGATGTTTAGGTGGTACCAGTATGATAGCGCCCTCTTCTGTACTGCAAGAAGTAAGGGGAGTCTGCCCAGCTCGGCCTGGCAAGCATTGTTAGAGGTGCTCCGATGGACTTGGAGGAGGTGCTTTCAGAATTCCAGATGGAATGTTTTTGTTGGGCTGGTGTCCCATTTGGGTTGGTCTGGGTAGGTGATGGGGCCCCATACTTCACTGCCATAAAGGAGGATTGGAGTGATGATGCTATCAAAGATTTTAAGCAAGACTCTTACAGGCGGTTTTAGTTTGTAGAGTTTTCTTCTGATGGCATAGAAGGTTCTACACGCGTTGTCTCTTAGGGCCTCTATGGCTGGTTTGAAACTTCCCGATCGGTTTGTTTCTAGGCCGAGGTATGTGTAGCTGTTGGCTTCATCAAGAGTGCAGTCATTAAGTGTGAAAGAGGAACTCTTGTTTTTTGCGTTCTTCCTTTGGAAAACCACGACTTTGTTTTCTTTTGGTTGTATGGAGACTCTGGTGATGCAATGTAAGCTGCACATAGGAAGATGTCTGACTGAGAGGTGAGGATGGAGCTACTTATTTTAATCCAGATGTGGCTCTCTCCTTTCTTGATTGCTTTGATGTTCTCGTGTAGCTCCTCCTTATACCAGATTAATATTCCTCCTGAATGGCGACCCTGTTTGATGCTTTTATCCTTCTGGGCGGGCACGGAAAATTCTCTGTAGCCAATAGGTGTATGTGGGTCATCCTGTGCCTGACTCCATGTTTCCAGCAGGATTTGTATGTCCACGTTGTGCAGTCTATGTTTGAAGTCTGGATCGTTTACTTTGGATTCAAAGGCTGAAGCATTCAGACCCTGAATGTTCCAGCTACTGATGGTTAGTGATGTCATTTTATGTTGTTATACCTTGTAATGAGCAAAATTACATGGGACAACCCGGTTCTAGATGGTTGTCATTGTAGTTCATTATGAGATCAATTCACATTAATTTGTTGTATAGTGTGCCAAGGAGGGTCCGTATCTCCTCCAAGTCTCTGTTCTGTGGAGGTCTTGATGTCCATCTTGGGGCGGGTGGTTTCTGCAATTCCTGCCATCTATTTTGTCCTGTTCTTCGTTTAAATGTGGTGTTCTTCTATTGGTTTATCGGTGCAGTTTGAGGTCGTCTTGTGGTGGTTGTTGTTGTGTTAGTTTGGGTTTGGTTTGTGCTGGGTTCGGGGATATGGGTTCTGTTCAGTACAATGTCTTTAAATTCTCTTGCCAGGTGACTCACCCCTTGTTTGTTGAGGTGTTTGTTATCGTAGAGGTGTTCAGGGGTTATGGAAGGGTGTTGGGCCAGATGAATGTTGGGCTTTGAGCTAGTTTTAGCCGCCAGTTCTGTGTAGATGTTCTGGA
Source organism: Leptobrachium leishanense (assembly GCA_009667805.1). Classification (NCBI taxonomy): domain Eukaryota; kingdom Metazoa; phylum Chordata; class Amphibia; order Anura; family Megophryidae; genus Leptobrachium; species Leptobrachium leishanense. Next base: position 470,090 of record RXON01003481.1, read on the forward strand.
TGATGTGGTTCGATATGTCCTTCCTTGGAAGTAGGCAGGATAGAATTATTTTGGAGTGGGGGAACCTTTGCTGTGCAGTGTCTGTTAGTTGTGACAGTTTGTCTGCAATGCCTTTCTGTTGTGTCGGAATGTTGTTCGTACCTGTGTGTATGATGATTTGTTTGGGGTTCGTGAAGTATGGATTTGTGAGGACTTCCATTGTCTGTTCAATGGTAGCACAATGGATTTTGGTGACTTTCTTTCCTGGGAAGAGCCTTCTTGTGTTTAAGTACTTCCCATTTGAGTCCATTATTATTACAATTTCAAGAGTTTGTTGTCTGGGATTTGTTGGCCGGCTGGTTGTGGGATCAGGATTTTGTGAGTGGTTTTGGCTGTCACTGATCTCTGTGTTGTTGATGTATGGAGTTTTATTTGTCTCATGTTCGTTTTCAGGCACTTTGTCTATATTAATCATTTTTGATTCTCTCTCCTGATTGATAGGCTGTGTTTGTGTTTTAAGTGTAGCGCTGTGTTAAAATCTTGCTGTGGCAGTACCTATTTTTGGCCACAAGATGGAGACTATCGCGATCAGAGACACTGGACATTGGGACTACAATTCCCGGCATGCTTTGCAAGGAGACAGGAAGTGGGTGGGGACTGGACACTTACATCCTCCGCCTCGTGGAGAACGCGGCAGAGCGCGCCAGGGAACGAGAGAGAGCAGACGCAGTGCCATAGATCGTAAGAGGGCCTAGGCCTGAGAGCAAGTGAGCCTGTCCGTTCTTTTACCGGGTCATTCAGCCTAAGGAGAAGGAGCCCTCCAAGGTTCCAGAGTTGCTGCAGATTGAACCAACCGAAGACCTCGAGTAAGGAGTCACCGCAAGTTGATCGGGTACAGAGAGCAGCGGTGAGCTGGGAAAAGTCGTGGACAAGCTACGGGAAGTCAGACAACGGATCCAGCCGCTAGTATCCCCAGTCAAAATCGAGCGGAGAGACGTCCTGGGTTAGCGGAGCCTAAAGCAACCGGTGGATGGGTGAGAGGCCTCCAAGGCCGTTTGTAATTAAAGAACACGCTGCTGTTTTCTCCTTAAAGTCCACAGGGCCCCAACTTGACTAGTCGAAGACATTCCTTAAGTAAATTCACTGGCCAGTTGAACAGTACCCGGGTACCATACACACACATACACACCTTTTATATTCCGGGACTTAACCTGTGCAGGACTCAATTTTGTTACGAATCGGAACGGGGTTAAAGATACGTTCCGAAATATATTTTTCTCTTTCCGCTGCGCGTTTACCGTGATACGAAGAGATTGTATATTCTGGGGTTCCGCTACGTGTCCCTTTTCCGAATATTCGTGAAATTGCATTTCTTTTATGTTCTGTTACGAATATTTTATTTTCTGAAATACGATGCCTCGTGTTTCGGTTCTTTTCCGCTACGCGTTTTACCGTAATACGAAAGTACTGTAATAATATCTGTGAATACCGTATCTCAACATCTGCCTATTATTTTAGTAAACTATTTAAATGATAAAAACCCACAACTGTGTTGGAGTATATTTATTCCCTAGTGCGGGGAGACTGACCCGTGGTTCATTTTCAGCGGCTCCTCCGGGAGTGAGCGCTACACGTGGGGGCTCGTTTCCGGGATTCAGTCTCTGAAAAAAACGCATCTAAAGGGTTAAATATGGATCCAGACACTGTTGCCGAATGGTGTGAGGAGCACAGTAGTCAGTTAGAATGTTGTATAGTCATGGATATTCCCGCAGACACTTGGGCCAAAGAGCAGATCCGCCAAGCCGTGGCCACGCTAGCACCAGATCATCGGGGGTTAATACTGGACATTAAAAAAACCCAGATACTTCTCACACGTATGTTCTTTCGAGTGGAGAAAGGGTGTTCCACCATGTTTTCAGGGCGCGAGCGTGAAACTGGCCGATGAGGTGGAAGTCCAACTAATTCAGCCAAGTGCGCCACGTGGCGAATCCGCAAGTGTTCCCGCGCCTAGTCCGTTGGCCATGATCGGGCCTGAATTTATCGTGGCTATTGGAGATCTACTGGCTAAATGTCAGAAAACAAGCCCTCCTCACACTAATTTCGGTTATCGACGGTTAAGAAATTTTACAGGAAACGTACCAACTCCGGCGGGAGAAGAAACCTTTGAAGAATGGGTGGAACAGGCGATGCAGGCTCTGGATGAGTGGGACGTCCCTGAGGCCCAGAAAAAGCAAAGGATCACCGAGAGTTTAAAGGGACCTGCGTCAGAAGCGGTGAGAAACCTGAAACTGAGCAGAAAAGATTGTACTGCTTTAGATTACTTAAACGTTCTTGAAGAAGTTTTTGGGCGAACCGAAAAGGCGGCCGAACTGGTATATCAGTACGAACACACCTATCAGAGAAAAGGTGAAAGGATGACCGAGTACATGAGGCGCCTAGATAAGATTCTACACCAGATACTCCTTAAGAAAGGGGCCGAACCGGTCGAAGTAGATAAGATCCGAATAAAACAGATCCTGAGGGGCTCTCAACCTCTAGATCCAGTAATGATGCAGCTGAGAAGCAGAGCAGGTAACCAAGAATTGAAGTACCTGGAACTGATCCGAGTTGTACGAGAAGAAGAGGCTTTACTGGAAGAGAAATCCTTCAGGCGGGGGGAAAGGGCTTATGCACAACCTGTGAGACATAGCGACGGTCTGCAGCCTGAAAGCGACTCCCTAGATACTTATGGATCGGACGAGGACGAACAAGAGCACCTAGTCGTTTTTAAATCTACAGAGAGGCTGCCAAAGAATCGAACCCCTCTGAACGTGGTGAATTGTCCAAGACCGTCAAGAAAGTACAGGAAGCTCAAGCTGAATTGCAACAAGCGCACGCGGAATTGTGCCGAGTGTTGATGAAGGTGACCGAAATGCAGGCAGAAATGCAGAAATTCCTCACAGACATGCAGACGACGGGAGCCGCTGTGGCGTCTGGTCCAAGTCCTTTAACAAAATCCCAACAAGCAACTACATCTCCGCTCTCTAAGACGAGATGTTTTGGTTGTGGAGAAATGGGCCATTTCCGCGCACAGTGCAAAGGCCAAAAGTCTGAGAAGGATAGAGTCGAGGGACTGTTGAAAGCCCTAGAAGGACTGTTATCTACCTCACCGGCGGGAAACGCCAGAGGGCACAAGTGAAGGAGCAACCTAAGTGCCCGAAGGTTGAACCCCGCTCCAGAAACCAAGTCAAGACTAAGAGGGCGGGAAGGCCCAAAGCTGAGCCAACTGCTGAGCCTGCCAGGACTGAAAGAGTCACTCCCTTAGCATCCGGGTCTACGTCATGGGGAAGCAATGCACACTCAAAACCTACACGGGCCAAGAAAAGGGCCAGGGTACAGCAAACTGGGTCTAAGCGTCCGGATACCGCCACCAAGTTTCCTGACCAACTGATAGGTCCTTCTCCTATTGTGCCAATCCAAGTGGAAGGAGTCTACACCAAAGCCCTGTTAGATTCAGGGGCTCAAGTGACATTGATCTACAGAGACTTCTATGAGAAACACTTAAAGCACATTCCTCTGCAAGAATTGAAGGATTTGGAAATATGGGGTATCGGCACTGAGAAACTCCCTTATGACGGGTACCTGCAAGTGAAGTTGGAGATCAGATCTGAAGTCATCGGACAGTCTGGAGCTGTGATGCATTGGCCATTGTGTGTCCTCGACCCTCGGGTGCGAACAGAAGCTCCCTCATAGTGGGGACGAATACTGACCTAGTGCGGCGTCTCCTGACACCTATTGTATTGGAAGAAGGTTCGACTCAAGGAGTACATCCAATGTTACGTCCGGTCTATCAGAGGATGGTCGAAGAACGAAAGGCACCTGCTGAGGTGGGAAGACTGTGGAGACTGGGTGGGACAGAGAAGGTTCTGCAAGCAGGAGAAGTAGCGAGCTTCCGGGTTTCAGTCAAGTTGAACGGATCGCAACCAGGTCCCTATGTGGTGCTGGGAACGATGTCAATCATGGGAGTGAAACCGGAGTCTAAGTAATTCCTGAAAATCTCCACCAAAGCCCTGAAGAGAACACGAGGAAGAGTCTCGGTCAGTGTGTGCAATGTGACAGATTCTCCAGTAGTCCTTAAAGCACGAATGCCCATCGGGCAAGTAGAGTCTGCTACACCCTACCGATTTAAGAGGGGGAGTGGATAAAGAGATTCCAGATGAAGATTCTACCCAAAGACGCTCCCATTTCACCTGAGTGGAAGAAACGTCTTCAGTCTCAAGTCCTAAAGTGGAAGGAATTGTTCTCGAAAGACGAGTTTGATGTGGGCCTAGCTAAGAGTACTGAGCACCGTATTCGTTACAAGAAGACAAGCCGTTTCGTGAAAGATCAAGGCGAGTTCCGCTGGGAGACTTGGATGATCTGCGAGAACAACTGAATGAATTGCAAAGAACCAAGGTGATTCAAGAGTCCAGGAGTCCATATGCATCTCCCATAGTGTTGGTCCGGAAAAAAATGGTTCTGTCCGCTATGTATAGACTACCGCACACATTGAACCGGAACCATCCCCGACAATATGCCACTCCTCGGATAGAGATGCCTACAGTGTTTGTCTGGAGCAAAGTGGTTTAGTGTACTACCTGCGAAGCGGATATCACCAGATACCCATGCATCCTGAAGACAAGGAGAAAACTGCGTTCATCTGTCCACTGGGGTTCTTTGAATTCAACAGAATGCCTCAAGGCCTTACGGGGGCTCCAGCCTGTTCCAACGGTTAATGGAGAAGACAGTCGGGGACATGAATTGATCGAAGTATTAGTGTACCTGGATGACATAATTGTGTTTGGGAAGACTCTGGAAAACATGAACAACGTCTGGAGAAGGTCTTGAAGAGGCTCCATGAAGAGGGGTTGAAACTGTCCTGGAGGAATGCCAATTCTGTCTACCGTCTGTTACGTATCTAGGACATGTGGTCTCAGCAGAAGGTGTTTCGACAGATCCTCGGAAGTTGGAGGCCGTAGCTTCTTGGCCTAGACCCCGGAACGTCACTGAACTTAGATCTTTTCTGGGATTCTGTTCGTACTATCGAAGATTGTGGGAGGATTCGCGAAAATAGCTCAACCACTGAACAAACTCCTGCAGAAGGAAACCACAGAAGAAGGCTGCAAGGTCTCTGACAAAAACCCGTCAGCTCCGGGGCCAAGGAAAGCTCGAGAGTCTATACAAGGTGAATGGACCAGTCAATGTGAAGAAGCTTTCGTAAAGCTGAAAGAGAGTCTAACCCGAGCTCCTGTTTTGGCCTATGCGGACCCTCACAAGCCGTATGAAACATGTGGATGCCAGCCGAGAAGGTCTGGGAGGAGTCCTATATCAGGAGTATGGTGGATTGCTGAGGCCTGTAGCGTACGTGAGCCGGAGCCTTACGCCTTCAGAGAAGAACTATCCTACTCACAAGCTGGAGTTCCTAGCCTTGAAGTGGGCAGTGGTAGACAAGTTAAAAGACTATCTGTATGGAGCCGAGTTTGTGATCAAGACGGATAACAATCCTCTTACCTACATCCTTACTACTGCAAAACTGGACGCAACGGGACATCGGTGGTTGGCGCTCTGTCAGGGTTTCGGTTCAGCCTGAAGTACCGCCCTGGGGTGAATAATCGAGATGCTGATGCGTTATCGAGAAGACCCTACACTGCAGAATGGACTCAGTTGACTCCAGACGGGGTGCAAGCTTTGTGTCAAGGAACGGAGCGCCGAGTCAAGGGAGGGATTGAAGCGGAGGCCATAGGAGTCATGGCTGCGGCTGTTCCTGAGTTTTACTGCAACCCTACGCAGTTAAGGGATGAAAATTACCTACCTTTTCGAGAGGGACCTGAAAGCGGATCAGGCCAGAGACCCTTTAATTGCCTTGACCATAAAGGCCCTGACTGCAAACCAGCGAGAGATTTTGTTAACTAATTCCCCGAGTTGGAGCCAGATTGGTCTATAAAGAGTGGGAGCGTTAAAGATGCTGGATGGGGTGGTCTACCGAAGGGGCCCCTCAACCAACTCTGAAGAGATTCAACAGTTATTCCTCCCTACTAAACATAGGGAGAGTGTTTTTGCGATCACTACATGATGAGCATGACACTTTGGGTGCAGAGAGAACTTTTAAGCTGGTGCGAGATAGGTTTTATTGGCCTTGTATGAGGGCTGAAGTAGAAAGTTATTGTCATTCCTGTTTGAGGTGTATTCAGAGAAAGACTCTACCGACCCGAACTGCTCCAATGAGCCATCTGCAGAGTCAGGGACCCATGGATTTGGTGTGCATTGACTTCTTGTGCTTAGAGCCGGATGCTAGTGGGCAAGGAAACATTCTAATAGTGACTGATCATTTCACTCGTTACGCCCAAGCATTTTCCACAAAAGATCAACGCGCTCCGACAGTGGCCAGGTGTTGATGGAAAAGTTCTTTGTTCATTACGGACTGCCAAGGAGGATACACTCTGATCAGGGTAGAGACTTGAAAGCAGACTGGTGGGGCAATTGTTAGAGTTGTTGGGAATCCAAAAAGACCCGAACTACACCATACCACCCTCAAGGTGATGCTCAGCCTGAAAGGTTTAATCGCACACTGCTAAACATGCTGGGGACCTTGTCGAATGTGGAGAAGCAGAGTTGGAGTTGGCACATAGCTACTCTGGTGCATGCATATAACAGTACGGAGAGTGATGCCACTGGATACTCACCGTAACGTCTTATGTTCGGAAGAGAGGCTCGACTGCCGTTGATTTGGCCTTTGGGTTATCCCTAGACCAGACATCAGTAGCTTCCCATAGAAACTACGTGGATAGACTTCGAAAGAATTTGGCTTCTGCATTTGAACAGGCCGATTGACCTCAGGAAACAGGGACAAAGAAACAAAAGGAACTATGACTTGAAAGTCTGAATACAAGATCTACAACCCGGTGATAGGGTTCTATTGAAGAACTTGGGTGCTGCTGCGAGACACAAGTTGGCGGATAGGTGGAGTTCCCAGGTTTACATTGTCTGCAAACAACTGCCGGGTCTACCAGTGTATCAGATTCGCCCGGATGAAAGGCTGGGCCTCTCAAGAACTGGCACGGAATCATTTGTTACCTTTGAGAGAGGCTGTGAGGATGCCAGTTGGGATGAATTGCCTCGCCAAATCCGCCTGTTCCATGTTTTGCCTCCTGTTACTCGGTCTCAACAGACCCGGTTGCCGAAGAGAGCGAAAGAGACAGTGAAGAAGAGAGTTATTGTTAGATTGGATGCGCTTGCCGGAGCCTGAAGAGGCTGTCGTTGTCCCTGAACGGTGGGAGAGTAACTTGAGGCCTGAAGCTCCTGAATTTCTGCTAGAAGTCCTGAGACTGTTGAAATCCCTGAGCCTCTTGAATTTCAGTTGGAAGTCCCTGAGGCTGTGGGGATCCCGGTAGCTCCGGAAGCTTATTCAGGTGATTATAGTTCTATGCCTTTGCTGGAGGGATCATACTCTGAAGAAACGTCTGCTCCAGTGATAGAGAGAAGGTTGAGCCAACGCCTATAGTACTCCACCTGAAGAGGAACTGATTGAGCCAGAACCAAAACGCTCCTGTTCGACGCCCCAACGACTCATCCTACGACTCACCAGGACATAGCACTGAAGAGGCCATCACCACACGTGCAGAGGTTGCCGAAGTGTCTGCTATGCTAGCTAAGGTAGCCCAAAATATGAGTCAACTTGAGGAAGTATTTCCTAACACCCACTGCATGTATGCTGCTGAACCTGTGCATGTTATGTAAACTGTATTCAAATATTGTGGAAATGTAATGTACTGTTGTCCTCTCTTGGAGAGACCAAGAGTTCTAGGAGGGGGAGAGTGTTAGCTGCTGTGTTAAAATCTTGCTGTGGCAGTACCTATTTTTGGCCACAAGATGGAGACTATCGCGATCAGAGCACTGGACATTGGGACTACAATTCCGGCATGCTTTGCAAGGAGACGGAAGTGGGTGGGGACTGGACACTTACATCCTCCGCCTCGTGGAGAACGCGGCAGAGCGCGCCAGGGAACGAGAGAGAAGCAGACGCAGTGCCATAAGATCGTAAGAGGGCCTAGGCCTGAGAGCAAGTGAGCCTGTCAGTTCTTTTACCGGGTCATATTCAGCCTAAGGAGAAGGAGCCCTCCAAGGTTCCAGAGTTGCTGCAGATTGAACCAACCGAAGACCTCGAGTAAGGAGTCACCGCAAATTGATCGGTACAGAGAGCAGGCGGTGAGCTGGGAAAAGTCGTGGACAAGCTACGGGAAGTCAGACAACGGAATCCAGCCGCTAGTATCCCCAGTCAAAATCGAGCGGAGAGACGTCCTGGGTTAGCGGAGCCTAAAGCAACCGGTGGATGGGTGAGAGGCTCCAAGGCCGTTTGTAATTAAAGAACACGCTGCTGTTTTCTCCTTAAAGTCCACAGGGCCCCAACTTGACTAGTCGAAGACATTCCTTAAGTAAATTCACTGGCCAGTTGAACAGTACCCGGGTACCATACACACACATACACACCTTTTATATTCCGGGACCTAACCTGTGCAGGACTCAATTGTTACGAATCGGAACGGGGGTTAAAGATACGTTCCGAAATATATTTTTCTCTTTCCGCTGCGCGTTACCGTGATACGAAGAGATTGTATATTCTGGGGTTCCGCTACGTGTCCCTTTTCCGAATATTCGTGAAATTGCATTTCTTTTATGTTCGGTTACGAATATTTTATTTTCCGAAATACGATGCCTCGTGTTTCGGTTCTTTTCCGCTACGCGTTTTACCGTAATACGAAAGTACTGTGATAATATCTGTGAATACCGTATCTCAACATCTGCCTATTATTTTAGTAAACTATTTAAATGATAAAAACCCACAACTGTGTTGGAGTATATTTATTCCCTAGTGCGGGGAGACTGACCCGTGGTTCATTTTCAGCGGCTCCTCCGGGAGTGAGCGCTACATAAGTTTCGTCATCTCTTCTCTCAGCTGGATATTTTCCTCTTGAAGTTGTTGGATCTTCAGATGCATTTCCTGTAGGGCAGACCTGTGTTCAGATTTCAAGGTGTTTATTTCTTTTCTGAGTTGGTAATCTGCATTTCTGTCACCTAGTTCTCTTCGAAAGTGTTCCTTGAATTGAATAAAGTCTCTTTCTAATTGGGATAAGCAGTCTCTGAGGATCTCGGGTGTGGGGAGATCTTGACTGGGGCGTAATGCAGACATGTCTCTGGGGATTTCTTTGTTGGAATGTGTTTCTCACAGGTCTTACTAGCTGGACTTTCAAGGTCCTTGGAGTCCTTGGCTTGTTCTTTAATTTGAGGGAAGAGTTGCTCAAATTCCTCTAAATAGGTCTCAGTGCCTTGTACCATGATGGTGCCATTGTGGTAAATATTTACGGGAGTACACTACTCTTTATTTTCCTCGTCCCGGACCTTGATCTGGCGGCCCCTGTAGATGCCTCCTTTTGTAATATTATTATTGTAGTATTTGCAGAAAGCTCTATGCCAGGCCTCAGTGTTCTCCGTATGAAATAATACATTTGTTTTCATCCTACCCTGATCATTATTCGAGAAGTCAGCAAACAGAGGCTCTGGATTTTGTTCAATTTGTAGTTTTTTATGGCTTTTCTTGCCTGGTTGCTCTTTTCTGTCTCTGTGTAAACAATCTCCAAGATGTCGGACCCCCTGCTGCCCGTGGCTTGTGTGCTGGAGTCTTTGTTCTGTCTTTTTAAAATGCAGTTTTCCATATTGAATGTATTTGTATGTTTCAAAAGTGATGTTTCTATATAAATTTGATAATCTTGTGGGTTATTGGTGTTGTGGGAGGATGGTCCTACCTCGTGCTGCAGTTTGCTGGAATCTGGTGCTTTCTGATTCTGGTCTTCTGGATGGACTTGTTGTTTTCCCTTGTTTAATTTTAATTTTCTTTTATCTCTTCATTGAATATTCTTTTCTTGTTTGTCTTCTTGCATGATGTCTTTGTTTTCCTGGTTAAATCCTTCAATTCTGCTCATTATAAGGTATAAAATGGGGAAGTTTTCAGGAGCTCATTCTCAGTGCTGCTGCTCTGCTGCTCATGCTGCTAGATTACTCGGTTTTATGGATATCACATTATGCTCTGGTCCTCACTCCAGCAGCCTTAGAGCTATACAGCCAGTACAACCCCCCCCCCGAAATAGGAGTTGTATCATCTGAAAGACTGATATATTCCTGTACCTATAGCTTTATTATTATTTATAATCTGTAGAGAAACCCTCAGAATGAGTTGACATTACCATGTTCAGTATGATGCAGCAACAATACACATACAGTATCTCTGACGCACAAGTCTGGGAAATAACTTAGAAAATGCAGGAATTTGAGATAATACAATTATATATGATGTAGAGCAGTAATAACACACAATCTGTACTTACATGTGTAGCGCTCACTCCCGGAGGAGCCGCTGAAAATGAACCACGGGTCAGTCTCCCCGCACTAGGGAATAAATATACTCCAGCACCGTTGTGGATTTTATAAATTATATAGTTTACTAAAGTAAAAGGCATATAATGAGACACGGTGTTCGTAGATATATTTACAGTATTTCGTATCGCAGTAAACGCGCAGCGGAAAAAGAAATACGAGGCTTCGTATTTCGGGAAAATGCGCAGCCGAACAGAAAAATACAATGCTTCGTAATTTCGAGAAACGCGTAGCGGAAAGAGAATACAATATTTCGTAATTCGAGAAACGCGCAGCGGAAACCAAAATAATATGCGAATCTTTACCCCTTTTTAGGATATTAGGGAGTGAGTCCCGCACAGGTTAAGTCCCGGACTGTAAGTGTATGTGTGTTTTATGGTACCCGGGTACTATTCAACTGGCCAGTGAATCTCTTAAACGATGTCTTCGACTAGTCAAGTTGGGGCACTGTGGGTTTTAGAAACAAACAGCAGCGTGCTTTCTTGCTTTATAAACTGGCCTTGGAGGCCTCTCACCCATCCGCTCGAAGACCAAGGCTCCGCTGACCGAGGACGTCTCTCCACTCGATGCCGCACTGGGATACTGGCTACTGGATCCGTTGTCTGGCTCTCTCTGCTCCGACCGTGACTTGTCCAGTTACCGCCTGCTCTCCCATCCGATGGACCTGCGGTACTCCTCACTCGGGGGTCCTCTGGCTTCCTTGATAGCAGCTTGGGTGATGTCTGTAGATCACTGGGTCTCCTTCTTACAAGGCTGGATAACCCCACTTGGAATCCTGATAGGCCGCACCTGCGCTCCGGCCTAGTCACTGTTCCGCTCTGCAGCACTGTGTCCTGTCTCTTTCACTCCCTGGCGCGCTCTGCCAGCTATCTCCACGAGGCTCAGGATGTACAGCGTCTGTGTCCCACCCACTTCCTGTCTCTGTTCGCAAAGCATGCCGGGAAACGTAGTCCCAATGTTCAGTGTCTCTTATCGCGCTTGTCTCCCTCCGGTGGCCAAAAATAGGTACTGCCACAGTAAGGTTTTAAACACAGCGCTACACTCTCCCCCTCCTAGAACTCTTGGGTCTCTCCAAGGAGGTACAACAGTTACATTTACATTTCAACATAGTTTAGATAACATATACAGGTTCGGCAGAAAACATACAGTGGGTTAGATACACTTCTTCAAGTTGACTCATGCTTTGGGCTACCTCAGCTAACATAGTAGACACTTCGGGCAACCTTTGCACTGTGGTGATGGCCTCTTCAGTGCTATGTCCTGGTGAGTCGTAGGTGAGTCGCTGGGGCGGTCGAACAGAGCGTTTTTGTTCTGGCTCAATCAGTTCCTCTTCAGGTGGAAGTACTATAGGTGCTGTCTCAATCAGTTCCTTTTCAGGTGGAAGTACTATAGGTGCTGGCTCAGTCCTTCTTTCTGCCACTGGATCAGACATCTCTTCTGAGTATGATCCCTCCAGTGAAGGCATAGAGCTGTAGTCATAAGATTCAGCTTCAGGAGCTACAGGGACTCCAACAGTATCAGGAACTTCTAACTGAAATTCAAGAGCTTCAGGGATTTCCATAGTCTCAGGGACTTCTAACTGAAATTCAGGAGCTTCAGGTCTCAAATTACTTTCCCACCGTTCAGGAGCTGAGATAGCCTCTTCAGGCTCCGGTGAGCGCATCCAGTCCAGACAAAAACTCTCTTCTTCACTGTCCCTTTCGCTCTCTTCGACAACCCGGGTCTGCTGAGACCGAGTAACAGGAGGCAAACGTGGAGCAGGTGGATTTGGCAGAGAAAGTTCGTCCCCAACTGGTATCCTCACAGCCTCTCTCAAAGGTAACAAATGATTCCGGTGCCAGTTCTTAAGAGGCCCAGCCTTTCCATCCGGCCGGATTTGATACACCGGCAGACCCGGCAGTTGCTTGCAGACAATGTAGACTAGAGAACTCCATCTATCCGCCAACTTGTGCCTCGCAGCAGCACCCAAGGTCTTCAACAAAACCCTATCACCGGGTTGTAGATCTTGTATCCGAACTTTCAAATCATAATTCTTTTGTTCCTTTGCTCCCTGTTTCCTGAGGTCAAACGGGCCTGTTCAAACGCAGAAGCCAGGTTCTTCCGAAGTCTGTCCACGTAGTTTCTATGGGAAGCTACCGACGTCTGGTCTAGAGATAACCCAAACGCCAAATCAACCGGCAGTCGGGCTTCTCTTCCGAACATAAGACGGTACGGTGAGTATCCAGTCGCATCACTCTCCGTACTGTTATATGCATGCACCAGAGTAGCTATGTGACGACTCCAACTCTGCTTCTCTATGTTTGACAAAGTCCCCAGCATATTCAGCAGCGTGCGATTAAACCTTTCAGGCTGAGCATCACCTTGAGGGTGATATGGTGTAGTTCGGGTCTTTTGGATTCCCAACAGTTCCAACAATTGCCCAACAATTCGGCTTTCAAAGTCTCTACCCTGATCAGAGTGTATTCTCCTTGGCAGGCCGTAATGAACAAAGAACTTTTCCATCAGAACCTTGGCTACTGTCGGAGCGCGTTGATCTTTCGTAGAAAAAGCTTGGGCGTAACGAGTGAAATGATCAGTCACTATTAGAATATTCCCTTGCGCACTAGCATCCGGCTCTAAGCACAGGAAGTCAATGCACACCAAATCCATGGGTCCCTGACTCTGCAGATGGCTCATTGGAGCGGTTCGGGTCGGTAGAGTCTTCCTCTGAATACACCTCAGACAGGAATGGAAGTAACTTTCCACTTCAGCTCTCATGCAAGGCCAATAAAATCTGTCTCGCACCAGCTTAAAAGTCCTTTCAGCGCCCAGATGTCCATGCTCATCATGTAGCGATCGCAGCACACTCTCTCTATGCTTAGTGGGAAGGAATAACTGTTGAGTCTCTTCAGCATTGGCTGAGGGGCCCCTTCGGTAGACCACCCCATCCAACATCTTCAACCGTTCCCACTCTTTGTAGACCAATCTGGCTCCATCCGGGGAATTGGTCAGCAGAATTTCCCGCTGGTTCGCAGTTAGGGCCTTTATGGTCAATGCAATTAAAGGGTCTCTGGCCTGATCCGCTTTCAGGTCCTGTTTTGAAAAGGTAGGTAGACTTTCATCCCTCAATTGCGTAGGGTTGCAGTAGAACTCAGGAACAGCCGCAGCCATGACTCCTATGGCCTCCGCTTCAATCCCTCCCTTGACCCGGCGCTCTGCTCCTTGACACAAAGCTTGCACCCCGTCTGGAGTTAACTGAGTCCATTCTGCAGTGTAGGGTCTTCTCGATAAAGCATCAGCATCTCGATTATTCACCCCAGGGCGATACTTCAGGCTGAACCGAAACCCTGACAGAGCGGCCAACCACCATGTCCCGTTGCGTCCAGTTTCGCAGTAGTAAGGACGTAGGTAAGAGGATTGTTATCCGTCTTTATCACAAACTCGGCTCCATACAGATAGTCCTTTAACTTGTCCACCACTGCCCACTTTAAGGCTAGGAACTCCAACTTGTGGGTAGGATAGTTCTTCTCTGAAGGCGTAAGGCTCCGGCTCACGTACGCTACAGGCCTCAGCAATCCACCATACTCCTGATACAGGACTCCTCCTAGCCCTTCTCTGCTGGCATCCACATGTAACTCATACGGCTTGTGAGGGTCCGCGTAGGCCAAGACAGGAGCTCGAGTGAGACTCTCTTTCAGCTTCAAGAAAGCACCTTCACATTGACTAGTCCATTCGCCCTGTATGGACTCTCGAGCTTTCCTTGGTCCTGGAGCTGACGGGTTTCGGTCAGAGGCCTTGCAACCTTCTTCGGTGTTTTCCTTCTGTAGGAGTTTGTTCAGTGGTTGAGCTATTTTTGCGAATCCTCCTACAAATCTTCGATAATATGAACAGAACCCCAAGAAAAATCTAAGTTCAGTGACGTTTCGGGGTCTAGGCCAAGAAGCTACGGCCTCCAACTTCCGAGGATCTGTCGAAACACCTTCTGCTGAGCTGAGACCACATGTCCCAGATACGTAACAGACGGTAGACAGAATTGGCATTTCTCCAGAGACAGTTTCAATCCCTCTTCATGGAGCCTCTTCAAGACCTTCTCCAAACGCTGCTCATGTTCTTCCAGAGTCTTCCCAAACACAATTATGTCATCCAGGTACACTAATACTTCGATCAGATTCATGTCCCCGACTGTCTTCTCCATCAACCGTTGGAACGTGGCTGGAGCCCCCGTAAGGCCTTGAGGCATTCTGTTGAATTCAAAGAACCCCAGTGGACAGATGAATGCAGTCTTCTCTTTGTCTTCAGGATGCATTGGTATCTGGTGATACCCGCTTCGCAGGTCTAGTACACTAAACCATTTTGCTCCAGACAAACACTGTAAGGCATCTTCTATCCGAGGAGTAGCATATTGGTCTGGGATGGTTCTCCGGTTCAACGTGCGGTAGTCTATGCATAGGCGGACAGAACCATTCTTCTTCCGGACCATCACTATTGGAGATGCGTATGGACTCCTGGACTCTTGAATCACCTTGGTTCTTTGCAATTCATTCAGCTGTTCTCGCAGATCATCCAAGTCTCCCAGCGGAACTCGCCTTGACCTTTCACGAAACGGCTTGTCTTCTTGTAATCGAATGTGGTGTTCAGTACTTTTAGCTAGGCCGACGTCGAACTCATCTTTCGAGAACAATTCTCTCCACTTTAGAACTTGAGACTGAAGATGTTTCTTCCACTCGGATGAAATGGGAGCGTCCTTGGGGTAGAATCTTTCATCTGGAATCTCTTTATCCACTCCCCCTCCTAAATCGGTGGAGAGGGGCGTAGCGGACTCTACTTGCCCGATAGGCATTCGTGCTTTAAGGACTACTGGAGAATCAGACACATTGCACACGCTGACTGAGACTCTACCTCGAGTTCTTTTCAGAGCTTTAGTGGAGATTATTTCAGGGATTACTTCGACTCCGGCTTCACTCCCATGATTAAAATCGGTTTCCAGCACCACATAGGGACCTGGTTGCGACCCGTTCAACTTGACAGAAGCCCGGAAACTCGCTACTTCTCCTGCTTGCAGAACCTTCTCTGTTCCTTCTAATCTCCATAGGCGCCCTACTTCGGCAGGTGCCTTCTGTTCTTCGACCATCCTCTGATAGACTGGACGTAACATTGGGTGTACTCCTTGAGTAGAACCTTCTTCCAATACGATAGGTGTCAGGAGACGCCGCACCAAATCAGTATTCCTCCCCACTATCATGGAACTTCTGTTTGCACCTGAGGGTTGAGGACACACAATGGCCAATGCATCACAACCTCCCGACTGTCCGATGACTTCGGATCCGATCTCCAATTTCACCTGTAGATACCCGTCATAAGGGAGTTTCTCAGTTCCGATACCCCAGATTTCCAGATCCTTCAATTTCTGTAGAGGAATGTGCTTCAAATGTTTCTCATAGAAGTCTCGGTAGATCAATGTAGATCCACCGGCTGGGTGGAGTAGAGGTAATGTCACCGCTCTGCATGGAGAGAGCCTGTGGAGTCATGGGTTCGATCCCAGCGAGCAACCTCTCCAGTAAGTGTCTCTGGCAAGACACCTAACGGTACAGAATCGCCACCCAGGACATACTTGAAAACGAGAGAAATCTCAATGTATCCTTCCTGGTAAAAATCCTTTCACAAAAAAAAAAGTCACTTGAGCCCCTGAATCCAACAGGGCTTTAGTGTAGACTCCCTCCACTTGGATTGGCACAATAGGAGAAGGACCAATCAGTTGGTCAGGAAACTTGGTGGCGGTATCAGGACACTTAGACCCAGTTTGCTGTACCCTGGCCTTTTTCTTGGCCCGTGTAGGCTTTGGGTGTGCATTGCTTCCCCATGACGTAGGTCCGGATGCTAAGGGAGTAACTCTTTCAGTCCTGGCAGGCTCAGCAGTTGGCCCGACTTTGGGCCCTCTCGCCCTCTTAGTCCTGGCTTGATTTTTGGAGCGGGGTTCAACCTTCGGGCACCTAGGTTGCTCCATCACTTGTGCCCTCTGGCGTTTCCCGCCGGTGAGGTAGATAACAGTCCTTCTAAGGCTTTTAACAGCTCCTCAACTCTATTCCTCTCAGGCTTTCGGTCTTTGCATTGTGCGCGGAAGTGGCCCATTTCTCCACAACCGAAACATCTCTTCTTAGAAAGTGGAGACGCAGTCGCCTGTTGTGATTAAGTTAAAGGACCTTGGCTAGACGCCACAGCAACTCCGGTTGTCTGCATGTCTGTAAGGAACTTCTGCATCTCTGCCTGCATCTCTGTCACCTTCATCAATACTCGGCACAGTT
Organism: Leptobrachium leishanense; assembly: GCA_009667805.1. Taxonomy (NCBI): domain Eukaryota; kingdom Metazoa; phylum Chordata; class Amphibia; order Anura; family Megophryidae; genus Leptobrachium; species Leptobrachium leishanense. The sequence continues at coordinate 486,796 of RXON01003481.1, forward strand.
CCGCGTGCGCCTGCTGCAATTCAGCTTGAGCTTCCTGTACTTTCTTAACAGTTTTGTACAACTCACCACGTTCAGAGAGGTGTAATTCTTTGGCAGCCCTCTCTGTGGATTTAAAAGCGATCAGGTGCTCTTGCTCGTCCACGTCGGATCCGTAAGTATCCAGCGAGTCGCTTTCAGGCTGCAGACTGTCATTATGCCTCACAGGTTGTGCGTAAGCCCTTTCCCCTCGCCTGAAGGATTTTTCCTCCAGCAAAGCCTCCTCCTCTCTGACAGCTCGGATCAGTTCCAGGTATTTCAGTTCTTGATTACCTGCTCTGCTTCTCATGAAAGTATAAACTCGGGTACACCTCACCGTGGATCAATGGAGTGGGGGTCTCTTGCTCCACAGCCCCAATAACCAGAAAAAAATAGAAAGAACTCCAAAATCCACAAAATAATTTCAAATGGATTTAATCCAACATCAAGAAAGGCAACGTTTCGACCAACTGGTCTTTGTCAAGCCCAGTTCTGAGGCTGAGAAGTCAAGCTCCTCCCGACGTAAATGACGTCATCATGCCATGACGTCATTTCCAGCGACCCCCCCGGCAATGCCGGGAGTGTGTGACGGAACAGCCGCCACTATACCGTAGCGCGGTACAAAATTTTCAAAATGTTGTTTTAGTACGGTGTATTAAAGAATTCGTTAGGTTGTATTTCTATAAGTTCCCCCTGTAATTCTCCCCATGGTTGACCTGTTCCCCGCCTGTCCACAGCCCCGGGAAGACGCCCGGTCTGTGAATGCCTCGAGCCGCCGCTGAGCTGACTGTCTCTGCCAAGCCGCCCAAACTTGCCCGCCTTGCCCCGCAGCGTGGAAACCACGCAGAAGAGCGCTTCTTGGCCACTGGGCTCCTAAAAATAGGTGCTTACGGGGGTGCGAATTATAGAACGAAACACCCCGAGAAACCCGAACGCCGACCAGGGATCCTCGCTGGAGCGCGGCCGGCAACCAGTGACTCTTGCTCGGGTACAGCCGCCGAACTTTCCCCCTTCGCAGCTCGGGCTCTGTGGATCCGATCCGGGCGCTTTTTGGACTGAACCAGCCCCCGGACCCGAGCTACCAGGCTGTACCCCCAGCATGCCGCCGCTCCCAGGGGATCACCCCAAAATCCCTGGTAAAACCCCAAACTCGGGCAGAAAGCCACAAGGAGCGCTCACACCACAGGGGGGGCCGGGCGCTGGCCAGACAGGGAGAGGCTCTGGGAGGGGGAACAGACGAGCTGGCGCCGAGACCCGAGATAAGAGCTGCGCACCGTAGGGGTTCCCCCAGGTTAACCCAGGCAGATTGGGCTATGGCTTGAGGTACAAACACAGATCAACGCAGGAGGACTGAGGGCGGGCCAGGGGAGAACAATGGTTTAATTCTCATAAATAACCCTGTATTCTCCATGTTAAATTAAACTCATTCCTGTTTGAACCTTTACTCTTGCCTCGGCTAGTAATTGGGGATAACAGGGCTTGGGGAACCGCGACGCTGCAAGGACCGTGGAAAGAAACGCTGGATCACCGCCGAATCCCTACCGCCCGCTACCCCTGACTCTACACCCCCAGACCAGTTCGGCGCTAACGGCGGATCTTACCCGGGCAGGGTAGCAGGGATCCGCTACAATTGGCTGCAACGCTGGGATCTGGCTGAGACCAGACAAGCAGGGGAGAATACAGCCGCCGGCTTGACGCCGGTCTCAGACACCCCTGGGTTCGAGAGGTGGACAGTACCAGCAACGGCGGTGACCCCGTATGGCACAGCGCTACGAAGGGCTGAAGTGCACGGTCCTGAAAGAACTGTTAAAAGCCAGAGGCAAGGCGCCCGGAGGCAAGGCGAAAGCGGTCATCATCGGAGAACTGATGGAGGACGACCGCAACAGCGTGGCTCCCTCTGATGGCTCCGAGACCTCGGAATGGAGGCGAGAGGTGCAGTGGCGGCTGGCCCTATACGGAACGGACCCCTCCGCCGACATCATTGGGAAGGTCCTGGCCGACACAGACAAGCTCCGCCAGGCAGAGATGCAGCAAAGGTCCGGGGGGTCGCTGTCCCCCAAGGCAGTACCGGACCCCCAAACAGAAAATACCGTTCGCAGCATTCAAACTCTTCCCAGAGGGGAGCGAAGACATCGACGGGTTCCTGCAGGATTTCGAGAGGCAATGTGCCCTGCAGGGGGTGGCGGTCCGAGACTGGGTACCCATCCTGGCGAGCAAATTGACCGGCAGGGCGGCTGAAGCCTATCGGGCGGTGGCGGACGAAGACTGTATGGTGTACGAGCGGGTCAAGGAACATCTGCTGGCCCGCTATGCACTCACCCCGGAGGCGTATCGAGTTCGATTTCGAGCCTTAAGAAGGGGCACTCAGGACTCGTATGCGGAGTGGGGACACAGGATGCACCAGGCGCTCCGCAGCTGGATACAGGGGTGCCAAGCTACCCAACCGGACCAGATCGTCCAGCTGCTATTACTGGAGCAGTTCTACAACTACTCTCCTCCAGAGGTCCGAGACTGGGTGCGAGACCGGCGCCCCCTCACCCTGTCTGAAGCCACCCGCCTTGCCGACGAGTACCAGGACGCCAGGCGAGTAGCCCCTCCGGCCATCCGAGCCCCATCTCCCCGCTTCCATCCAGCGCCACAGTTACGCCCTGCTCCCCTCGAACGAGCACCCAGGCCACCGGCACCCTCCACCCCGGCTCCTCGGGTAGGACCCCGGTGCTATGGGTGTAACCAGATCGGACACATGAGAGACCGTTGTCCCCTGAACAACCAGCGTCCGGCACCGTCCCGGGCAGCGCACCCACCGAGCCGAGCTACGGCATACTGCTGCCATCAGGAACCGGAACCCACAGCCACCCTCGAGGAAGACTGGGGCATCCTGCATGAGGCCAACCCCGTGCAAGCAGCCGCGCAGGACAACCGTCAACACCATCGCCAACAAGTTCGGGTGAATGGACAACTTGCCAGTGGTCTGCGAGACACCGGTGCAACCCTTACCCTGGCACAGCCCCATCTTATCCCCTCGGCTGCTTCAACCGGGTATTCGGTGGCCGTCAGAGTCGCTGGCGGCCATGTGTATCGAATCCCTACGGCCCGCGTCCATCTAGATTGGGGCACAAATGCCCGGGACGTGGAGGTCGGGGTCATGAAGAATCTACCGTCCGAGGTCCTACTTGGCAACGACCTGGGATTGCTGACCTCCACCTTTGAGGACCCTCATCCTGGCGGGGTATGCCCCGTTACCACCCGCAATCAAGCACGGAAGGCTCCACCCACCGACTCCGAGGGGACCACAGTAAGCCAGACCAGACCAACATCCCCACTTGGCCCTGACAACGCCCCTGCCCTGACCTGGGATTCCCCGACGGACTTTGCCCAAGCCACCCGAGACGATATTACCCTTGCCCCATACCGACAACAAGCAGGGAGGGACCCGGGAGGGTTAGGGGAGGTGAGATTTGCCTGGGACCAAGGGAAGCTGTACAGGACATTGGGGGGACGAGCCAGGGAATGTACCGAGTACCCCACAGGCAGCTGGTAGTGCCGGCGAAATATCGGCGCGATCTGTTAAGGATCGCGCATGATATTCCCCTTGCGAGCCATCTCGGGCACCGGCGGACATTGCACCGTCTGACCCAGAGCTTCTTTTGGCCCGGATTATCAGGGGAAGTTAGGGACTACTGTCGGACGTGTGGGGTATGCCAACGAGTAGGGAAGCTGGGGGACGCCAAGAAAGCTCCCCTGAGACCATTGCCCATAGTGGGAGAACCTTTTAGACGGGTGGCGGTGGATCTGGTAGGACCCTTGGCATTGCCTAGCCCTACGGGCAAGAAGTATATCTTGACCGTAGTGGACTACGCCACCAGGTACCCCGAAGCCGTGGCCCTCCGGGATATCCACGCAGAGACCGTTGCCGGAGCTCTGCTGCAGATCTTCTCCAGGGTTGGATTTCCCCAGGAAATCCTGTCTGACCAGGGCACACAATTTACGGCCGAGGTGACCCAGCAGCTCTGGAGGCTGTGCGGGATTAAACCCCTGTACAGCTCCCCTTACCACCCGCAGACCAACGGGCTCTGCGAGCGGTTCAACGGGACCCTCAAGCAGCTTCTCCGCACCTTTACCATGTCCCATAAGGACTGGGAACGCCATCTGCCCCACCTTCTGTTCGCGTACGGGAGGTACCCCAGGAAGCCACAGGTTTCTCTCCCTTTGAGCTACTGTACGGCCGGAGAGTCCGCGGCCCCTTGGACTTGCTCCGGGAGCACTGGGAAGGTGCTCTGGCCGAGGAGGGGACCTCGGCCATAGATTATGTGCTTGAGTTTAGGGACCGGCTGCAGGAATTGACCGCCCTGGTACGGGACAATCTCCAAGCGGCCCAAACCAAGCAGAAGAGGTGGTATGACCGGTCGGCTAGGGACCGCACCTTCCAGATAGGGCAGAAAGTGTTAGCACTCCGACCGGTCAAACAAAATAAGTTGCAGGCAGCCTGGGAAGGACCCTACAAAATCATAGAAAAGATCTGCGATACCACCTTCACCGCAGCTAGATGCTCAGATGAAAGGATACACAGAACCTTTCATGTGAACATGCTAAAACCGTTTTTCGAAAGGGAAGAGGCAGTAGCCGCCATCTGCGCGCCGGACGCGGGGGATCTGGAGGATCTCCCCCTGCCGGTACTGCCCGGGGATCCAAGCGCCCAGGGGATAGCCGATGTCCGGCTGGGCGAGGGGCTCACCCCCCGCCACAAGGAACAGGCTCAGCAGGTGCTACAGGAGCACCGAGACCTGTTCTCATCCCGTCCCGGCTACACCTCCGTAGCCCTGCATCGGGTCGATACCCAGAGTCAAGCCCCTTTGCGGCAGACGGCGTACCGAATTCCCGATGCAGTGAGAGACGGGATGCAGAAAGAGATCCGTGAGATGTTGGACCTAGGGGTAATAGAACCTCCGAGAGCCCCTGGGCCTCCCCGGTGGTTCTAGTACCCAAGAAGGATGGCACTACCAGGTTCTGTGTGGACTATAGGAAGTTAAATGACCACACTGTCACTGACGCCTACCCCATGCCCCGAGTCGACGAACTCCTAGACCGGATTGCCCAGGGAAGCTTTCTCACCACCATTGACCTATGTAAGGGGTACTGGCAGATTCCCCTTGCCGAGGAAGGTGTGCCGAAATCGGCATTCATCACTCCGTTTGGCTTATACCAATTTCGGGTTATGCCATTCGGGATGAAGAATGCCCCGGCCACTTTCCAACGCATGGTGGATCGGCTGCTAGAGGGGATGCAAGACTTTACCAGCGCCTACCTAGATGACATAGCCATCTTCAGCAACACCTGGGAGGAACACTTACAACACTTACGGGCCGTACTGGACCGCCTTGGCACCGCCGGTCTGACCATCAAACCAGACAAGTGCCACGTCGGCATGTCCGAGGTCCAGTACCTGGGCCACCGGGTGGGCTGCGGAAGGCAGCGCCCAGAACCCGCCAAGGTTGAGGCTGTTGCCCAGTGGCCCACTCCCGCACCAAGACCCAGGTGTTGGCTTTTCTAGGTACGGCAGGATACTACCGCCGCTTCGTCCCCAACTACAGCGCCATTGCCAAACCCCTGACTGACCTGACCCGCAAGAACCTTCCCCGACAGGTACTGTGGTCCCCGGAGTGTGAAGAAGCCTTCCAGCAGCTCAAGCGAGCCCTGGTGGGAGCCCCCGTGTTGACTGCTCCTGATTCCACTAAACGTTTTGTTGTCCACACAGACGCATCTATGTTCGGATTGGGAGCAGTGCTGAGCCAGGTCGGTGAAGACGGGCACGACCACCCGGTTGCCTACATCAGCCGGAAACTTTTACCCAGGGAGGTAGCTTATGCGGCCATCGAGAAGGAGTGCCTGGCCCTGGTATGGGCCCTGAAGAAATTGCAACCGTATCTGTATGGGCGCTCCTTCACGGTCCTCACGGACCACAACCCCCTGGTATGGCTGAACCGGGTGGCCGGGGACAACGGCAGGCTCTTGCGGTGGAGCCTGGCCCTCCAGCCCTCAATTTTACCATCCAGTACCGGCCTGGGAAGCAAAATGGCAATGCGGACGGACTATCCCGCCAGACTGAGCTTGAAACTTAGGGTGGGTGGAGGCCATGGACATCCCCAAGCGGACCCGAAGAGGGTCTCACCGGGTCTGCCATCTGGAAACTTGGGGGAGATGTGTGACGGAACGGCGCCACTATACCGTAGCGCGGTACAAAATTTTAAAAATGTTTTTAGTATGGTGTATTAAAGAATTCGTTAGGTTGTATTTTTATAAGTTCCCCCTGTAATTCTCCCCATGGTTGACCTGTTCCCCGCCTGTCCACAGCCCCGGGAAGACGCCCGGTCTGTGAATGCCTCGAGCCGCCGCTGACTGTCTCTGCCAAGCCGCCCAAACTTGCCCGCCTTGCCCCGCAGTGTGGAAACCACGCAGAAGAGCGCTTCTTGGCCAGTGGGCTCCTAAAAATAGGTGCTTACGGGGGTGCGAATTATAGAACGAAACACCCCGAGAAACCCGAACGCCGACCAGGGATCTCTCGCTGGGAGCGCGGCCGGCAACCAGTGACTCTTGCTCGGGTACAGCCGCCGAACTTTCCCCCTTCGCAGCTCGGGCTCCGTGGATCCGATCCGGGCGCTTTTTGGACTGAACCAGCCCCCGGACCCGAGCTACCAGGCTGTACCCCCAGCATGCCGCCGCTCCCAGGGGATCACCCTGAAATCCCTGGTAAAACCTCAAACTCGGACAGAAAGCCACAAGGAGCGCTCACACCACAGGGGGGGGCTGGGCGCTGGCCAGACGGGGAGAGGCTCAGGGAGGGGGGAACAGACGAGCTGGCGCCGAGACCGAAGATAAGTTCTGCGCACCGTAGGGGTTCCCCCAGGTTAACCCAGGCAGATTGGGCTATGGCTTGAGGTACAAACACAAAATCACCGCAGGAGGACTGAGGGCGGGCCAGGGGAGAATAATGGTTTAATTTCTCATAAATAACCCTGTATTCTCCATGTTAAATTAAACTCATTCGTGTTTGAACCTTTACTCTTGCCTCGGCTAGTAATTGGGGATAACAGGGCTTGGGGAACCGCGACGCTGCAAGGACCGTGGAAAGAAACGCTGGATCACCGCCGAATCCCTACCAGCCCGCTACCCCTGACTCTACACCCCCAGACCAGTTCGGCGCTATCGGTGGATCTACCCGGGCAGGGTAGCAGGGATCCGCTACAGTTGCCAACTCAGATTTTGAGAACGACCACACTATTCTTGACCCAGTGTGTATGGACTAGGGATGAGCCGAACACCCCCGAGTTCGGTTCGCATTCGAACTCGAACTTTTCAAAAGTTCGAACTCGAACTCAATACAAGTCAATGGGACTCAAAATTCGATTTTTAGAGTGCCCTCCAAGAGGGCATATATGCCAGATATTTGCCATAAAAGGTGTATGGGGGTCCGGGTAGTGCCCTGGGGGACAGGAAACAAGGACAAAAAGTTAAAAAAAAAAAAGGGATAGTGAGTTTTCCATGAAATAAGGGTTAAAAATAAAAACGAAAAATTCCTTCAAATATCGTGTCTAGGAGGTCCCCATAACCTGCCCTTGAAGTGGCGGATTTGTAGGATGTATAGAAACATTTAAAAACAATGTCCGGGTCTGGGTAGTGCCCTGGGGGACAGGAAACAAGGACAAAAAGTTTAAAAAAAGAAGTTTTTAACCCCTTCACTACTGACGACGTGTGGGACACGTCCTCAGTTACTCCCGCTGTATGCTGAGGAGGACGTGTCCCACACGTCATCAGCTTTGCGGGACCCCCGGCAGAGATACTCACCTCTCTGTCCGGGGTCCCGCGGCGTTCTGACTACAGCGTCCTCAGACGCTGAAGTCAAGCTCCTCCCGACGTAAATGACGTCATCGTGCCATGACGTCATTTCCAGCGACCCCCCGGCAATGCCGGGAGATCGCCTGGAAGGGAGGGGGATCCATTCGGATCCCTCTCCCTCCCGATCGGGAGGTCCCACAAAAAAAAGCCAGGCACCATTTAAAAGGAGAGAGTCTCCCCTTTTAAGCGGTGCCTGGCTTTAACCCCTTAGGCACCGGGTCGCACTTCGGCACCTTGCGGCGCCGAAGTGTGGCCTAGCTCCGGTGGGAGCCGCCATCTTGGATCGCGGCTCCACCCCCGGGTCCCCCCTCACTGCCTGACGTCCTCACGCATAGCGTGATGACGTCAGATAGCCGGGGAACCCCTAGCTGCCCGGAATCCCCTGGTGGAGATAGGGGGTTCATTGAGGGTTCACAGAGATGCTGTGAGGCTGTGTATAGAGATGCTGATGGGGTTGTGTATAGAGATGCTGTGAGGCTGTGTATAGAGATGCTGTGAGGTTGTGTATAGAGATGCTGATGGGGCTGTGTATAGAGATGCTGTGAGGCTGTGTATAGAGATGCTGATGGGGTTGTGTATAGAGATGCTGTGAGGCTGTGTATAGAGATGCTGTGAGGTTGTGTATAGAGATGCCGTGTATAGAGATGCCGATGGGGTTGTGTATAGAGATGCTGATGGGGTTGTGTATAGAGATGCTGATGGGGTTGTGTATAGAGATGCTGTGAGGTTGTGTATAGAGATGCTGTGAGGCTGTGTATAGAGATGCCGATGGGGTTGTGTATAGAGATGCTGATGGGGTTGTGTATAGAGATGCTGTTTGTGTATAGAGATGCCGTTTGTGTATAGAGATGCTGTGAGGCTGTGTATAGAGATGCTGTGAGGCTGTGTATAGAGATGCTGTGTATAGAGATGCTGTGAGGCTGTGTTTAGAGATGCTGATGGGGTTGTGTATAGAGATGCTGTGTATAGAGATGCTGTTGGGGTTGTGTATAGAGATGCTGTGAGACTGTGTATAGGGATGCCTTGCGGCGCCGAAGTGCGGCCTAGCTCCGGTGGGGTCCGCCATCTTGGATGGCGGCTCTACCCCCGGGTCCCCCCCTCACTGCCTGACGTCCTCACACATAGCGTGATGATGTCAGATACCCGGGGAACCCCTAGCTGCCCGGAATCCCCTGGTGGAGATAGGGGGTTCATTTGAACCCCGATATCTCCAGAACCGTGGCAGCTAGGGGGTCATGGAGGGTGTCAATCGAAAGGCCTGAGCATGATACCCAACATGACCAGGTATAAAGTAAAAAAAAAAAACATGTATTTTTTTTGTGTGTCATTTTTATTAATGCAGCAATATTGTTCACATTTCAATTATAATGTGAACAATGATGCTGCACTAATGATTTTTTTCTATGGGGTGTGTTTGCTATAAATCACGTAATTCCCCCCACAAAATGTAACAAGTCCCCATTTTAAATTTTTGCACAAGCGCACCCCATAGAAAACATAACTGCAAACGCTCATGTGCTAAAATGGGAAAAAAAACACTTTACACACTGCAGATGATTAAAAGTTCAATTTTTTTGCATTTTTTGTCATAATATACAGGGAGGACATGACGTATACATATAAAAATGATATATTATGAATCTGCGGAGTCTGCCGGAAAGAACGATATCTAATGTCTGGATCATTTAATAAAATGTGGCTTCAAATCGCATTTAAACATGATGAGCGAAAGCGGTAAGAATGAGCTGAGCACACAGCAGTGAAATGCAGGGTTAAGGGGTTAAACAGCATATCAGAGGAAGATTTAGTAGAGAAATTAACACTTCTCAGAAGCACAGGTGTTTGTTGATACATGTTCAGATCAGGAGACACCACACCCTCAATCCCTCAGTCTACACACAATGTATCAAATTCATCAGACCAGACTAATTAAAAGCACATGTTATTTCCAAACACTAATTAACACCTGTTGTTTACGCTGTTTGAGAATACAGGTCATTTAGAGGTGAGAATCTTTGCATGTAGACATTATTTGTTAATTCAATATCTAATAAACCGCTGCTTATAATATTCTGCAGTAAAGAGTCTCTTTATTTCTAGATTTTTTAGTATTTAAGCATTTTTTATACTTTTTTCAAAAACATTTTTTTTTCCAAACTCGAACCGAACACGCCAAAAAGTTCGAAGTTCGCGAACTTGCAAACGGCCAAAGTTCGAATCGAACTCCTAACTGATCGAACCGAACAGCTCATCCCTAGTATAGATGCTCTGCATAAGCCTGATTCAGGTGATTCCTCAGCTGCCTTTCAGGTTAACCCCTTCTGCTCTTATGTCTGTCCTGTCCTGAAACCTGCAGCTAGTATTACTAGGCTGTGCTCTGTACTGCTGGTGTGTCTGTGTGTTATCTCTGGCTGGGATTCATAGGGCTAGCGGTCTCAACCATTCACATATCACAGGGCTTAGAGGTCTGTCCAACACCAGTTATCGAGGGCAAGCGTGACATGATGTCCGTACTTCTTGCAACAGCAGAGATCATAAAATGTCAGCGAAAAGTAAGTTTTATTGAAAAGATCTGCGAGTGTTAGTTGATTTTCCTCCTGTGAGACTTACACCCCTTTCCTTCTGTCTCACCTGCTCTGTCTATTCCACCTTTTGTATTTATTCTATCCCACCTTTATTCCCTTCATACTCCATCTTCAGGCTTCTGCCATTACGCGGTTTCCCTTGGCTGATTGGCTCTTTCCTGATTATTTCACATGTCCAGCCAGCCATATATTCTGGTCTCTTTCCTCCTTGCTCTTATTTTGTTTGTTTCCCTTACCTACTCTGTTAGAGTTCCTGTGAGCTGGATGACGTCCAACTGCACGCCAGCCGATCCTGAACACACTGCTTCCTGATAGTCCAGCGTTCCACGTGCAGGCGTGCTACAGGACTGGTAAGATCTTTCTGGTGTCTTTTTATAAATTGTGATGTCTTGTTTAGTTGTGTATTACCTTGAGAAAGGCTCTGAAGGGGTCGAAACGTCGGTTCTTGGACACAATTTTAATATGGATCAATAAAGCATCGTGTTTTATCCTATATTTCAAGGCCCTGAGTGCGTCCATTTGTTTTGGATATACATTCTACTGCACCCCAGCTTTCTTTTGTTAGGTGGCTTCTTGCAGGCAGACAGTTTGTGTGTATGTATATATACACACATACATACATACATACACACAATCTTGAGCTGACCCGAGTGAAACCAGAAGTGGCTGTGGTTTTGTAAGTCTCGAGACCACAGAGAGCAGAAATGTAACCAGATGGTGGAGAATTTCCATATTCTAAATGTCAACTCGCTGAAGACAAATGTTCAAATCCTAATATGGATTCCCTGGAATCTGGCCAATTTTGGGAAGTGTATATGGGAGGCGGGACATCAGAGGTGTCAGTAATTGACAGTGATGGACCACAGACATTTTTCTGTACGGTATGAGACAGACCTTGCCATTCAAATTGGGGATCTCCTATGGAATGGACGTATTTCCCAATGTCCATTGCTCTCCCATTTGAGACGCTCTGAGATGGTGCTTACAGGTTAACAGTGATGTATTCTGATTGCTTATCTCACATTAAGCTTTTGAATAGATTATCCTATATCCTACTGGTGTGGTTTATTCTTAGCATCCAAAGTACAAAGCAGACACCTCCCTAGGGCTGCAACTAACGATTATTACATACGATTAATTTTATTACATTTACGATTAATCGATTCATCGGATAATAAATACATATTCCTTTTATGCAAAAAAAAGAAACAATCCCTGCCCCTCTCCTTTTTTTTTCCATAAGCAATTTGCGTATATTACTTGCATACGTACATAAGCAAATTGCATACTTTTCACACACACAAACACCAGGTCAGTGATGGATTGATGCTGCATGGCAGCTTAAGCCCATGTCCGCGTTCTCCCCAAACGCTGCTACGAGCGCTCAGGTAGACATGATGTCAGCACGAAAGCAGGATGAGAAGGGGGAGGACTCCAGCTTATTAACGTGGTCAAGCCGCGTGAAGTGGTCAGGGTGCGTAGAGTGTCCCTTTACAATAATTTCATGAACAAACTGAGCGTGAGGAGTGTCCTGAGGTGCAAGGGAGTGAGTTTGGGGCAAGGGACTTGACCAAAGTATGAGAGGGATTGGATTTGGCAAAAGACCGGACCTAAGTGTGGGAGGGAGTTTGTGGGAAGGTACCGGACCAAAGGGAGAGAATGGCAGCTCCAGACCAAAGAGGGGTGGCAGGCATGTTGGGGTGGTGGCACAGGACTCCAGTAAGTATAAAACACCAGCGTTACAGTGCCCATGCCCAGTTGCAGGATCCCAGGGTTTGTGTAAATGCCAATAAAAGCTTGGAATTCCTTCAGCTATGTGTTTACCTCAGCACCCGGTGACCCCATGTCACAAGTGGTGGATCTCCGTATGCAGAGCCTAGGAGGCAAGGGTGCGGTATCCGGAATATTGGCAGACAAAAGTCGTAGTCAGACAGGCAATAGGTCAGTACAGCCAACAAAAGTCAATCAAAAAAATAGTACTTTTATTGTTGACTATAATATTGTGTATATATTTGTGACAGCAGGGCCGTCATTCACATTTCGTTGTTTCATGTTTATGCATATATGGTGTGACTTTTACCGCTACCCATGACCGGGCCCGAACCAGAATTGTCTCGGTCTATCCGTCGGCTGATGCTCGACAGACCCCGCTCTGCTTTCCACTTTCCTCATACTGGACAAAGACCTATGTGAGGTTGAAATGTCTGTTCTGTTGTGATGGAATAAACCTATTTCTAATATACCACACTGTGCTGGATTTCTTCAATATTTTTGCTGTCTTGAGGCCTTGGAGTGAGGACCTCCTCCAGCTGTGGACCTAATCGTGTATGCAAGTCCATCTTCTGCTTTCCACCTTAGTGCTCCAGCCTCCCTTCACGCTCCAATGGTGCTTTTGTGGAGATGGAGCTCCCTCCCAAGAGTGGAAGACCATGTAAGGTCAGAGCAAGGTGTTGGTGTCTGTGGTTCGGACTGTCAGCCCACGGCATGTCCAGAAATCAGATGAGCAGCAGGCACTTGGTCATGGCGCTCCCGCGCCCCAGACTCAGACCAAGGTGCCGGTGGCCTCTGCAACTCCAGGTGGTCGAATGGTGCCCACACACAGATATCGCCCCACCAGGGGAGTGTGGTTGCGGAGTTCCCGGCCATGGTCCCAGTGTGGGAAGGCAGGCCCAGCATGGTGCACATGGCTCGGCAACCATGCCTCGCTCCACTTCTGTTTGGGGAGTTCCTGCAGGGTTTGGCCGAGGGGGCTCTGACAGTGGCCGTGGGGCTGTGACCTCTGGCTGGGTATCCAGGTCCTGCCTTCCCCTTGGGGACATCAGTGTGGGCTTTTTGGTATATTTACCTGGCTTAGACTCAGGTGCCCAGTTGTCTAACGGAAGCCGCTACTCAGAATCATTCTGCTGCCCATTTCTTCCTTGCTCCAGAGATACCATGGAGTAGTAGAATTTTGTTGTTAGAGTGTAGGGTGAAGAAAATAACGTGTTTTATCTGCAATAGTCGAATAGGTTACATTGGTCATACCCCTGCCCGATCCTCCTCAAACATCCCAGCGCCAGGTAACATCGACCTTGCCTAAAGCCCAATTTCTGCAAAAACAATGAAAAGGGCCTTGGCCCGAGCCCACTTTGCCGTACAATGGGATTGGTGCACTGTTTACAGTCCATGGTCAACCTGATGACCCGCCACTGATGGTGGCACATATGTGGGTGATCTCAGGGGAGCGGCAGCACTTCCTGAGTGAGGAGAGGTGACTGGGGTTCCAGATGGGGTGATTGGTGGAGTTGCTCCTGTTCCTAAAAGCTCTCACTTTCCAATGATACCACTTTCTGTTGAATATGGAATGTCTAGCAGGAATGATATTTCACAAACGGACGTATTACAAAAAGGTGGCATTTTATCACAGTACAAGATTGAATTCACTGAGCTCTTCAGAATGTTTGTGAATGCAGACTGCAGGGCGCTTGCTTTTCTAATGTATTCAATTTTATTGAGTTTATACTTAAAAACAAAGAAAAGCAGCATGTACAAGATAGCGTCAGAGGAATATTGCAAGAATTGAGGAGCTTTTGTGACCCTGCGACTGAAAGGGATAAACCAAAGTCTTTTAAGGTGGAAGCCTCTGTAGATCACTCACGATAAGGAGAAAAGTTCTCTCCGCCGAACACGCACTTCCAATCCATCGAATATTTTCAATCCATATCTCTACTTTGTCGCGCTTTTTAGTATTCATTACCTCAACTTTGTCCTATTTTCTTTTATCCATGTTTCTTTTCGAAGTAGAGATATGGTTTAAAAACATTTGATGGATTGGAAGTGCGTGATCTGCTGAGAGAACGGGTACCGGAAGTGATGAAACGGACTGCATCGGAAGTGCACGATATATAGAAAGAATAGGTCCGGAAACGATGAAACGGCACGGCATCGGAGAGGATGTTATGGAAATCGGACCTTATATGGATAACGCCGAAGAGACAGAAGGATCAATAGAAAGAAAGGAGGGATTATAAAAGAATGGGAAGTAAGGTTTATATACATTGTATTTTAAAATTGTTTTATTTACAGCCCTTGAGAAAGTCTTAACGACGAAACGCGTTGGGCAATTTTATGAGCATTTAATAAATCTTTAATTTGAACCATTACCTTCCCGACTCCATCGTATGGTGTATATTCCAGATGGACATTGGAGGTTGTTTACCAAGACACTATGGTGCATGGCTCCTTATCGTGAGTGATCTACAGAATCTTCCACCTTTAGGCTTGGGTCAGACTAACACATTTTTAACGTGTGTTTAGGCGCACTTAATCACGGCCGCATTAGCAGAAAATGACGGCCAATATACGAAGTACGGCCACGCAACGCATTTTTTCGAGAACGCAGAACGCTAGTACTGACGTACAGAGTCCGGTGTGCGTGATTAGGAGACGTCAGACGCTGTTCGTGTCCGGCCAACATAACGTCCAGACACCCAAAGTTTCCTGGTTTGGATCCGTAACAAATCACGCACAAAAATGCGCATCGAGATGACAGTTTTTCGCGCATTCCATGAAAAAATACGTCAATGCGTTCGGACGCACGGTTTGATGGTCGCTGCGAATAATGCGTTCGTTTGACCCTAGCCTAAAAGACTGTGGTTTATCCCTTTCAGTCGCAGGGTCACAAAAGCTCCTCAATTCTTGCATGATTTCTATTGATCCAAGGAGACTGGGAATACCTCCAAGAGGAGTTGATCCAACACTAAGCTAAGTACCCTGTACCCTTTTATTTTTTGCATTTCAAGATCGCGTCAGACACAGTCAAAAGAAAAACATTTTTACAGAACATGGATAGGCATGTGTTTGCAAAAAAATAAGGAAAGAAAAAAAGGGATGACCAAGCATGCGAAGATTGACATTATAGATGAACATCGCTAGTCTATGAGAAGTCATGGCATCACCTATTAGGGATGCCGTGGTGCAGTGAATAGAACCAATGTGCTTGTGGAGTCCCGTAGCCAAGTGCACTTTGCTCCCCTTGCTGTCAGTATTACAAACGAGTACTGATTCTGGCCCAAACACAGTCAATAGCCGGAGCTCCTTGCAGAGTGAAAACAAAACTGGGAATTTCCAATTACAAACAAGGGGGGGGGGGGTGCTGAATACAATGGTAAAATACGCCCCAGCCTTTAGGTTTCCATGCTTAATAGCCTCCCGCTTCCAACACATACACCCGCGTGTAAGAGACAATGGCTGAGGAAGGGGCAGAGAAATCTGGTTTAAGCCAGATCCTGGGGTATTGGATGGAATCAGGGGAAACAAAGGAATCCATTACTTACAGATGCACACAAGGAAAACAACACAGTGTATACAACATGATACTACAACAAACATATTATATTATTCTTCCCTTATGTAACAAACATCAGGGGATGGGGCACAAAAAACACAAACACTCTGCACACTGAATTGTTGGTGCAGGTTGTCTTCAACATAGGAGAGGGCTAAAAAACAGTATAACACATCAGGCCTACACCACTCAAACGCAACTTTAGATTTGGGGTACATGGGCCTAAAGTGACTATCGTCACAAATAAGATGTGTGTCCAGATACATTTATTCCTATAGTGGATATGAGTAAATACTATTGTTTCCACATTCAGGTGTGTAACTCAGCTACTTTGTGCTAAAACGCTTCCCACATTCACGCCATGAAAATAATTTTGCATGAATGTGAAGGGATAGATGAATGAATTCTCTCATGTGCAGTAAGCCCACGCTTTGATTTAAAACATTTTTCACATTCAGTACAAGCAAACGGTTTCTCTCCTGTATGAGTTTTCTCATGTGTAGTAAGCACACTCTTTGTTTTAAAACATTTCTCACATTTAGAACAAGCAAATGGCTTCTCTCCTGTGTGAATTTTCTCGTGTATAGTAAGAGCACCCTTTGTTGCAAAACATTTCCCACATTCAGAACATACAAACAGATTCTCTCCTGTATGAATTCTCTTATGTACAGTCATGTCATACTTGGTTCTAAAACATTTTTCACATTCAGAACATGGGAACGGCTTCTCTCCTGTATGAGTTTTCTCATGTTTAGTAAGGTTCCTCTTTCCTCCAAAACATTTCCCACATTCAGAACATGCAAATGGTTTCTCTCCTGTATGAATTCTCTCATGTATAGTAAGCGCACCCTTTTTTCTAAAACATTTCTCACATTTAGAGCATGCATACGACTTCTCTTCTGTATGAATTCTCTCATGTGCATTAAGTTCACCCTTTGTTCTAAAACATTTCCCACATTCAGGACATGCAAACGGCTTCTCTCCTGTATGAATTCTCTTATGTGCAGTAAGCTCATCCTTTGATCTCAAATATTTCCCACATTCAGAACATATTAACAGATTCTCTCCTGTATGCATTCTCTCATGTACAGTATGCGCACCTTTTGTTCTAAAACATTTCCCACATTCAGAACATGCAAAAGGCTTCTCTCCTGTATGAATTCTCTCATGTGCAGTAAGACTACTATTAGATACAAAACATTTTCCACATTCAGAACATGCAAATGGCATCTGTCCACTGTGAATTCTCCCATGTAGAATAAGCTGTCGTTTTGCTTTAAAACATTTCCCACATTCAGAACACGCAAACTGCTTGTCTCTGTGAATTATCCAATGTCGAATAAGCTGACTCTTTGTTTTAAAACATTTCCCACATTCAGAACATACAAACGGCTTAACTTCTGAATGAATTAGCCAATGTCGAATAAGATGACTCTTTGTTCTAAAACATTTCCCACATTCAGCACATACAAACTGCTTTTCTTCTGTATGAACTGTCTCATGTACAGTAAGCAGGGTCTTTGTTCTAAAACATTTCCCACATTCAGAACAAGCAAACGGCTTCTCTCCTGTGTGAATTTTCCCATGTTGAATAAGCAGAGTCTTTGATCTAAAACATTTCCCACATTCAGAACAAGCAAACGGCTTCTCTCCTGAATGAATTCGCTCATGTACTATAAGATTACTTTTTGCTCTAAAACATTTCCCACATTCAGAACATGCAAATGGCATCTCTCCAGTGTGAATTCTCCAATGTTGAATAAGCTGACTCATGGTTTTAAAACATTTCTCACATTCAGTACATGGAAACATCTTCTCTCCTATGCGAACTATCTCGATTTTACCAAGACTTGCATTTGTGCTTAAACATTTCTCACTTTCTTCAGGGGATTGAAATGTTTTTGTTCCAGTAAGACCTTTGTGAGTGTCGGGAAGTTCTGAGCCACTAGAGACAGAATTTGAAGAATCAGAGTAAGGATCTTTTTTTCGGACAGTCTCATGTGACAGCTCGGAATTCTCTGTCTCTTTTTGTTTTTCTTGGAAATCCAGAGTTTCATCTTTGATTATTGCCTCTTTGTTTACTGACAGCGGCTTCATGAGGTTTTGTTCATCATATGATACAGATTCCTCAAAAATTATTCCTTCGGACATTGTCAGACTCTTGCTGTACTCCTGCAAAAGAAAACAGTTTCTAGTAGCGGTATAGACTTTGTGTAATAACTTGAGAGTAGGGCAGGTTTGGTCATTATGCTGATGGTATCTTACCCCTCAATTCCAGTAGTGTCAGGCAGCCAAAGTAAGAAGAAGAGAAAAAAAGGGGAGGGGGCATAAGCAATGAAGGAGATGGGCAGTAATGGATGTGACAAAGACATCACCTTTCCTGTAGGTGCCAATGCAAATGTCAACGACCCCAACAGGTATTGGAGAAAAAACATCTCTTAAGTCTATTTTGGCACCATGTTTCATAGAGGTGAGAGGTTCAGGATTTCCTACAGTAGCGTACGCAGCGCCGAGCGCTAGGGTGTGCACCCCTGGAACATTAATTAAAAAAAAACTTATGTTTAGAAGATTATGCTCAAAATGCACATTTTTCATTGGAAATAAGCCTGTAATACAGAGATACGAATATAGATAAATATATATCGTATGGGCTTGTAATACAGAGATAGTCAGATTTTATGCTATTCATCATGAAGTAGATTTAAAGGGAATTATAAAATGTCAATGTAGTAGATAAGAGGAACTCTTCGCCCACCATTAGGGATTGCCAGTGCACACCCCCTCTGCACGCCTATGGTTTCCAATTTGTCAAAATTGATTGAGGCCCACTAGTGATCTACAGTGGATAGCAAAAAAGTCTACACACCTCTGTTAAAATGTCAGGTTTCTCTGGTGTAAAAAAAATGAGACACCGATAAAATCATTTCAGAACATTTTCTGCCTTTAATGTGACCAATAAACTGAAGAACTCAATGAGAAACAAACGGAAATCTTTTAGGTGGAGGAAAAATAAAAAACTAAACTAATCTGGTTGTGTAAGTGTGCCCCCCCCCTCTTATAACTGGGGATGTAGCGGTGTCAGAATTAAGCGATCACATTGAAAATCATGTTAAATAGGAGTCAGTTCCCACTTGCCATCATTTAAAGAGCCTCTGATTAACCCCAAATAAAGCTCAGCTGTTCGAGTAGGTCTTTCCTGACATTTTCTTAGTCGCGTCCTTACAGCAAAAGCCACGGTCCCCAGAGAAGCTTCCAGAGCATCAGAGGGATCTCATTGTTACAAGGTATCAGGAGAAGGTACAAAAGAATTTCCAAGGCATTAGATAAACCATGGAACACTGTGAAGACAGTCACCATCAAGTGGAGAAAATATGGCGCAACAGTGACATCACCAAGAACTGGACGTCCCTCCAAATGTGATGAAAAGACCAGAAGAAAACTGGTCAGGGAGGCGGCCAAGAGACCTACAGCAGCATTAAAGGAGCTGCAGGAATATCTGGCATGTACTGGCTGTGTGGAACATGTGACAATCTCCTGTATGCTTCATATGTCTGGGCTATGGGGGAGAGCGGCGAGAAGGAGCCTTTACTTACCAAGAAAAACATCCAAGCTCCGCTACATTTTACCAAAACACAACTGAAGTCTAAATGCATGTGGGAAAATGTGTTCTGGTCTGATGAAACTAGGGATGCACCGATACCAATACTAGTATCGGTATCGGTGCCGATACTGCCGTTTGCACGAGTACTTGGTACTCGTGCAAATGGCCCGATACATCCCCCCGATACCGGAAGCCAGCGCTGGGCCGGCTTGCCGGTATCCGCGGGGCTGGGGAAGCTGGCCACGTGCATGAAAAGAACGCGGCCAGCATTCCCCTTCTGCTCGCCGCATACTCACCCATCCGAAGGTCCAGTCGCACTGCTGTGATGCGTTCAAGCAGCCGCCGGGCGCTTCTGTGACGCTGCCTTTCGACTGGAGGCAGCGTCACAGAAGCGCCCGGCGGCCGCGTGATCACATCACAGCTGTGCGACCGGACCTTCGGATGGGTGAGTATGCAGTGCACCGGAGGGGAACGCTGGCCGTGTGCTTTTCATGCACGCGGCCAGCTTCCCCAGTGTTCGGTCCGTGAGAGCTGGGGGCAATCATATATAATCTCGGGGGGATATATACATGTGAGCTGGGGGCATTTTTATATGAGGTCTGTTTGTTGAAAAGCGTTCACATGACATAAAAATAAAAGTATCGGTACTCGTACTTAAAAAAGTGGTATCGGTGCATCCCTAGATGAAACCCAGGTTAAACTTTTTGGCCATAATTCCAAAAGATATGTTTGGCGCAAAAATGACTTTGCACATCACCAAAAGAACACCATACCCACAGTGACGCATGGTGGTGGCAGCAACATACCAAGGGGCTGTTTTTCTTCAGCTGGATCTGGGGTCTCAGTCAAGGTTGAGGAAATTATGAACAGTTCCGACTACAAGTCAATATTGGCACAAAACCTTCAGGCTTCTGCTAGAAAGCTGAACATGAAGAGGAACTTCATCTTTCAGCATGAGAACGACCCAAAGCAACATCCAAGTCAACAAAGGAATGGCTTCACCAGAAGATTAAATTTTTGGAATGGCCCAGCCAGAGCCCAGACCTGAATCCCATGGAAAAACCTGTGGGGTGATCTGAAGAGGGCTGTGCCCAGGAGATGCCCTCACAATCTGACAGGTTTGGAGTGTTTCTGTATGAAGAGTGGAGAAATATTGCCAAGTGAAGATGTGCCGTGCTGATAGACTCAAACCCAAAAACACGGAGCGCTGGAATAAAACCAAAAGGTGCTTCAACACAGTATTAGTGTAAGGGTGCGCACTTATACAACCAGATTACTTTACTTTTCCTGCACCTAAAAGATTTCAGTTTGTTTTTCATGGAGTTGTACAGTTTGAGTCACATTAAAAAAAAAGGGGGAAAAAGTTCTGAAACGATTTAGCTTTGTCTCGTTTTTTTTACATCGCAGAAACCTGACATTTTAACAGGGGGTTTGTAGACTTTTTCTATCCACTGTATATCGCACTCCAGATGTTTACCCTCTTATCTGGCAAAGATTCAGCTCTTTCCCAAAACATTCAACCCTTTACTTACTAACAGGGCACAAATAACCCATTCCCTGCCAGAAAGCTCCATATCAGTGATTGTGGCCCTGCAGGGGGTGATTGTCCCACAGGGGCTTCTTATAGACTAAGCATGGCCTTATTCCCATGGCTGGGAGACATTTCATTGCTGAATTCACACACATCATTATACAGCGGATACAGCTTATAATCAGCAATATATGCATTTACTTACAAGAAGCCGCTCACTCCCAGGACCCTCAGCCTGGATCTCCTCTCTGGATTCACCAGCTGGATCTGCCGCCTCACAGGGATCAGGACAATGGGGATGAAATTATAGGAAATAAAGGAGAGAGGAGGAGTAAGATTTAATCCCACGTCAATACAAACAAAACCAAAACACATTTTAACCATTTACAAACGTCACGCCCCGCAGCAGGTGGGTCTGAAAGCTGCGGGGACAGTATAGCAGGCCTATCTGGCGTCTATGGGCTGCATCCGGCCAGCACACCAGCAAGCACGCGCCGGCATTATCTGTGGAGGAGGGCCAGCAGCCGGGGCTTACTAGTACGGCCTGTTGGCATTTGTACCTACCCGCCGGGCACAACCTGTCCAGCAGTAAGGGGTTAACGATACAAAAGGGAGTATAAAAAAAGTCACTCACAGGAGACAACAATGAGCAAGAAGAAAATATTCATAGCACTTCCTGATTCAGCATCTGGATAACTTTTATTTTTCCGTCATCAATCTAAGCTTAATTAGCCAGGATGGTCAGACAATAGGACAGAAGGAACAGACCGAGGCACAGGGGCAGAGGCAACAGACCGAGGCACAGGGGCAGAGGCAACAGACCGAGGCACAGGGGCAGAGGCAACAGACCGAGGCACAGGGGCAGAGGCAACAGACCGAGGCACAGGGGCAGAGGCAACAGACCGAGGCACAGGGGCAGAGGCAACAGACCGAGGCACAGGGGCAGAGGCAACAGACCGAGGCACAGGGGCAGAGGCAACAGACCGAGGCACAGGGGCAGAGGCAACAGACCGAGGCACAGGGGCAGAGGCAACAGACCGAGGCACAGGGGCAGAGGCAACAGACCGAGGCACAGGGGCAGAGGCAACAGACCGAGGCACAGGGGCAGAGGCAACAGACCGAGGCACAGGGGCAGAGGCAACAGACCGAGGCACAGGGGCAGAGGCAACAGACCGAGGCACAGGGGCAGAGGCAACAGACCGAGGCACAGGGGCAGAGGCAACAGACCGAGGCACAGAGGCAGAGGCAACAGACCGAGGCACAGAGGCAGAGGCAACAGACCGAGGCACAGAGGCAGAGGCAACAGACCGAGGCACAGAGGCAGAGGCAACAGACCGAGGCACAGAGGCAGAGGCAACAGACCGAGGCACAGAGAGTACAGACCGAGGCACAGAGAGAACAGACCGAGGCACAGAGAGAACAGACCGAGGCACAGAGAGAACAGACCGAGGCACAGAGAGAACAGACCGAGGCACAGAGAGAACAGACCGAGGCACAGAGAGAACAGACCGAGGCACAGAGAGAACAGACCGAGGCACAGAGAGAACAGACCGAGGCACAGAGAGAACAGACCGAGGCACAGAGAGAACAGACCGAGGCACAGAGAGAACAGACCGAGGCACAGAGAGAACAGACCGAGGCACAGAGAGAACAGACCGAGGCACAGAGAGAACAGACCGAAGCACAGAGAGAACAGACCGAGGCACAGAGAGAACAGACCGAGGCACAGAGAGAACAGACCGAGGCACAGAGAGAACAGACCGAGGCACAGAGAGAACAGACCGAGGCACAGAGAGAACAGACCGAGGCACAGAGAGAACAGACCGAGGCACAGAGAGAACAGACCGAGGCACAGAGAGAACAGACCGAGGCACAGAGAGAACAGACCGAGGCACAGAGAGAACAGACCGAGGCACAGAGAGAACAGACCGAGGCACAGAGAGAACAGACCGAAGCACAGAGAGAACAGACCGAGGCACAGAGAGAACAGACCGAGGCACAGAGGCAGAGGCAACAGACCGAGGCACAGAGAGAACAGACCGAGGCACAGGGACAGAGAGAACAGACCGAGGCACAGGCACAGAGAGAACAGACCGAGGCACAGGGACAGAGAGAACAGACCGAGGCACAGGCACAGAGAGAACAGACACAGGCACAGAGAGAACAGACCGAGGCACAGGCACAGAGAGAACAGACAGAGGCGCAGGCACAGAGAGAACAGACCGAGGCACAGGGACAGAGAGAACAGACCGAGGCACAGGGACAGAGAGAACAGACCGAGGCACAGGGACAGAGAGAACAGACCGAGGCACAGGGACAGAGAGAACAGACCGAGGCACAGGGACAGAGAGAACAGACCGAGGCACAGGGACAGAGAGAACAGACCGAGGCACAGGGACAGAGAGAACAGACCGAGGCACAGGGACAGAGAGAACAGACCGAGGCACAGGGACAGAGAGAACAGACCGAGGCACAGGGACAGAGAGAACAGACCGAGGCACAGGGACAGAGAGAACAGACCGAGGCACAGGGACAGAGAGAACAGACCGAGGCACAGGGACAGAGAGAACAGACCGAGGCACAGGGACAGAGAGAACAGACCGAGGCACAGGGACAGAGAGAACAGACCGAGGCACAGGGACAGAGAGAACAGACCGAGGCACAGGGACAGAGAGAACAGACAGAGGCACAGGGACAGAGAGAACAGACAGAGGCACAGGGACAGAGAGAACAGACAGAGGCACAGGGACAGAGAGAACAGACAGAGGCACAGGGACAGAGAGAACAGACAGAGAGAACAGACAGAGAGAACAGACAGAGAGAACAGACAGAGGCGCAGGGACAAGCATGAGCAGGGCCGGCCCAAGACATTGTGCTGCCTGGAGCAAAGGCTGAAATGCTGCCCCCCCACCACCACATAACCCCAAAATACGCCCATGTGACACGTCCATTGTGTTATATCATGATAGTGCTATTCTTGGATCTTCGTTATAAGTATTATATTTTAAATAACTTTATTGCGATAAATACGTTAAATAGTTTAAATTTTTTATTAAAACAAATAGTGATATTGGGTATATACTGCCAGCTCTCATGGGTGTATACTGCCAGCACTCATGGGTGTATACTGCCAGCACTCATGGGTAAATTTGCCCCCAGCCGCCCCCCCCCCCCGATTAGTTTTGCAGTCTGTACAGTGTCACACACTGGTACGTAGCGCTGGCAGTGGCTGGTCCAGTCCTCCAGGGCCTGTCAAAAACACGCGGGTCAACTTAATAACAAGATGGGGGAACTAGAGGTAATAGCATACACTAAGCAATACGACATTATAGGAATAACAGAAATGTGGTGGGACGAAACGCATGACTGGGCTGTAAATTTAAACGGTTATACATTGTTTAGAAGGGATAGGAAACATAAGAAAGTGGGTGGAGTGTGTTTATATGTAAATCAGGATTTAAAGCCTAATATTACACAACTGGAAAGCGATGAGGGAAATGTGGAATCCTTATGGGTAAATATTTCGTTGGGGAATAAACAGGGAAGTCAACTATTGGTTGGCATATGCTATAAACCACCTAATATAGATAATGATGAGGAAGAACAACTGTTAGAGCAAATTAGGAAGGCTGCAGATCATGGTAGCACTTTAATTATTGGAGATTTTAATTACCCGGACATTAATTGGGATAGTGGGACTAGTAATTCAGCAAAGGGAATCCGGTTTCTGAATATTTTAAATGATACCTTCATGTCACAACTGGTAGAAACACCAACTAGAGAGGATAACTGTCTGGACCTGGTTATAACAAATAATGTGGATCTTTTCTCAAATATTAATGTAAAGGAACAGTTGGGAAACAGTGACCATAATATGGTGACTTTTGAAATAAACTCAAAAAAACACATTCATAGGGGGCATGCTAAAACATATAATTTTAAAAAGGCCAACTTTATTAAAATAAAGGAAGCTCTCAATGTCATTGACTGGCAGAAACTCTTTCACGGGAAAAACACTGAGGATAAGTGGAATATCTTTAAACTAACATTAGAAAAGTACACGTCACAATATATTCCACTGGTTAATAAATATAAAAGAAACAGACTGAAACCAATGTGGCTTAGTAGGAAGGTAACTAAGGAAATGAAAAATAAAAAGAAGGCATTTAAAGCTTTTAAATATGATAAATCTGAGGCATCCTATAAAGCATATAGGGCAGCCAATAAAGCATGTAAAAATGCGATTAGATGGGCTAAACTAGAAAATGAAAAAGAAATAGCCAAAGAGAGCAAGACCAACCCTAAAAGATTCTTTAGGTACATAAATTCTAAAAAACCCAAGAGTGAAAATGTAGGTTCACTAAAATCTGAGTCAGGGTTATTGTTAACTGAAGATCAGGATAAGGCAGAAATTTTGAATGATTATTTTTCTTCAGTATTTATCAAAGAGAAACCTATAACAGGAGACATGCAATTCATTAATAAAAACTTACTAATACAAAGTGACTGGTTGACTCAGGACAAGGTTTTGCAGAAATTAAACAATGTGAATAAAGCCCTAGGGCCAGATGGAATTCACCCACGAGTACTGAGAGAGCTATGTGTTGAAATATGTAAACCTCTGTTCTTAATCTTTCAAGATTCTTTTCTTTCAGGAATAGTACCAGAGGATTGGAGAAAAGCTGACGTCGTCCCTATATTTAAGAAAGGTTTAAAATTTGTGCCTGGGAATTATAGACCTGTGAGCTTAACATCTGTGGCTGGGAAAGTATTCGAGGGGTTACTAAGGGATAATATCCAGGAATTTATTGGGAGGTATAATGTTATTGGCAAAAATCAGCATGGTTTCATGAAACACAGATAATGTCAGACTAACCTAGTTACGTTCTATGAGGAAGTAAGTAGAAGTATAGATCAGGGGGTCGCAGTGGATGTGATTTACTTAGATTTTGCCAAAGCTTTCGACACAGTTCCACACAAAAGGTTACTATTTAAATTAAGAAAAATTGGTCTAGATGAAAATATTTGTTCTTGGATAGAAAACTGGATAAAAGATAGGGTACAGAGAGTGGTCATAAATGGTACATTTTCAAGATGGACACCAGTGGTAAGCGGTGTCCCTCAGGGGTCTGTTATAGGACCAATACTATTCAATTTATTTATAAATGATCTTGAGATAGGCATTGAAAGTCATGTATCAGTGTTTGTATTACTTTTCCTAGTTTTGTGTCATCTGCAATGTGAGCAGGATGTTACTTCGCTGCAGAGGGATTTAGATAGATTGGGGGACTGGGCACTTAAATGGCAGATGAAATTTAACTAGATAAATGCAAAGTTATGCACTTTGGAGTGAAGAACACACAAGTAATTTATACCCTAAATGGTACGGAGTTAGGGAAATCCAAGCAGGAGAAGGATTTGGGAATAATCATAGACTTCAAACTAAGTAACAATGTGCAATGTCAAACAGCAGCTGCCAAGGCAAGCAAAGTATTGGCATGCATTAAAAGGGGAGTTCACTCACGGGATGAAAACATAATTTTGCCTCTGTATAAATCAATGGTCAGGCCGCACCTTGAATATGCAGTGCAATTTTGGGCACCGGTCTTAAAAAAAGATATTATGGCGTTAGAAAAAGTGCAGAGACGGGCAACTAAATTAATAAGGGGAATGGAAGGGTTAAGTTATGAGGCAAGACTAACAAGCTTAAACCTGTTTAGAGAAACGGCGCCTTAGAGGGGATCTGATAACCTTATATAAATATATATGGGGCCATTATCAACCATTGTCTGATAACCTATTCATTAACAGGACTATACATAGGACAAGGGGTCATCCATTTAGACTGGAAGAAAGAAAATTTAGCTTAAAGCATAGGAAGGGTTATTTTACGGTGAGAAGAATAAAGCTGTGGAATTCTCTGCCTGTTGAGGTGGTTGGGTCTGAGTCTGTACAGACTTTTAAAAAACGACTGGATGACTTCCTGCAGACACAGAATATTAAGGGTTATAATATTTAATATGTGGGTAAAAGCTTCTTGATCCAAGGAGAAATCTGACTGCCATTCTGGGGTCAAGAAGGAATTTTTTCCCAGTGTGGTGCATATTGGCAAGCATTTCAGACTGGGTTTTTTGCCTTCTTTTGGATCAACAGCAGTAGGTTATGTGGGAGAGGCTGAACCCGATGGACGCATTTCTTTTTTCAGCCTATATAACTATGTAACTTGTGAGCTTGAGAAAAGAAAAAAAAAAAAACACAACTTGTGAGCTTGAAGAGGATTTATCCGCGGCCGCTGCCCGCGCTCCTCTGGACGCATGCGTGTTGGTGGGCGTGGTCAGTGGCAGCACGCAATGTAGCCACGCGCCGGCCGGCAAAGTAAATGCTGCCGCCCGCTGGGGGAAAAAAAATAGTGCAGCGTCAGGAATCAAGATGGCGGCGGCAAAAATTTGCCGCTGGGCGATATCTGCCGCAAGTGGTCCGCGCTGCTGTATCGTCGAGCCGGCCCTGAGCACGAGGGTCAAAGGGTAGGACAGGCATAAGGCACAGGGACAGACATGAGGGTCAGAGGGTAGGACAGACAGAGGCAAAAAGACAGACATGAAGCACAGGGTGAGAGAGGGACAGACTGTAACAGACTCCTGTTCCCTGGCTGTGTACCTGCGTTATTAGCACTGCCTAGAATTGCCCAAAAGCAAGAGCAATGTTCCCCAGGAATCCAGATACCACAAGGCTTGCTATAAATACAGCATAGAAACAGCTTATTCAGTGTCTATAAACCCCCCCCCCACAGGCAGCGAGGCCTGAACAACAACAACAACACAATGTATAGACACCCCCCCCACAGGCAGCGAGGCCTGAACAACAACAACACAATGTATAGACACCCCCCCCACAGGCAGCGAGGCCTGAACAACAACAACACAATGTATAGACCCCCCCCCCACAGGCAGCGAGGCCGGAACAACAACAACACAATGTATAGACACCCCCCCCCACAGGCAGCGAGGCCTGAACAACAACAACACAATGTATAGACACCCCCCCCACAGGCAGCGAGGCCTGAACAACAACAACACAATGTATAGACACCCCCCCCACAGGCAGCGAGGCCTGAACAACAACAACACAATGTATAGACACCCCACCACAGGCAGCGAGGCCTGAACAACAACAACACAATGTATAGACACCCCCCCCACAGGCAGCGAGGCCTGAACAACAACAACACAATGTATAGACACCCCCCCCACAGGCAGCGAGGCCTGAACAACAACAACACAATGTATAGACACCCCCCCCACAGGCAGCGAGGCCTGAACAACAACAACACAATGTATAGACACCCCCCCCACAGGCAGCGAGGCCTGAACAACAACAACACAATGTATAGACACCCCCCACAGGCAGCGAGGCCTGAACAACAACAACACAATGTATAGACCCCCCAGGCAGCGAGGCCTGAACAACAATACAATGTATAGACCCCCCCCCCACAGGCAGCGAGGCCTGAACAACAACAACACAATGTATAGACCCCCCCCACAGGCAGCGAGGCCTGAACAACAACACAACACAATGTATAGACCCCCCAGGCAGGCAGCGAGGCCTGAACAACAACAACACAATGTATAGACCCCCCCCACAGGCAGCGAGGCCTGAACAACAACAACACAATGTATAGACCCCCCAGGCAGCGAGGCCTGAACAACAACAACACAATGTATAGACCCCCCAGGCAGCGAGGCCTGAACAACAACAACACAATGTATAGACACACCCCCCCCACAGGCAGCGAGGCCTGAACAACAACAACACAATGTATAGACCCCCCCCCCACAGGCAGCGAGGCCTGAACAACAACAACACAATGTATAGACCCCCCCACAGGCAGCGAGGCCTGAACAACAACAACACAATGTATAATGACACATCTCTGGGAGTGGTTAGAAAACAAAGGAGCCCCTCCCCCATAACTGGCTATCCCTGGTATATAAAGATAGCAGATATCTGATACACATACAAAAAGGGTGGGCTGGGACAATTAAGACAATGACCAGCCACTCCCTGAGGAACTGCTTCCTCACATGATTCAAACACACAAAGGAGACGCCTTTTCACATTCTTTGGGCAAACACTAGTGTATGTGCGCACATAACGCACACGTAAATCGGGGTCTGTGCTGTGCGGGCAGGAACTAAAGTATGTGTACACCGTTGCAGTGGGGAAGGATTCCTGAGCCCCGTTCAATACCTCAGCAGCTGCTGAATTGCTGCAACGCAGCAATTCAGTTTGCTGCAGCAGTGCCATTGAACGCTTTGGATGCGAATTTCGAAATAAAATGGCGACGATTTCTAAATGAAAGATTCAGATTGTTTTTCGTATGACTCGGACAAAATATGGTAAAGAAAAGCAGTCAGCACAATTCCGTTTTGTACGCACACACCACAAATGATAGTTTTTATTGAATAAACGTTATGTTTACTTCTGAAACAAAATATAATTGAGCTGTAATATATGTCTATGTGCAGGGGGTAAATAATAAATAAATATTTTGTGCTTTGGTGAACAAAAACCTCAAAATTAACATTGCTGTACGGAATTGTTACTTGCTTCATGGCGGCGGCCATCTTTAATACGTCACACTCAGCTACTCGCAGCATCTCCACGGGTCGCTGCAAGTGCTAAGTTAGCAGTGCTGAGCGCTGAGCGGCAGAACGGCGTTCAATGGCAAGTTGCTAACTTAGCACTTGCAGCGGCTGAGGTATTGAACGCGCCTCTAGTGTCGGACTGCTGACAGGAAATGAGTAGCTGAGGAAATGGATCCATCAGGGATGAATGCAGCAGCCATAGAAAAGAGGGGGTTAATCTGAACGATCACTAAGAGCTAGATATTAAACCGTTTGATTGTACTGCAGACATGTCCTGTATCTGTTACTAAATGCACGGATTACCCAGGACACTACCGTGACGACGAGGCTGTGAGCTGCACATGATGGTACCCTGCGTTGTTTTGATCCAGACTCCTGTAGCTCCTGGGTGGAACGTTGTGAGCAGTATCTGCCAACGATAATTCTGAGTCCAAACATCTATGGTCCTCACGGCAGTTGGATCTAAGGTGTAGGAGACACTCAGAGATCTCCTGCATCCAGAGGAACCTGCAAGTCAGCCATTAGCTGTATTGGTTGCTTTACTGACTGTCCACCACCAGCCGCAGCCCATTGAGAATGGCGAGAGGTTTAAGAACGTCCGCAGTACTCTTGCTGTAGCGTGCACAATTCGTGTGCGTGATGCATTCTGTGGCCCGTCCCGTTGAAGTGTCACAACACTGTGATGGACACCGGGAGGCACGTGAATACAGGCGCACATAGGCCGAGGTCAGGCGAGAGGTTATTCACCAACCACTGGACTTGCCACCGCATTGCACCAGTGAATTCACCGTCCGGTGCAATGTCGGGGCAGGTTGTCTATTCTCCAAATACAAGTGTCTATTCACAGAAGGCCGAACTGCACTGAAAATCCAGCAAAATTTCCTGATTTGCGCTGGTTCAGTTCGACAGGTTTAAACAAGAGAATCCCATAAGATTCCATGTACAAACGTAATAACTTTTTAAGGCTCATTTTACGCAAAAAGTCTTTTTAGTATTTTTAAACGAAATTTCTGTTTCCCTAAATTTTTTTAAAAGGTGTTTTTTTTTTTATACTCTAACCAGTGCTTTGTTTCTGGAAAAAAGGTGGGGGTACTCGCTCACACGCCCGGGGAAAAACGGATTATTGTGACTATTTTCGTGTCCTCATAAACAATACTTGTAGTTCACTTAAGGCTAGGGTCAGACGAAAGCATTTTTCCCCACGAACCTGAAAAAGTGCGTCCGAACGCATTGACGTATTTTTTCACGGAATGCGCAAAAACGGTCAGACGACGCGCATTTTCGGGCGTGATTTTGTACGGATCGTCAATAAAACTCTTTTTGCGTCTGGACGTTATGTAGGCCGGACATTAGCAGCGTCTGACATCTCCTAATCACGCAAACACGCCGCTATGCCGCAGCTGCGCACTCAGTACGTCAGTACTAGCGGTTCAGCGTTCTCAAAAAAATGCGTTCAAATTCCACTTGCGTTGCACGGCCGGACTTTTGTGCTGGCCGTACATCGTATATTGGCCGTCATTGCCCGTCATCTGCTGCTAGTGCGGCCGTAATTATGTGCGCCAGAACGCACGTTAAAAGTGCGCTGGTCTGACCCCAGCCTAAAGGAAGACACTATAAAAGGGAACCATATTTTTTAATACTGTGTTCCTCTAAAATGAACTACAACTATTGTTGTAACCCTATGGGGGTTATCCACTAAGTGCCTCTGTTGCAAGAAAAATCTGTATTGCAGGGCTGTTAGCAGTTTTTTTTTTTTGCAACCATGGCACTGAGTGGATAATCCCCTAGCATTTATGAGCACCACAGCAATGACACTCACAGTAATGCGCAGTGTGTATGAGCTCCACAGCAATGACACTCACAGTAATGCGCAGTGTGTATGAGCTCCACAGCAATAAAACTTACTACCGCCTTACAGTGCCAGCTCCTCTGATCACACCACTTGCCTGACAATCCGCAGCTCTGGCAGATGTGTGTAAACATGCTGCACCCTCCCTCCCCATGCTGTTCAAAGTTTCAGCGGCTGCAGAGAGAGGGGGGAGCAGCCCTCCCTTGTCACTTACTGGGGGAGGGGGGTTATCAGTCCCTACATACACTCCTGACAATCAGAAGCGTTCAGGAGCAACATGTGCTGAACGCTTCCGATTCTCTGCCTGCCACTGCAGGAGGAGGGAGGAGCATCATGCTCTCTCCTGTTAGTTCTGGCTGGAGGTGAGGTGCCGATACTGAGTGCTAAGATGCCGGTACTGAGTACCCCCTGAAAAAAAG
This sequence comes from Leptobrachium leishanense, assembly GCA_009667805.1. Classification (NCBI taxonomy): domain Eukaryota; kingdom Metazoa; phylum Chordata; class Amphibia; order Anura; family Megophryidae; genus Leptobrachium; species Leptobrachium leishanense. The sequence continues at coordinate 518,663 of RXON01003481.1, forward strand.
CCCCGACTCTTAACAGACCTGTTACATGCATCACTTTGAACTTGGGCTTAGAGATGCATTTGGGAGGTGCAGGCCTGATGTTCTGTATGGTTTTTCAATGTTGAAGTCAACCTGTACCCGTGTAATGTGTGTTACGTATGAATACTGTTATTGTGTATGTGTATCGGTTACTATCTGCTGATTGGATAACTGTGTGGGTCACCTTAGACTATGGACATCAACGGTCGTCCGACTAGGGTCGTCCACTGCAAGCAACTATGTAAGACCCTGGTCAGCCGTCGACGTACATCAACGGACGACTAGTATTGCCCACTGCAAGAGACCAGTCGATAGACTACAGACGATCCAGATCAAGATCAGATTTCAGAGGTGGAGTGCAGAGACTGCCAAAACCAGAATGAACTGGGTTTTACATATAAAAACAAGTTCATTCTGCTTTTGGAACCAGTGCAATCCTTTATGTGTGAATATGGATATGGAGGAGCTGGACTCGCTGTTATGGGGAGGAAATCCATACACGATACGACGCCTGCAGAAGCGAATCACTGGAACCTGTATACTGGACGTGTAATCACTAGTGTGTAGATACATACTCTATACAGGGTGAAATCATTATACTGTATATAGAGGGTATCAGTGTATATAAGAGGAATGGGCAACCCTAGGTGTATCAGTGTATATGACCGTGTATTAGGTTTTATGTAGGATATCACGGGTGTGGAAATTTAAAAAAAAAAAATCTACTTGTCCAATAGACTAAGTAGTAGTCCAATCTACTTGTCCGGATAATTTCAACAAAATAGTGTTTAAATAGAGGTCTTTATTCATAACAGCGTATAGAGGCAGCGTCAGATACATGTGATGAATAAAGACCTCTATTTAAACACTATTTTGTGTGTATATATATATATATATATATATATATAAAATTTTACACACACACACACACGATCCTTGCACACCCTGTATCAGGACAAATTGCTTTGGTGCTGGAATGGGTATAGATCCAAATATCAAAAACAGGTATTCCACAACAAGTAAATCGACGTTTCAGTACAAAAAGAGTACTTTCATCAGGACAACAACCTGATGCCCTTGTTGTCCTGATGAAAGTACTCTTTTTGTACGGAAACGTCGATTTACTTGATGCAATAAAAGATGGAACGCTTTTTTACTGAACAAGACTTTGTGTTGCGGAATACCTGTTTTTGATATATATATAATATATATACACATTGCAGCCCTGTGTGTGTATTTACATATATACACACGTATGTACCGTGTGTATATACATATATATGTATATAAATGCATACATACACACTGAGGGTTGCAGTGTGTGTGTGTATACATACTGAGTTTTGAAGTGTGTGTATGTATATATTAGGGATGCACCGATACCGATACTAGTATCGGGGCCGATATTACCGTTTTGACGAGTACTCGTACTCGTCAAAAATCACCCGATACTTCAGGGACAGCAAACTCGGCCCCCGGCGCCAATCGCGGCCTCCGGCGCTTCAATCGCGGCTTGAATTCGGGCTTGAATCGCGGCATCCGGCCTTCAAATGCAGCATCCGGTCTTGAAACTTGGCCTCCGGCACTCACTCTGTGCGCGTTCGTCGCACGAGGCAGCGCATCACCGCAGCGAGAGACTAATAGATCACGTGGGACTGGCTGCTAGTCATAAAGGAGTGGCACGTCTCTAGAAGCAGGTGCGTATATTCTGGCTCTTTCTTTCTCCCCCCCCCCCCCCAAACGAAAAAAAATATTTAATTTTGGCCAGCAACTTGTTTTTGTTAGTCTGCGGGGGAAGGGACAGACATACTATAAACTTTGGAGGCTTGATGCAGCGGATCGGAGGCCTGTCCCGACAATCCGGTAATTTATTTTGGCCAGCAACTTGTTTACCGGAGTGTCGGGACAGGCCTCCGATCCGCTGCATCAGGCCTCCAAAGTTTATTGTATGTCTGTCCCTTCCCCCCCACAAATGAAAGAAACAAGTTGCTGGGCAAAATAAATAAATCTGAGTGTCAGGACAGGCCTCCGATCTGCTGCATCAGGCCTGCAAAGTTTATTGTATGTCTGTCCCTTCCCCTAATGAAAGGAAATAATAGGGTGAAAAAAAACCGGAGTGCTGGGAGTCGGGACAGCAGGACTCTGAAGTTTATATTCAGTCTGTCTGTCCCCTCTCTCTCCCCATCCCCTAAACAAAAGAAAATAAATTGATAGGGGAAAAAAAAAAAAGGAGTGCTGGGACAGTTAATCATGTTAACATGATTGATATTAATAACTGTCCCAGCACTCCGTTTTTTTTTAGATTTTTTTTCTATTGGGCTTTGAATTTTTTTTTATGATGACATCTAATAAAAGTATCGGTACTCGGTATCGGTGAGTACTTTTAAAAAGTATCGGTACTCGGGCTTGAAAAAATGGTATCTGTGCATCCCTAAATATATAATTATATATATATATATATATACACACACACACACACATTTACACACATTTCAGAACTCTGTATATATATACACACAGCTGCAATGTGTTTGATATATATATTATATATATATATATATATATATATACATACATACACACACACACACTTCAAAACTCAGTATGTATACACACACATTGCAGCCCTCAGTGTATATAATTATACACACTGAGGGCTGCAATGTATGTACAGTTGTGTTCAAAATTATTCAACCCCCAATGCTGTAAAGGGTTTTAGGGAATTTAGTGTACATTTGTAATTGTATTCAGAATGAAATCCTACAAGGACTTTTTAAAGAACCATATGCAACTAAAATGACATCAATTGGTTTTGTAATACAGTAGTAAATGTTTCTTTTGTGAATTCTTCATTGACACAATTATTCAACCCCTTAAAGACTACCACTCTGAAGAACAGAGGTTCATTCAAGTGTTTTCAATCAGGTATTGAAAACACCTGTGGATGTCACGGAGCAGCAATAAAGCATAATAAGCACCAATTAGGCAGCTTTAAAATGACTGTGATACTCAGCTCCTTCTAGACATTTACTGGTGTGGTTACAAACATGGTGAAGTCAAGAGAATGGTCCAGGAAGACAAGAGAAGAGGTGATTACTCTTCACAGGAAGGGTAATGGCTATAAGAAGATTGCAAAGATGTTAAACATACCAAGAGAGACCATAGGAAGCATAATTCGCAAATTCAAGGCAAAGGGCACTGTTGAAACGCTACCTGGTCGTGGCAGAAAGAAGATGCTGACTTTGACTGCTGTGCGCTACCTGAAGCGTAGAGTGGAGAAAAGTCCCCGTGTGACTGCTGAGGAACTGAGAAAAGATTTGTCAGATGTGGGTACTGAAGTTTCAGCTCAGACAATACGGCGCACACTGCGTAATGAATTCCTCCATGCCAGAACTCCCTGGCGCACCCCCTTGCTGTCTCCAAAGAATAAGAAGAGTCGACTGCAGTATGCCAAAAGTCATGTGGACAAACCACAGAAGTTTTGGGATAGTGTTCTGTGGACTGATGAAACAAAATTAGAACTGTTTGGGCCCATGGATCAACGCTATGTTTGGAGGAGGAAGAACAAGGCCTATGAAGAAAAGAACACCTTGCCTACTGTGAAGCATGGTGGGGGGGTCAATCATGCTTTGGGTCGGTTTTGCTTCTGCAGGTACAGGGAAGCTTCAGCGTGTGCAAGGTACCATGAATTCTCTTCAGTACCAGGAGATATTGGATGACAATGTGATGCAGTCCGTCACAAACCTGAGGCTTGGGAGACGTTGGACCTTTCAACAGGACAATGATCCCAAGCATACCTCCAAGTCCACTAGAGCATGGTTGCAGATTAAAGGCTGGAACATTTTGGAGTGGCCATCGCAGTCACCTGACTTAAATCCGATTGAGAACCTCTGGTGGGACTTAAAGAAAGCAGTTGCAGTGCGCAAGCCTAAGAATGTGACTGAATTGGAGGCTTTTGCCCATGACGAATGGGCGAAGATACCCGTAGATCGCTGCAAGACACTTGTGTCAAGCTATGCTTCACGTTTAAAAGCTGTTATAACTGTAAAAGGATGTTGTACTAAGTACTAAGATTGAATGTCACTTGGGGGTTGAATAAAACTGATAATGATGTGAGCACAGAAAAGACATTTGTGGTTATTTCATTATAAATGTTATGTTATATTTGTCTGACCTACACGTGCCTCTTTGATTTAATTGTAAGCAAGATGACTGAATGATCAAAATCAATGTCAAACTGGCCAAAACACTCAATTTCAGTGGGGGTTGAATAATTTTGAACACAACTGTATATATATACACACTGAGGGCTACAATGTGTGTGTATATATATATAAAATCAGCCCCGTGTGTGTGTGTTTACATACACATTGCAGCCCTGTGTGTATACATACAATGTGTATGTATACACACAGGGCTGCAATGTGTATGTATGTAAACACACACAGGGCTGATATATTTATCTCTATCTCAAAGGGCAGCCGTGTGTGTGTATTTACAAACACACACAGGCATGTTTCAAATCTCAGACCGGACATGGGGCGCTGTCCGAACGCTCTATCGGCGTTTGGACAGGCCCCAGCAGCTTACCGCGTTTCGTACCTTCTAACGAACGCCGCGTGCAAAGCCTCCCAGCGGCCGCTCGTTTCTAAGCCCCCAGCCACAATCTCGCGAGATCGCTCCCAGCGCGATCTCGCGAACTCCGAGATCTCGCGAGATCGCGCCTGGGGGCTTCCCAATGAGCAGCCGCTGGAAGACTTTACACGCGGCGCTCGTTAGACGGTACGAAACGCGGTAAGCTGCTGGGGCCTGTCCGAATGCCGTTAGAGCGTTCAGACAGCCGCCCCAGCCCCTCAGATGCCGGCAAGCCAGCTCAATGCTGGCTTCCGGTATTGGGGGCGTCCCTGGAATTAGTCTGCAGTCCGGCGGGCTTCAAGCCCGCCGGATTGCATCTAAAAAAAACTACTCGCCCGGCGCCCGGATCTTCATGTGTCGGGCAATACAATTCCCACACCCCTGGATATATATTGGAATGCAAAATCTGTATCTGCTGCACTGCGACTCGGTGTGGATCTTGGGCTGTCAGGGCAGTGTATATGGAGGGTTGGGTATCAGTATACTCTGCACTGTGACCTGGTGGGGATTTCACGCTGTTGCGTCAGAAGGGGTCATCCTGGGTATAATAGAAAAGTGAACACGAAGCTCCATGTCAGTGATTGTGGCCCTGCAGGGGGTGATTGTCCCACAGGGGCTTCTTATAGACTAAGCATGGCCTTATTCCCATGGCTGGGAGACATTTCATTCCTGAATTCACACACATCATTATACAGCGGATACAGCTTATAATCAGCAATATATGCATTTACTTACAAGAAGCCGCTCACTCCCAGGACCCTCAGCCTGGATCTCCTCTCTGGATTCACCAGCTGGATCTGCCGCCTCTCAGGACACAAAGGGGATGGAGCTACAGGGGTTAAAGGAGAGGCAGGAGTTACATATAATCCCACATCAATACAAACAAGTGTGAAAAAGAGAAAACACTGAGGACAGAAGCTCCATAAACTCACCCTGACGCCTTATCCCCCCCCCCAGGACTGAACATAACACAGAATAAAGGGTTAATGAATGACCTGATCACAGTGCTGTGTCTGCCTCCCTGACCCTCGATCCAGCCACCTCACAGCTCAGTGTCCGCCATTCCCCTCCCCCAACACCAGAGAGCCCGAGAAGGTTCTGGCTGCAGACTGGAGCTCCACTCTGGACAGGAAACATGTGACCTCCACTCACTCAAAAGGTTTTTTTTTTTTCCCCTTTGAAATCAACTTTCCCCTCCCTCAGCAGCGCTTGAGCCATGCAGCTAGTCACATGATCTGTGATGTCATCAGAGCGCGCCCATCGACCTGTGTTGCTGCTGGAAAATGTGTGTCAGAAGAGGAGCAGGGGTTAAAAGTCTGTAGAGGAAGCAGAGCCGGGTTATTCATCAAGTCCGTGTGATTTGACAGCGCAATGCTGAGCTCTATCTGCACAGAGGGGGTACACTGAGCTCCCAGACAGCACAGAGGGGGTACACTGAGCTCCCAGACAGCACAGAGGGGGGTACACTGAGCTCCTAGACAGCACAGAGGGGGTACACTGAGCTCCTAGACAGCACAGAGGGGGTACACTGAGCTCCCAGACAGCACAGAGGGGGGTACACGGAGCTCCCAGACAGCACAGAGGGGGTACACTGAGCTCCCAGACAGCACAGAGGGGGGTACACGGAGCTCCCAGACAGCACAGAGGGGGTACACTGGCTCCCAGACAGCACAGAGGGGGTACACTGGGCTCCCAGGCAGCACAGAGGGGGTACACTGGGCTCCCAGGCAGCGCAGAGGGGGTACACTGAGCTCCCAGGCAGCGCAGAGGGGGTACACTGGGCTCCCAGACAGCACAGAGGGGGTACACGGAGCTCCCAGACAGCACACAGAGGGGGTACACTGGGCTCCCAGGCAGCACAGAGGGGGTACACTGGGCTCCCAGCAGCGCAGAGGGGGTACACTGGGCTCCCAGGCAGCGCAGAGGGGGTACACTGAGCTCCCAGGCAGCGCAGAGGGGGTACACTGGGCTCCCAGACAGCACAGAGGGGGGTACACTGAGCTCCCAGACAGCACAGAGGGGGTACACTGAGCTCCCAGACAGCACAGAGGGGGTACACTGATCTCCCAGGCAAGCACAGAGGGGGGTACACTGGGCTCCCAGGCAGCACAGAGGGGGTACACTGGGCTCCCAGGCAGCACAGAGGGGGGTACACTGGGCTCCCAGACAGCACAGAGGGGGTACACTGGGCTCCCAGACACCACAGAGGGTACACTGGGCTCCCAGGCTGCACAGAGGGGGCTACACTGGGCTCCCCGGCATCACAGAGGGGGTACACTGAGCTCCCAGACAGCACAGAGGGTACACTGGGCTCCCCGGCAGCACAGAGGGGGTACACTGAGCTCCCAGACAGCACAGAGGGGGGTACACGGAGCTCCAGACAGCACAGAGAGGGGTACACTGGGCTCCCAGACAGCACAGAGGGGGTACACTGAGCTCCCAGACAGCACAGAGGGGGGTACACTGGGCTCCCAGGCAGCACAGAGGGGGTACACTGGGCTCCCATGCAGCGCAGAGGGGGGTACACTGGGCTCCCAGGCAGCGCAGAGGGGGTACACTGAGCTCCCAGCAGCGCAGAGGGGGGTACACTGGGCTCCCAGGCAGCACAGAGGGGGGTACACTGAGCTCCCAGGCAGCACAGAGGGGGGTACACTGGGCTCCCAGACAGCACAGGGGGGGTACACTGAGCTCCCAGGCAGCACAGAGGGGGGTACACTGATCTCCCAGGCAGCACAGAGGGGGGTACACTGGGCTCCCAGGCAGCACAGAGGGGGGTACACTGGGCTCCCAGACAGCACAGAGGGGGGTACACTGGGCTCCCAGACACCACAGAGGGTACACTGGGCTCCCAGGCTGCACAGAGGGGGCTACACTGGGCTCCCCGGCATCACAGAGGGGGTACACTGAGCTCCCAGACAGCACAGAGGGTACACTGGGCTCCCCGGCAGCACAGAGAGGGGTACACTGGGCTCCCGGCAGCACAGAGAGGGGTACACTGGGCTCCCCGCAGCACAGAGAGGGGTACACTGGGCTCCCCGGCAGCACAGAGGGGGGTACACTGGGCTCCCCGGCAGCACAGAGAGGGGTACACTGGGCTCCCCGGCAGCACAGAGAGGGGTACACTGGGCTCCCCGGCAGCACAGAGGGGGGTACACTGGGCTCCCCGGCAGCACAGAGGGGGGTACACTGGGCTCCCCGGCAGCACAGAGGTGGGTACACTAGGCTCGTGGACAGCCCAGAGGGGGTTTCTGCTGAAAGGGATGCCCAGGCAATGGCTGGCACAGAGAGGCTGCATGGTTCCTGCAGGCAGCATGGAAAGGGTGCCTGTGGCAGCTTTACAGGGATGTAATGGGCAGCACCCAGAGGGAGTAGCTTACCCTATGTAGTTTTAAAGTGGGCTTTTGGGAAGCTGGGAGGGGGGCGCTCTAGAAACCTGGCATGGAAAGGGTTTACTATGCAGATTGAATGCTCTGTACTCGCTTCCCAGTTGATACAGATGGTGCCATGTGTTCCCGTCTAGCATGGAAAGGGTGCACTTGGGATCTTGAAAGGGGTTTACTGGGCAGCACAGAGAGGGGTTGTGCTTATCTGAACGGCACAGATGGAGTGACGGGGCTCCCTGGTGGTACAGATGGGGTGCCCTACACAGGGTATCTTGAACGGAGTGTACTGGGGTTCAGACATGGAAAGAGGGTGCCCTGTGCTGTTTGAAAGCTGTGTACTGGGTTTTTGGGTGGCACAAATGGGTGCCATGTGTTCCAGGTCAGCATGGAAAGAGTTCACAGGGCAGCTGGAAAGGGTTGTACTAGGCAGCATACAACGGGGTTACCCTGCATTATGAAGCTTCATGGGGGTGTATTGGGCTCCCAGGTATCTGGGAAGAGGGTGCCCTGAGCTCCTGGGTGCAATGTGCAGCTTGAAAGCTCTGCACATGTCACCAGGCGTCACAGATTGGGGGGGGGGGTTATCTATGGGGTAGATTTAAGGGAGAGCGGGCTCTTGGGTAGCACAGCGGGGTGCTGGGTAACTAAATGAGGTGCTTCGGATCCAAGACAGGACAGAAAGGGTGCTGAGCATCACGGGGGGGGCACATGGTGCTCTGGTTTTCTGGGTAGAAGGGAAATGATGTTCTGTGCAGCAGGAGAGCGGGTGCCCTTGTCTGCTTCGTGGCACGGGAGGGGGTGCCCTTGTCTGCTGCGTGGCATGGGAGGGAGTGCCCTTGTCTGCTGCGTGGCACGGGAGGGGGTGCCCTTGTCTGCTGCGTGGCATGGGAGGGGTGCCCTTGTTTGCTGCGTGGCATGGGAGGGGTGCCCTTGTCTGCCGAGCGGCAAGGGGCACAGTGCAACCGCTCTGCACAATCTGGATTGTATTGAAGGGCGTACCTTTTAGTTTTAGAGTAATAATAACCATTTCAATGTGTCCTAATTGCTTTATTTCAGATCACCTGACCTGGAGAGAATCAAAGCTCCGTATATTCTGTCACTCCTCGGCTTCATCAGAAAATACGGAGAAGGTTTTGATCTGTAGGATTTATTAAAAGGACGCTCTACATGTTATAAAGTGGTCAGGGTGTGATGAGTGACCCTCCCAGCTCCCCCTGATCTGCTTTAAAAGCTGTGTGAAGCAGGAGTCCCCCCCCCCCCCGCTTCACCAGCAGCTGGGATATATTTAATTTCCGGGCTGCCGATCATCACATTGGTCACTAGTGATGTCATACACAGAGAGGCCAACATCACCCTCTGAGACCAATCATAATGATCGGTCGCATTTAGGCAGCCGATGCATCAGATCTGTGCATGCGCGTGCAGCTCTGATCCATCACTCTGCGCATGTGCTACCGAACTTAAAGTGCGCAAGTCCCTTTGCAGGGCGCAGTGTGTGGTTCTTAAGCTATGCAAGCAGCATAGGCGCGCAAATTACGTTAAAATCCCAGACGTCCCTGAGCCGAAGAGTGTAGAAAGAAAGAAAAAAAATTGGGCAGAGGCTGCCGGCAGGTTCTGTCCAATTATTTAAGTGCAAAAAAAAAAAAAAGGCCGCTCTATTTTCGAATAGTGTTCCTTTTAAATTCAGGTGGTATTTCAGTCTGCAGCGACGGGAGGGTCTGCAGCGACGGGAGGGTCTGCAGCGACGGGAGGGTCTACAGTCAAGTGGCTAATTTGTTCCCCCAACTTCAAGCCTCTCTGTAATATACAAAAACATACTGTATTACCTCCAAATCATGGGATAAACCGATGAGCTGAGCCTTTAGAGGTTACTCCCTATTGGGTATCGTTACACAGAGGTATTCACCGTGCCCAAAATACTAATCTATTACCAAGTCACCTGTCATTCCAGCTCAGCTATTTTGGTGTAAAAATGGCAAATTCCATTTCTGATCAGTCCCAGTTTACTTAATATACAATCTCCCCCCCTCCCCCGCCTTTGATTCCTCTTCCTTCCCATCTGCCCCTTTCCTTTCTGTATGTTTCCTCTTAAAACTGAATGGAGAGTTATTCTATATATATATATATATATATATATATACACAGGGTATTTCTTTCTTTTTGCTCTGTACATTTTCTCTGTATTCTGTGATCTGCTTGTTTTGCTCTGCACATAGATAGCACTCTGTATTCTCTGCTCTGCATATGGTGTTCTGCACATAGCACTCTGTATTCTCTGCTCTGCATATGGTGCTCTGCACATGGCACTCTGTATTCTGTGCTCTGCACATGGCACTCTGTATTCTCTGCACATGGCTCTCTGTATTCTCTGCTCTGCACATGGTGCTCTGCACATGGCTCTCTGTATTCTCTGCACATGGCTCTCTGTATTCTCTGCACATGGCACTCTGTATTCTCTGCACATGGCTCTCTGTATTCTCTGCTCTGCACATGGTGCTCTGCACATGGCTCTCTGTATTCTCTGCACATGGCTCTCTGTATTCTCTGCACATGGCTCTCTGTATTCTCTGCACATGGCTCTCTGTATTCTCTGCACATGGCTCTCTGTATTCTCTGCACATGGCTCTCTGTATTCTCTGCTCTGCACATGGCTCTCTGTATTATGTACTTCATCTATGTTCTCTATGTATTAATCCTATGATCTATTCAAATACAGCCGCCAAACGGGGACCAGTCCCAAGTAAGAGGCAGGAGGTGTCCGCGCCCTGTGCTTAAGCGCTGCCTTCGGGTCCCGGTTAGGGTGCGCGGGAGAGGCGCGTTCTGCACGCCTCTCCAGCGGATCGGCTTTTTGTTCTTGACCCTCGCGAAAGCCGGCAGTTTTCAGGATGGGAGCAGTCTGGAGGATGAGCCAGAGGACGCCGAGGATGCAGGGCTCCTGCGCCCTGACACAACAGCATCCCGCGGAGACTTTGCCTTCTCATTCCAGATCCTGAACGCAGACATCCAGGGTTTGCTGAGGGACCACAAGCAGGAGCGGACGCTGCACGACCTCAGGATGCCCCGCAGGGTGAGGAGCCCAGGCCCCATGAACATCAATCAGCACTAATGGAGAGCCAGGGGCCACAAACCGGGGAGGAGCCTCCCAGTGTGCATTCATGGGGTGACACAGGGTTCTATGTACATTCTGTTCCTGTGAGTTTACAAATCTAAAAGGGGGACTGATTCCGTGAGCTTACAATCTAAAGGGGGCCTGATCCCATGAGTTTACAATCTAAAAGGGAAAAGAGGTGCCCGGTCCCGTGAGCATACAATCTAAGGCTGGTGTCAGACGAGCGTAGTGTTCACGTCCGTGATTGCACCTAAAAGCACGTCAGTGATAGCATGACAGAAAGCCCATCGGAGCCCGTTACACGAAGTACGTCCGCACTGAACTGCGGACGCACAACGGCCGCGGCCCTCGGACACAAGGCAGGCACGAACGTACAACTCCTAGAACGGCCGCACAAAGTGCGCTGCGTCCGCAACGTCCTCATAGCTTTGTGTGTGAGTGATGGAACGTGGTCAGACAGACTGCATTTATACGTCCAGCATTTTTCACGGACAAAATGGTTTTGCTTTTTAATTTATTTTGCCTGCTACATCCGTCAAAATATACGTCAGTGATAAACGGACTGTGTGGCCACTACTGCGTCTTCCGTACTGACGTACGTCCGTGTACACGGACGTACAGTCCGTAGAAATGACGCTCGTCTGACCCTAGACTAAGAAGATAAAGAGGAACCTGCTCTGATATATAAATGCGTTTGTAATGCGCTGTCAGCTGCGCGCACCCGTCACAGCTACTCACTCGGCCCTCCTGTTGCAGACGAGATGGCGACAGACACGTTAAACGCATTTATATATGGAGATACTCCTGGATAGGACATTGAAAAGCAAATACATGGACACTGATTCTGAGCTAACAACAACAATAGACTGCCCTCTGGGCAGGCTTAACAACTAGTATGTATATACGTTATTTCGCACATTTCGTCCATGAGATGGTGTTTATGGAAGTAGTTAGAGCTAAAAGCTGAAGATCTACAGTGGCAAGAAAAAGTATGTGAACCCTTTGGGATTACGTGGAGTTTTACATGAATTGGTCATAAAATGTGCTCTGATCTTCATCTAAGTCACAACAATTTGAAAAACACAGTCTGCTTAAAATAATACAACACAAACATTATATGTTTTCATGTGTTTATTGAAAAGAACATGTAAACATTCACAGTGCAGGGTGGAAAAAGTATGTGAACCCCTAGCCCAATGACTTCTCCAAGAGCTAATTGGAGCCAGGAGTGAGCCAACCTTGAGTCCAATCAGTGTGATATTATTGGATGTGTTGCTGAAAGCTGTCCTGCCCATGCAGGGTGGAAAAAGTATGTGAACTTTTGGACTTAATAACTGGTTGGCCCTCCTTTGGCAGCAATAACCACAACCAAACGTTTCCTGTAGTTGTAGATCAGACCTGCACAACGAACTGGAGTAATTTTGGACCACTCCTCTTCACAAAACTGTTTCAGTGTAGCAATATTCTTGGGATGTCTGGTGTGAATCACTCTCTTAAGGTCATGCCACAGCATTTCAATCGGGTTGAGGTCAGGACTCTGAATGGGCCACTCCAGAAGGCGTATTTTGTTTTGTTGAAGCCATTCTTTTGTTGAATTACTTGTATGCTTTGGGTCATTGTCCTGTTGCATCACCCATCCTCTGCGGAGCTTCAGTTGGCGGACAGATGGTCTTACGTTTTCCTGCAAAATCTCTTGATAAACTCTGGAATTCATTTTTCCATCAATGACAACAATCCATCCAGGCCCTGAGGCAGCAAAGCAGCCCCAACCCATGATGCTCCCTCCGCCATGTTTTACAGTGGGGATGAGGTTTTGATGTTGGTGTGCTGTGCCTTTTTTTCTCCACACATAGTGTTGTGTGTTTTTTCCAAACAACTCAATTTTGGTTTCATCTGTCCACAGAATATTTTGCCAGTAGTGCTGTGGAACATCCAGGTGCTCTTTTGCAAACTTCAAACATGCTGCAATATTCTTTTTGGACAGCAATGGCTTCCTCCGTGGTGTCCTCCCATGTGTCATGGGAACCCTGCCTGGAGTGCGGGTGTGAGCCCAATGTGCAGTGAGCCATAATGAAGTATGCAGGTTGTGGGGTCAAACAAGATGTTTATTTATAATAAACATAAAACAGCAGAAGTAAATAAATAGGTAGGCTGAGAATGATGAGGGAAGCAAAGAGCAGAATGAAAAGGAGAAAGGATTAAACAGGAAGAAAATAGGAGACACAGGAGGAAACTGAATAAGGAATAACTACTGATATACAAACAGAAATGAAAACAGATGGAGAAAACAAAACTAAAGTCAGAGGCAATAAATACAGATAAGGGGCTAGATAAAAATCGTGGTCAGGTTTCAGGTCGAGGTACACAGATGGCAGAATACTCCAATGTCCATAGCCAGGGGTCATACACATAAGTCCAGATAGAGGGAAGAAATGGATGGAGGTTACCGGTAAAGCAGAAGGAGTCCAGATGGGTAGTCAATAGGGTTCTCTGATGATGGTCCAGGGGGAAAACAGGGGTTCAGTGGGTCCAAAAACAAGGAGCTTTCCAGATACAGGTCAGCCTGGTGCAAAGTTCTGACTTCAAATGAGGAAGTCCAGATCAGAGGGTGTGACCTTCTAAGGAGGCCCCATTAACAGATTCGGTGAACCTGTAGTCTCGGTTTGCACAGGTTACATGCAAGTCCTATAGGAACCTGTATAAAGCATGGTTTAAAGGGGCTAACAGGGTTTAGGATATGTGATCCCTGACAGTACCCCAGGTGGACCATGACACCATGTACTCCATTCTTGTTTAATGTTTTCCTTATTGTAGATGTGTCAACAAAAATGTTAGCATGTGCCAGAGATTTCTGTAAATCTTTAGCTGACACTCTAGGATTCTTCTTTACCTCATTAAGCAGTCTGCGCTGTGCTCTTGCAGTCATCTTTACAGGATGACCACGCCTAGGGAGAGTAGCAACAGTGCTGAACTTTCTCCATTTGTAGACAGTCTGTTTTACCGTGGACACATGAACATCAAGGCTTTTGGAGGTACTTTTGTAACCCCTTCCAACTTAATGCAAGTCAACAATTCTTGATCGTAGGTCTTCTGAGAGCTCTTTTCTGCGAGGATGGTTCACATCAGGCAGTGCTTCTTGAAATCAGTAAACCCAAAACTGGTGTGTGTTTTTAAAGGGCAGGACAGCTTTCAGCAACACATCCAATAATATCACACTGATTGGACTCAAGGTTGGCTCACTCCTGGCTCCAATTAGCTCTTGGAGAAGTCATTGGGCTAGGGGTTCACATACTTTTTCCACCCTGCACTGTGAATTTTTACATGTTCTTTTCAATAAACACATGAAAACATATAATGTTTGTGTTGTATTATTTTAAGCAGACTGTGTTTTTCAAATTGTTGTGACTTAGATGAAGATCAGAGCACATTTTATGACCAATTCATGTAAAACTCCACGTAATCCCAAAGGGTTCATACTTTTTCTTGCCACTGTAGATCTTCAGCTTTTAGCTCTAACTACTTCCATAAACACCATCTCATGGACGAAATGTGCGAAATAACGTATATACATACTAGTTGTTAAGCCTGCCCAGAGGGCAGTCTATTGTTGTTGTTAGCTCAGAATCAGTGTCCATGTATTTGCTTTTCAATGTCCTATCCAGGAGTATCTCCATATATAAATGCGTTTAACGCGTCTGTCGCCATCTCGTCTGCAACAGGAGGGCCGAGTGAGTAGCTGTGACGGGTGCGCGCAGCTGACAGCGCATTACAAACGCATTTATATATCAGAGCAGGTTCCTCTTTATCCTCTTAGTCTAGGGTCAGACGAGCGTCATTTCTACGGACTGTACGTCCGTGTACACGGACGTACGTCAGTACGGAAGACGCAGTAGTGGCCACACAGTCCGTTTATCACTGACGTATATTTTGACGGATGTAGCAGGCAAAATAAATTAAAAAGCAAAACCATTTTGTCCGTGAAAAATGCTGGACGTATAAATGCAGTCCGTCTGACCACGTTCCATCACTCACACACAAAGCTATGAGGACGTTGCGGACGCAGCGCACTTTGTGCGGCCGTTCTAGGAGTTGTACGTTCGTGCCTGCCTTGTGTCCGAGGGCCGCGGCCGTTGTGCGTCCGCAGTTCAGTGCGGACGTACTTCGTGTAACGGGCTCCGATGGGCTTTCTGTCATGCTATCACTGACGTGCTTTTAGGTGCAATCACGGACGTGAACACTACGCTCGTCTGACACCAGCCTTAGATTGTATGCTCACGGGACCGGGCACCTCTTTTCCCTTTTAGATTGTAAACTCATGGGATCAGGCCCCCTTTAGATTGTAAGCTCACGGAATCAGTCCCCCTTTTAGATTTGTAAACTCACAGGAACAGAATGTACATAGAACCCTGTGTCACCCCATGAATGCACACTGGGAGGCTCCTCCCCGGTTTGTGGCCCCTGGCTCTCCATTAGTGCTGATTGATGTTCATGGGGCCCTGGGCTCCTCACCCTGCGGGGCATCCTGAGGTCGTGCAGCGTCCGCTCCTGCTTGTGGTCCCTCAGCAAACCCTGGATGTCTGCGTTCAGGATCTGGGATGAGAAGGCAAAGTCTCCGCGGGATGCTGTTGTGTCAGGGCGCAGGAGCCCTGCATCCTCGGCGTCCTCTGGCTCATCCTCCAGACTGCTCCCATCCTGAAAACTGCCGGCTTTCGCGAGGGTCAAGAACAAAAAGCCGATCCGCTGGAGAGGCGTGCAGAACGCGCCTCTCCCGCGCACCCTAACCGGGACCCGAAGGCAGCGCTTAAGCACAGGGCGCGGACACCTCCTGCCTCTTACTTGGGACTGGTCCCCGTTTGGCGGCTGGATGCTGTGTGCGGACCGGGGCAATGACATGTAGACAGGCTGGCCGTCCACTGGGTCTGGATTTGTGTGATAATGTGATTGTCTCAGTCTCACTCTGCTCCTGGCGGCCAGAAGAGGCGGATTGAGCAGCCTTTCTCGCCATGGGATGAGAGGGGAGTATCAGATTTGGGGGGGGTGGGGTTTCCAGTTGGTGCCGATTTCTGCAGGAGCGGAATCGGATAGTAGCAGTTTAGAGCTCAATCACCAGATCTCAATCCAATTGAGCATTTGTGGGACGGAGTTGAAAGAGCCATCAGGCAGCTGGTTCCACAACCATCAAATCTCACAACTAGACAGTGCTATTCATCAGGCATGGTGTCAGATTCCTCGCTTCACCTTTCAACATCTCGTGGAGTCAATGCCAAGAAGAATCGCCACAGTATTGAAGGCAAAAGGTGGCCCAACGAAGTACTGATGGGGTGGTCATAATAATCTGTCCACTCAGTGTGTATATGTTACGGGTAAAGCCCGAAGTGCGGTTAATCCTAGGATTACCCGGGTAATCCTGACATTAACCAAAACCGCTGGGATAAGCTGCAAAAAATGCTGCTGGGGGGAGGGGGCGGCTATACCTGTGACGATGGGCCGAGGTGAAGACAGAGGGATCTGTGCTGAGCAGGGCTGGTGGGAGGGATATACAAGTCACGGCGCATGCGCCGTGTGCTGCAGATCCAGCCCCTCCTCTCAATGCGCTAATCTGCCGAGGGGAAAGTAGGATTTTTCCAACTCCCGTTGCTCAGCGCCGCATTGTGATGCGGCCTGAGCGAGGGAGGTGGAAAAATCTGGACACTGGGTGCATCTCAACATGCGCCGCATTACGCTTAGTGTATCTCAGGCTTAACACTAGTTACTCTTTGCACTTTCTATGCTTAACATGGGGAGCATAAAGTACATTAAACTGGCGCTAAAAAACGCTAATACCGATGTTTTTTTTTTTTTTTAACCTGTTAGCTTTATGGCCAGATCGTAAACCCAATCGCTATCACCGCAATTAACCTAGCGCTAACACTCCCTTATGTGGGCTTTAGGGAGGTGATAGGGCCTTTACTCTTGGTGGACCCTCCTAGGCTCTTGGATCTGCACATACGGATTTTTTAGGTGAAAATTAACTAAACCAACTACAACTGAAAAACGGCAACAATTAGGCATTAATAGAGCATTTATAGTAAAATACAAACAATTTACTGAGTATATTGACACCTCACATACACTGCCTGACAGCATGAGATCCCCACTGGGTCACAGTGCAGAGCATACTGACACCCCACCCCCCCATATACACTGCCTTGACACCTTACTTGATATTGTGGGGTTGCTTGAGATAATATTTTCGGGGTCCCCTGTGTCTCGATCACGCAGTTTCCACCGGTGCAGCAAGCGTAGCAATAGAGCCGCAGAGCCTTGTTCCCGGGTTTGCTGGTTCCTCTTTATGATGCCTGGACTCGTTCTTACACAGAAAACAACATACACAGATAACAGGAAAAGCTCAACTAGAAGAGGAACTAAACTATTACAACATACACAGAATCCAAGGCCGCACGGTGTGAGTCGCTCCGGAAACTGAACTTCCTGCTTAACGTCTTACCGCGCAATTAGACGTAACACGACATACATAGAAACACATTGATTTAAAGCGCTCAGGATGTGAGGATGGCCCAGATTTTGAGAAATCACTGGGTGAAACGGAGAAGTTTCCTCCACTAACCCAGCAGCCAGGATTTTGAATTTTCCGACTGACGGACAGCAGATTGGTCACTAGTGATGGCAGCATGGAGAGAGCACGCCGACGTCACCCTCTCTGAGACCCCCCATGATAAACCTAATGCTCGTCCTATCTTTCAATGAGAGGAAAGGGACCAGGAGGGTTACAAAAGCGAGAGCACAACGATGCATCCACAAAGGGGAGATGTTACAGCTAAAAGCCCCCAAACAGCCAAGACAATAAATTCACGACTCACAGCAGCGTGCACTGCCCCAACCTAAACAACACTTTTTAACACATAACTGCTGTGACGTGATCCCTGGAAACACCTTTTTTTTTATGACCTTCTATCCATTCTAGGTTTTCTTGCTATCTAGCCTCCGGTATCTCCTAATCAAGTTCTGCTTACTCCTGGACTCCCTATTAAAACGTGATTGGCCTGCCACAGCAATAATGAGATTGAGCGCGCCGGACTCCTGCCACTCCACTTGGGTACCTCCATTATTAGCACTACCTAGAATTGCCCAGATGCCAAGAGTAATCCTTAGTAAGGTATCCAATCACACCACCGAGGCTTGGTGTAGGTACAGCACACAATGTGGGTAAGGCAGGAACTGATCTATTTTATACACAGCACAGGTATCACTGTGAAGACAGGCTCATCAATCTACAATGGGTACACACAGAGAATGGACAACCCAACAAAAGGTAAACCTCAGTCTTGACCTACTGAATAGCCTCACCATGGCCCAAACTTCCTGGTCTGACAGAAACGTCCCTCCACCTGTTGACAGGAATACTCCTATATAGAGCTCAGGATCCTCTAATTCCCCATATACTCATATATAAAGCTCAGGATCCGCTAATTCCCCGTATATTCATATATAGAGCTCAGGATCCGCTAATTCCCCGTATACTCATATATAGAGCTCAGGATCCGCTAATTCCCGTATACTCATATATATATAAAGCTCAGGATCCGCTAATTCCCCGTATATTCATATATAGAGCTCAGGATCCGCTAATTCCCCGTATATTCATATATAGAGCTCAGGATCCGCTAATTCCCCATATACTCATATAGAGCTCAGGAGCCGCTAATTCCCCGTATACTCCTATATATAAAGCTCAGGATCCGCTAATTCCCCGTATATTCATATATAAAGCTCAGGATCCGCTAATTCCCCGTATATTCATATATATAAAGCTCAGGATCCGCTAATTCCCCGTATATTCATATATAGAGCTCAGGATCCGCTAATTCCCCATATACTCTTAGAGCTCAGGATCCGCTAATTCCCGTATACTCATATATATAAAGCTCAGGATCCGCTAATTCCCCGTATATTCCTATATATAAAGCTCAGGATCCGCTAATTCCCCGTATATTCATATATAGAGCTCAGGATCCGCTAATTCCCCATATACTCATAGAGCTCAGGATCCGCTAATTCCCGTATACTCATATATATAAAGCTCAGGATCCGCTAATTCCCCGTATATTCATATATAGAGCTCAGGATCCACTAATTCCCCATATACTCATATAGAGCTCAGGAGCCGCTAATTCCCCGTATACTCCTATATATAAAGCTCAGGATCCGCTAATTCCCCGTATATTCATATATAAGCTCAGGATCCGCTAATTCCCCGTATATTCATATATATAAAGCTCAGGATCCGCTAATTCCCCGTATATTCATATATAGAGCTCAGGATCCGCTAATTCCCCATATACTCATAGAGCTCAGGATCCGCTAATTCCCGTATACTCATATATATAAAGCTCAGGATCCGCTAATTCCCCGTATATTCCTATATATAAAGCTCAGGATCCGCTAATTCCCCGTATATTCATATATAGAGCTCAGGATCCGCTAATTCCCCATATACTCATAGAGCTCAGGATCCGCTAATTCCCGTATACTCATATATATAAAGCTCAGGATCCGCTAATTCCCCGTATATTCATATATAGAGCTCAGGATCCGCTAATTCCCCATATACTCATAGAGCTCAGGATCCGCTAATTCCCGTATACTCGTATATATAAAGCTCAGGATCCGCTAATTCCCCGTATATTCATATATAGAGCTCAGGATCCGCTAATTCCCCATATACTCATATAGAGCTCAGGAGCCGCTAATTCCCTGTATACTCATATATATAAAGCTCAGGATCCGCTAATTCCCCGTATACTCATATATAGAGCTCAGGATCCGCTAATTCCCCGTATACTCGTATATAGAGCTCAGGATCCACTAATTCCCTGTATACGCATATATAGAGCTCAGGATCCGCTAATTCCCCGTATACTCGTATATAGAGCTCAGGATCTGCTAATTCCCCGTATACTCACTCATATGTAGAGCTCAGGATCCACTAATTCCCCGTATACTCTCATATAGAGCTCAGGATCTGTTAATTCCCCGTATACTCATATATAGAGCTCAGGATCCACTAATTCCCCGTATACTCGTATATAGCGCTCAGGATCCACTAATTCCCTGTATACGCATATATAGAGCTCAGGATCTGCTAATTCCTCGTATACTCCTATATAGAGCTCAGGATCCACTAATTCCCTGTATACGCATATATAGAGCTCAGGATCCGCTAATTCCCTGTATACTCGTATATAGAGCTCAGGATCTGCTAATTCCCCGTATACTCATGTAGCGCTGTTTAAAAACGCTGTTGCTGTATTGCTCGGGTTTGGCCACCAGAGGGAGACAAGCGCAATGTAGAGTATACGGGACACAAAGGGACTACGTTTTCCATCATGCTTTGCGGCGGGGACAGGAAGTGGGTGGGAGAGAGCGAAGGACATCCGCAGCCTCCGTCGAAGGAGAGCCAGTGTGAGCCGAGCGACGAAAGGTGGAAGACGCACGTGAGACTGCCAGAGATTAAGACCAGGCCTGAGAGCAGGAGCTGCCTTGCGGGTGCTGAGAATCAGTGCTGGTGGAGATCTATCCACACATCGCTGAGAGGTTTTGCTCAGACACAACATTCCAGTTTGGACCCCGAGTAAGGAGACCGCGATGATCCACTGGGAGTGCAGGCGGTAGGCCGTAGTTCTTGTTACCGAAATCGGACAAGCAGGAGAAGCGGATCCGGTGGCACAGAGTTCCAGTATAACCAAGCGGAGAGAGATCCTTGATCGGACAGCGGAACAGATTGTCTAGCGGATGGGTGAGAGGCCTCCAGGCCACAGTCAAAGTTTAAACAAAGCACGCTGCAGTATTGTTTAAATCTACAGGGCCCCAATGTGACTAGTCGAAGATTTGTTCAATCCATTCACTGGCCAGTTGAATATAGTACCGGGTACCTGAGATAACACACACACACCTTTTTGGGACACTACTTTTACGGGACTTACACTCCAGAAACGAAGGGGTTAAACTTTCCTTTTTGCCGCCGCGTGTTTTCCTGCATTATGAAAATCCTGTCGCTCATATACCGTGTTCACATTATATATGCCACTTTACTGATCCCAATAAAGTATATAATCTATAAAATCCACAACAATGCTGGTGTATAATTATTCCCTAGTGCGGTGAGACCAACCCGAGGTTAAATTCAGCGGCTCCTCCGGGAGTGAGCGCTACACTCATATATAGAGAGCTTAGGATCTGCCAATTCCTGTGTACTCATACAAGTCCTGGGAAAAAAGTGAGGGAACTCCCCCACGAATTCCACAACCCCTATTACCTGAAGAAAAAATATATATATCACGAGTATAGCAGTACGTGTGATACCATTTTTATTGGGTTAACATTACATTTAAAAGACAAGCTTTCAAGAGTGTAACCTCTCTTCAGGTCTGGAAACTATAATGATCAGTGAAAGGTATC
This sequence comes from Leptobrachium leishanense, assembly GCA_009667805.1. Lineage (NCBI taxonomy): Eukaryota > Metazoa > Chordata > Amphibia > Anura > Megophryidae > Leptobrachium > Leptobrachium leishanense. Next base: position 540,266 of record RXON01003481.1, read on the forward strand.
ACTACATACTGGTATACTCGTGATTTTGGCAACTGGACACGTGTATGTATATATATATATATATATATATATCTCCAGGCACAGACCCCCCAGAATTATATACACCGGCACAGACCCCCCCCCCCCAGAATTATATACCCAGGACTGGACCCCCAGCAACATAAAATAAAACCTTTTTTTTCTTCTTTCTAATTCTCACCTGATTCCTGGATTCACAAACTGTAGAGGTGCTGCCCGGCAGTGTGCGGAATCATATGCTGCATTAATTATACTGTAAGGCTGGGTTCACACCTGCGGATTTTTTACGCGCGCAATAAGTGCGTTTAACGCGTGTATCGCGCAAACGTAAAAAACATGCAAACGCGCGTTCACAGCCATAGACTGCAGAGTGAACGTGCTGCAATACGCCCCAAAGAAGCTCCTGTACTTCTTTGGGCGTAGGACGTTTTACAGCGCGTTCCTGCACGCTGTAAAATGCCCAGGTATGAACGAACAGGTCCCATAGCAAATAATGGGATTTCCCTGTTTATGCCTTTTACAGCGTGCAGGAACGCGCTGTAAAACTCGTAGGTGTGAACCGTGCCTTAAGGTGTTGCCCGGCAGTGTGAGGATTCATATGCTGCATTAACTATACCTCAGAGATGCACTTCCCTGCAGTGTGCGGATTCATATGCAGCATTAACCACTTGATTGCTAAGGACGCGCTCAGCGCGTCCTGCCAAGTGCTCCTCCTGTGCTATGAACGCGCTGAGCGAGTTCCTAGCACAGGAGGCAGCAATCGGCCGGGATTCAGGCTGATTGGTGCGCACGCGCCCCCCCCCCCCGGTGGGGGCTGGATCCTTATTTGGCGCCGAAAGGTGTCAGGTCACGATCCTCTCCCGGGAGCTGGCCGACATCTTGGATGTCGGCCAAGCTTCCGGGATCTCTCCCTGACGACTGGCGTCATCGTGCATAGCGCAATGACGTCAGTTCTGGAGTTAACCCCTAAGGCTAGGGTCAGACGAACGGGATTTCTACAGACTGTACGTCCATGCAGTACGGACGACGTTAGTACGGAAGACGCAGTAGTGGCCACACAGTCCGTTTATTCACTGACGTATATTTTGACGGATGTAGGAGGGAAAATAAATTAAAAAGCAAAACCATTTTGTCCGTGAAAAATGCTGGACGTATAAATGCAGTCCGTCTGACCACGTTCCATCACTCACACAGCTATGCAGACGTTGCGGATGCAGCGCACTTTGTGCGGCCGTTCTAGGGGTTGTACGTTCTTGCCTGCCTTGCGTCTGTGGGCCGCGGCCATTGTGCATCCGCAGTTCAGTGAGGACGTACTTCGTGTGTCGGGCTCCGATGGGCTTTCTGTCATGCTATCACGGACGTACTTTTAGGCGCAATCACGGAATTGAACACTACGCTCGTCTGACCCCGGCCTAACTGCCACCAATGGTGGAGATAGGGGGTTCATGTTTGGTATCGTTGTATCGACCAGAGGATGGCCTTTCCAACGATACCAAACATGACCATGTTACATTAAAACTAAAAAACATTATAAAGAGTGAAAATATAATAAAAAAATCAAAACAAAAATCCTGTTTATTTTTTTTGTTAATGTAGCAATATTGTTCCCCTTTCAATTATAATGTGAACAATGATGCTGCACTAAGGATTTTTGTATGGGGTGCATTTGTTAAAAATAGTGTAATTTTCACCCAAAAAAATGTAACAAGTCTCCCATTTTTTAACAAGCGCAACTCCTATAAAATATCACCGCAAACGCTCGCATGTTAAAATGTGAAAAAAAAACACTTTACACCTTGTAAATTTTATTTTTTAATAAAAATTTTATTGCATTTTTTGTTATAATATACAGACAGGACATGAAGCATACATATAATAATGATATATAATATTTCTGGGTGGTATAATAACTTGATGAGCGAAACCGGTAAAAATTAGCTCAGCAGCACAGCACACAGGCGTGAAATGCCTCAGCAGCGAAAGGGTTAATTTTTTGGGTTTGTTTTAAATAGTTTTATTTGTTCTGGTTTTTTTTTTCGTTTTCAGTTAATTTGGATCAACTTTTTTTCCGTTTTAAAACCTTTTGTTCTGGTTTTTATTTTTAAAGTCAGACCATTTGGGTTGGGTCAGTTTTGCTTTTTTTAAATCGTTTTGTTAATTTTCTTTTTGTTCCTTTCATACCATTTTAATATGATTAAATAAAGTTTTGCAATGCATATTCATAGGAGCTTTTATTTAATAAAAAAAATTTAAAAAAAACGACAGAATCGTCAGAATTATCATATCGGCAGAATTAGCGTAGCGACAGAAAATATCGGATCCGAAAAACAAACCATTAGTTTACATCAAAACGAATAGACACTTTGAAACGAGGAGAACAGGACGTTCCGAAAAACACGAAAATTTCCGAAATCACTAAAAAAAGTCGATACGAAAAACGAGCAGACCCGAAAACATAAAAATGGCTGATATTCCGAAAAAAAAGTCAATACGAAACGAACCGAACTGGAAATCGTCTGAAACGAGTAAAAAAAAAAAAAAACAATTTTCGGTGCACAAGTCTAGTTTTATTGACGATCTGTACAAAATCACGGACGAAAATGCGCATAATATGACCGCTATCGCGTATTCCGTGAAAAATACGTCCATTCGTAAAAAAATGCGTTCGTCTGACCCTAGCCTAAGTTTCACAATAATTTAGCCAAAAAAATCACTAAACTTGTTCTGCGTGTCCTAAAATGTCTCCTCTTTTCATACAGGCCCAAGCAGTTGTTTATGAATAGATTAAAGGAAAACCATTTACCTTCATTTGAAATGTCATTTTTTTAATTTTAAGTGTTTCTATACATCCTACAAATCCGTCACTTCACGGGCAGGATATGGGGACCTCCTAGACACGATATTTGAAGGAATTTTTCGTTTTTATTCTTAACCTTTATTTGGATCATCACCCCACTGTCGGGTATACAGAAAGGAAAAATTAAAATGGATGCCTGTAGCCATTTTGTTTTTAAAGACAGTTTTTCTTTCAATTTTCTCTAGGTTTAGAAATGAACGAGATTTTTTTTTTTTTTTTTTTTTTTTTTTTTTTTTTTACAGAGTTCATTCCTGGGTGAAGTCTTTTATATTTTTTTAAGAAGTGCCAGACATGAAGGAACCTTGAATGTTTTTGTGTGATAATGCTAGAGTTAAGTGCTAAGACGTGTCATAATTAAATTTATTGGTCTGTCTTAAGTTTTTAAAACAAAAGATTGTCTTTTGGATATAGGAATAAGAGTTAATATCTCTGTAATATAGATTTATATTCACAAAATATATGTTTATAATCAAGGTATATTTTATTATATTTACAGTAGGAAATATACTCCAATAAATATTGTAGAAAGTATATAATTGGTAAATAATAAAAATTACTAAAGAATAGATTCTGTTGAGTTAACCAGAAAAGAATTCAGCTGATAGTAATTTTAAAAGGGAGTAGGGATATAAATTAGGTATGACAGATAGAGACACAGTGTCTAGTGACTGGGAGAAGAGAAGGTATTTGTGTAGATTGACCCGAGATAATTAATTCCACCATTTCTTTTTAATATTCTTAAGTGCAATACTGCCCTCTAGAGGATAGTAAATATTAGATTTGATGTATTAATAATATTGCCAGTGACGTCAAATTTACTATAATTGAAGTGGCAGTGTTGGTTGCAAGTCAGTCGGAGATTCCAGCATTCAGACTTACACTGCAATGCATTACACATGACCCTCTGAGGGTCCAAGATTACAACACTCAGACTCACACCACGATGCAGGCAGATCCCAAGACATGAGGCAATCAAGATTCTCAAATTTCTGACTCTCAAATCTCTAACTCACATGCATTGATTATCTGATAGATAATCTTCACATATTCCAAAACAAAGCATCACATAGAAAATTCCAAGACTTATCAACATCCAAATTGGACAGGTAATGTATGAAATTAAGGAATTAATGTTATTATATATATTTGTAGATATTCTTGCAACGTAGACTGAGAGTTCTCTGATACTGGCTAACTCCAAAAATTCTAAGTATTTCTATTCTGCAGATAGAAATATGAAGAAGTGGATATAAGGATTTATTCCTAAAAGAAATGTAAGATTGATACCAATATATTGAATTTGGAAATTACTGTGATTATAATTAATAAGCAAAGAATTATATAACTACAAAATAAAAAGCAAAAGATTAGAAGTTTAATTCTCGATTAGGGGAGGATTCACTAAATAAGTTATTACTTATCATTAAATTAGCTCATCTTTTGTTGATCCATGAGATATAGATAGATATATCTAAGAGCTGGCTGGTTAAACATTGTTTGCTGGGAAATGCATGTTGTATTAAGCAGAAATGTTTATTAACCATTTGTGTATTAGTTACTAACTGATAAGGTAAATGATATTAATCATATATGCAGTTACTAACCGGAGATACATATATTGTGAAGCTAGTTTTTATATGCTGATGGATTGTGGTTTATAAATTTTTGTTTATGATATGAGATTTGAAACTTTTTTGTATACGTAATAAATATATATATATTTTTATCCGATTATTGTATTTTTCAAAGCAAAACACAGACAATTAAAAGAATTCAGGAGAATTTATAGGAAATATAAACGATTGATATGTGTCTCGTATAAGTTTCTTATGAAATAATAGTCCTTGATATATTGGAGGCTTGGCTGATAAGTCCAATATATTTAACGAGTTGTATTCACGTGCAGAGATTATATCCGACACCACGGCCAAAGACATATTGTAAGGATCCTGATCCATGCAGGGCAGCACCCTTCCAAATCCTGCACTTCGTGTCATTCCTGTTTCCAGCACTGTGTTCCAGCAGCTAAATAGTTAATGCACCAAAACACACACTCACACACTCCAGGTCATCTGACCTCTCTGTTAATAAAAGTGCCACACCCCTTCTGTTCCCTGCTTAAACATTAGTTGTATCTGCTCTCAGCAAGAGAACCTATGTTGTGGCTTTCCTGTGGTTTCCTGAAAACCAAACCCTGCCGTGCTAACAACCCTTCGGTGTGTGTTTCCAGACCCTCCGGTATCCTGTGTATGCAAGACCCTGCTGTCCCAGTCTGTTTCCTGATTTCCCCTACATCAAGTTTATTTGTTTTTGCTGCCTCCAGCAGCAACCTCGCCCCTCACCGCAGACCCTTGTTTTGGCATCACCGCATCCCGGGCTCAGAATCCTGCATTTTCTGTACCACCCCGGTACAGTACCTGACAAAATGTTTAAGCCTACTGCTGAACCCGCGGTGATTCATTTCGTGGTGGAGCTGGTAAAGAAAACCCTACAAGAAATGTTTGCACACCTGACTGAATTCATGAAGGAGCTGCTACAGTCTATGTGGGGCTCATCAGACAAGGTGTGCACTCCTGCAAGAAAAGCCTATGGACCGCTATCACCACAGGAACGTGCCAGGAGACAAGCTGAAGGTTTGTGCCTGTACTGTGCCGCTCCAACCCACTGGCTGACCAGCTGTCCCATAAGGCCAACCAAGCACCCAGCCCCGGTACACACAACCTGCACCGGTGTCCAAGTCTGCCCTGGTGAGACCTCCGGTACCTAGGCCTGCCCCGGTACCAACACCATCACCTGCTGCTCCCAAACCGGGTCCTGGAAAACCCGCAGCTCCCAAACCGGCTCCTGGAAAAGCCGCTGCTCCCAAGCCTGCACCCAGAAGAACCCCGGTACCAAAGCTGTCACCTCTGCCTAAACTGGCTCCTAGAAAGCCTGCGGTACCCACACTGCCCCAGGAGAACCCTGGTAGCAAGGCTGTCACCCCTACCCAAGCCGGCTCCTAGAAAAACCCTGGTGCATGAATATGTTGCCATGGAGACTGAAAATACTGTGCCAGCAGAACCTGATCCCATGGACTTTCAGCCACCTCTAACCAGCATGGAGCCAGCTTATGGTGCTGTTGATTCATCCACAGGATTTCCAGCACTTGTTGCAACTGTTACAGACCTTGTAGCCCAGGTTGGTACTTATACTGAAGTTATGCGGAAACTCCGGTGCAACCATGAAATCTTGCAGTCACAGTTGCAGGAGATCCAGACCTCCGCCCAAGTACCGCTGCCAGAGAACAACACTGGTATCCTCAACCCACAGCCCTTGGTGGGTGAACCCCAAACTTCGGTTGGACAAGGACGCGGTGAATATAGAATGTGAAACATCACCTGGTCAAAAAGGGATATACCTGTGCACCTTTACCTCTGTACCGGCTGCCAGTCCAAACACTTACCAGTATGAATCCATTGCTTTCAGGAGGACCCCGGGAGTGACCAAGATGGATTCTCCTATCCCCACAGCCCCTGGATTAAGACCTCATGTTCCTTGGCACCCCATCCGTCTCCAGTTGTCACTTCTCCCAGATGTTCGTTTTCTGATGTGGACTCCATTCCGGAGTTTCAAAGGCTGTGTCTTACCCATGTTCCTGGTGATACTGAGTCACAGACTGTCCTAAGCAATCAAGAATCATCTGGGGAAGAAAGATCAAGTTCGCTGGTATACTGGCATACCTGGCACAGAACCAGAAAACCACCAAAAACTAAATCAAGGAGACGGCAAAGGAAGACCCGTGCCCAAGCTGGCAGTGCCAATTCTTGAGCGCCCAGAGGTCACTCCTTAAAGGGGGATTATGTAAGGATCCTGATCCATGCAGGGCAGCACCCTTCCAATCCTGCACTTCGTGTCATTCCTGTTTCCAGCACTGTGTTCCAGCAGCTAAATAGTTAATGCACCAAAACACACACTCACACACTCCAGGTCATCTGACCTCTCTGTTAATAAAAGTGCCACACCCCTTCTGTTCCTGCTTAAACATTAGTTGTATCTGCTCTCAGCAAGAGAGAACCTATGTTGTGGCTTTCCTGTGGTTTCCTGAAAACCAAACCCTGCCGTGCTACAAACCCTTCGGTGTGTGTTTCCAGACCCTCCGGTATCCTGTGTATGCAAGACCCTGCTGTCCCAGTCTGTTTCCTGATTTCCCCTACATCAAGTTTATTTGTTTTTGCTGCCTCCAGCAGCAACCTCGCCCCTCACCGCAGACCCCTTGTTTTGGCATCACCGCATCCGGGCTCAGAATCCTGCATTTTCTGTACCACCCCGGTACAGTACCTGACACATATACTTCGATTTGACTAAACTAAAAAGAAAAGAAGTTGATAATAATTTACATGGAGTGTTCCTGGTATGTTCAATTCTAATAATATTAGGTTTGCAACATCACCTTATTGCCTTATAGCAGAGCAATGACAACAGTTGATTTCGTTTGCTATAGTCGATTAATGACATCTCATGTACAGTATGTTTCCTAGTATTCTATCAACTTCACATACACAGTAGGCTCTTTTTAAATTTTATTGCTACCTCCATGATTGTTTTTAATTTGTTTTGGCCATTTGTTATGGTTTCCATGGACACCAGGTACGTCAAGTGTTTGATCTCATACGCAAGCACGGAATCCCGGTGAGCAGTTAAAGTTATGCACTTTAGGTGTGTGATTAATTAAGGTGAACGAATAGAAATGGTGAGTGCCTTTCTACTTCCTCTTTATATACGTATGTAACCTTGAAAATGGCTCGTGTCGGAGCCGAAACGGTTTCATTTTAATATGTTACAATTAAAACAATAAATTTTAACGAGTACATGTGTGCGGCTCCAATCACGTTGGAACTAGATATATATATATATAAAAGTATCTGTGTCTATCATGATAGCTATACGGATCTAATCTGTCACATCTTCCATCCAAAAGAAGACTCAAAGAGAGAGACTCTCATGCTTCTCTCGTGCGTCTTACAACGGGTTCACCAACGGGCATCTGCCACCTGCATCAGTCGCTGGCGCTAGTACGGAGTGGGTGACACACAGGTGTCCATGCACTTTGCCCACCAAGGCATGCACTCCATCTTGCAACCGCATCCCACACTCCCCCATGAAGGCCTTTGGCGACTCTACCATTCTACCCCACCTCTCCCAAGCCTGGGGGAGGGGGTCACTCATGCTGCACTCACAGCATGGCACAGACTCGGAGAAGCCCCTGTGCTTCTGCAGCCCCTCCTGGTGCACCGTTTGGGGGTGTAGCACGGGTGGCTCACTCTCACCTGGCACCTCAGTCTTGCAGGCAGCCAAACACTCACCAACAGTCGCCTGCTCGGGAGCCATTCTTACAGCAGGGGGTCTGGGGAAATGGGGTGAAGTGCCCTGCTCCCCGGTAAATGTCCCCCCTGCATCTGCCAATGGAGTCAGGCATCGCACCTGACTCTGGGCAGATGGCTGGGAGGTCACAGGGGCCACACCAGGAACCGCTGCCTCCCCTTCTCTCACTGTCCCCGCATATTCAGAATTTGGGGAACCATACAGTTGGGGTACAGGATTCTCCCCGCTCACGCTCGTCCCGCTCCCATTGCACACAGTTTCCCCTCTGTATCACACAGTTTATCAAGCATGCCTTGCTTTGTAACCGATGAACATACAGCCGTATGCCACTCTCCTCCAGAGGGTGGTTGCTCAGTACCAATTTCCTGTGGTACTGGGAATCTGGTTGGCTTTCCCACAGGGCAACATGCGTCCAACCCGGGCCCTTCCTCCTGAACACACAGCCTGCGTTCGGTGCCACCCGCAGCCTCAGACACACGCGACATACCATGGTATCCTGCCCGTCCAGGATGTTCCGACCTCCACTCCATTCACCTGGCACCGCCAACCTGGATGGTTCAGGCCCTGGGTAACCCTCTTTCACCCTAGGCCTGTCCTTCTGACCACCCAGCGCGCCCTGCACAGTCTCTAACACACATGGCACAGGCTGGCACACGGCAGTGTCCTGCTCATCCCAGGCATTCTGATTCACACACTTCCCTTCCAGTACCACCGACCCAGTTGGTTCTGCCACAACGGGACCTACCGTGGTCCTTTGTTCTCCCTCCCAACTGCATGGCATCACAGACACACCTGAGTCTGGTCTAGGCAGGCACACCACAGTATCCTGCCATCCCCCAGGTATTCTGATCTACACCATTCTCACGGGGCACTTGAGTCCTTGTTGGTTTAGGCGCAAGCAGACCCGCAGTCATCCCTTGCCCTTCCTCCCACACCCGAGTCTGGTCTTGGTAGGCATACCGCAGTATCCTGCCACCCTTCACATGCCCTCTGATCCACACCATCACATGGCAGAGATGGGCCTTGTGCCCTATTATTATTATTATTATTATTTATTTATAAAGCGCCAGCATATTCCGCAGCGCTGTACAATAAGCACAGTATAGACAGGGTTACAATACATTGAACAACATTTGACAAACAGTACAGGAGGAGATGAGGGCCCTATTCCCGTAGGAACTCACAATCTGGGAGGGTTGGGGTTGGAAACAGGAGGAGAGGACTGTAAGGTCTACTCCCCGCAGACTGCCAGCAGGTACCCACTTCTACCATGGGCACCGCGTCTTCCCCACACATCGGGTCCGGGGAACCAGCTGACTCAGGTGCAGGCGGGCATTCACTCACCCCCTGCCTTTCTTCCCAGTCACACTGCCCCCTCATGCTACCACACAACACCTCGGGCACACCTGGCGCAGGCACAGACTGACTCACTGCCATCCCCTGCCCTCCTGCCCAGGAATCCTGTTGTGCACCCCCACACACAGCCCTTCCCACTGTAGAGCCACTAGTGGGCCTGGGTAAATCCCCAGCATCCCTTTCCAGTACAAACTGACACCAATTTACCCAAATCCGTGCCCAGTAACACATCTGTAGGAATATTCTCAGACAAATAAACCCGTGCCATTGGCACCGCAGGACGTACCCCACCAAAACCCTTTACTGCTAGAGTCCTGCCAGGAATAAAGTCTGCAGGGCTGACTAACCCTGGACGCACCAAAGTTACTTCAGCGGCTGTATCTCTTAGCCCCACAGATACCTGAGTCCCGACAATAACTGCTTGCTGGTTTACGTTGGCACTGCCCTCCGATCTGGTAACGAACAGGACAGAGGGTGATGCTGAGGGGTGTCCTCCCCCAGCTGTGGATGCAGGTTTCTTCCTCTCTGGGCACACTGCCAGGAGATGATTGACACTGTTACAAATGAAACAGCGACGGCGCACACTTCTTCCAGGCGAAGGACTCGTTCCCCCCCAGCAGAGACTGGCACAGAGGGGGGCGCTGCCGCCATGATGTCGGGGGGGGGGTCGTGATGAGTTGGGCTTCCATCCAGATGATCCTTTGGGGGAATCTCTGCTCATTGGCCGCATGGAAATCGCCCAGCTCACCAGCTTACAGGGCCGTCTCGGGTTTGCGATCCAGAAGCCATTCCTGGATCTCAGGTGGGCACAGCTGCACAAACTGCTCCTTGATTAACAGGTCTTCCAGGGTGTCAATCTTCAGCCCCCTGACCCATTCACGAAATAGGGTGTCAGGTGGCTCACGACTGCAGAATAGCTCTCCGCGGCCCGCTTCTGCAAGGACCTGAACTTTTTTCAATATACCTCTGTTGTGAGTTTGTACCGCCTCTGCAGCGCAGCTTTAATTGCCTCATAGTCCTGGTCGCTCTTAGCTGGTAATTCTGCAAAGGCTTTGAGCGCTGGACCTTTTAGTCCAGGAGTGAGGTGTAACAGATCTCTGTACCTGGACAGGGTCACATCTGCCAAATGCTGCTTCCTCGCCGGACACCCAGTTTCTCCTCGTGAAACTCACACCTTTCTCTTGTACCTTAGCCGCAGCTCAAGGCCCGGTGCCTATAGAGAGCCTGACTAGCACCCCCAGAAATAAGCCGAAGCTGTAGACGTGGAGCCTTTCCTTGGCACAGCGGGCAGAAGATTCCTGGTCCTCCAAAACATGAGTCGTGACTTCAAGCTTGGTCAGAATAGAACTGACTGTTTATTACACAACACAGAGATACAATCAAGCAGATAACTGCACAAATCAGATTAACTACCCAGGACCTTCAAACAATGGAGAATGGGGGAAGAGAAAGCAAGGGGAAACAAAAGGAATCTCTTACTGAGAGAATTTACACAATAGCAGGTACTAATACAGAGATCTACACTATACAGGGAATAACACCCAGACATCAGAAATCTTTAGTTAACTGGCATATATATAAAACAGGGAAAATCACATTGGGTACTTATAAAAATAAGGGCTAACGAACTTTTAATAACACACAAATAAATAAACACTTGAACTGTTGTACTGCGCTACAGCGTAGTGGCGGCCGTCCCGTCACATGAGGTACCTGGCCCATTTCTCCTTGGGCAGCTGGTAATGTCGACAAGTCTTTTCAAAGCTTCACAGGAACACATCCAGGTCCCCATCTTTGTCCAGAGTGGGAAAGTTCTCGGCACGGGGTCTGGGCGTAGAGAGATCTGCAGCGCCCGCAGGGGCAGGAGATAATGGCGTTCTGCCTGCCTGTGCCAGAGTGAGCTGATGTGCCCGTTCGGCTTGCCGCTCTGCAGCTTCTCGGTCCACTTGGCGTGCTGCCGCCTCTTGCTCAGCTCGGCGCTCCGCAGCTTCGCATTCAGCTTGCCGCTCTGCCGCTTCTCGCTCTCTCTCGGCTCGGCGCTCCTCTCGCTCTTGGTACTGCAGGATGAGCTGGAGCCGCGTCTGCGAGTCCGCGGAGTCCACATGTTTTAAAACAGTCTGCAAGTAAACATCCAGGGCCGTCTCACCCTTGGGCGAAGCACTTGACACTGTCCTTTCCACTGGACTTGCACTTCCTTCGGCTGGTCAAGCGTGGTACCCTGGTCTGCTGCGTCCTGGACTGCTTGCCTCGCCTCATAATCCTCGAGGGCTTGCAAAAGTTCATCTTTGCGTTTGTCTTTCGTCTAAATGCTTTCTTCTTTACACAATTGTTGCAGCGCCATTGTCGATGGTTGTTGCGTCATTCTCACTCCAGCCAAATAAAAGATAACAGTTCCCTTCCCTTCTTTGTTTTTTCTTTGCTATGTGTAAATTCTAATAAATGCACTCAGATCTGCTCTGGAAATTGGAAAACCAATTTCTTTAGTATCCGGGTCTATGTTGCTTCACAGATCCAAATACTAACCTGATATCCCACCGCTTGCCAGCAGTTGTCACAACAACTACGCGCGCACTACGAAAGACGCAGGGGTAAGCAACTCACTGTCTATCCTAGACCCAAATAATGACTACGCGGACAACAATCCCCCGCGCGCACCTGCCTAACTATCCCAACAACGTCTTCGCTCGCGACACGCACGTAGAACGTGATGAAGTGGTCACAGGGTTGCAACGCTACCGACTACGTTTCCCACAATCCTTACACCCACTTTCTTACTCTATTCGTTATGCTGCCACCAGTTCTCACGAACACTAAGCGCGCTGCAGCGAGAGGCGCAGGGATAAGCAATCCACTGTCTATCCTAGACCCAAATAATGACTACGCAGACAACAATCCCCGTGCACTTACCCAACCGTCCCCAGCCACCGCAACTCACAATTTAGTAGATACTCGAGCTTAAAACAAAAAAACAATAATCTAGTCCCTTCAGTTAGCGTGGAGCGAATATCAGTCAGAAGCAGAACTTAAGGGATATTTATTATGATCAAAAAACCACAGTGCATTTTGTTACAGAAAAAATGGATATGACAAATCAATTACACACAAACAGCAAATAAAAGCAACAGGATTAAAACCACAGACCATTACTCATGTCAGTAAGCTAACAGGTTCTTAGGTGACACCCCCAGAAACAAGCCCTGAGCCCATGCTTGGCTCAGGTATATATAGGCTGCCTTGTCCTTCTGGAGGACAGCCCCTATTTTCTACCCCCGTGCACTACATTTCCCAGACTTCCCTTTTCCTGGGCATGCTCCTTCGTTAAATCTAATTGCCCAAGATATCAATCATCTCCGAAGACCCCCCCTCTATGGATCAAAGGATGTGATTACTTCTTTGAACGGCATGGCCCCTTGCAGCTTGGTGCCACGACGTCTGTAGCAAGGGCTCCAAGGTGTGAATAGAGGATACAGGACTTTCCAGTTCACTAAATGAGTTATTGCTTTTATGCACACCTTTCGATGGCTTCACAGAGAAAATGGTCACTGGCCTGTTAATTGCTTCCTCCAGCAGGCTAGCAACTCAGGCATTGATCATTTAGGCCAGCTGCGCACAATGGCCTGGTATCTAATAGATAGCCATAGATCTAGATATGCCTATATATAGAGATATATATATATATATACATATCGCGATAGGTTAGTACATATATACATACCACGATAGATATACGGATCTAATCTGTCACAGCGTTCATGTGCCCACTGGGGTTCTTTGAATTCAACAGAATGCCTCAAGGCCTCACAGGGGCTCCCGCCACATTCCAATGGTTAATGGAAAAGACAGTTGGAGACATGAACCTGATAGGTGTTCGTGTATTTGGATGACCTGATTTGTGTCCGGAAGGACTTTGGAAGAACATGAGCAAGGGTTGGAGAAGGTCTTGAAGCGGCTCCATGAAGAGGGGTTGAAACTGTCCTTGGAGAAGTGTCAATTTTGCTTACCTTCAGTTACGTACCTGGGGCATGTCATTTCTGTGGAAGGCGTTTCAACGGATCCTCGAAAGTTGGAAGCCGTAGCTTCCTGGCCTAGACCCCGGAATATTACCGAACTTAGATCCTTCCTGGGATTCTGCTCATACTACCGAAGATTTGTGGGGCGATTCTCAACCTTTGAATAAACTCCTGCGAACAGAAGAAGTTGGAGAAGGCTCAATGGCCCCTAATCGGAGTTCGTCGGCTCAAGGGCCTAGGAAGGCTCGGGAATCAATCCAAGAAGAATGGACTAATCAGTGTGAAAGTGCCTTTATGAAACTGAAAGAGAGTCTAACTCGAGCTCCCGTCCTGGCTTACGCTGATCCTCATAAGCCGTACGAATTGCATGTGGATGCCAGCAGAGAAGATCTAGGGGGAGTCTTGTATCAAGAATATGATGGTTTGCTGAGGCCTGTAGCGTATGTAAGCCGAATTTTGCTCATTCACTGGCCAGTTGAATATAGTACCCAGGTACCCTAAGACACTATCTTTTGAGCCATTTTGAATGGGACTTAAACTTGCAAACTGAGGGGTATTAACCGTTTCTTTTCCGCCGCGTGTTTTTCCCGTGTTGCGCAGTCCTGTTACTTCTCTCAATGTCCATGTGTATTATATGCCACTTTATTGATCCAGTAAAGTATATAACTTAGAAAATCCACACCAGTGCTGGTGTATAGTGATTCCTAGTGCGGTGAGACTATCCTGGGTTTATTCAGCGTCTCCTCCGGGGGTGAGCGCTACACCAGCATGGCTGAATTCTGTTCCAAAAAGCCAACTTTTAAGAATTTGACGAAATTGCACAGATGAAGGTGAGTATGATCATCAGTCTGAAGTTATTATGAAGAAATTGGAAGATAAGGTGATGAAGTCTGTCCAGACGAAACGCGTCAAGCGGTACCATCCAGTGACATATTCAGGCCGCGGACATTGGTTTGCATTCATTTGAGGATTCATTTAAGATCTGAGATGAACCTTCTATCAAATAGCTGTTTGCGAGTGGCCAAGGGATATACGAGGAATGAATGCGAGGAGGTGAAAAAACAATCAAAAGGAAAGATGGGAAAGCATTGATTAAATATAAAAAGAAAAGAGCTCAATGTGCAGAACCAGAGGATAAGAAAAATAATTAAAAAATACTGGCATAATTTAAATCAAGACCCCCGACATGGGAAAGATATTGGAGAAGACTCCACACTCTGTGTGTAGCCAATGCTTGGCCATCTCACTTTGTGCATGTCCCAATCACGATTAGACCAGTCGGGCCTTATCTATCCCCCCCCTGAGAATATTAGTGATTCCCTGTCTTCTCATTGGCTCAATGCTATTTATGGTACTTATCATGAATGTCCCTCCATTAAAAATAAACAAACTAGCATTGTCCAGTATATCTTATTAATATGCCCTGTACCATGGAGGAGCAGAGGGACGAAATGAGACACGTCCTCTGTTGATGGATCCCAGCTTCTGATTTGACCTGGAGCCAGGTCAGGTTCCCGTTAATTGCCTTGATGTGGTCAAGAAGGCTCTGTCACCAGGAGGCTCCGGTATCACAAGTATATATAAGTGTATGCTCTTACATGATCTTGAGCTTAGAAAAGTGGCCCAACTTGCAACGTCCATAGACTGTTTTAGCAAAGCACAACTTTCATTAAAGCTGTAAAAACCAGGGCAAATAGAGGCCCTGTTCAGATCAGTTGGCTAGTACCTCAAATAATACCAAAGGGATCTGGGCCCAGAATAGTCTTGTACACGGCAGGACTGAGGCTCTATTGATAGGGAAAACTGGTCAGTCTTGTTCAAGCTCACCTGGGAAACCTCCAACGCCCCTCTCTAACCCCTGAAAGGTGTTGTCACGCTCAGCCACAATGGCGGTACCTGGCATGCGCCAAGTAGGGCCCAGGTAAGAGGAAAAGCCGCTATATGCAGAGATGCGTGACACAACAATCAGGATAAGGAAATAAACCACAGTAGACACTGGGGACCTCTGCACTAATAGAAAAAGGTTACCTTTGTAGCCGTGCAGAGTCCTGGGGAAAACACAGACACCTGAAGGAGTGTACTCAACAACTTGCAGGGAAGGACTTCAATATACAAAAGCCGTGGTCTACAGGGATACACAACATATAATACAATATGCACAGAACAGCTAGGGATGTCCAGAAGAGTGGTCAATAAATAAGCCAGGGGTCAAAACCAAAACGTATACCTTGAGCCACAGCGGGGATATAGCACCAGAGAAAATCCGTCAGCCAGGCCAGAGGGTCAATACCAGGAAGTCAATCAGAAACCTAGAACTCAGACAAGGGGGAAACACTGAGAAAGAACTAGGATAGAATAACAGGGAGCTCTCAGGAACAAATCTGTAGCTGAAGTGAACCAGGATGCAAGAGCATGGTGATATGGGCCCATGGCTTTAAATAGGGGAGTAATCAACCCATATCACCAGCAGAAGCTCAACGAGCAAAGAACTTAACCCCTGAGCTGCATGTCAGGGAAAGCAGCACAGGGAAACACAGACATAAGGAATACAGAGGGCAGGGAGACAGGGTTGGAACGTGGGAACGTGACAGTAGCCCCCTCCAAAAAAGGTGACCTCAGGGCACCTAAAACAACAAACATGACAGACAGAATCAGGAAACCAGATCACGAACACCAGTCACCAAAGTCCTTTGAGGTCCCACTCAGAGTCGTCATCCTCCTCCACAAGACGCCCCCGTCTATGAGGGTTCCTTTGAATGGCAACCCAGTGGTCCTTCCTGAACACCAGTCCAAAGGGCGACTACACATAGCCCTCAGGGACATGACGGGGTAGGGGGATCTTGGCATCAGTTAGAATCAGTGGGACTACCTTTTCCCGTCTTCTCCTTGAACGAGATCTAGAACTGGTGACCACCCCACACGACATGGCAACAGTGGGAGTAGGCTCGCCTACCTGTGCCTTACCATGAGGTTTGGAAACCTCGGACTCTCTGTGGGGCATGGGTACAGTGGTGTTGCAATGTAGCTCTGGCACTGCTGACACACAGCTTGACTGGGTTTCTGGAACCGCTGACACACAGCTTGGGACTGGCACACAGCTTGGGACTGGCACCACTGGCACACAGCTTGACTGGGTTTCTGGCACCGCTGACACACAGCTTGGGACTGGCACCGCTGACACACAGCTTGGGACTGGCACCGCTGACACACAGCTTGGGACTGATTTAACTGGAAGCTTGCCAGCCACAGGCGTGACAACTTCACTGTCAGACAAAGGCAACATGATAGCAGTTCTCCCACCAAACTCCTTGGCTGTGACCCCATCGCCAGACCCCATAATTGTGGCCTTGCTACCTGGCACTATGAGTGCGGTGGGTGATGCAGATAAGCGTACAGCACCGCAGGTAATACAGCCTGTAACAATCTTATGCCCTGGACCACCATTAGGGTGTCTGGCCGTTTGGCGAGGCCACATACGAGAGGCATTAATGGGAATAACCTCCATGGCTTCATCCTTTGACTCCCTGACCGAGAAGGAGTCAAACTCCATTTGTACCTCGGGATCAAAAGGGGAATACTCGACTGGGTCTGAGATGTCAGTTACTCCCCTCCACAGACCTGGTTACCCCTGGAAGGGCTCTCCTAGGCCTGGACGGTAAAGGGGGTCTGACCTTGGATACATGGCAGGGTCTGATGCCATCTGTCCCAGTACGGGGCCTGGTACCATCTGACCCATCGTCAGAAGATTCAGCAAGGTCAGTAACATCAGTTGCCCCCTCCACAGGTCTGGTTGCCCTAGGAAGGGCTCTCCTAAACCTGGACGGTACAAGGGGTCTGATTACTTTAGTTTTATAATGGGAACTGGCCTTGGTGACTCGTCTGTGGGTCGCGGGCACCTTGCCAGTTTCGGCATGCACTGGTGTCTTGCCCGTCCCAGTGCGCACTGGCTGCTTGCCAGCCTCGGCGCGCACTGGCTTGAGCAGGCACCATGAAATAAAATGCAATGAACTGGCACAATAGAAACAGAGCTTGTCAGTTCGCCTTCTATTCATTTCCTCAGGGGAAAGCGGACCACGTACCCTGCTTTCTAGAACAGCTTGATCATTAGAAGGGAGAAAAGCTGTGTCCATTAACCCCTTCCACTTAGACATGAAATCAAACAGGTGCAGCATGGATTCAAACAATTTACGCAGCTCTGCGGGCGTTATGGTTGGCTCTTGCATTATGTCACGCTCAGCCACAATGGCGGTACCTGGCATGCGCCAAGTAGGGCCCAGGTAAGAGGAAAAACCGCTATATGCAGAGATGCGTGACACAACAATCAGGATAAGGAAATAAACCACAGTAGACACTGGGGACCTCTGCACTAATAGAAAAAGGTTACCTTTGTAGCCGTACAGAGTCCTGGGGAAAACACAGACACCTGAAGGAGTGTACTCAACAACTTGCAGGGAAGGACTTCAATATACAAAAGCCGTGGTCTACAGGGATACACAACATATAATACGATATGAACAGAACAGCTAGGGATGTCCAGAAGAGTGGTCAATAAATAAGCCAGGGGTCAAAACCAAAACGTATACCTTGAGCCAAAGCGGGGATATAGCACCAGAGAAAATCCGTCAGCCAGGCCAGAGGGTCAATACCAGGAAGTCAATCAGAACATAAAACTCAGACAAGGAGGAAACACTGAGAAAGAACTGGGATAGAATAACAGGGAGCTCACAGGAACAAATCTGTAGCTGGAGTGAACCAGGATGCAAGAGCATGGTGATATGGGCCCATGGCTTGATATAGGGGAGTAATCAGCCCATATCACCAGCAGAAGCTCAACGAGCAATGAACTTAACCCCTGAGCTGCATGTCAGGGAAAGCAGCACAGGGAAACACAGACATAAGGAATACAGAGGGCAGGGAGACAGGGCTGGAACGTGGGAACGTGACAGGTGTGTCATTTTACTCTGGCATTAGCCAGGTAGTAGTAGTACATGGTCTTGAGAAATACTAAAAGTAGTGGGACAGACTGAGTATCTAAGGAGGAGACTAAGGGTCCATTTAACCCTTTGTGTCTGAGATAATCTCTATGCTCCTATAGCATGTGCTGTGTCTATTAGACTAGATGGGGTAAAGTTTCCATTATTATTACTGTAAATATATGTTGTACTAGTTGTTCAGCCTCTAATATATTTTTGGATTGTAGAAAAAAGGAGTGTAAAGTCTGATTTTATACTCGGAGATTAAGGTTATCAGTGTAATTCAGTATATTATAAGATCACTGTTCGATTGAGTGAGATTTATATAGATTTATACTAGTTACACAACAGAATAACCTTCGGAGCATTAAATGTTCTTATAACAAAAGCACTTTCTTTTCACCAGGAATGCTGGAAACACCAAACTAGAAGGTAAGTATTAATGTCGATACAGGGATAAAAGAACAGCTTCCATAATGCTACAAACAGGAGTGTCAGGGATCAGAACCGGTGAGGGAGGAGATGAACCAATTGTGCAGTGACAGGTTCCACAGTATAATGGGGTTTATTACTAGAATAGGCAGGATGTATATACGAGAGATAAGGAAGGAATGGCGCTGGACACGGGCGGTGGACAGGGAAGGCAGAGGCTGGACTGGGGCACAGGGAAAAGCAGAGGCTGGACTGGGGCACAGGGAAGCAGAGACAGGAAGGGGGCTTACCAGATCCAAAAGATATGGAGTCTCTGGTAATGCAGGAGTCTTTAGCAAACATTTTGGAGTATACAGAAGACAAGACTTATGACAGGACACGGTCAAGGGTCTTGATACAGAACACGGCTTAGAGCAGGATACTGGGGGAACTTCCACCAATGGTTTGTCAGTGGAGAGCAGCGCTTGGGAATGACAGGTAATGCTGCAGCACTGCATCATGGGAGGTTGACACTTAAGTAAGGATGAAGCACAGGGCATTGAATAGAGCATCTGTGGCTGCCTCAGTGGTTGTCTGGGGAATTGCAGGTATAACATGAAAAGGGCTATCAGGCTGGAATGTTCACCTTACAAGCCTTCTTGCAACGGCGGTGGTGTGTCTTCTGCCAGTGAGTGACGCACAAATGAGCAGCATCAGTATCTCTCCACCAACAGGAGAGGACTCAAGAAGCACCAAACGATGCAGCCGATCCACAGGCGAGCGTAGAATCCCGACACTGTCCATCCTTACTTTCTAGTCCTTTAATTAGCTCATTTAGGACATAAAAACATATAAAGCAAGTTCTACTTATTAAAGAAATCAAACTTCTTGGATGGTTATACAACATATTAACCCCCGAATACCATTTAAAGACTTTATCTACACAAAGGCACTTACTTTACTATTTTCTGCCTTAATGCTGATATACAGTATAAACTTTTCATATTCCCTCCCCAATATTAATGTGAATATCACGTGATGTGCGTGTATTAAATATATTAAACTCCTCCTTCCTATATCATTCTAACAGAAAGGCATTATCAGATTGAGGAATATCTCACATTCTTTGTTCTTAGCTTCCATACACATGGAATGAACATATGGTGCAGATTTGAAAAACAGCTCTCTCTGTGTAGGTGATGACATAGGAAAGAAATTTCAGTGAGAACAGTCGTGTTCAAATACTATTGGGCGATTTGAATGAATACTGATTTTCACGCATTCCATGCCATAGGCTGGGGCTTTGCGTGATTCTTTTCTAATTTTTCAACCAAGAAGGACCTTCTCTCTCCATCTCTTTGTGCCATCATTATCAAGCTGAACAGACGTACATACTTGTAAGTTACTTTGTATCAAGAAATATACCTTGTTTTTAGAACGAAGAAGTCTGACGTGTGTTATTTTTTGGTGACACAGTAATATACATATATATTGTGTGTGAACAGCTGCCACGCTGCTTCAGGAAAAGTCACGAACAGACAAAGGAAGAAAAGACAATATTTTTCTAACACAGATCTTTGTGTTGCTGATAAAGATAATAACTATTTATTTCTTATATCTGATTATAATGTGTCAAAAAAATGAAATTTTGCTGCTTTTTGGTGCTAAGGCAGAGGCATTGTTATCTTACTTATAAAAAGGAAACTATTTCGAACCTTCTGAGTCCCATCTCCAGGAGCATGTACAGTGTCATATTATTCAGAAAATGCAATGCACCGAAATACAAGGATCAAACCATTTTATTTTCTTTAATTTTGGTTAAAAGTGTTTATTTCCTTAGACAATGCAGTAACAGGTTCTCCATTTCCGAGTACCGCATGGAATACATAACTATAAGGGTTTTGGTGATAAAATGTGGAAAAATAAACTTACACCATGTTAATAATTAAGAATTGATGGAAATTTACATTTCGTTTAATATGTACTTGTTATTTCTTTTCCAGTTTATCTTTTGAACACTATTTATAAATGCTTTTCACCAGATGAGTCCTCAAATGCTGAATAAGAAAAGTCCTTCAGGTAAAATATTTCCCATTATAAGCACAGAAATTAAACAATTAAGTTTTTATCTCCGAGTGAATAATTTTATGTCTTGCTAGAGATGAGGATGCAATAAAACATTTTCCACATTCATTGCATTTAAATGGTTTTTCTCCTGTGTGAATCTTTTTATGGTCTGCAAGAGATGAAGTGTGGGCAAAACATTTCCCACAGTCATTACATTTATATGGTTTTTCACCTGTGTGAATCCTTTTATGTACTGCAAGATGTGCAGCCTGCGTAAAAGATTTCCCACATTGATCACATTTAAACTGTTTTTCTGCTGTGTGAGTCCTTTTATGTATTGCAAGAGTTGAAGCCTGGGTAAAACACTTCCCACATTCATCGCATTTAAATGGTTTTTCTCCTGTGTGAATCCTTTTATGTGCTGCATAATTTGAGGTTGTGGTATAGCATTTCCCACATTCATCACATTTAAATGGTTTTTCTCCTGTGTGAATCCTTTTATGCCCTCGAAGACTTGAGGCATCATTAAAACATTTACCGCATTCACGGCAAACAAATGGTTTTTCTCCTGTGTGAATACTTTTATGTCGTGCAAGAGATGAAGACTGGGTAAAACATTTCCCACATTCACTGCATGGAAAACCTTTTTTTCCTGTGTAAATCGTCTGATGTTTATTAAGAGCAATACTGTCTGTAACATGTTTCTCCCATTCAGGGCATGAGATTGGTCGTTCTTCAGTGTAATCGTGTTGGTGTGTAAGGGCCGGCTTCATGGTAGAATTCTCTCCTCTAAAGATTGTTGTAAATGCTTCTTCTCTGCAATTAGTTTCACGTATCACAAGATCAGACGTGAAATATGAGACTTTTCCCATTTCAGAAGAAGACGCTGAATGTCCTTTATAAACTGAATTGTGAGTAAGGGGATCTGTATAATATATCCTGTGATCTGGCTTTCTGGATTCTATTAAGGACTCGCTATGGTTTATTTCCACTGGGTTTGGATTGGATTTTACATATTCACCATTATTATCAGCTGAGCATTCAGTCTGTGTATGTTCTGGGGTTTCATACATGTCGCCGTCTGTGAGATTTCCTTCTCCATATGTGGGGGATTCCTCCTTAATAACAATACGTAGATATTCATTCTGTGTATGTTCTGGGGGTTCATACATGTCGCTGTCTGTGAGATTTCCTTCGTCACATGAGGTCGGTTCCTCCTTAATATCAGGGGGTGAATATTCTGGGGGTTCTGTGATTGGATAATTCTCTTTCTCTGGGACGTGTCTTTCTTCAGACGCCAGAGATTCTCGCTCTGTGGATGTTGCAGATTCAGCTCGTCCTTTTCTCGTCTTGTTCAGATCCTTTTCCACATTATTGCTTAGAATTTCACTTCCATTTTCACATCCAATATCCCATAAAGAAACCGGAGCGTGAAATTCACCCCATACAGATTTATCTATTGGAGGAAAATCACATTAACACGTGAGACGTTCATTCAGGAACACGTCTATTACACGGCACAGCCAACATTTCAGGGGATTATTGGGACACGTTGCTCTGGGATTGGACACAAACATTATGAGAATTAAAGCATCTCTTACCCCGTGTAATAACAGGCTGGTGATCCTCCATCATGACGTCCTCATAGAGCTCCTTGTGTCGCTCCACATACTCCCACTCCTCCATGGAGAGATAGACAGTGACATCCTCACAGCGTATAGGAACCTGACACACACAATGACACAATCACTCTGATGGATATAGGCTATGTTCTGCCAATAATTTGGCCAATGGCGTTAATACTTTTTATGTAATTAATGTACAGCGCTACTGTATACACATCCTAACTTGATTTGTTCTACAAGGTTTGTTAAAAGGTTAGAATGGCTGTTTGTCTTTTCTCCAGCAAGCTCCCTTTAAAGCCATTGGAGGGGTAATGTGGAAGGTAAGTAAGAGACCCAGTCCAAGTGTAATCTGCATGATAGGGGAAATTGCCATTTGGTCTAAAGGAATGTCCTGCATTCCTCCACAGCATGGGGGCCAAAAACTAGCACCTTGTGAGGGGTAAAACGCAAGCCAATGAGCACATCAAAGAGTGTTCCCCCAGACTGAGCGGCAACGCCCTGTAACTGATAATGTATATCAAAAGAAGCAAATATGTATCCCTTGTAGCTAGAAACTATCTTTTGATTATGTAATCCAATTTATCATAAAAAGTTAATGAGACGTGGACTGAGCATGCCCCAGAAGCAACAGGAAGTGGGCGGGCCACACAGCTCTGCCCCTGAATCAGTGTATAAATTCTTTGACCAAAGCCATGCTCCGCGCTTATTTTTTTGGAGGTCAAGTGAATTGAAAAATAACTTCCATTTCCTACCAGAGCCTCCCTGGCGGCCGATCTCTTAGCTTGCATCGTAAGTAAATAGAATCTGCTGTTAAATCCCCCTTTATTTCTCTGCTTGTGTGTGTAACTATTAATTGTAATATCTTTTGTCGGTATGTGCACTGTGATTCAACCTCTTATTTTTTGCATCATAATAAATATAAATTTATTAAGATCTGCCTTTGTCTGATAGGAGAACCTCGTTTAACTGAAGAGACAGGAGTATAGTTGTTCTTTTTTAGTTCGGGATGACCTACTGAAAGGGAGTTGTGAAGTCAGTCTGCTGGACTGATTTTCTGTTTTGAGGGTGCATAAACAGTCTCAGGTCAGTTCTGATTCAGAGATTAGGCATCCTGGATAGAATATATATATATATATATCGCAAGTGGCCTGTGGTGGCAGTATTGGTAATTAAGAGAAGTGGGTTCAGGGATTGTGTGCAACGTAGTCATTATTCTGGGTCTAGTGCAGACGGATAGTGATTTTTAACCCTGCATCCACTTCACCGAGTCACGTGACCTTCTGGAGTGAAGTCGTTAAGTGACAGTCACCATCCAGACACATGCCTTGGTGTTAGCATATAATGTCCCATTCCCAGCAGCCTCACCTCTCCAGTCAGCAGACGGATGATCTTGTTGCTTAGCTCCAGGATCTTCTTGTGGTTTTGCTCATGGATTCCTGAGTGAGGTGGAGGCTCCGTATTGAAGCTTTGGCTCCTGCCGTGTCCTTCTGATATTTGGTGACGGCTGCTGTCACTGGCCATCTCATGGATCTTCACCACCATATGACCCTAAACATTGAGAGTGACCCCAATATAGAGAGGTATAAACATGTCGCCCCCCCATACCTTTTGTGTATGTATCAGTGTGTTATCTCCATAGTGTGCTGTATGGTGAGCTGGAACCTTTTACACATGACAGGCATTAACATGAATCTACTACTGATCTGCCTCTGAAATGTCTCCTGGGTGACAGCGCCAGGGGGATTTAATATCAGCAGGAATATGGCGATCTCATGAAATCTCTTACCTCTCCAGTCAGCAGAAAGATCATCTCCAGAGTTAGATCCAGGATCCTCTGGCTCAACGGATCCCTGGCTGTGTCTGGATTCATTATCACAGGCTACCTGGACGCCCGGATCTTGTGGAGGAACGATTAGAGGAAGTGCAATGTGTCTGAAATTACAGAGGAATATTCTATTTGATTTCATCCAGACCTCTGATTTCCCCCAATAAAAAGGAGAATTAGCGGATCCTGAGCTCTATATAGGAGTATACGGGAATTAGTGGATCCTGAGCTCTATATGTGAGTATACGGGGAATTGGCGGATCCTGAGCTCTATATGTGAGTATACGGGGAATTAGCGGATCCTGAGCTCTATATATGAGTATACAGGGAATTAGAGGATCCTGAGCTCTATATATAGGAGTATACGGGAATTAGCGGATCCTGAGCTATATATATGAGTAGAAACATAGAAAAATGTTGGCAGATAAGAACCTTTCGGCCCATCTAGTCTGCCCAATTACATGGATACTTTACCTGGATTTATCTTTTGTTTAGGATAGCCTTATGCCTATCCCATGCTTGCTTAAATTCAATTACTGTTTTGGCCTCTACCACTTCAACTGGAAGACTGTTCCATGTATCCACCACCCTCTCAGTAAAATAATGCTTCCCGATGTTACTTTTAAACCTTTGCCCCTCTAATCTAAGACTATGTCCTCTTGTTTTGCAACTTTGTTTCCTTTTAAATATACTCCCTTCCTCTACCTTGTGGATTCCCTTTACGTATTTAAATGTTTCTATCATATCTCCTCTGTCTCGTCTTTTTTCCAAGCTGTACATGTTAAGATCATTAAGCCTTTCCTGGTAACTTTTCTCCTTCAAGCCGTACACCATTTTAGTAGCCCTTCTCTGAACTCTCTCTAAGATGTCTATATCCTTCTGGAGATACGGTCTCCAGTACTGCACACAGTACTCCAAGTGAGGTCTCGCCAGTGCTCTGTACAGTGGCATGAGCACTTCCCCTTTCCTACTGCTAATACCTCTCCCTACACAACCAAGCATTCTGCCAGCATTTCCTGCTGCTCTATTACATTGACTACTTACCCTTAGATCCTCTGAAATAATAACCCCTAAATCCCAACCCTCAGATGTTGAGGTTAGGACTGTATCAAATATTCTATATTCAGCCCTTGGGTTTTTACGTCCCAGGTGCATTATCTTGCACTTATCCACGTTAAAACTCAATTGCCACAGCTCCCACCATTTTTTTAGTTTACCTAAATCATTTGTCATTTGGCTGATCCCTCCAGGAACGTCAACCCTGTTGCAAATCTTTGTGTCATCAGCAAAAAGACATAATTTTCCATTAATACCTTCTGCAATATCACTAATAAAAATATTAAATAGAATGGGTCCAAGTACTGACCCCTGAGGTACCCCACTGGTAACAAGACCTTGCGCCGAATAAACTCCATTTACCACAACCCTCTGTTGCCTGTCACTCAGCCACTGCCTAATCCATTCAACAATATTGGAATCCAAGCTCAAAGATTGCAATTTATTGATAAGCCTTCTATGCGGAACAGTATCAAAAGTCTTACTGAAATCTAAATAAGCAATGTCTACTGTACCACCTTGTCTATTATATTTGTTACCCAATCAAAAAAATCAATAAGATTAGTTTGGCATGATCTCCCTGAGGTAAACCCATGTTGTTTCTGATCCTGTAATCTATGTGTTTTTAGATGTTCAACAATCCTTTCCTTTAACATGGTTTCCATTAATTTCCCCACTACTGACATAAGACTAACTGGCCTATAGTTCCCAGATTCCTCCCTACTACCCTTCTTGTAAATGGGCACAACATTTGCTAATTTCCAGTCTTCTGGGACAACTCCCGTTAGCAAGGATTGGTTAAATAAATCTGTTAACGGTTTTGCTATTACATCACTGAGCTCTTTTAATAATTTAGGGTGGATCCCATCAGGCCCCATTGATTTATTTGTCTTTACTTGACAGCTGCTGTAGAACCTCCTCCTCTGTAAGCTGATATGTAATTGTCTCGTTAGTGTTTCCTCCTAACTGAGGTCCCTTTCCTTCCTTTTCTTCTGCAAAGACTGAACAAAAATATTCATTGAGGCAGTCAGCGAGACTTTTATCCTCCCCGAGTATACGGGGAATTAGCGGATCCTGAGCTCTATATATGAGTATACGGGAATTAGCGGATCCTGAGCTCTATATATGAGTATACGGGAATTAGCGGATCCTGAGCTCTATATATGAGTATACGGGGAATTAGCGGATCCTGAGCTCTATATATGAGTATACGGGGAATTAGTGGATCCTGAGCTCTATATATGAGTATACGTGGAATTAGCGGATCCTGAGCTCTATATATGAGTATACGGGGAATTAGAGGATCCGGAACTCTATATATGAGTATACAGGGAATTAGTGGATCCTGAGCTCTATATATGAGTATACAGGGAATTAGTGGATCCTGAGCTCTATATATGAGTATACGGGGAATTAGTGGATCCTGAGCTCTATATATGAGTATACGGGGAATTAGTGGATCCTGAGCTCTATATATGAATATACGGGGAATTAGCGGATCCTGAGCTCTATATATATGGAGTATACGGGGAATTAGAGGATCCTGAGCTCTATATATATGGAGTATACGGGGAATTAGCGGATCCTGAGCTCTATATATATGAGTATACGGGGAATTAGCGGATCCTGAGCTCTATATATATGGAGTATACGGGGAATTAGAGGATCCTGAGCTCTATATAGGAGTATATGGGGAATTAGCGGATCCTGAGCTCTATATATATGAGTATACGGGGAATTAGCGGATCCTGAGCTCTATATATATATGGAGTATACGGGGAATTAGAGGATCCTGAGCTCTATATATATGGAGTATACGGGGAATTAGAGGATCCTGAGCTCTATATATGAGTATACGGGGAATGAGTGGATCCTGAGCTCTGTATATGAGTATACGGGGAATTAGCGGATCCTGAGCTCTATATATGAGTATACGGGGAATTAGCGGATCCTGAGCTCTATATATGAGTATACGGGGAATTAGCGGATCCTGAGCTCTATAATATGGAGTATACGGGGAATTAGAGGATCCTGAGCTCTATATAGGAGTATATGGGGAATTAGCGGATCTGAGCTTATATATATATGAGTATACGGGGAATTAGCGGATCCTGAGCTCTATATATATATGGAGTATACGGGGAATTAGAGGATCCTGAGCTCTATATATATGGAGTATACGGGGAATTAGAGGATCCTGAGCTCTATATATGAGTATCGGGGAATGAGCGGATCCTGAAGCTCTGTATATGAGTATACGGGGAATTAGCGGATCCTGAGCTCTATATATGAGTATACGGGGAATTAGCGGATCTGAGCTCTATATATGAGTATACGGGAATTAGCGGATCCTGAGCTCTATATATGAGTATACGGGGAATTAGCGGATCCTGAGCTCTATATATATGGAGTATACGGGGAATTAGAGGATCCTGAGCTCTATATATATGGAGTATACGGGGAATTAGAGGATCCTGAGCTCTATATATGAGTATACGGGGAATTAGCGGATCCTGAGCTCTATATATGAGTATACGGGGAATTAGCGGATCCTGAGCTCTATATATATGGAGTATACGGGGAATTAGAGGATCCTGAGCTCTATATATATGGAGTATACAGGGAATTAGCGGATCCTGAGCTCTATATAGGAGTATATGGGGAATTAGCGGATCCTGAGCTCTATATATGAGTATACAGGGAATTAGCGGATCCTGAGCTCTATATATGAGT
The DNA here is from genome assembly GCA_009667805.1 of Leptobrachium leishanense. Taxonomy (NCBI): domain Eukaryota; kingdom Metazoa; phylum Chordata; class Amphibia; order Anura; family Megophryidae; genus Leptobrachium; species Leptobrachium leishanense. The sequence goes on from RXON01003481.1 coordinate 568,558, forward strand.
ATACGGGGAATTAGAGGATCCTGAGCTCTATATATGAGTATACAGGGAATTAGCGGATCCTGAGCTCTATATATGAGTATACGGGGAATTAGAGGATCCTGAGCTCTATATAGGAGTATACGGGGAATTAGCGGATCCTGAGCTCTATATAGGAGTATATGGGGAATTAGCGGATCCTGAGCTCTGTATATGAGTATACGGGGAATTTGCAGATCCTCAGCTCTATATATGAGTATACGGGGAATTAGCGGATCCTGAGCTCTATATATGAGTATACGGGGAATTAGCGGATCCTGAGCTCTATATATATGGAGTATACGGGGAATTAGAGGATCCTGAGCTCTATATATATGGAGTATACGGGGAATTAGAGATCCTGAGCTCTATATATGAGTATACGGGGATTAGCGGATCCTGAGCTCTATATATGAGTATACGGGGAATTAGCGGATCCTGAGCTCTATATATATGGAGTATACGGGGAATTAGAGGATCCTGAGCTCTATATATGAGTATACGGGGAATTAGAGGATCCTGAGCTCTATATATATGGAGTATACAGGGAATTAGCGGATCCTGAGCTCTATATAGGAGTATATGGGGAATTAGCGGATCCTGAGCTCTATATATGAGTATACAGGGAATTAGCGGATCCTGAGCTCTATATATGAGTATACGGGGAATTAGAGGATCCTGAGCTCTATATATGAGTATACGGGGAATTAGAGGATCCTGAGCTCTATATAGGAGTATACGGGGAATTAGCGGATCCTGAGCTCTATATAGGAGTATATGGGGAATTAGCGGATCCTGAGCTCTGTATATGAGTATACGGGGAATTTGCAGATCCTCAGCTCTATTGATGTTCTATAAATATATTTTAGAGGCCTAAACACAGAGCCATCTTTATTGAGTCTAAGATATATCTAGCACAATATAAAATTCCACTAATATTGGTATATTAAGACACAAACCCAGCTCTGACCTGTCGCTCCGATCCTGCTTTTAGCCTTTAGCTCTTTGTTACCGGAACGTGGTTTCATTCAGGCCTCTTCCTCTCCCGAACAGGAAAATCAATAGTAGAGATCAAAACACAAGAGACATACTCTGTCTTTACAATTGTCTTCTGTAATAGGCACTCTGGATGTGAACTGTGTGGTTAGAGACACTTTGCAATGTGACATGATTCTCTTGTGGTTAGAGCTCTTGCTGTTTGCATTATAATAAGAAAGAGGCTGGAGTCACATGATAGGTGCTCAGGTCACATGGGTTAGCAGGATGCATTTCCCATCAAACTCTTGGTCTGGGAGAGGAGGTACAAAGTGCAGTCAGGCAACAGGAGCCTTGTGTCTCATACTAGGGGATATACACAATACAGCAGATAACCAAGATATAGAGTGATTAAAGGAAGCCAGATCCCCGTTCAATACCTCAGCCGCTGCAAGTGCTAAGTTAGCAACTTGCCACTGAACGCCGTTCTGCCGCTCAGCACTGCTAACTTAGCACTTGCAGCGACCCGAGGCCTGTTCAATACCTCAGCAGCTGCTGAATTGCTGCAGCGCAGCAATTCAGTTTGCTGCAGCAGTGTCGTTGAACCCTTTGGATGCGAATTTTGAATCCAAAATGGCCGACGATTTCTTAATGAAAAATTCAGATTGTTTTTCGGATCACTCGGACAAAATATAATAAAGAGAAGCAGTCAGCACAATTCCGTTTTGTATGCACACACCATAAATGATAGTTTTTAATGAATAAACGTTATGTTTACTTCTGAAACAATATATAAATTGAGCTGTAATATATGTCTATGTGCAGGGGCAAATAATAAATAAATATTTTGTGCTTTGTTGAACAAAAACCTCAAAATTAACATTGCTGTACGGAATTATTACTTGCTTCGAGGCGGCGGCCATCTTGCTGTACGGCATTGTTACTTGCTTCATGGCGGCGGCCATCTTTAAAACATCACACTCAGCATCTCCTCGGGTCGCTGCAAGTGCTAGGTTAGCACTGCTGAGCGCTGAGCGGTTGAACGGCGTTCAATGGCAAGTTGCTAACTTAGCACTTGCAGCGGCTGAGGTATTGAACAGGCCTCTGAGGAGATGCGAGTAGCTGAGTGTGACGTAGTAAAGATGGCCGCCGCCATGAAGAAAGTAACAATTCATTACTGCAACGTTAATTGAGGTTTTTGTTCAAAGCAAAATATTTATTTATTTACTCCTGCACATAGACATATATTACAGCTCAATTATATTTAGTTTCAGAAGTAAACATAACGTTTATTCAATAAAAACTCATTTGTGGTGTGTGCATACAAAACGGAATTGTGCTGACTGCTTTTCTTTGTTTTTCGTATGACTCTGAGGTATATAAAATAATCTGAATCTTTCATTAAGAAATCGTCGGCCATTTTGGATTCAAAATTCGCATCCAAAGCGTTCAATGACACTGCTTCAGCAAACTGAATTGCTGCGCTGCAGCAATTCAGCAGCTGCTGAGGTATTGAACGGGGCTCTGGATTTTTAGTGTATTTCTATATCCTTCTAATATTTGTTCACCCTCCCGTCACCTGCTAATCCTCCTCCGATTCCCTCCGTCCCTGCTAATCCTCCTCCGATCCCCTCCGTCCCTGCTAATCCTCCTCAGATCTCACTCTGTCTCTGCTAATCCTCCTCAAATCCCACTCTGTCCCTGCTAATCCTCCTCAGATCCCACTCCGTCCCTGTTAATCCTCCTCAGATCTCACTCTGCTAATCCTCCTTAGATCTCACTCTGTCTCTGCTAATCCTCCTCAGATCCCACTCTGTCCCTGCTAATCCTCCTCAGATCCCACGCCGTCCCTGCTAATCCTCCTCAAATCCCACTCTGTCCCTGATAATCCTCCTTAGATCTCACTCTGTCTCTGCTAATCGTCCTCAGATCCCACTCTGTCTCTGCTAATCCTCCTCAGATCCCACTCTGTCCCTGATAATCCTCCTCAGATCCCACTCTGTCCCTGATAATCCTCCCGACTCTCCTCTGGCACCTTCCCCTACGGAGATCCCTGCCACTCTCCTTAGACCCTTGTAATTCATGTCAGCCCCCACTGCATTCTGTTATACTCCATGATCCCATGTCAGTTTTCACTGCCCCCCCCCCGTGTCCTGCGACACTCCTCAGCTCCCACTCAGCACTCTGCCAGCATTCACAGCTTCGAATGTGACTGGTTTAATTTTCCTGCCCCCATGTGCCCTCGGATAGCATTTCCTTTGCCACAATGAGTCAGTGCCATCTTTCACTGTGCCACTGTCATACTTCCTCACCATTACTACGGGAAATGCTGTCCTCCGGTCACCCTTCACGGTCTCCTGTACCCCCTCCTTAGCCCCAGTGTGCCTTATGTCTCTCTCCCTCGCCTCTTCCTCTTCTATCCATTTTAGTCCATTACTGCACTTCTTCTCCTTCATTGCTTATGCCCCCTACCCTTTATTTCCTTCTTTCTGTGCCTGCCTAACACTACTGATGCTGAGGGGGAAGATACCATCAGTATAACTTCCATCTTGTTTCTAATGGAGTCACATCTGGTCGCGTCCTTCTCAAGCTTACAGGTCTTCTGTCCAGTAGCGTGTGACCTTTCCATATGTGACCCATTTTCCAATGACCTTTAACCCATTTGCTACAGAGTATGAGATACAGATAATGTCTATATTTACCGTTCCATTCAGATGAGGTCTGTATCTGGTCCTCTGTGTCTCTGCGGTGAGCTTCCCCAGCTTGGAGAAATAGAGGGGTTTCCTGCGTCCTCACAACTCCCACTCGGCAGCCAGAATTTTGAATAATTGTCCTGTCAGACACCAACGACATCTACTCACTTTGAACTTGCTGGCGTCAGGCCCTCTATGCATCTTTGCTAGGGATCTACCGATTATTAGGTGATATTAACAATTTATAAGCTGTATCGTCTTAAATGTACCGATATTGGTATTTGCATCTTTACTCTTAAAGACTCTTAAATTCAGCCACGGCCAAATGCAAAGTGTCCAAATTCAGGCACTGCCGAATCAGGGCATCCTTATTTCACAGACGCATGTACCTATATCGTTAGTATCGGGACATTGAAATTGTTCCTATTGGCCCATCCAATAATTGGTTAACCCCAAGCTTTGCTTGTGTTTAAGGGAGCAAGTGCTGGCAAAGTCAAGTTGTCGTGTCCATTTGATTAGTCCTTTTCGTGCTACCGTCTCAAGCAAAAGGCTGGAGGGACTTCCGATTTCAGGAAGCCTGGAGTGGAAGAGGGGGCAGATCCAAACGCTACCTAAAAGTGAGTATTTTAAATGTACCCAGTGGTTTAAAAAAAAAAAATAATGGACCAGATGCACTCAGCAGGATCTGGAACATCTATAAGGTAGGGTTAGACCGATATCATTTTTTCAGGGCCGATACTGATACAGATTATCGGCAGCTTTTCTGGCTGATAGCCGATATTCCGTAAATTTAAAGTTTTGAAAAAAAAAGCACAAATCTGATATTATGCCATGAACTCATTTATTCAATTTAATAAGAATTGTTTTATTTAAGCTTTTATTTTTACAAACAATGAGACCCGTGTCTTTGGCTTTTTCAATGATCCCTCATATGACCCTGTATGTAAGGGGTTCAGCACCCTTGGCCCTCCAGGGTTATAATACAAAGTTGGTGCTAACGTAACCAGAGCTGTTGTAAACTTAACAACCCCATAGACCACCCCCATCCCTCTCCTTCTCCTCCTTGGAGACACACTGCATCCGCCTGTTCTCTCCTCTGGCCCTCAGGGTGGCAGTCATCTACCGCCCACCGGGACCAACCCCCCAGTTCTTTGACCACTTTGCTACCTGGCTTTCTCACTTCCTGTCTTCTAATCTTCCATGCCTAATTCTCAGGGACTTCAACATTCCCATTGACGATCCTTCCGCTCCTGCTGCCTCCAAACTTCTTTCACTCACGTCCTCCCTTGGACTCACACAATCCTCCCTCCTCGCTACCCACCGCGATGGTCACGGTATTGACCTTATCTTTTCCAACCTCTGCTCCATTTCTGAGTTCAAATGTCGCCCTTTCCCCATCTCTGACCACCACCTTCTCTCTTTCAACCTATCTGGACTTCCTAAACACCCTGCTCCCCACCCCGCACACACACTCGCAGAAATCTACATGCTGTGGACCCCCATCAATTCTCCAACCTACTTCACCACCTCCTCATACCTCATCCTTCACCTGCCCTGATGCTGCCACTAATCACTACAACACTACGCTTATCTCTGCTCTAGACACTCTTGCTCCTCTTCGACTCTGTAAGGCCCCACGCCGCCAGCTTCAGCCCTGGCACACCCTCCAGACTCGCTACCTGCAAAGATGCTCCCGCACCGCAGAGCGTGCCTGGAGGAAATCCCGCTCTGAAGCTGATTTTGTTCACTTCAAGTTTATTCTCCGGTCATACACCTCTGCCCTCCACTTGGCCAAACAATCCTTCTTCTCATCTCTTATATCTACGCTGTCCTCCAACCCTAAACGGCTCTGGTCCACCTTCAACACCCTCCTCTACCCACCTGCACCTCCCCCCTCAGCTGCCTTCAGCGCTCAAGACCTGGCAGACTACTTCCGCAGTAAAACTCTAACTATCAGAAGCAACATCCCAACACAAGATAGTTATCTGCCACCTCCACTCCCACAGGTCCCCTCTGCCACCCTCTGCCGCTTTCTCCCAGCCACTGAGGAGGAAGTCAATTCCTTATTGTCCTCCTCACATCTCACCACTTGCCCGCTCGACCCCATTCCCTCACATCTAATTCCTCCCCTCTCCTCCTCCCTCACCCCTGCTCTCACACACATCTTCAACCTATCTCTCTCCACTGGCTCCTTTCCATCCGCCTTCAAACACGCGCTAGTTACCCCTTTACTAAAGAAACCATCCCTAGACCCCAACTCTCCATCCAACTACCGCCCTGTATCCCTGCTTCCCTTCACATCAAAGCTCTTAGAAAAACTAGTCTTCAACCGCCTCTCCCTCTTCCTGTCCTCCAATTCCCTACTTGAGCCCCTCCAATCTGGCTTCCGTCCCCTACACTCAACTGAAACTGCCCTCAAAGTCACCAACGACCTCCTAACTGCTAAAAAACACGGCCACTATTCTTATCTCATCCTGCTTGACCTCTCGGCTGCTTTTGACACTGTTGACCACCCCCTCCTTCTACAGACCCTCAACTCTCTGGGTCTCGGTGACACTGCACTTGCTTGGGTTGACTCCTATTTATCCAACAGGTCCTTCTGTGTGTCCTTTGCTGGTAACTCCTCCTCTTCATTGCCTCTATCTGTTGGTGTACCTCAAGGCTCTGTCCTTGGTCCTCTGCTCTTTTCCATCTACACCTCCTCTTTGGGCAAAATCATCAACAGCTTTGGCTTTAATTACCACCTCTACGCTGATGACACTCAGATCTACCTCTCTACCCCTGATCTCTCTCCCCCTGTCCTCTCAAACGTCAGTGACTGTTTATCTGGCATCTCCTCCTGGATGGCCTCCCACCACCTAAAGATCAACATGTCAAAGACTGAGCTCCTACTTATTCCTCCCTCCAATGCCTCCCCACCTCCTGACTTCTCTATCACGGTGGAGGGTATCACCATCTCCCCATCAAACCAAGTTCGCTGTCTTGGAGTTACACTTGACTCTGCTGTTTCCTTCATCCCCCACATCCAGTCTCTTTCCTCCTCCTGCCGATACCAACTGCGTAATATTTCCAGAATTCGGCCATTTCTTACCGCTGTGTCATGATCCACCTGGGCGCTGTCACGGTCTGGACCCCCTGATCCTCTGACGCCTCCTTTTGTTGCTCTTTTTGCCGTGTCCTGCATTACTTATGCAGATGCCGGGACTTTGTTTTGGTTTTTCTTTTTTTTTTCCCACGCTCAGTTCTGGACTTTGATTTCTTGTATTCAAATCAGACCATCACCTGCAGATCATCCTGCCCAGTTTCCCTTTATTTAAGGAGGTCACACCCCATGTGCTGAACTTCCTCATTGAAGTCTGGACTTTGTGCCTTGCTGACCTGCTATTGGAAACTCCTTGTGCTGACCATAGCTTCTGAATACCGACCGGTTATACCCTCTGGACCATCTATCTGATTTCCCTCTCGATTACCCATCTGGAACCCTCCTGTGAACCTTCCTACCTCTGATATACCGGTAACCCTCATCATTTGTTACAAGTACCCCCTTTTTTTGGATTCAACGTGTATGACCCCTGGCTATGGACTTTTGATAATTCTGCTTTCTGTATTCCTCGACTTCTGCTTGCTACCCCGACCACGAGATTGCCTTGTCCTATATCTGATACCTTGCTCTGGACTTTATCATTTCAGTTCAGTTTTTATTCTGTTTTCCTGTTCAGTATTTTCCTTCATTTTCTGCTCAGCAAAGCAATTCATTTATTTCTGCTGTTTTTGTTTAATAATAAATATTTTTGTTTTGACCCCTCAACTTGCATAATTCATTGCCGCTCACTGCAAACTGGGCACACACATCCAATCCAAGCAAAGTCCGCATGACAGAATGAGGAAGTCCTCAAACAGTGAGCCCGCAGTGAGCCAAGCTGTAAAGGATTGTGAAGGGGTTAATGGAGGAAATCATGCAGCAACTGGACACGTTGTTTGTTGACCTGCTTAAAGGCCTAAGGGGAATCTCAACTAAGATGCGTGTTCCAGTTACTGAAAAGGGGCCCAGAGAACCCCTAACCCTGGAGGAGCGTGAAAGAAGAAGGTTAAACAACTTGTGCTTCTATCAGCCTGCCCTCTGCGCCCCCCCAAACCTTCTAGCACCCCACCGAATCCAGACCCAAGAAAGAGGTGTCTATGGAAGTGAATCCTGAAATTGTGCAGCAAGATTCCCACCAAGTTGAACATATGGATTTCCAATCCACCCTGCCCACAGAATCTGTTCCAGCCGTACCGATGGAGGAAGAGCCCAGCGTACCTACAGACCCTGACCCCGTTGTGCCCATGGAGATAGCGTCTGTCCTACCCTCCGGTATGACACCCACCACTCCAAACCAGCACCTCACGGCTAACTGTGTTACCGCTCCAATGCCTTCCAGTCGGCATATCTCATACCCATCTGCTTACGAGTATTGCTCTCCAGATGAATGGAGTTCTGTGGATTCAGAAGAGGAATTCCCTAAAGAGACTGTACGTCACCCTCGAGGGCAACCTGGCCGGTTCATTGGGTGCATGAGAACCACCTATATAGGAACCACGTTCACTTCTCAGGCCTATGTCTCTGAGCCTTCTCAGGCCTATGTCTCTGAGCCTTCTCAGGCCTATGTCTCTGAGCCTTCTCAGGCCTCTGTACCCGAGCCTTCTCAGGCCTCTGTACCCGAGCCTTCTCAGGCCTCTGTACCCGAGCCTTCTCAGGCCTCTGTACCCGAGCCTTCTCAGGCCTCTGTACCCGAGCCTTCTCAGGCCTCTGTACCCGAGCCTTCTCAGGCCTCTGTACCTGAGCCTTCTCAGGCCTCTGTACCCGAGCCTTCTCAGGCCTATGTCTCTGAGCCTTCTCAGGCCTATGTCTCTGAGCCTTCTCAGGCCTATGTCTCTGAGCCTTCTCAGGCCTATGTCTCTGAGCCTTCTCAGGCCTATGTCTCTGAGCCTTCTCAGGCCTCCGTCTCTGAGCCTTCTCAGGCCTCCGTCTCTGAGCCTTCTCAGGTCCCTGTCTCTGAGCCTTCTCAGGCCTCTATACCCGAGCCTTCTCAGGCCTCTATACCCAAACCTTCTCAGGCCTCTGTACCCAAACCTTCTCAGGCCTCTGTATCCAAGCCGTCTCAGGCCCCTATACCCGAGCCTTCTCAGGCCTCTATACTCGAGCCGTCTCAGGCTTCCATCTCTGCGCCTTCACGGGCTTCTGTCCCTAAGCCGTCTCAGGCTTCTGTCACTGTGCCTTCCCAGGCTTCTGTTTCCGAGCCTTCTCAGGCCTCTGTCATTAAGCCTGCTCAGGCCCCTGTAACGAAGTCGCCGCAGAGCCCAGCAGTGGTGTCGCCGCAGAGCCCAGCAGTGGTGTCGCCGCAGAGCCCAGCTGCCGGTTCCTTGCTGTCGCCGCAGAGCCCAGCAGTGGTGTCGCCGCAGAGCCCAGCAGTGGTGTCGCCGCAGAGCCCAGCAGTGGTGTCGCCGCAGAGCCCAGCAGTCGTCCCCAAACTGTCTCCGCCGAAGGGCCGTAGCCGTCGAGCCAAGCCTCTCAGTAACCAGCAAAGCCTCACCAAGGGCGCTGCCCCTCCGAGCCCTGCAACTATAGTGTCTCCGCCGAGTTTTGCCCATGACTCTATTCCCGATACTGGGTCTGAAAGGGCTGAACTCGCGGCTCTCTACGAGGACTTCCAGAATCCGAGTAGTAAAACTGGCACGAAATACCCTACCTCGGGACCCGCCCCTACGGGCTACTCCAGGACGCCCTCTGGCGTATTGGTCCGGGAGGTGTACTTAGAAGTGGTCAGGCGCTACCCGGAACTCTGGAGAAACCTTGAAGTCTCGTCTGACTCCAGTTGACTGCTTCTTGGAACTTTTCTGTCCGCTAAAACGACCTGGACATATTTGAGCAGGCCCTACGTGCTTCTATGAACGATCCGGACTCTATGTCCCCTGTTCCAGCTTCGGTGCCCGGAGTGCACCCGTCAGGAGGGGGGTGATGTCATGATCCACCTGGGCGCTGTCACGGTCTGGACCCCCTGATCCTCTGACGCCTCCTTTTGTTGCTCTTTTTGCCGTGTCCTGCATTACTTATGCAGATGCCGGGACTTTGTTTTGGTTTTTCTTTTTTTTTTTCCCACGCTCAGTTCTGGACTTTGATTTCTTGTATTCAAACCAGACCATCACCTGCAGATCATCCTGCCCAGTTTCCCTGTATTTAAGGAGGTCACACCCCATGTGCTGAACTTCCTCATTGAAGTCTGGACTTTGTGCCTTGCTGACCTGCTATTGGAAACTCCTTGTGCTGACCATAGCTTCTGAATACCCTCTGGAATACCGGTTATACCCTCTGGACCATCTATCTGATTTCCCTCTCGATTACCCATCTGGAACCCTCCTGTGAACCTTCCTACCTCTGATATACCGGTAACCCTCATCATTTGTTACAAGTACCCCCTTTTTTTGGATTCAACGTGTATGACCCCTGGCTATGGACTTTTGATAATTCTGCTTTCTGTATTCCTCGACTTCTGCTTGCTACCCCGACCACGAGATTGCCTTGTCCTATATCTGATACCTTGCTTTGGACTTTATCATTTCAGTTCAGTTTTTATTCTGTTTTCCTGTTCAGTATTTTCCTTCATTTTCTGCTCGGCAAAGCAATTCATTTATTTCTGCTGTTTTTGTTTAATAATAAATATTTTTGTTTTGACCCCTCAACTTGCATAATTCATTGCCGCTCACTGCAAACTGGGCACACACATCCAATCCAAGCAAAGTCCGCATGACACGCTGTCACCACAAAACAACTCATACACGCCCTGGTAATCTCCCGACTCGACTATTGCAATAATCTCTTATCTGGCCTCCCTCTGTCCCGCCTCTCCCCCCTACAATCCATCCTGAACGCCTCCGCCAGGCTAATTCACCTCACCTGCCGCTCTGTCTCTGCCGCTCCCCTCTGTGAGTCCCTTCACTGGCTCCTCATCCACTGCAGAATTAAGTTCAAAATCCTTATCCTTACCTACAAAACCCTCACTAACTCAGCTCCCCACTACCTGTCCTCACTAATCACCAAATACACCCCAGCCCGCTCCCTAAGGTCAAACAGTGACCTGCGCCTAGCTTCTCCCCGCATCACCTCTTCCCATGATAGACTGCAGGATTTCTCACGCGCAGCCCCCACTCTCTGGAACGCTCTCCCTCGTACTGTCAGACTTTCCCCTAACTTCTCTTCCTTCAAACGCTCCCTTAAAACATTCCTATTTAGGGAAGCCTACCACCCAACTCACTGACACAACCATCAATCACTCTCACCTTACAGTCCTCTCCTCCTGTTTCCAACCCCAACCCTCCTAGATTGTGAGTTCCTACGGGAATAGGGCCCTCATCTCCTCCTGTACTGTTTGTCAAATGTTGTTCAATGTATTGTAACCCTGTCTATACTGTGCTTATTGTACAGCGCTGCGGAATATGCTGGCGCTTTATAAAGAATAATAATAGACTATAATGGCTCTGGTAAGTTTACAGCCGCTCTGGTTAAGTTAGCAGTGACTTTGTAATATTGCCCCACATGTTTTGGAATTACATCTCCCATGATGCTCAGCTTCTCATTAGGTTCTTGGAGCCTCATGGGAAATGCAGTTCCAAAACATCTGGAGGGCCCAGGTTGCTGACCCCTGCTGTAGGAAACAGACCCTGCATCTCCTGTATAGGGAATTCCCTGCCAGATGGGATGGAAGCCCCATTTCTGTTGTCATCATGCTCATGCACAATATAGTCAGTGAGCAGGGGTCGTTCTGCAGTGAGGGCTTACAGCCTGATGTGGGAGAAGCCCCGGATTCGAACAGATCTATGGGATCTTGCTGTCACAGCTACAGTGAACCAACTTGTCCAATTATCAGAAAATAAAATGCCGATACCGATATCAGTAATTTTCTGAATATCGGCAGCTGATAATCGGCAAACCGATATATATATATGTCTATCCCGACTATAAAGGCCAAAAAAACAATTGGGTTCATCCTGTTCTAGAGTGTTTCTTTAAGACAGTGGTCCCAACTCTGGTCCACAGGGCCCACTAACAGGCTAGGTTTTAAACTTGTGAAAATGCAGACTGATCAACTCCCCAGATGTTGATTCCTACAATTCCCAGAATTCTTTCAATGCAGTAACTGGTCAGAGCTGTAGCTCAGAAACATGGGGGGGGGGGAATGTTTGACAGCCGTGCTCTAGAGGGTTAACTGAAATCCAGAGTGGGGTTATTTTTCTGAGAAAGTGTGCTGCAGGAGAATATTCTCAATTTAGAATTCACTGGCAGATGGGAAAAGGGTAACTTATTCTGACTACCTGTGCATCTGGGAGAATCAAGTGGAGCAAATAACCAGGTGAAGGGACCGCCAGAAGTCGAACACCTATACACTCTATGATTTCTAGCCATATAACCCTTTCATTGGAAAGAAAGAAAAAGCACAAAACGTGCATCGGGGAGTCTCCTGGGCTGACTTTCTTCACATTGCTCTATGTATGGATCGCCTAGTTTTAGTTTGTATTTTTGTACAATGTTTAAGTAACAGATTGATGGAAAAAAAACACCTTTCTATAAGGCCCAATGGAAGACTTTAGGTCCATGATACAGTCTTGTTAAAAATCAATTACATTGTATAAGAAATTCTGGTCTCCTCCCACGTTACTTATTATTTTTTTCTATTCTGTTTTATTTTAGTCAGACACCCCAGGCACGCCATACGAGTAAGGGACTTCGAACACTGCCCACTGGCTGTTAGTGGCTGCTCCATGCTTCGTAAACAACAAACACCGACAAAATAGGGGAATAGACACCCAAAGGGCATAACCCAACAATACGTATAGTGAGAGCAAATGCACAAAGTGCAGGGAAGGTGTCAAATAATACAATAATTTTATTAACAAAAATAGCACACAAAATATGATATATGAAATAGCGGCACCTCGTAGGAGTCCACACTGTCAAAGGAACATATAGAGAGGTTGAAATGTATAGGAAAGATTGGTGTCTAATACCTCGGGGGTTCGAGACACCTACATACCTCTAAGCTAAAGAAAAATAATGGACGCCAGGGTTATCTGCACAACAGCCACCGTATAAAGAAAAAGGATAGATTAAAAACAATGAAAGACTAGCATAGCTCGATGCGTTTCGCCCGCTACAGCTCAGGATTAAGCCCGTAGCGAGCGAAACGCGTCGAGCTATGCTAGTCTTTCATTGTTTTTAATCTATCCTTTTTTCTTTATACGGTGGCTGTTGTGCGGACAACCCTGGCGTCCATTATTTTTCGAATGAAATAACCAGAAAGAAGCAGAAAAGTCTGAACAGTTACCTGGGACTGTCCAAAATCATGATCTGTACACAGATATGTTGATTCTGATTTTACACACTCTGTCCATTGTGGATCAGATCTTCCCCAAACTCAAACAGCACATATTGGAACAATGATCATTCCTTCCATATGGTCCCACAACAAGGAGACTGAGGAACTTCCAGTTTCAATATCCCCTCGGATTTCTGAGGGTGTGTGTTAGAACTCTACAAATTAGGGTGTCACTTTGTAATCCCGCTATTCTTTACATGGAGAAATTTCCTGCATTATGGTCCCACAATAAGGAGACTGATGAGGAATATGCCCCTCGGATTTCGGAGAGGGTGTGTGGTGAAATCTTACAAACTATGGTGTAACTCTACAATTCTGGGATTTTCTATATTGAGAAATTTGAGTACTTTATTGTGCTAATTAAAGCAAGCAAAAATAAAGGGGTGGAGGAGAACCGCCCTCCTTGATTTCTCCGCTTAATGTGTGAGGCATCATATTAACAAAAAGTACTGCAACATTATAGCCACGTGCTCAGCTTATTGGCAACGTGTCGGCAACGTACAAAGCAATTTTGGTGACCGCTTATTATTGTGTTTATTGTTTGATGGTTTTTGTGTGGTGTAGGGCTGCAACTAATGATTATTCTCATAATCGATTAGTTGGCCGATTTATTATTTCGATTAATCGATTCGTCGGATAATTTTTTTTTTAGAAAAGTTTACTTAAGCAATTTGCGTAGCTTTCATGCGCACATACGCAAATTGCGTATCTTGCGTACTGTTCACACAAGGTATGCGAGTGCTTGGTCGGAGGGATGGGTTGATGCTGCATGCTACAAGAACTTGGACATAGATGATGATGTCAGCATGAAATCGGGGTTAATAAGCTCAAGTGGTCAGGGTGCGTAGTGTCCCTTTTAAATAATTTCGTGAAGAAACTGAGTGGGAGGAGGGACTGGAGGTGGAAGGGAGTAACTTTGCTCAAGTGACTTGACTTGATCTGAGGTGGAGTGGGTATGGACAAAAGACTGCACCTGAGTGTGGGAGTGAGTTTGGCAAAAGTGACCAGACCATGGCAGTTCCCGATCAAACAGGGTGTGGCAGGGAGGGTGGGGTGGTGGCACAGGACTCCAGCTTCAAGTAAAGATAAAACACAGGTACACAGCGCCTTCACCCAGTGACAGTATCCTTTTGTTTGTTGTATAGTTCTGCTACTGTTGGAAACAGAATAAAAACAAACTGGTTGTGTCTGACATAACCCTGAACTAAATCATACCTAGTAAAGTAGCGGCGCGTCTTCTAAAATCAGCTACGAAGCTGAGGTTATTTACGTTTAACTCAGTTTGACTCTAAACAGTGTGTGCTGTACACAGGACGATTAATCAACACCGATTAATCGATAATTAAAATAGTTGTCAACTATTTCCATTATCGATTAGTTGTCGAGTAATCGACTAGTTATTTCAGCCCTAGTTTGGTGTAACTGCATTGAGCTGTACCCCCATTGGGTTAATATGGAGAGGAAATAAACAGTTTGTATAAAATATCTGCATAAACACCATATATGTTTTTGTTTGCTTTTAATCAAAATCCTTATTAAAAGGTTTTCATTTTAAATGGTTGTGAAGAATCAACCTATCTCTGAGTTTTCCACTGAGACAACTGTGGTTTTCATCATTTCATTCATTGTTGGGTTTAATCCCGGTTGACGGAGGTTGATTCTTTATCCCTCTCTAGGAGAAACTTTAGTCCACATATTTCTCCTTTTTTCCTTATCTGGGGTCCTGTTCCATCTTGTCGGCATTTTGTAGGTATTTAGTGGAAATGTCGATGCTGTGTAGCGGCTGCGAGATAACATGCATATTTTGCCCCCAGTCCTCCTTGGCCAGCGGGTGTCACGACTGGGTTGTGCCGAGGTTGCAGGGTTGAGCCCAGGTGCGGTGACAGAGTGGAGTGAGGCAGATTTCAGGGTGCAACGGCTAAAAAGGTTTATAACACAGGGAAAGCACAGCAGTAGTAAACCAAAGGGGAACACTGGATAAAGTAAAAATAACAGGTGGCTGGGTGAGACAGGAATGGGAGTGACGCACTAAACACAAGACAGGATACACCAGGTGGACAGGACAGGAACTGGACGGAGTATAAACAGAATAATGGAACAAGAAACAGAGGAGCAGGACATGAAGAGAGCTGACTGCAACAGAAAGAAACACGGCAACTGGAGAAACACAAGGGGACTTACTGGGAATAAGACCGAACAAAGGAGGGGGCTGAGAAGAAAACACAATGGGCAAAAATCCAGGCAATATGGGGAATCTGGCAAGGTCTCCAAAAGGGGTAATGCAAGTGGCGTGGTCAAAGTTCAAGCATGGGTCGAGGCGGGCAGCAGGCAAAAGAGTAGTCAAAGTCCAAAGCAACAGGTCATACACAGTTAAACACTGGCAAAGGTATGGTTGGGATAAAGCAGGATCTTTTGGACAGGTCAGGTAGGAGATATGCACAGCACGCAGGTTGAAGGGAACTGCGGGACTCCCCAATAAAGGAGGCCCAGGCTACAATTGAGGATTGGATTCAGGGAAAACCCGGTGTGGACTCCTGGACATGGAACAGGGGGAAAACCAGGTCTGGAGTGTCCATGAGGCTGGAATGGCACCTTATTTGCGGTTTTGCAGCGAGGGCCGTGACAGCGGGATGTGGTGGTTTTACTCCCGCTTGCCTTAGAATGAGGATGTTGTCTGTGTGTTAGATTAAAGTATGTTACATAATAATGAGACAGTGCCCGGGTAATTTTTCCTGTGTCGCCATTTGTTCAAAGGGGGTAAGTGGGTGGGAATAAGAGTTGGGAGGGGCCAATGATCTTAGGTCCTGTATGCGTCAGAGGTCGTTGAGTGATGACTAGTGTGTTACCAGCTGACATGTATAATCCCAGTTTGTGTAAATCATTTTGTGTTTTCAGATATGAGGCCTGAGAGAAACATTTCCCACATTCCAGGCAAATAAATGTCTTTCCTCCGGTGTGAATCCTTTTATGTGCTGGAAGATTTTAATCAGTAGAAATAATTCCCACATTCAGAGCATTTAAATGTTTTTTTCTCCTCTGTCAATCCCTTTATGTCCTGCAAGATTTGAGACCCGAGAGAAACATTTCCCACATTCAGTTAATTTAAATAAATATATCCACACAGCAGAGAAATTAGGTCTTACAAGAGTTGATGGAGCGGTAAAACATTTCAAAAATTCATGGAATTTAAATGGTTATACTACGGCGTGCATCTTTTTATGTGTTGCAAGAGTTGAGGGATGATTAAAACATTTCCCACATTCAGAACATTTAAATGGTTTTTCTCCTGTATGGATCCTTATATGTCTTGGGAGATGTGAGGCATGGTTAAAACATTTCCCACATTCAGAGCATTTATATGGTTTTTCTCCTGTGTGAATCATTTTATGTGATGCAAATTGTGAAGCATGAGAAAAACATTTCCCACATACAGGGCATTTAAATGTTTTCTCTCCTGTGTGAATCCTTATATGTGCTGCAAGAGCTGCAGCCTGAGAGAAACATTTCCCACATTCAGAGCATTCAAATGGTTTTTCTCTAGTGTGACTACTTTTATGTCTTGCAAGATGAGAGGCCCAAGAGAAACCTTTCCCACATTCAGGGCATTTAAATGTTTTTTCTCCAGTGTGAATCCTTATATGTACTGCAAGACCTGCAGCCTGAGAGAAACCGTTCCCACATTCAGGGCATTTAAATGTTTTCTTCCCTTTGAGAATCTTCTGATGCTTTTTAACATTAATACAGTCTACAGAATCGTTCCCAAATTCAGGGCCTGTGAATGGCTGTCCTTGGATGTGAACGTGTTGGGGTTGAAGGCCTGACTCCGCAGAGGAATTCTCTCCAGAAAACAGAATAGAAAATGCTTCTTCTCTGCAATTAGTTTCTTGTATCACAGGGTCAGAATCAGAATATGAGATTTTCCCCATTTCAGAAGAAGGCGCTGAATGTCCTTTATAAACTGAATTGTGAGTAAGGGGATCTGTATAATATATCCTGTGATCTGGCTTTCTGGATTCTATTAAGGACTCGCTATGGTTTATTTCCACTGGGTTTGGATTGGATTTTACATATTCTCCATTATTATCGGCTGAGCATTCAGTCTGTGTATGTTCTGGGGGATCATACATGTCGCTGTCTGTGAGATTTCCTTCTCCATATGTGGCTGATTCCTCCTTAATGTCAGATGGATATTGTGTCTGTGTATGTTCTGGGAGGGGAGAAATGTCAGGATGTGAGATATCTCCTTCTCCATGTGACTCGGATTCTGCCCCTGTATAAGTAGAGGTATATTGTGTCTGTGTATGTTCTGGGGGTTCATACATGTCGGTGTCAGTGAGATTTCCTTCGTCACATGAGGCCGGTTCCTCCTTAATATCAGGGGGTGAATATTCTGGGGGTTCTGTGATTGGATAAATCTCTTTCTCTGGGACGTGTCTTTCTTCAGACGCCAGAGATTCTCGCTCTGTGGATGTTGCAGATTCAGCTCGTCCTTTTCTCGTCTTGTTCAGATCCTTTTCCACATTATTGCTTAGAATTTCACTTCCATTTTCACATCCAATATCCCATAAAGAAACCGGAGCGTGAAATTCACCCGATACAGATTGATCTATTGGAGGAAAATCACATTAACACGTGAGACGTTCATTCAGGAACACGTCTATTACACGGCACAGCCAACATTTCAGGGGATTATTGGGACACGTTGCTCTGGGATTGGACACAAACATTATGAGAATTAAAGCATCTCTTACCCAGTGTAATAACAGGCTGGTGATCCTCCATCATGACGTCCTCATAGAGCTCCTTGTGTCGCTCCACATACTCCCACTCCTCCATGGAGAGATAGACAGTGACATCCTCACAGCGTATAGGAACCTGACACACACACACAATGACACAGTCACCATCCAGACACATGCCTTGGTGTTAGCGTATAATGTCCCATTCCCAGCAGGCTCACCTCTCCAGTCAGCAGACGGATGATCTGATTGCTCAGCTCCAGGATCTTCTCATGGTTTTGCTCATGGATTCCTGAGTGAGGTGGAGGCTCCGTATTGAAGCTTTGGCTCCGGCCGTGTCCTTCTGATATTTGGTGACGGCTGCTGTCACTGACCATCTCATGGATCTTCACCACCCTATGACCCTAAACATTGAGAGTGACCCCAATATAGAGAGGTATAAACATGTCGTCCCCTGGGCCCCCCCCCATGCTTTTGTGTATCAGTGTGTTATCTCCATAGTGTGCTGTATGGGGTGCTGGAACCTTTATTTACACACGACAGGCATCAACATGAATCTACTACTGATCTGCCTCTGAAATGTCTCCTGGGTCACACAGCTCCAGGGGGATTTAATATCAGCAGGAATATGGCGATCTCATGGAATCTCTTACCTCTCCAGTCAGCAGAAAGATCATCTCCAGAGTTAGATCCAGGATCCTCTGGCCCAGCGGATCCCTGGCTGTGTGTGGATTCATTATCACAGGTTACCTGGATGCCCGGATCTTGTGGAGGAACGATTAGAGGAAGCGCAATGTGTCTGAAATTATACAGGAATATTCTGCTCACTTTTTAAAAATTTTTTTTTTTACTCTATTTATTTTGAAAGCATGTCAGCAAGCAGGGAGGGAGAAATAAATGAAAAACCGTCCGCGCAGGGTCAGTATGCAAAGCCTCAGAGACATTAAAGAAAATATATAACACATGCAGGAAATGTCAAACGGCGATCAGGAATGAAAGTAATCAGACGCATCCAGGTATCATCAAATAGAAGTAACAAAAAGGCATAAACCTCCTCAATAGCACAAGGGGAAAAGAAAAAAAATTGCTGGGACATGAAAGAAAAAAATAATCAAAAGATGTGATGATCCTGGCTCACTCCCTGGAATCCGAAGGTCATGGAAGTTTACAGTCACGAGGCCAGGGCTTTTGAGGGCCAGACATGGCAGGCAGAACCATGGTAGCTGCGACAACGGCGCACGCTGAGACGGTCCCATAATGCCAAAAAAAGTCCATCACAATAATAGGAGTTCATCAAAAAAGGCAGAGGAACAAAAAAAAACAAGGCGAACAAGTCAACAAGTAGATCCTCTTAAAGAAGAAAAAAAGAATACAAGAGTGGGGGGGGGAGGGGGTCTCTTCGACCTGTGTCTAGAAATGGCAGCAGTAGCACAGGAGGCTGTAAGGTGCGGACCACTCATTCTGCCGCTTTGCATTACAATGTACCTACATGACCCACCATTGTGACATGTTAAAAGAGCTAAAACTGGCCATCGCTGGAGTCTAAACGCACCCTTCACCTTTCCAACCAACCTGGTGTTTAAGAGCTTTTCTGGGAAGCTGCCATCCTACCTGAATATGCTGCTTCCCCCAGCAGCTCCCTCATCCTATAACCTCCGATCCAGGACCAGCACCTTACTTGCAATACCACAATACAAAAAGAAAGTGGCTCGGTCCTCATTTTCCTACAGAGCACCGCAATTATGGAATAACCTCCCAGACACCATCAACTCTTCCCCCAGTCTAAAGTCACTCAAGAGCTCCTTACTAGCATACCGCAATACAGAATGTACCTGTATACATGTAACATAGTGACTAGATTTCCTACATATTTATTTTCTGTTAATCTGTTTATTAGTGTTGTTTTTTAATATCTTGCATTTATTACTTTGTATTTCTGTAACACTTCAATGTTCTTGAACCCAGGACATACTTGAAAACGAGAGAAATCTGTCAGGTGGCGTGTGCGATTCAGGTAGGAGCCCAGCAGGCGGCGACACAGAGGGGAGGCCAGACAGGAATTAAGCAACGAAATAACTTTAATTGAACATAAATAGGCCTTGGCAGCAGGCACTAGAAAGCACAGAGGATTGCTATAAAGTCCAGGGAGAGTTCTTGACTGGAGAGCCAGAGGATTGTGGGAAATGCAGTCCCAGACTGCAGACAGGGCCCACCAAGAAGAAGTCTGGACAGCTGGCAGTGGTACCTGGATCAAAAGGTCAGAGACGGAGATGAACAACTGTAATCCACAGGTAGGTTTCCAGACACAGGGGATAGTGGGCTACGCGGTTGAGAGTACCCACTTGAGCAGTGACCTGGAATCTTGACCACAGACCGTGGATACAGCGCAGGTGGAGGTTGCTGAGAGTCCCTTGCACAGAGATGTATCCAGGAACAACAGGATAGACAGATGGGTACTGGATACGCAGGATAAGTTGGTACAGGAAGAGCAGGTATGCACACATCCAAATGACCTCAGTCAGGGAGCACAATGCAGAACCACTGCTAGCTGGGTCTCTCTGCCTTTTAAGGAGGCTTAATCACGGATGGGCCTCAGCTGGAACTCCAGGGCTGGAAAAGGAAGACCCAGGCTGGATCTCCATGAGCCTGGTCCAGGTGCTGAGCCTGGCAAAACGTGGAATGGAGTCCAAGAAAAAGAGATCCAGGGCAAAGATCTTAGAGCCAGGGTGTGCATTACAGGTTCATCAGCAGTCTTTCAAAGGTGGGGCATGACAAAATCTCTATGTATCCTTCCTGGTAAAATCCTTTATAAATAAATAAATAACTCAGGTACACCTCCACAACGGTGGGATGGGAGCCACCCATGGGACAGGGCACACAATAAGACCGCAGCATAGGGAAAGGCAGAGCGGACACCATGCTCCTCGAGGGCCAGCCGGCAGCTGTCAGAGTCCCAGAGGCAGCAGAGAGGTCAGCACACCAGGAAGCACTGTCGGACCGCAGCAGCCGAGATGCCGCATCCCAACACCTCCATCAGGGCTACAGGTACAATCTCAGGGGGCAGCAAAACCCCCAGGCACACAGGTGCCTCCAGTCGCTCTCCATCACCAAGCCATGGCCTCGGACACCCCATCTGATGTAGCGACAGGACACTGCTCTTCTCACACCACCGCAGTAGTGCCTCCTCTGGCTGGTTTAAGACCTAGTGCGCCATCTGGGGCACCCCACAACACAGCCAGCAGGTGGTGCAGGTCACCCCCAGGAGTCTCCGACAAATTGCAGGCAGTTGTCCATGCCTGAGACTATGGCCTGCAAAATCGGGAGGGGGAGGCAGAGTCCCATGGAACAGGCCGGAGCACTCCACATCCAAACTCGACACACACAGGCCGGGGGACAGGAGCTCCCCATCGCCCAATGGGAACGGCCGGGGTCAATAAGGCACTCAAGTGTGCGACGCAGCTGCCAATCAAGCAAACTCAGCGTTACTCAGGGCTCAAACAATGGCTGCTCTGACTAGAACGCGGGACAGGAGCAGGCCAGCAATACGACCTAAAGTACGTTCGAGAGCGGTGGGAACCCGTCACAGTTGGGCCCCAAGTCATCCAACTCACCCAAGTGACAGCAAAGGTCAACAGGGCCGGTGGTGGTCAGAAAAAAAAGCAAAGTCTGCAAAAATGTGACCATCCACCATGTTGCTCAGCTCCGCCCCTTCTCACTTTTTATCCTTATCTCCCCCCCCCCTCACATTGTGACTTACAAAACATAACAATAAGAAATAAAAATCCACCTTTGCCCCCCCCTTCTCTCAAACCTTACAATCGTAGACCCCATAGATGTCCCTGGCTCTTAGTTTTGCGTCTGAACAGGGATGGGGTGACACTGGATGTGTCGTCCTACGAGTGACTGGTCATCAGACTATGAACCCAGATCATGTGATTACATCCGACCAAGTTTTTTTTTTTAGCCGGTACGCACAGGTACGGCGTACCGGCACCTCTCAGCGCGTACCGGCACCTCTTGGCAGGGCCTAATTTGTTACCGCAGGATGTTACTGATCCGCGGGATGCACTGCCACCCAGTTGTTACGCCACTGCTCCCCGGCTGTCAGCGGAGGTGCCCCATGCCCAGCCAGGCCAGCTGCTCGCAGAGACTGCGGAGTGCTAACCTGGCAGGGGCACGCTCCTTCCCCTCTGCCGGCACTGCCCCCAATGCCTGCAAGTCGTCGGCCCCGCTGATGACGTCACGTGGCTGCTGCGTGACCTAATCAGCAGGGCCGATGACTTGTAGGCATTGGGGGCGGTGCCGGCAGAGGGGAAGGAGCGCGCCGCTGCCAGGTTAGCACTCCGCAGTCTCTGCGAGCAGCTGGCCTGGCTGGGCATGGGGCACCTCCGCTGACAGCTGGGGAGAAGTGGTGTAACAACTGGGGGGCAGTGCAGGTGTTCTGCCTCCGGACGTCTCTGCCAGCTAGCTGGCGACCTGACATCTCTCTCATGGCTCCTGCAACCCATGAGGTATGCAGGAGGGGGGGGGAGAGAAATTGATACTGGGGGAGGAATTAATTGCTATTGGGGGGATAAATTGACATTGGGGGAATAAAATGATATGCTGGGGGAGAAAGTAATTGGTATTCTGGGGGAGAAATTAATTAATTGGAATGCTAGGGGGAGAAATTAAATTGGTATGCGTTGGCGTAGAATAAATTGATATTGGTACATTACTGTGAGTTTTATTACTGTGGATTCTGATATGCTCACACACACTGCACATTACTGTGAGTTTTAGTGCTACATACCCCCGAGGTGATATATGGCTATGTTTGTGAATGTATGGCTTAGCTGTAATTCATGCATTTGTCTTTAAAAAGGCTGCTGTGCGTAAATGTCTGCATCTGTGTTCTTGTCGCAGTCCGGCGTTGCCCCCTTGCCCTGCACCCAAAAGGCGGTTATTGCTCCTATAATCGCCACATTATCTGCTGCCTGCACAAAGTAAGAATGACTTGTAAAATTGCCTCCGTCCTTAAAGGGTTAATAAAGGAGTATTTATTAGGACACAAAAAATAGTCATAATAATCATAATTATACACTGATCATATTAAGGGGAAGCAACGACAGAAAGATCAGCATCTCCATCCTATACACTCACAAGGGGTCTGCTGTTTCCAATGACACAGAATATGGCCATGGAAAATTTATTTATTTATAAAGGATTTTACCAGGAAGGATACATTGAGATTTCTCTTGTTTTCAAGTATGTCCTGGGTTCAAGAACATGGAGTGGTTACAGAAATACAAAAAAAATAGTAAAATGCAAGATATTAACACAAAACCAAAATATACAGATTAACAGAAAATAAATATGTAGGAAATAAAGTCATTATGTTACATGTTTACAGGTGCATTCTGTATTGAGGTATGTTAATAGGGAGCTCTTAAGGGACTTTAGACTGGGGGAAGATTTGATGGTGTCTGGGAGGTTATTCCATATTTGCGGTGCTCTGTAGGAAAATGAGGACCGAGACACTTTCTTTTTGTATTGTGGTATTGCAAGTAAGGTGCTGGTCCTGGATCGGAGGTTATAGGATGATGGAACTGCTGGGGCAAGCAGCCTATTCAGGTAGGGTGGTAGCTTCCCAGAAAAGCTCTTAAACACCAGGTTGGAAAGGTGAAGGGTGCGTCTGGATTCCTTCAACGGCCAATTTAGCTCTTTTAACACGTCACAATGGTGGGTCATGTAGTTACATTGTAATGCAAAGCGGCAGAATGAGTTATACAATGTAGTAAGTTTCTGGAGGTGTGTTTGAGGGACGGCTGCATACACTACATCTCCGTATTCAATGGCTGGCATAAGCATTTGTTGTACAAATGCAAATAATAGACAGCATTCCATGCAATAACCAGCATGAGGGACATGGCGCCCGCACATACCTGAGCCTCCTCTCCCAGGACACCAGCCCTGTCTGTACTACTCCTGTGTGTGTCCTCTCCAGTCACATGGGGGTGTGAGCAGCCTCATGGAGCCCGTAGTAAGGGGCCAGGGCCGGACATTCCCATAACATCCTCAGCTTCTCACACACACCATCTCCTGCAGCAGCAACACAGGGGGAGGGGCGCGCTCTGATGACATCACAGCTCATGTGACTAGCTGCAGCTCACGTGATGCAGGAGATTGTCTTGTGTGTTTTGAACTCTACAGCAGATTATCCTCTTCCCTCAGTGCAGCTTTTACTTTATTTTCACATTTTGTGTTTTTATTGTTTTCTTAATACATGTAACTCCTGCCTCTCCTTTAACCCCTGTAGCTCCATCCCCTTTGTCCTTTGTGTCCTGAGCCCTGTGAGGCGGCAGATCCAGCTGGTGAATCCAGAGAGGAGATCCAGGCTGAGGGTGCTGGGAGTGAGCGGCTTCTTGTAAGTAAATGCATATATTGCTGATTATAAGCTGTATCCGCTGTATAATGATGTGTGTGAATTCAGCAATGAAATGTCTCCCAGCCATGGGAATAAAGCCATGCTTAGTCTATAAGAAGCCCCTGTGGGACAATCACCCCCTGCAGGGCCACAATCACTGATATGGAGCTTTCTGGCAGGGAATGGGTTAATGTGCTGTCAGTGAGTGAAGAGTTAAATGTCTCAGGAAAGAGGTGATTCAAAGGCAGAAAAGGTTAAATGTCTTTAGTGAGATATGGCGCTGGCGAGCCTCACAATCAGATTTCACGAATCAGAATCCCCGATCCTCTCACCCAGCGCCGGTGCAAGAATTTTTGCCATTAAAGACGAAGGATCATTTTGCTGCCCCCCCCCTCCAGCCCAACAACTGATCCACATTCCTCCCTATCCAACCAAATACTGCACTTTTAATCTCTATACGTCATGATCAAACCTATTATTATTATGATCTGGATTCTTCCTGTCTTTCTATATCCTTCTATGTCACCTGCCCTCCCACTCTGTCTCTAATTATCCCCAGATCTCACTCTGTCGCTGCTAATCCTCCTCAGATCTCTCTCTGTCTCTGCTAATCGTCCTCAGATCTCACTCTGTCTCTGCTAATCCTCCTCAGATCCCACTCTGTCTCTGCTAATCCTCCTCAGATCTCACTCTGTCTCTGCTAATCCTCCTCAGATCCCACTCTGTCTCTGCTAATCCTCCTCAGATCCCACTCTGTCTCTGCTAATCCTCCTCAGATCCCACTCTGTCTCTGCTAATCCTCCTCAGATCCCACTCTGTCTCTGCTAATCCTCCTCAGATCCCACTCTGTCTCTGCTAATTATCCCCAGATCTCACTCTGTCGCTGCTAATCCTCCTCAGATCTCACTCTGTCCCTGATAATCCTCCTCAGATCTCTCACTCTGTCTCTGCTAATCCTCCTCAGATCCCACTCTGTCTCTGCTAATCCTCCTCAGATCTCTCTCTGTCTCTGCTAATCGTCCTCAGATCTCTCACTCTGTCTCTGCTAATCCTCCTCAGATCCCACTCTGTCTCTGCTAATCCTCCTCAGATCCCACTCTGTCTCTGCTAATCCTCCTCAGATCCCACTCTGTCTCTGCTAATTATCCCCAGATCTCACTCTGTCGCTGCTAATCCTCCTCAGATCTCTCTCTGTCTCTGCTAATCGTCCTCAGATCTCACTCTGTCGCTGCTAATCCTCCTCAGATCTCTCTCTGTCTCTGCTAATCGTCCTCAGATCTCACTCTGTCGCTGCTAATCCTCCTCAGATCTCTCTCTGTCTCTGCTAATCGTCCTCAGATCTCTCACTCTGTCTCTGCTAATCCTCCTCAGATCCCACTCTGTCTCTGCTAATCCTCCTCAGATCCCACTCTGTCTCTGCTAATTATCCCCAGATCTCACTCTGTCGCTGCTAATCCTCCTCAGATCTCACTCTGTCCCTGATAATCCTCCTCAGATCTCTCTCTGTCTCTGCTAATTGTCCTCAGATCTCACTCTGTCCCTGATAATCCTGGACCCTCGTTCTCTCCCACCAGTAATCATTTTGTGGCTTTCTCCAGCCCTTAGCTGAAGCCCAAGGACAGGTACAATGAAAGAGCAATGATAGAAATGAGGCAGCACGCAGATCTTGAAGTTAGAACAGCCAGCCACTCATAATTTGACCAGGGACAGATAAGGGATATAACTCTGTTCACCAAGACGCATTGCGCAACATACCAAATAGGGTTGCCCTGATACCAATTTTTTAAGACCAAGTACCGATGCTTTTTTCAGGTACTCACCGATACTTTTATTTAACCCTTTCACTGCTGAGGCATTTCACCGCTGTGTGCTGAGCTAATTTTTAACGCTTTCGCTCATCATATTAAACGCTATTTGAAGCCACATTTTATTAAATAACCCAGACATATTATATATCGTTCTTTCCGGCAGACTCGGCCGATTTCATAATATATCATTTTTATATGTATACATCATGTCCTGCCTGTATATTATGACAAAAAATGCAATAAAAATTGAATTTTTAATCCTCTGCAGTGTGTAAAGTGTTTCTTTTCACATTTTAGCACATGAGCGTTTGCGGTTATGTTTTCTATGGGGTGCGCTTGTACAAAAATTAGAAATGGGGACTTGTTACATTTTGTGGGGGGAATTACGTGATTTTTAGCAAACGCACCCCATAGAAAAAAATCATTAGTGCAGCATCATTGTTCACTTTATAATTGAAATGTGAACAATATTGCTGCATTAATAAAAACAACACACAAAAAAACATGTTTTTTTTTTTTTTTTTTAATTAATTTATTATTTTAATTATTTTTTAATATTTTTCTTTACTTTTCTACCTAGTCATGTTGGGTATCATTCGAAAGGCCAAGGTCAGGCCTTTCAAATGCCACCCTCCATGACCCCCTAGCTGCCACGGTTCTGGAGATATCAGGGTTCATAAGAACCCCCTATCTCTGCCAGGGGATTTCCTTGGGAAATACCCGGGCAGCCAGGGGTTCCCCGGCTATCTGACGTCATCACGCTATGCTATGCGTGATGACGTCGGGCAGCGAGGGGGGACCCGGGAGTGGAGCCGCCATCCAAGATGGCGGCCCCCACCGGAGCTAGGCCGCACTTCGGCGCCGCAAGGCGCTGAAGTGCGACCCGGCGCTTGAGGGGTTAAAGCCAGGCACCGCTTAAAAGGGGAGACTCTCCCCTTTTAAGCGGTGCCTGGCTTTTGGCGCTGCTCCTTCCCGATCGGGAGGGAGAGGGATCCGAACGGATCCCCCCCCTCCCTTCCAGGCTATCTCTGAGGACGCTGAAGTCAGAACGCCGCGGGACCCCGGACAGAGAGGTGAGTATCTCCGCTGGGGGTCCCGCACAGCTGATGACGTGTGGGGCACGTCCTCAGCATGTAACGTGCATCAACGAGGACGTGTCCCACATGTCATCATCAGCAGTGAAGGGGTTAATGTCATGTGACCACTTTCCAATAAATCATTTTGGATTTTGCTGAAAGCCTGTCCAATATATGTTAATTTTGAAAATGTAGGGCCCAGAAACCCCATTTACCCACTGCACAGTCTGCAAACACCCTGGCCACACACACACAGACCTAAGATATATGTAAATATACACACAGCAGACCCCAAATGCATGTATACCCAGACATCAGACCCCAGATACATATATACCCAGACATCAGACCCCAGATACATATATACCCAGACATAAGACCCCAGATACATGTATACCCAGGCATAGACAACAGAATCATGCATAACCCACACAGACCTCAGGATCATGTATGCCCTGCGTGTTCCGCTGAGCGCTGGCTGGCCGCATGTTCCACTGAGTGGCCTTCGGTTTTTGAAGGCTGTGATGCGCTCTCGCAACCCCATGAGATCTCAGCTGGAGGCCTCGTCAGTCTTAATAGGCCGGTGGCCGTGCGTAGGAACACGCGGCCAAGCGGCACTCAGTGAAACACGTGGTTGGAGGGGAATGCTGGCGGAATTTTGTTTTGAAGGTTAATCTATGCCACCAATTCATATTAGCCTCTATCTATGTCCCCCTATTCATTTTATCCTGCGTATCTCCCCTCTACCGGTTGAATCAGCCGAGAGATACAAATGCAGAGCTCCAGTTACGACAGGCAATGGGTTGGTAGGGGCCTAAAGGTCACCACTGGCTGCCTTCACGCTGTCAATTGGTGGCTCGCTATCCTGCTTCTGGTTTGCAGGGTCCCGTGCATGGCTCCCTTACTGAAACACACATGAATTTTAGCAGGACGCTGCAAGAGACCTCCTCACAGGCAGAGTGAGGTCTGCAGGCAGCCGAGAATACGGAGCTGTGCGGGTAACACAGAGATATCCACGGCCAGTCTGGCATTTCCTGCTGGTCGGTGCCGGAACTCAGTACCGGTGAGTACTGGCAGAAAAAAAAGCACTGTTTTACATCGCGATCAGATTCATTTTATGTCACCTTTATATTCGGAGCCTGGGGAATGGATCCAGCAGGCAACGCACAGAGCAGCTGCGCCCACAACGTCTCGGGAGCCGTGCCGGCCCTGCTGCCTCTGCCAGCAAGTAAGCGCATAGTCCTCAAACTTCATCGCGTGAGCGGGAGCAAATGGCTGATGGGTGGAGGCGGACCTGGCAGAGTGGGTTGGAAGAAACGTCACCGCACCACCCCCGCACGATCAGTAACTGGCAGAGTGGCTTTGCAGAGCGTCTCTCACTTGCACGCAACCAGTGAACATTCAGGGAGCAAGCATTAACAGGCAGCACAAACTGACTGTTCTGCAGCTGTTCATGTAGTAGTGATTCGGTCAGTCCAGAGGACCATGGCATGCGTATGGGGGACACGGGTGTACACATACGGAATTTCCACTCGCCCTCACTTAATTTCAACTCGCCAGATGCGAGTGGAAATTTTGAGCCCTGGCCTATGTATTAGTATATTATGGGGTATTAACTTTTCACTCATCTAAGGTCTCATCTCCCTTCTTGACTACTGTAACCTCCTTCTCACTGGCCTTAAGTGATCCCAGATACTCCCTCTGAAGTCTGTAATGAACACCTGTGCCAGACTCCTCCACCTCGCTCCTTTTGTCAATCTCTGCACTGACTCCCTGTTTCCTTTAGAATCCAATTCAAAATACTGGTGCTCACTTACAAAGCTCTCCGTAACCTGCACCCCGGCCTACATCTCATATTAGCGGGTATATTCAGTCCCAACCACTTCGCTCTGCCAACTATCTGATGTCATTGTCGCTTCGTACCCGCCCCCCCTAATTCTCACCTTCAGGACTTCACACGAGTTGCCCCCTTTTTATTGAACTTCCTCCCACACAACATTAGACTTTCCCAACCTCTCCAGTCCTTCAAGGGGTCTCCGAAAACACATTACTTTAGAGAAGCCTACCGGCTCACTCGATAATCCCCCAATGTACATTTCTTGCTCCATCTTCCCACACATTCCCATTCACACCATTACTTCACATACTTAGCTATTACCCTCACCTAGCGTGTCATCCCTCTTCTTAGAATGTAAGCTCTCGAGCAGGGTCCTCTCTCCTGCTCCTCATTGGGTGAGAGCAGACTGATTTGCATATGGAACATTCATCCCTGTAATGGCACAAGCAAGCTAAAACCTTGTGAGACCTGAGTGGGCCCCCACCGTAGAGCAGGCCACTGCTCGTCCTCAGGATCCTCACACCCCTCCTTTCTCTCACTATAAGTCTACAGGGTCATCCAAACGTGGACCCCTTGCTTGATGTGCCTAGAGGGGTGTCAGCTATACCCTCCTGACGAGGCCTAACAAGGTCGAAACGATCGTCGGGGGTTGCTGCACCTCTCGTGCAGGGATGATGTCCTTGGCATTCAGTACTGGCCACCCTCATTGGGTGAGAGCAGGCTGATTTACATATGGAGCATTCATCCCTGTAATGGCACAAGTTCTGAATGTGGGAAATGTTTTGGATCAAAGGCGTTATCTTACGGTTCATGAGAGCACACATAAAGGAGAGAAGCCATTTGCATGCTCTGAATGTGGGAAATGGTTTAGAAGAAAGTGCACTTTTACAGTCCATGAGAGTATTCACAGTGGAGTGTAGGCGTTTGTTTTAAAACCGTTCTCCGGATAAACTAAGTGTGTTTCTGTACACAATATAGTTTATATGTTTGAATGATCTGATTGGGGGAAGATGTTTTAGAGCAATAGATAGTTACGTTACATGATATACATGAGAGCATTCATACAGGAGATAAATTGGTAGAGATATGTATATTTAAGCTCATTTCATGGTATCATTCAGGAGAGAAACCCTTTGCATGTCCTGAATGTGGGAAACGTTTTAAGGTACAGGCAGTTCCTAAGAGACACAAGAATACACACATCTGATAAGCAGTTTGTGTGTCCTGAGAGTGTGAAATTCAGAACCAATGGTGGATGATATCTCCATGTGAGGTCATACATGATCAGTATGTGCTGAACGTCAATACGTTTTAGACTTGAATAAACTCAACAAGAAGGTATGTGCAAAAATCTATTTACCTCTAAATCAAACCTGTGTATCGACCCTATAACTCACCGGGAGCAAAGCCAGTTTCACTCCATGAATGTGATTTAGGTTTCAGAACAAAGGATATATATGTAACCCCTTCCATCGTTTCTACAGATTGAAAAATACATTCATGCAGGCATATAATGTCATTACCTTTATTTTTATGTCCACGATTATGGACGTTACAAGTGAGAGTGTGTGAAAAGTCATTGTGACGGAACTGGGTACTGACCTTTAAGGAGACTTCTAATCTGATGTCCTTTGAATACATCCCACACAATACAATGATGTGAGTCGGTGACTGACCCATGCACTCCATTCTATGGCCAAAGCCACACAGTGAGGAGCAAGTGATGGACAGATATGGGTGGGGCCATTTTACAACACAAAATATCACACAATGGATGCACCCAGTGACACATATAGAGGAAAATATCACACAATGGATGCACCCAGTGACACATATAGAGGAAAATATCACACAATGGATGCACCCAGTGACACATATAGAGGAAAATATCACACAATGGATGCACCCAGTGACACATATAGAGGAAAATATCACACAATGGATGCACCCAGTGATACATATAGAGGAAAATATCACACAATGGATGCACCCAGTGACACATATAGAGGAAAATATCACACAATGGATGCACCCAGTGACACATATAGAGGAAAATATCACACAATGGATGCACCCAGTGATACATATAGAGGAAAATATCACACAATGGATGTGCCCAGTGACACATATAGAGGAAAATAATTTATAATTAAACATACAAGAGAAAAACAAAGTACATGTAAGATATCAGCAACATCGAATAAACACAATAAGGACATTTCATTTTTTGGGGTAGTGGCCCTTTAAATGGTCGACCTTGTTTAATCTCAGAATTATACACATCTCTGTATAGCAATTTATTGGTTTTATGTATAGTTGCCTTGTAATAAAAATGATATCAGAAAGAGCTGCTTTAATAGATTTGTCAGATTTACCAGGAAACGTTGTCACTGCTACAACATATTTCCTACGTTTTTGTACGTGTAATAAAGATGATATACGTGTATTTATTTTTCTTTCTATTGTCTGAAATAAAATCCAGCT